>JAVRXN010000008.1:82113531-83313531 GCA_033556935.1 Timema podura | reverse complement strand
GAGTGACTGTTATATTCAAAAGATTGATTAAATTTTGCTTTTAATGAGCAACAAAATGTAATATATAAAAATAATTTTAATAAATTGATATAACATCATCAACTGAATTAAAATATGGGTTGACAACAAGTCTGAAATACACATATAACATATTAAAATATTAATTACAAAACTTGGATGCAATAAATTGATGACAAAAATAAAGTTTGCAGATCAACAGTGTTGTAAAATAGATTATAAAATTAGAATTAGTAAGTTGGCATGAATAAAGTAGTTAAGTGATCTTGTACAACGATTTAAGGAGTATAATTATTTTTATTTTAAGGTTATGTATGAAATCTAAGTCTTATCTTGTTCAATATCCCATTACTCCTTGTGAAACTCAGCCATTAGAAGAATGCTGATTTATAATCTTCCGACATGTTTCGGTATATAAAATACCACAATAATGGATTCAAAGTCATTGTGCGAGACACTTTGTGTCCCGCATGACGACTTTGAATCTATAATTATGGTATTCTAGATCACGTTGAACATGGGGTCAATTAATACAGCACTACTCCCGTATTTTAACTTAAGATGGAGGACTAGTGAACGTGAGTTTAGGGAAGTATTTTTGAAGTTTTTACAGCATAAACATTTTTGGCCAAAATAAATCCAATATTTCTTCTATAGAAACATTTAGTTTAGTTTTCTGCACATGCTAATCTCAACAGTCCTTGAATATCTGTCAGATGTGTCCTGGAATTTAATGACAACTTTTTTTCTTAATTTAAAAAGTTTGTCACCAAATGCCACCATGCTCATGCCAGATATTCAAAAACTGTTGAGATTAGCACGTGCAGAAAACTAAACTATATGTTTCTATAGAAGAAATATTTGATTTATTTTTTTCAAAAAATGTTTATGCTATAAAAACTGCAAAATTAGAGCACTAAATTCGCGCTCACTAGCACCCAACTTTAAATAGTAAAATTAAAACTGATTAATAAACTAAATTGCTAGGTCATTTGGTTATCATATTATTAAACAAAACAATCAAACTAACCAAACTATTATTCCCTCCTCTCTTTTTGTTTGATAAAAGCAACATTGCCGATATATTACTCAATTTGTGTTAAAATTAGAGTTTAAATGTGTTATTGACTATTTCTACTATAGAAGATAGAAGAAAGAGTGAAGATGTCACCTTTATGTATTGGATTCTCCCCACATTTTTACTCTTTCCCTAGGGGGGCTTTTTTCATTAAATTTACACCTAATGGTTTATTTTTTCTTTTTCTTTATTTTAATCTGGTTCCATTATGCCAAATATAAATAGTAATTAAATGTTAACTTAATTTTGTGTAACATTCATACATTCAGTTAAGTGTTGAGTCAATAGTCTGGGGTTCGGTTGTTAATTTTTCCTATAATTATGTTGGGGGCTTGATAACGATTAAGCAGTATTAGAGCTCAAAAAAAATTCCAATTCAAGATTTTAAAGAAGAAAAAAATCCTGAATCCTTGAATCTCAAGTATGCTGAAGGATTAGAGGGTTAAAGGATCCCATCCCTTGTATTGATGTCTCCAGTAACTGAAGCTTTGAACTCCCTGATTGTTTAGTTAAGTCACTCTTGTCTTGTTTAGTGCCAACGGCCCACAAACTATTGCAGACCTGCAACACAAGTTGATCAAGTTGACCTCTCAGCCGTCAGAGCTGCTCCTGACAACAACTGGGACTCCTCCCTCTCACCCAGCTACGCCTCATGTGCAGCAGAGCTACGAGACCTACATGCAGACGCTGCAGCAGAAACTTGCTTCCATATCCATGCCGGGAGGACAGACACTGGTTTGTTGCCAGTCTTTATCCACTCACATCACCGCTGCATGCAAATAATAAACTAACGATGTTATACTTCTTTAGTCCTAAATTAGTGCTATCATATGAACCTCTCTGTTAAAATTAATTCAAACTAACTGTTTATTTCCATAAAATGTCAACTTGATGGCACTGACTAGAAATCTCTCTCAATTTCCCTAAAGACCCTCCAAGGTGGTAGGGCATTGTTTAATATTTTAAAACTCACTTCGGTCGCCACATTGTCCAAGGTAGGGCTCGGTAACCTTTTTGATATTGCGGGCCTTATGCGTAGAAAGAAAAGAAAAAAAAAAGATTTGCTGGTTTGGAAAAAAATATCGAGCAAAATATTTCAACTTTATATTTCTTGTAAAGTAAATAGTTATTGGTCAATTTTTATTAACACAATTGTTTCTTTGTCAAATCTTTAACAGGTCAGATAAAATTAATCAGAGGGCTGGATACAGCCCCTGGGCCGTAGGTTGTTGACCACTGGTCTAAAGTGTCATTCTCGTAATAAACTAGACAACCAATGATAGAGTAGTTGGGGGCTCAAATCCCAATCAGCTGTACCGAGGGTGGTTTTTCACTCTCCCTCCATGTCAATGCAGGTACATTTCTTCATCCCTAATGCATTAGCATAATTAGTAAATATGCAGATAACCTGAATGAATAGTAAGACAGAGTGCTAACATTGAAAAAAAAATTAGCCTTCTCATCTATGGCAAAACTATTTGTTGAATTTGGAATAATTAAATCATTATTGATCATTCACACCAGAGGTACAGCCAGATATGCTTTGGCTGAGTATTGGATAACCTGACAAGTGTTTAGTTTTATTATGAAATGGCTTTGCGTAGTAACTGTGCTACTGGGGCTGGTTGTGCTAGAAACCATTGTTTCACCCATTATAGGGCCCTCTCTCCCTCAGAGCACACTCCATGCCGGAGTCGCCTCTGCCACAGTGTTACCCGCTTTAGAAGTTATCACACAGCCAGTGTTACATACTGTTGACCCTGGTGGAGTGGAAGGGGCAGCACAGACCGCACTACACGCTGCCGCCATCTTGTCAGCTGCTGCTGCCACACTAATACCTGCTGGAGTGATAGCAACTGACATGCCTATAGCTTTAGTGCAACCTGTGGCAGTTATAGCTTCACAGCCCAACATTATTCAACATTCGGTAATCACAGCTTTTTGTTGGTATTTTTTTAACATTCTATATGTTATTATTGTTATTATTAGAATAATATTTTACTTATCTTGGACATAAAATATAAAACTTTGGGTTGATGCTTGGAGTCTGGTGCTTTTTCTAAGTCTAAAGTAAGTCTGTCTTTGATCCTAAGATGGATCCCAGGTTTAATTTTCAGCAAGGTCAAAAGTGAAAATTGGATTATTTTTTTTCACTTGCTGGTACCATTTATAAATAGAAACACGCAAAAGGTGAGGTTATTTTTAGGGAAAAAGTGGTGTTATTTATCCCAAAAAGCAATGATATTTTATGCTTAAAGCTATTTTATTATTTATAACAATACGAGTAGAATCAGTATTCATTAAAAATAAATAGGTCTTAAGTCTAGATAACAGTAGCACGTTTGTGGATACACAACAATTTATACACCAACATTAGGTCACTAGCATATGGTGAACACACAGTGATGATTAATTTTATTTCCCAGTAAATAAATGGCTCCATTATTAATCAAAGTGGTTCTATTGTATTCTGGACATGTTCCAAAATTAGTACTGTATTTATTATTTATTTCTCCACGCCAAGTTAATTGTAAAATAAACTTTTCTTACATTACTAACTATACTAACTCTTAAATGAAAACATTGCCACTGTGGACAGATTATTTTCCTCAAGGTTCATTCTAGGGGTGGTCGGGCAGCAAATATTTGTATCGGGTGGACTCGGCCGGGCATTACATTACACTCGGGCATGGGCAGATTCGGGTGGGCATTTCATTTTGCAAACAACTTTGTCACAGGCTTATTAAATTTCAAATTACGAGCTAAAACAGTCACAAAATGCAAAATGGCCGTTTCCTATTTAATGTTCATTTGATGCGTACTTTTCTATTTATATCCTAACACATCTGGCTGATAATAATAAATTAAAGAAATGTAAAGAAAACTAATTTAAATTAAGTTTTCGCAAGCATAAGGCCTAAGAATCTCCATGTGGAAATGTTGAATGCTTTAAACCAAACCATCTAAAGTGAGTCATTTGAGGCAAATTATTACTGAATTCGGATAGGATATTTTTTCTACAGAGAGTGAAATAATTTTCTATAAAATATTTGAAGGGATAGTGGCTGGCATCACATAAAAGATTTAACCATTCAACAGCATATCAGTTGCAACAAACGTGACCGTGGTATCCCGAATATCGATAAAAGAAACACCTTTCAATTATTACTTACACAAAATGCATTCACGAATCAAGGAAAATCTTCAACATTTTATATAGATTTGTGTGACGTTCTGGTATCTGCGAACATTCCTCTGTGGAAACTGAGCAATGTTAAACTAAAGGATTTCCTGGGACTGTACACGGGTCATTCTATTCCAGACGAGTTCACACTGAGGAAAACTGGAAATGGAGAGACCAGGAGAGATATTTTTGCTTGCGTGTATAGTGTAAATTATAACTCTTGTAATAAATACATCATATTATGGAATTTCAATCAAATTTTTTAGGTCATTTTTTGTGCACTTAAAGTCATTATTTAGAGTTTTAGCATCATTTAATAGGTCTTTTTTTGGCAATTTTATGGTATCAAAATCTGGGCCCTGGTTATAAGCAATTTATAATAATTAAAACAAGCATTAGTGGACATGCGGGCGTAATGTCACGCTCATTTGGTTTGTTAGTGAAGGTGAAGTAAGGATTGTAATTCTGGCCAGGGGTAGTTTATCCTAATATCCCTTCAAGCAAATAAGGGTACATTTCATCTAAATTTTACCTATCCCACTGGTGTAGTTAGTTGTGGATAGTCCGGGCAGATAGTAATACATAGGAAAAAACTTAAAAACTAGGATTTGAACGCTTTTAAGTTATCAAAGGATCGCGATGACCGCAAAGAGAAAAGTTGTGGTCATAAATTACAAAATGTTGGAAACCACTGTAGTAAAGTAAGTTAAATTTTGTACTCTAAACTACACGATCTGAACGATATCCGCAAATCTAAATAAATATATTTAGCTCAGATGCAGGTGAACTGAAATAAATAATAATTCAAGTTATTTCCTTATGCACTGAAAAAGCCTTGTAGCTTGAAAAATCCAGTGTGAACAAATAAATACATTTAAAATTACAGTTGCCTAAAAGCTTGGTTCAAGGCTTGATTATCATCCCAAATTTAAAAAAAAAAAATCCTGCCCTCCCCCTCTCTTCCCCCCCCCCCCCCCCCCCTTCACAACATTGCCATTCTTGTACTCTCCTTTGCTACTTTGGAATTCTTCTAATTTCGAAATACGAGTTGGAAAAAACACTGTTTTTTTTCCCCCATCCCAATATATTTTGTGCAACGCCCCTGAGAGTAACAGTTTCTAATGTCAAAGATTGATATTGAAATAACAATATTTATATCCAAAACCATTCTTAATTAAGTCCTTTTGGGGGAAAAGTGCGGCCTATTTTTGATCTTTATGGTATTATTAGAAATAATAAATTCTTGGTTTTGTGTAGTTTTCGAGATTCATTTTTAACTTTCAAGATGAGTTCAAGATATTATTTTCTCGTCTCAATCAAAATAATTTCGAATGTTGCACATTTTTAATTTATATCAAAGAGAAACACTTATCTACCATGTACTTCCCCTTCTTCAAATAGCTGCTACAGCATATTAATGTTTTTAATCAAGATATTTTTTCATCATAATCATCATCATCATCATCATTCGACATTTCCACCTCTGCGGATCGTCTGGCACATCCTCTTCCATTACTGTCGATCTTTCCAAACTTCTCCCTCAGCGACACATCCTAAGTCCACTCCTTTAGCTTCCATGTCCTACTGTGCTTGGTCCATCCATCTTGTCTGTGGTCTTCCAATAGGTCTTCTCCCCTTCTCTTTGTTCTGTAAGGCTTTCTTAGGCATTCTGTCCTTCTCCATTCTCATCACATGACCTAACCACAGCAACCTTTTTCTTCACTGTCTCTTCTAATGGTATACCTTTTAAACCATCCCTAATTATTTCATTCTTTCTCCTGTCTCTTTTTGTTACATTCTCACTGCATCTTAGGAACCTCATCTCTGCTGCCTGCAATCTACTTAAACCACTCTTCATACATGTTCAGGTTTCAGAGCCGTTTTTTTATGCCTATTAATAATTTTTGTTAATAATTCAATGAACAAAAAATTGTTTAGATTAAGAAATTTATGTTTTCCATTTTGTATATTACCTTTCTGATATTCTAAAAAAAAAAAATTTAAATGAGAGACATCAGTGATTGGCATGATCGATAAATTGGTAAAAGGCATGATTGGCCCAGCCCTAAAATAAACTTCATGCATAGTATATAAGTTTTTCTCTAAACATTTGGAAACCATTTAAGTTTCAGTATCCCAAATTTGGTATATTATGTCATCTGTCTACCCCAATTTTTTTTTTTTTCTTTTCAGGCGGGAGTGAGTAGAGCAGACAGTACCGGCACCAACAGCAGTGGGGTTATGTCCCCAAGCCAGAACATGACTCAAGAAGATGCCAGCAAGCAACTGAAATTACGACCAGCAGCCATTGATCTTCAAGACCTTGAACAGGTGAATTTGCGGACAAATTTCTTGTTGACATCATACTTTTAGGGATGCAAAGGTTATTGTTTGTACACAGTGTTTTACTTCTCTCCCCCCCGGCCCTTTAAGGAAGAGATTTAGATCATAATTTGTTGAATTACAATATTAGTCAAAAATTATGATAAATTAATAGTAAGAGGATACATCATAGATAGGCTAGTTTTCAAGATTTACTTGGCTTTGTCTTGGTATCAAGTGCTATCACCAAGTGGTTCTGACCAAAGTGGAGCGTAAAAATAACTTTGAGTTGTTTTTCATAAACAAAAATGGTGGTTGGGTGGTGTAGATATAACAGCTGGTAGGTTAATTTAAGTAAACTTACATATACTGCAAATCGATAGAAAATGCCCTCTTTAATTTCATTCTTGGATAGATTAGTGTTTATGTTGACTGGGCCTAATCTTTACACAACATACCTTGTTAAACTTATATTTTCAAAAACAATCTACAGAAAACATAAAGGATGTATGCAAGAGTAAATAGGCCTAGATAAAATTCTACTCCATTTCTTTCATCCATAACTAAACTTTTTTAAGTATTTTTCACAAATAATAATAAATAACTTTAGACAAACAATATTAGTTTTAAAAAAATTCACAAAAGAATAAGGAGAACATGGGGTACAACCAGTATCACATGCTACAATATGACGCTCTTATTTTCTCTTTTACCTTTCAGTAATAAATGCTACTTACTGTAATTTATTTCTAGCTAGTAATTGCTGTATATTTTAATTTACATCTATTAAAATCCATTGATTATAAAGTTATACTTGCAAACACACTTATATATTACGTTTGAAAAACCAGTAAAATTGGTTGGGAAAGTACACAAAAAAATATGATTAAAATATGTAATATAAAATAGAATATTTTTTTAAAATGCTCAAGTTACTTGTTTGTGTTTATTAAGTTGAATTATTTAGAACATGTTAAAAAATAAAAAATAATATTTAATCCCATTGTTAGAATAGTAAAATTACAATCATAACTAAAACTAGACCATCACCCTGTTAAGTAAATTAAAGAAGTTACATATAGAGCAAAATGTATTGTAGCACAGGCTATGGTGCCAGTTCCAACAACAGGCGACACTACCCCATTTGTACCCTCCTTTTGAACTGCAATCCACTGTTTGCACTGCTGGGACGATACCCTATATCGCACTTTTATCCTGTGGACAACATTTCCTCTTCCTTGGCAAATCCACACAGACAGGATACGATAGTCAGAGCCCTGTATTGTTGAGTTCATATGATCTACTCGAGTTATAACTCGTGCACCACCAACTTTGGAATTTATCTTCTAGTATTAATAATAACACACATCAAAGATGTCCATAGTGTCAAAACGCTAGAATATCTGCTTCTTTCGGATCAAACGAACCTTGTTAACCTCTTTATAGCTATTTGGTGAAGTGTTCAGTCGCCAAATATACTAACATAGTTCTTAAGTTATTAAAGATTATTTAAAGTGTTAAATCAACACCCACAGATAAAATGTCAAACTGGAACGTGCCTAGCACCTTTAGATTTAGAAAGAACCAAGTTTCCTTAGTCCTGAATAAGCAACAGCAATATTCCAGGTATAATTATTTTAGTGCCCTAAAGCATATCCAAATAACTTATTGTTGTACATAACATAAACAAGATACCAGTACATTTTATTTTGGCACTGAACGATGCCAAAAGCCCCATTCAACAGAACCCAACGATCACCTTGACTCGACCCATGGTCCTGACTAGGAAATGAGTAACTAAAAGATGTTAACTGAATAATACTTTCAAAACACTAGAATAATAGCCTTTACTTAACACACATATAATCTATAATGTCAGCTAACACATCATTGATGTCTACACTAGTACACATAGGTTGCTGGTCTATGAATGATTCACCGACCCCACACATGCCATATAATCCCATGTTTCTTCAGTTTATTATAAAATATTAAATTATGTAACATGAATTGTAAATGATATTTATCTCATCAGAGCAATGTGACTGCACCTACATGGTGCCCCAACCTTATAAGTCAGTTTCAGATCTGCCACTGCCAGTATAAGGCCAGGAATCTACAAAAAAAAGTTTGTTTATTTGGTTAACAGATTTAAATTATACTAAATTTTAAATTTACATTTAAAAAATACATCAAAATTGATAATATTAAATTATAAAAATCTTGTCCCTCACTTCGTGGGTTTATAGTGGAATGGCAAAGCTTTTCTTTGCTTCCAACAGACAGAAAAAAAGATTCTTCTTTTTATTTCTTCCAGCCCAGTTTTTAATTAATAAAAAAAAAATCAAATTTTAAAATTTCTGCATCAAGCTGCACATGTTCGTGCACGGGGGCTACTGATTTTTTAAAATTCCAGACCTCTGCATAGATATCGTGCAACGCTCATGACAGATACACAAACTCTTTATTTTATTAATATGTTTTTGTTTGCTAAGGTTCTGGATCATGTAATTTTTTCCATTCTCTATTTAGCGTTCCAATAGTATTTTGTTTATTCGGTTGTTATATCTCCTTGTATTTTGGTTATTGCTCAACACTGAAGCAAGTTTTCTCCATTCATGATAATATATTTTATTAAAATGGATAATAAATATTTAAAATATTGATTAATTTAATTTTTTTATATTCAAACTTGTATGGTCATAAATCTAATTAAATTTAAAAAAATAAGCACCAGTAAAAATAAAAACACTAACACATGTTTACAAACACTAATATTTTGATGCCTTCATGGTTATTTTCCTCAAACTAGTCTTGATAAAGATACCATGAAAGCATTGAAATATTAAAGTGTTTATATCTCGGCTCATAATTTGAGCACTGGCACACCTCTAATCTAAGGTGAGTTCTATGTAAATGGACCACTATTCACATTGTAGAGAGGTCCTGGAATTGTGGGACAAAAGTATTCATAACATGAAGTATTCTTGTATCATTTATGAACTAGTTTAATTTATTCATGACCATTTAATGTTGCAGCAATTGTCTCAGATAAAAGTTGGTGAGAACTTGGAGGTTGAAACTCAAGCTACGAGCGAGCAGCCAGTAAAACAGGTTTGTTATTATTTGATTGGATTGTTTATTATTTATTTGAATAGTGACCTCTTAAAATACATATTTGTTTTCAATCCTTGTACAGATTATAATAATTTTTTCCTCTTAAAACAATAATTAAAATATTCAAACTTTAATTTGGTTTTGGGGAAATGTCATATATTCGATTTAATCTAGTTTTTAATAGAGTTGGGTTTACTAATCCGAATCTCATATTTTCCTTTAAATCCCGAATCTAAATCTTTGAAAAAATTATGAACATAGGAAATAAAATATAATAGAATAATATAAAATATAAAAGTAGCTAAATGTCAACAATCTTTGTCAAACATTCATACATTCAGTTAATGATAAATAAAATGATAGAATATTAGGAAAATGGTAGAGCACAAATAAAAGTAACAACACTGACACATATTTACACACACTTCAATATTTCGATGCTATTGTAGCATCTTCCTCAGGAAGTAGGAAGAATAATAATAATGGAGAGTAAATTATTGTGATTGTGAAAAAAGTTGGATTAGAGATTTTGATGAATTTCTACGTTTCTTGATCAATTGAAACTGAAAGAGTGTTTTTTGTGTGTGCGTGCATGTGTGCGCGTACATAGAACTGAAACCATTTAACCGATCGGGCTAAACCTAGGGTTTTTTTTCCCTCTATTATTATTATTCTTCCTACTTCCTGAGGAAGATGCTACAATAGCATCGAAATATTGAAGTGTGTGTAAATATGTGTCAGTGTTGTTACTTTTATTTGTGCTCTACCATTTTCCTAATATTCTATCATTTTATTTATCACTAAATGTTTTTGCTCAATGCACTTTTTTCATATATAATACATTCAGTTAAGTGTTAAATTACTGGTCTGGGGCTTGGATGTTTGGTTAATACTGTAATTATAATTGATTCTGAATCACTAAAAAGCAGCATATGGGTCTCAAATCCATTTTTTTTTTTTTTTAATCTCGAATCAAAAATATCCTCAAGTATTTGAGGGCCCATCCATAGTTTTGAATAAAAACATACATATCACACACCCATAATTTCTACACACCATTTTTTTATTTCTCTCGACCCTTTGGAGAGTAAATTATTGTGATTGTGAAAAAAGTTGGATTAGAGATTTTGATGAATTTCTACGTTTCTTGATCAATTGAAACTGAAAGAGTGTTTTTTGTGTGTGCGTGCATGTGTGCGCGTACATAGAACTGAAACCATTTAACCGATCGGGCTAAACCTAGGGTTTTCATAAGGTTCCCTTGAGGAGTTCTTGGGATTTGATAGCCAACCCTAAAATTATTAGGAGTTTACTTAAGTGTGAAAAGATAAAAAAATTAATCTTCTTCAAATTGGCTTCAATAATTTTAATTAAAATTGATATCTAATCACTGTTTAACATTACAAACAAAACAACGCATCTCATTAAAAAAATAGTGTAGAGATTACTTTACAAAAGTGGACATCACCAATTTTGTTCAAATCTCTGCATTATGTTAAGATACGAAATAACTTTACTTTGCAAAGTTGTAGGGCGATCAAAAATAATAAACTTTTACTACCTAAATATATTTTTACAGAACCAAATGTTTCCAAGCTATAAGCAAATTTATATATTCTTTAATGTAGCTCTTTTTTGGGGGAATTGATTATGTTCTTTCTTTGATGAACTTTCTGAACAGAGTATTACTCAATATGTTTCTATAACATTGTATATTATTTCATTTATGCTCTTTGGTAAAATGGGATGCCCTTTTTTACAACAATGTCTTATTTTGTTTTACATATCTTGAGTTTTATTAATATGACTTTAAGCTCTCGCTCATCCGAATTGTTTTTATAGGAAACAATAAATTATGGTAGTAAAGTTTGGTTTTTTAAGTGTGGACGTTGTTTTTAGGCCCTTGTTCAGCCTGAGGTTCCCGAGCTGACTGCAGAGCATTCAACCAGTGCTTACAACAACAATTCTAAGACTGTGCAAGATGATATCATTCAAAGTGAAAGCACTCCAGACACACCTGTCAGGAAGGTGTCCCGGTTTCAAGTCAGCACTGTTGCAGAACACAATGCTGAGGACAAAGGTAACATAAAGTCACCATCAAGTGTGGACATTGCGTACGTAATGGAAGACTTGGGGCCAGTCTTGACTAGGTGCATTGGGGATTATGTTTCTCTCCTTTCTTCAGGGAAATGCTCATACAGTTTCTTTAAGGGCTTTGCCTTGTTCGTCCCTCTTAAAAACCTCCTTAATGTATAGTTGTTGTATGTTGGAAAAACTCGAGAAAGTAGTTCACTAAGTGGGAAAGAACTTTTTCTTTCATCTTTAAACATTTCACTCATTCCATCGTTAATTCTGGGTGTGAGTGAAGCTTTGAAACTTCGACTTGGCTTCACCAATGAAAATATTTACAGCTAAAATATTCCATTTATTTTCAATTACTACCATTCTAAGCTCTTATGTATATCATGTATGATACAAATTATTATTCTTTTGAAAAAATCTGAAGTAAATGACTTGAATGTTGTGGCTAACTTAATATATCAGCTTAGAAAAGGAATAAATGTGTAAAACCTTTTTAAAGTGATTTTAGTGCATAAAGTTATATACATAAGCACACTTTCATGTTTCTTTAAACATAAAATGTTTGCTTTTGTGTTGATATCTTTTCTTCAACATAGTTGTTAATAGTGTTGAGAAGTTGTTCTTAAAAGATTGACCAACCCACCTCCAAAAGCTACTAGTTTGGGTCAAAATTGAGTTCACGTTGTTTACTTGTGTTTGAAATATTGTTATAGTGAGGCATATGATTAAAGAAAAAATTATAGTCACGAGAATCTAACATTAACAAATAATTATTATTTTCTATGAACGGCTTTCTGTTTTTTGTTTAACACGTCCACTATTAGTGATTAGGCTACCCAGTTTTACAATGTCATGTTATTCTTTTCGTTGGGGCTTAATATAAGTAAGCTATAACTACCACTTCACTTGTTCAAACAATGTTCTGTTAGCACTAGCGTCATAGTAAAAGTGTTCTTAAAGTTAACATATTGTTTTGTGGCAATTATTATTCAAGTAAGGTTACACTTTTCTCTTTTGAAACTAATGGGCAATTAGTTTACTTTGCAGTCAACCCAAGTTTGATTTCCTTCACATCCTCTTTTTATTTTTATAATTTTTTTTAAAAAGAAATTACTGCCAATTTTTCTCCATGATGTAATGTCAATCATATTCCTTTTTATTTGAAGGGACTGTTTAATTGATTCAATAGTTCGGATTCCAACATTTCATTTAGGGTAGTTTCTATAGGGTAGTTTGGAAGGCTTATAAACCCAACATGGGGCTAGTGGTTTTTAATCCCTCGCATCGTCTTTTATTATATATATTTTGGTTTCACCCCGCAAATCAGAGGGTTCATTTCTTGTTGTAAATAACTATTATATGACAATTTTACCTATGTTTGTATCATCCTGTTAGTTATTATGCGTAGGTCTGAATGACCAAATGGGACGCGTTTTCCCTTCACTTTGCCCCTCCATTACACGTCCATTGCTTATTAAGGGTGGTTTATATTCCAATTTTAAATTGTTTATTTAATCTATTGATGCCCACCCTCGAGAGCCCCAGGGGCCACTGTGGGAGACTTTGCATCTTGTATTTACCTTTTTAAATATATTTTTTATTAATTTATTTTAAATTTGAAAATTATAATACATTTTATTTTATTTATTTTAAGTTTTTTTTAATTGGCCTTGACTCTTAAGTGTTTGTAATCATGATTTTAAAGCTTAAAAAAACTGTTAATATACATGCCTGTTTAAAATAAACAGTGTACCCACCTTTTTTCTTTTTAGAAAAAAAACTCTAGCTATATAGGCCTATGCAAGATTATTGAATAAAATGTCTTTTAAACAACAGTATAAACATTAACATAGGAATTATATTTTAATTTGTGTTCAAAACATCTCTATAACTCCATAGACTTTGTAACAAATCTAGTGCTTCGAGAAGCTTAGCAATAAAAACTAACGGAAAGCACATCAAAATAGTATTGTAAAATGCAATGCCAAGTTTAACCAATGATTAGACTTTACAAATAATTAAGTCACAAGGACTTTAACAAACATTGTAATTTTGGGCCTTATAATTTAACAGAGTATAAGAGGATCCTATAGGATTGGAGAAATGCAGCGAAAACCTGGAAACTTTACTCTTTTAGAAACTTTTTACTAGGGCTGGGCTGAGAACCGATCAGATCACTGGCCGACAATAGCACAGTTGAATAAGACAATGACCCGCTAATTCTTAGCACTGATATTTTGGACTCTAACGTTAATGGACTGCAAATGCATGTCTGAACCATAAGTGAGAGTTTCAAAGGAAGCTAAAACTAAAGAACTATATTAGGTTTAGATATTACATCTTAATACAGGACTTAATACTTAAATTTATCATTTGATACTTATAAAATTAATATATTTGCTATGATATTTGTATGCACAGATTTTAAAACAAAATTCACAAATAAATATATCCCAAACTTATTATGAGAAAAGTGGAGTCAAACTTAAACTTTTTAACTTTAAAATGTTGTATGGTGAACTAACTCTTTTTAAATTTTCATAAATACTTGCGTAAGCAAACCAAAGAAAATAAAAACTACCCACATGAACGTTTATTGTTTTTTTGGTATTATTACTGTGTATTAGCTTTGTGAGATTTAAATAAAAATAAATCAAATGATTGACCTAGACCTACTTTGTATTTGTTTTTGTATCAGACTCGTCAGAAAAGAACTCTAGCGGCAATGAAAGTGGTACAGGCATCATCAAGAGAGGGAGGTTTAGTGTGGTCACCCACACAGAGGATATGTCGGCACCATCCACCCTTGATAAGTGTGAGTTTATTTGCTTACAAGGCTGTGCAAAGTTTTTAAAAGACCAAGTTTTACCCAAAAAATATTGTCATCTAAATATACAACAAATAAAACTGTCATATCATTAAACAAGTTTTAAGTTAATATGTTTTGGTATTTAGATTTTGAAAAATATACACATTTTGTCTACTTTTAATCATCATTAAGTCATCAATCTTGTATTTAGCTTGCTGCAGCCCTGAACCTTTGCCTATCCTGGGCCAATTATTGTACATCTTTGTACCATATTCTGCCAACATTGTTTACTATTTGATTCATGTACTCCAATCTTGGTCTACCTGTTGAATTTCTCCCGTTCACATCACACTCTTTAACTATCTTTGTCACAGTATCGTGTTTCAAAATATGAACTACCATGTTAACTCTTCTATGCTGGTTGCCTTTCCAAAGTTTCCTTTCTTCATTTGCTTACTCTCAACCAAAAAACAAAATAATCATTTTAATCATTTTATTCAGCTTCACCATAAATTGATAAAGTGGACATTAGCAACCTTAATTGTATATTTACCAACCATATAAAACAGGGCTCCCGGTAATTTTTTTAAATTGCTAGTCGACAGTCACAATAGAAAGCCAAAATATATTAATGTTATTGAAATATGTGGGGGATCTGTGAGTATTCAAATTTTTGAGCCACTCTTTTAACAGATACTCTTGCACAAGTTCAACAGGTATATAAGCTCGGCAATTTAGAGCTTCTTGTATAAGGCAAGTTAAGTGCTTCATTGTGTGCTTCATGATGAAGGCCTATTGTTTATCCTCCTCTCTACTTGTTCAGTCTCTAAACTGTATATATTATTTAATATTGGAAAATAACTTTGGAATGTTTTGTTTATCCTATTTTCATATTATGCCATTCTTTATTTATGTTAGTTTTGGATTTATTCTGTGTTCTTCGAATGTTTACCGTTGTTTTAGTGAGGGTCCTGCTGTTTTTGAGGGTTTACCTTTGTTTTGGGAATCGAAAGGGAAAAGGAGGGAAAGTTGTTTTCATACCAGTGTGATTCCATTCGCCATAGTGTTGCATTCAGGTTGTGCTTGTAAGCCAATATGGTCACACAAAAGTACCCTTTGGGTAGTTTTCTGCTAGTGTATCAGGTGTCACATGCCATTTAATAACCTTTTTGTACGAAATAGTGATAGTTTGAGAAGTGTTGCTGAAATAACTCCCTTTTCCCCTTTCCTTCTCGCTCGAACCTACAACATGTAAGGAAGGCCTCATCATTGTAGGAAAAGGTAAATTACTCATCTCACAACATAATTTTTGCCTACAGTCAGTTCACTTTCCTTGTTTTCACCTTTGATTTATCGTAGGCCAAACACTACTTGTCTGAATGTTGTTTTTAAAATGCGCAGTTGGGATGAGTTAGTGGTATAGGCTAGTGTGCAGCTGCCATTGGATTATTGTTAAGGTCAGCAAATAAGCAAACTGGTTGAAGGATGTGGGAGGGTAAGAGATTGTTCAAGAAGGTAGGGCTGATTTTGCAAATAGCTTAGTACAAGGTTGTATCAAGTACAACTTAGAGCAAAGGTATATTGTGTACTTCTTTGTTATTCTTTTAACTTTTTCTCTGTGACAGAGTCAAGGTCAAAGGTCAACAGCACCCGGGATGGGAAGACAGGTGAAGGGTTGTTCCTAGCTATATCCTAACACCCAATCCTATTTTCATGAATATTATTAGTTTTATTTGCATTGCCTGTACTCCCCCCTCACATTCATGGGAGCAGGTTCAATCCCTGGTTGTTTGCATCACCATCACAGCTGTACCTATGGCAGAAAATAGTTCCCTTTTCTGCTCCATCTCTTGAATGGGAGTGAGTGTGGCTGGTTTGGAACTGAGGAAGAAGATGAATAACTAGGCTGAAACTAAAATCTCGAATTGATTTAACAAAATTGACGAATTTTGAGTTGACTACAAGAGTTAGAAAATAAAATTCCATAAAATAAATATAATTAAAGTTTTAGAGCTACTTTGTTGTAAACCTTTTTCACAATTATTTTTTAACATCTGTGTTTTCAAACCTCACCTCCTTTTAGCAGACAGTATTTTAATTGTGATCATAAAAAGTTGTTTATTGAAAGTTAAAAATATAATTTTGGGAACCTAACGCAAATTGTAGTGTTAAATTCAGTTTAATAATAATAAAAAGCAACACCTTAAAATAAATTAGGCACTTGTTGCATGGTCTAACTCCCTAATCGCTTGCTAGACTGGATTAGCGGTGACTGTAAGAGATGATCAAAAACAAAGTTTTCTTCAGCCATCTTTAAAAAGAGAATTGTAAGGATTGAAAAGATATTCACATTGACTCAAAGAGAACAACATATTCCATTTGCCCCCTTTTTTATTTATTTAGCACCTCGTTCGGGTACTAATTACGCTAATGGGTTAGGAATTGGGAAGGTTGAATATAGGGGAAGTGAATTCGCATTTGCCTGGAGGGAGAGTGGAAAAACATTTAGGAAAAACCACCCCCAGTTCACCAGACCGAGATTCGAACCTCGATCTTCCTGTCCTCAGCAGTCGCGCTCAACACGACTAGCGCGTTAGCCAACTACGCCACCGAGGCGGTTTCATTTGCTCCTAACTTTATGTCAAGTTGTACTTGTCATAGGTGTAAAACTATTTTAATTTTTCAAATATTTTTTTAATAAAAGATAATGCACTTTTATTTATATAAATAAGTTTTAGTACTATATATCTATTGAACTCAAACCTATTTAACTTTATAATCAGGAGCTTTCTGAAAATTTTGCTCTAGCTCGATTCAAATTGAAAAATTTAAGCCCAGGAGACTCTAGGAATATGTACATTATTACATCACATCGCATTATTTCAGTATTTTATAATAACTTCTAAAACTTTAACCATGTTGAACATGATCTTGATTTGTCCATACACTACTATTCTTTAGTTAAAAAAAAGTTTTTATGATTAAAAAAATCAAACACAAAATCAATCAAATTGTATGCTTCAAAAGTAAGAATAAAAAATATGAAACATTAACAGAAATCAATTCATCATATAAAAATGTATAGTTGTCATTGTTGATCATATTTTGTATGTATTTACTATAGTGTATATATTATTTTAATTCTTATATACAATATTATTGTAATTAGACATGGATTGAATACACTATTCTACAAATCCAAATCATTTTACCTTCAAATCTTGAATATTGAATTTGAATCTGAATCTTGGGAAAAATTATGAACATGTGAGGAAATAGAAATATAACAAAATAGTAGAAATTGTAAGGAAATGTTAACATTTTTTCTAAAATACATTTACTATAACAGTCATACATTCATTTAGGAGTTATCCACTTTGGCGACAGAATGTTTAAACTCTAAGGCATCACTAGCTGATGACAGGGTGAGTGGGGCTAAAATCTCGGTCGGGTGTACTGAGGGTGTTTTCCACCCACTCTCCACATGAATGTGGGTACTCTTCCTCTAAATTCAACCTTTCTCATCTTTGAAACACTAGCATAATTATTACATATGCGTATAACCCAAACTAATATTAAGATGCGGTGCTAAAACAAAGTTAAGTGTTATTCAAAGATTTCTAGTAGATTTGAAGAATTAAATTGTGTTATTTTGATGTGGAAGAATTCATTCTGGTTTAATTTAAGTGGTTTATCAAATATATAAGATATTAAATATTAGGTGCTATGAAATAACAATTTGGCCACCACAATCTATTTAGGAACCCTACATAAAAAATGTAAAATATATAATATTAATGTAATATAGAAAACAAAGTTAAAAGAAATGTAAATAGTATTATAAATTTACTAAACATTATTACTTAATTATTTAAAATGTTATTTTGATGAGTTAAACATTTATTTAATTGTTGAGAAACTCTGTGGTTGTTAGCAACCCTGTTTTAGTTCTCACTTAGAGCATTCTGGTGAGAGTTGGTTAAGCGACTATTTTATTTCATATAAAATTAAATGGGACGGAAGTAGGTATTTTCGTCAAAACCCCCTGTCTGTGCAGTGTTGCCAACTGTAGGATCTGGATAGTATTTGTAGTCTAATTCAACCCCCTGTACAATCGTACAATCCATTATTCGGATATTAGGCTAGGAGTAATATCCCAAGGCCTCTAGTCAATTATTGTTATAAAAATCCTGTAATTAAATATTATATTTGGAAGAAGATATAGGAAAGGTGGATAGAAACATACAACAAGGACGAACACAATATGGCCTTTACAATGAAAAGAAGAAGACAGTTAACACTTTACATTGCTGCCATTGGATAAATAGGTAATGGCTACCTCTTGAAGAAAATTGATCGTCACCGCCCAATCCCACGACCTAGGTTTCATCCTATTGGAACTTATCATGGAGGAGTGTTAAATGTGCAACGCAACTTACCAAAAGAGGAAATCAAAAAAACACAAAAGGGATAAAATGTAAAATTGTAAAGAATGATAGAACACATAGATAGGAACATGTAAAAGGTATAACATAAAGGACAAACACAGGAAAAGGACATTGGATGCGAATATATAATATATATCTATAAGGAAAACCTCTCATTTAATTAAATATATCTAACTGATTGATCATTGTTGTTGAAGCTTAGTGCTTTAGTATCTAATTTTGAAAATTATACCCGCTCCCCTCAAAACCTCGAATAAGATACTTTGAATTCATTTCCAGTGGGAATAAAATTATTAATTTTATGCATAGTGCATTTAGTTTTGAATATAATATAATTGTGGATCTATGAGGTAGATTTGCTAGGCACTATTTTTATTCTTTCATCTTGATGAAGTATTAGAACTGTGAACATTTTCACCTCATTTATTATTATTTATTATTATTATAATTAATTAATTAATTACTTTCTTTCTCTGTACTCAATAAAATGGGGTTTTACTTTTTGTAGTTTAGTTTGCATAGACTTTTGGGAGCAGTTCTACAGCTGTGACAAGTACAGTTACCTTAAATTTATTTAGGAGAATATGGAACAAGCTATTTGCTCTGTGGTGAAGTGAACCCACTTTTCAATCCTTTCAGTTCATTTTAAAGATAAATTAACTCTGGTAAAGTTTTTCATATAACTATGTTGGGACTGAATTACCGAGCTCATAAACAAAGTCCTACTATTAAAAAAAATTCAATGATCTCAACACTATTTGTAATAGTTTAATTCCTTGAATCCTTAAACTCCTGATTTTAGAATTATTCAATCATGTGTCTTAAGGAATACCGGGAACACAAACAACATCTCCCTCAACCAACCAACCGACCAACCAACCAACCACTATTTTGTCACAAAGCTTATAATTAATGTACAACTATATATGTAGTTTTAACATGACAATTTAAATTTCAGGTGCTCTCCTGAGCGCAGCTGAACACACTTCCACCCAGCTGCTTCACATGGGCTTTCTCGCAACAGCCAATGGTTCAAAACTGCAGGTAAGGTGTTAAAACTATTCTTGGAACTAAAGTTCCTGATTTATGATGTAATCAATGTCACTAACAGCTGTTGCCATGCCCTCTGCATGTACACCTGGTTTCACTGCGTGATGAAATGAACGTGTCTCTCTTACTCTGCTTTCTTCTATAGTGGAACAGCCTGCTTCATATATATGTATATTATATATATTTCATTAATATCAATATTTGTTACTATTAGTGAAGGTTTGAATCTGAATCCAAATCTTAGAAAACATGAATGGTGTGATTGACTATGTGTTATTTACTCACATGGGAATGATTTTTTTATTTTCGATTTTGATTTTATTCACTTTATTCTTTAGTTGCTATAGAAAATAGAAATCGTAACCAATAATCTTTTGTTGTTATAGTCAGAATTAACATTCAATTTGAGTGATAAATTATTGATCTGGGGTCTTGTTAGGTTTCTCTTATAATTATATTGGGCTAAGCTATAATAACATAACAAAAAATATCTTTTGAAAAAAAATTTCAAACTTTGATCTCCCCCCCCTAATCTTGACTATGCTTAAGGATTTGAAGGATCCATCCTTAATACCTTTTTGTGCACCATATCTGGTTTACAATCTTGTAGTGCACCTTATTTATTTTTCATTGGGGATAATCTTACTAGCATAAGGACAATGTGGAAATATGTTGATTAAATTAACATATTATTGAGGTTAATAAAATGCTATGCAGGCTGTTCTGTTATTGTTATTAGTGTCTCTTACTAACCACTTATATTGTAGTTAAACTGTCATATGGCTTTGAATTAGGTGAAATTAGATATTTGTTATTTATTTAAAATCTATGGTTGGATTTTATTCTAGCTTGATATAGATGTATGCTTGTATGTAGTTGGAGGCATTATTTTGTGTCACTTTCATTTAAAAAGATAAAACAATATAGTTTTCTTTTCTTGGGGAATTATTTTTTTATTGTTTTATTCTTGTGTTATTCTTTAAATTTTTCATTTTTGAATGCATTGTAGAATTTTTTATTATATATGTTTCGGTTGTGTTTTTTATTTTAATTTTTTCCTCGTATATTTTTTATTTTGGACACAACAATAAATAGGTTTTCAACAATCAGGGAACTTCAACAACTAAAGCACAGCCACAGCCAACAGTTCCCAAACCTGCTGCCAGTGGCAGCACTAATAGGACATTTTTTCTACAACCTCCTCCAGCAAACCGAAAACGAAATACCTCAAACGAACGTATTCAGTTAGATTCAAATGAGCAAGAACATAGTTCCATATTACCACCGCAGAATAATAATGTATTTCAACACCATGTCAAAGACGATAAACCTAACCTTCAGAAACATACTTCTCCAATTTTTGACAGCGGCTCTAACATATTGGCGCAACAGCAGTTACCCTCTTCGTCTAATCCTCGTACAAGAAAATTCTCCCAGCCACCAAGTTTCCCCTCTCACCCCCCACAAGCGAGAATGCGCAAACTTTCTCAACCTTCGATGCCATATTCCCCCATGGTACCACCTCAATACCCTCATCCTTTATATCAACACTTTACTTCGGCCCCTTTTGACCCAACCTGCCCCCCGGCTTGGATGCCCAATAACCCTTCATTTGCCATTGACCCTACAAACACTGGGAACTTTATGAACGTGTATCCGAATATGAATTCTCCTTTTGCTTATCCCCAGTTCATTGCATCGCAACATGTGCCAATACCTGCCCAAGCTTTCCCCCAGGCTCAGGCAGAGATGCCTCAGTTTCTTATTCAGAACACGTTTACATTGCCTTTAATCAATGTGCAACCTCCACAAACATATGCGCCACACAAACCAAACCAAACAAACAATCCTTCAATAAATCCTACTGTACCTCCCCAACAGTACCTACAATATGCTCCAAGTCAAAACGCCAATTACCCTTCTCAGTCCTCAAATCCTTACCAACTTCAAATGCCATTCTTTTCTCCGCCTCCCAACTCAATGTTTTTGCCAATATATCAACCTGTCCCCATCAATAAGAGTAATGCCAATGAGGCACAGTGTAATAATCCACCATCTACTCATAAGGGTAATTTGCATATTACTAACAAACCAAAACAATTTCCTGAACCACACTCCACTGCCAGAGACAACCCATCTGCCCATTTTAACTCTTATTGGTCTAGCAGAAATCAAGGTTTATCGTTAGCTCAGGAAAGAATAAATGTAAAAAGTCCTTACGAACTACCTGATAACAAATCAAGTAATCGAGCTTTGCCTTTTCTGAGAAGACAAAACAATCATGTGGTCAATGTTAAACACGCCAATAATATGGGATCCCAAGGAACTTTGGGTAGTATTGAAGAAATGGGTAGATATCCGCATCAAGTTACACCCAGGAAAAGAAAACAAGGACTGGGGCTCCAAGAAACCTATGTCCACTCCCTTCCAGATCTTGCTAGAAATGCCAATGCTCCAGTGCAACGTCTTGCCAACCAACATCTTCCAGTATTTTCTCGCTGTGCCAGTGACAATGAACTTGCTGCCACTAAGAATGTACAACAAAGAAAAATTTCTGGGCCAAACTTGAAAAATTACCATTTCCCTCAGAGACGACACATTTCCTCTAAGCCTGAATCAACCATGAAGCATTTTTCTTCTGTCGGTGATCTAAGCAGAAGTACTCGTTCTTTTAGGGGCTCTAATATTTCTTATAGACCTCTAGAACATAATCATGTACCATCCAGTAACAACGCGATGAGTCACGAACCACGGCAGTTGCTTAGAGCAAAATTGAAACCCACTAGAAGCACTGGAAATCTTTCATTTCGCAATGGTCGGAAACATCACAGCAGGTATAGTTCCAACTCTTCCTTTCGTCCAATGGCCAGCCCAGAGCATGTGTATCACACCGTGCACGCCGGTATGATGCACTATTCTGATTGGGGACATGATGGAGAGAGCACTGATCAAGAGCTAGAGTTTTACGACACTCGATGTTCTAGTTCTGAGGAGGAAGAGGATATGTTCTATTCGCATGTAATACCCCCTGGTGGCAGGTCTGGGAACTACGAGACTGCGTCCTCTGCTTTCTGCTGTGGCAGCGAGGCAGATATCTCAGCGTCGAGGGTAAGAGTTGAATACACATTTTCGATGGGCTGCTTGGTGCATGGAACGCGTGCCTCACTTCATCTTGATCATAGTTTGGTGCGTTGATCACTTTAAATCATAAACTACATTTTGGGACAAATTTAATACTTAAATATCTTAAGTTAACAAAAGAAGTAATTTTCAAGTTTTACCAGCAAATTGCAAAGAAATAATACTTAAATTTGCACATGACTTTGTAAAATGAACTCTTATTTTTGTTAACTATGATAATTGGATAATTTTGTTTAAAAAACATGGTAACCTATAAACATTATTATTATAGGATTGACTATGAGTATGTATATATTTCAACTTAAGAATTGTCATTTAAATGAGAAAGTAATTGGCACAAATTAATTTGGAGGGAGTTATACTGTAGAGGGGTATTTAAGTGCATTATTATAATTGGTCTTACTTTCAACTAGGTTTTCAGGTAATTCATTATTTATTTGAAGCAAATCATCAAATTTTATCTGTCATGCTACTAGCTCTTCATTTTAAAAATTTCCTTTGTGTCAAGGCCACAAGTTCCTGCACAGTAAAAATCTTGGCATTTATTCTTGTGCATATTTTGCAGAGTTGTAAAATAGATTTACTAACTTTTCAAAGTGGTTTAAAATGTTAAACATGTGCATTGCATTTGAAATAGAGCACTAAAATTAATCTTGTATAAAATTAAAAGTATTATGGATGACCTTTGAGTTTCTGTGAAGCCAAGATTTTTAACTTTGAACTGCATCTGAATTTTTCCTACCATCTTTAACAGAATCCAAATCATATATGTTATGGAAAATTTTTGAATCGAATCTAAATCAAATATCAGGTTGAATTATACTTGGGGTGAGTAGGCCCTACTAAAAAATTTCATGTTTTATTAAAATTGAGTTCAAACAACTACTAAAACATGACTAAAACTTATGAGTACCCACCCAGCCCTAAATTTTTATATATATTTTTTTACTAGAATTCAATCAATAAAAACTAAGCCCATAAAAATTGTATTCAAACGATTAATATTTTATTAATATAACAATTTGCATATTTCTATGGTCAAGTCAAATTATGCGTGGTGGTGTTCCATTAAAGTAAACTGTAAATTTGGCCTCATCACTTGTCTTAGACTTTATAAGGGCAAAGTAGTGTTTAACTTTTAATAGTCGATCAAATATTGTTTTTTGTTTTATAAAAAGGTTAAATTATTCAAAGGTTTAACTTTGAATTCAAATTTTAAACTAAATTTTATTTAATTTTAATTAAGGATATATTTGAATTTGAAGTTTTGAAGTTTCACAAAGGTATAATAAGAAGTACATGTATCTGGATAGTGCTGGAGTAGAAATTGTTGAGATAAAACACTCAACACAAAATAAAAAATAATTTAGATGCTAGCTTAAACCACCCATAGGTGGCATCTTTTCAGAAGAAACATACTAAACATTTTGATTTAAAATAAAATTCAACCCTTTTAAAAAAAAGCCTTCATTTTAACACAAGGAATTTTGTAGTAATAAAATGGTGGCAACCCTGTAATACTTTTAACCATGCCCTATCTAGATATCTTATATTACAGAAATTAAAACTGAATTTTCTGACCATGTTAGCTATTAGGGACCAAATGCATTATGCATGCATTCCCTCTTAGCTTCACTTGTAAACAATGCAGGCAGTCTCTGATCATGCTGAAGTGGGTCCCGCACCTGTGTCGGTGGCAGAAAGTGTTTAGTTTTGCATTTTGAAGATTGGCTTTCTTTCAGCCCCTGTCCACTGTCGGCGTGTTTTGTAACTCTGGTGAAGATTACTAATGGTGGTGTCTCTTGATAGTTAATAAGTCAGGTTGGGACATGTATACACATTTACCTTGGAAATAACACACACAGGTCCAGGGTTTGAAACCTTTTCCAAGTCACATATTTTAAAGTTTTTCATAATTAGGCCTATGGACCAATTAAAATTATTTGTCAAACAATACACACTACTCTTGCAATCAGTAAATTAATTAGTAGTTTTAGAATAGAAATTAAATTATTACTATTACTAAACGATTAAGTTACATAGTAAAATGAATTATGGCATAGTGGCTTGGAAATGTATGAAAAGCCAGTCTACTTCACATTAATGTAAGGTAAGTGATAGTGTAGGAAGCCAACCTGAAAGGATAGCTATATTAGGCTTAGATAGGAACAAACACACTTCTTACTTCCTGTGAAAGTGTGAAACGTCTAAGAAGAAATAGAGAAGGGTGTTTGTTCCTATCTAGGCCTAACCTAACTATCCTTTCAGGTTGGCTTCCTTCACTATCACTTTACATTATTGTACAGTGTTTCTACCAGGGTTGTGGAGTCTGAGTTGGAAGCAATTTGGAATGAAGTCTGTAAAAATGTACCGACTTTGACTTCAAAATAAAAACTTATCTTGTAACAATATTTTATACTTTTTTTATCATTTAGGACCAAAATCTGTAATTTGAATTGGACCCTTTTACTGCAGTAAATATGTTATTACTAATTAATATTAGAGTTCTGTGATCTTTAGTTTTTTCATTCAGGTTGAGTATTTCAAAAAGCTTCCAAGTTTTGAGTTGAATTCGAGTATATTTAAAATGTCACTAGTTGAAACAAAATACTAAGTGTAAATATCACATCTCTAAAATTTGTACTTTTAAAAATATATGAAAACAATACATGTTCCTAAAATCAAAATGACTCATTTTTATAAATAGAAAATATTTAAAAAAAATTGAAATGTTGGTGTTTAAATTAGAAATAACACTTTAAAAAAACATGATTTAAAATTAAAAACGACACTCAAATAAAAATATAATAGAAAAAAGAATTAAAATGGTTTCAATATTCATGGCTCTAAATACATTAAATTACAATATTATTTACAAAAAAGTTTTTATAAATGGCGTTTAAACATTTTAATTAGCTTATATTTCCCAAAAATATGCTTCCATAACTTTCTTCACCCTATAATAAAATGTAAGAATCACAAGCAGTTAGAAATTTGAAATATTTCATATTTTATTTATTAGTCCTTTTTGTAATAATCACACATGCTCACTTCTTCTGTTCAGATTCTATTCCTCCATATGCATTTGCGCAGGTGCCTTTTATGGGCTCTCACAAGAAATTATCTTACTACGAAATTTATTTCATTTCCATTTTTAATGCAAATAAGTCGCTGTTCATTCTTTGAAATGAAAAATAAGATTGTTAAAATAATATTTCTAGTAGACAATATGAAATAATAAATGCTTTTTTTTATTTAAATATGTTATAATAGGCCTAGCCAGCCAGTATTGAAACAATATATGGCTTGAATAAAAAACCGACCCAGGCCACAGGATGGAAACCGTAATGAATGTAAAACAAAATTAATCTGCAAGGTTTGGTAAAATATAAGACAAGCTAACCAACATAATCCTATAATTAAATAGTAACTAAACTCATACTAGTTTTGTAGTCGAATGTATTAATACAAGTTTTGAATATCTTCAAGCTTGAAAATAATATATATTTTCTCAATGTTAAATTTTTAATTCAATTATTTAGTGATCTATTTCATTATTTTTATTTTCGTTGCCTTGCCTTGTCAATGCAACTTCATTCGAGGGTAATTAAAAATGGACGACGATATTGAATAAGTTTACTGGTTGAAACTAGTTTTAAAGCCCTATTATACTATTGTGAAATTAGATATTCATTTTACCAATTTGTTAAGTTATTGAATGACTTATAAGTGAAACTGCCAATATCATCTAAATTAAATAGCCTATACTTTCCGTTGCTTTTTAAAAATGTATTTGTACTTACATCAAGAGGAAGCTCAAAAATGACAAGCCTACAAAGCTTTTGATCTCGATCCCGAGCTTTAATGATGAGCTCGGCTCAAAATCTGAGTACTCGCAGAGCCCAAATTAATATAAATTAGCCATTTCTGAAGGAGTCTGAGATGTGAGTAGAACAGTAAATAAATAGAGGAGTCAAAGTTGGAGGCTTGACGTACCAACTCCACAGCCCTGGTTTCTACACTGTCTTATTATTAAATTACATGTGTATTATATTTGGAAAGGTTGATAGAAACATATAAAAGGAATGAACACAATATGTCTCTTACAATGAAAATATTAGCAGAACACTGTTTACACTTTGCATTGCTGTTGTTAGATAAAGAGGTAATGGCTGCCTCTTTTAAGGAAATTGGTTGTTACTCCCCAATCCCCTAACCTAGGTTTCATTCTATCGGAACTCATCAGGAGGGAGTGAGAGACGAACAAAGCAACTTCATAAAAAAAGGAAACCAAAAACCATAAAAGGTAGAAAAAGGACATTGGTAAAGAATGATAGGAAACTTAGATAAGAACATGTATAAGGAATAACATAATAGACAAACACAGGAAATGGACATTGGATGCGAATATATAATATACCTCTAGAAGGAAACCCTCTTTTCGCTTTATGAGAATTGTATTGTATTTGGAAGAAGATACAGGAAGGGTGGATGGAAACGTATAAAAGGAAATGGACACAATCTAAGTGCCCTTTCATTTTTTACAAAATTCCTTTTTCTCCCTTTTGTGATTTTTTGGTTTCCTCTTTTTTATGAAGTTGTGTTGCATATTTCACACTTCCTCCTGGTGAGTTCCAATATAATGTAACTTAGGTCTGGGGATTAGGTGGTAACGTAGCATTGTTCATTAGGTAATCAGTTCTAATCACCATCAAAAAAATTACTGTTAGGGATTTGATACACTTTCAAAACGAGCGTATAAATTCATAAACAAATAAGTACTATCTTTACTAACAAAGCAATTAAAACTAATTATTTTAGTAACATAAAGTAATATTTTAAGATGTTTATGCAAATTATTCATAAAAAGGCATTGGCCCCTCTTAACTTAATGCACATAGTTTTTGTTTGCAAGACATTTCTTTGAATTGTCTACTAAAGGTCATTGGTAACACTGATTAGCTCCACTGCCTCCATATTTCGATACATCAGGTTGAACAACTGTCACAAATGACATTAGCCTGTAAATGAGAAACAATCACACTTACGACACCTATTATCTATTTCCTGGTTTTGGTCGGAAGAAGAGTTTATGGTAGTTACTAAAATCATATTTATATATTCATACATTTGGTTATATTTGGAAGAAGGTACAGGAAAGGTGGGATAGTAACATATAAAAGGAAACACACATTGATAGTTACTGCTATTACCTCATTGTCCAGTAGCAGCAATGTAAAATTTTAACTGTGTTCTTTTCATTGTAAATGCCATATTTTGTTTGTTCTCTTTTATATGTTTTCTATCCACCTTTCCTGTATCTTCTTCCAAATAACTAATACAACTACCAAATAAAGCGAAAAGAGGTTTTCCTTATAGAGATATAGTAAATTATTTTTTAATAAATGTAGCTAACAACTAATTTAACTAAAAACTAAAAAAAAAAGAAAATCTTTGAAAAAGTAATTTTGAATGTTTTGTGTCTCTAGTTAAAATCCATAATTTAACTACTCACATTGGTGGTCACACAGTTTAAGTTGTCACTCTTGCATTAGACTGGAGTGCACAGATCTCAAATCCTGGGAAGCTACATTCCTCATCCCTATCCCATGTGTATTGTAAATACTCGGATAGCCTGGGTGGATAGCAAACATTAAATAACCTCTACAGTCTGGTGGTGCTGAATATGCACTCACTAGGCACAAAGATAGTGGACATCTTTTCTTTTTCTTTGTCAAGGCTTTATCATTTAGTTACATACATGAGGTAAGGCTAAAGATGGTAAAATCTGTATGAAATGTACCTTCATTAGTAGAGAGTAAGATTGAGAAACCGTTTTAAAAAAATCACCCTCAATACACTCTGCCAGGGTTTGAAATCCAACCTCCTCGTCACTAGCAAACCAAACTAGGCGAGCTTGACATTTATTTTGTTTTTCCACCAATGAGATTGTCAAGGTGATTTGAAGTGACCGCATTTTCAAAGACTCTCTTTATAAAAATCTTGTGAATTGGCCATTAATTTCCAGTGAGCTTTGGTTGACTTGTTGTTAGTACTCTTAATTGTTTCACTCAGGACTATAGGCTTGGAAGCCATATTGGTGTACTGGTTTAAAAAATGCTAAGTTGAATAGTTAACAAACTATATTTATTCAATTGTACTGATTAATTGTTTGAATCAACATCCCCAATCATTATTATAGCTCTGATTAAATTTATTTTCTTCTGGAGGGAAGGTTATGGAATAGATAAATAGGTATGTATATAGATGTTAGTAATTTCATACTTAACATTTTGTAATGGGGATCAACTCTGATAATACTGAACTGATGGTATTTTAATATTTTGTATCATTATACTTGTTTATGCATAGGCAAGTGGATATATCATCACTTGAGCTCACAATTAAATTAAACTCATAATCAATCAGTTCAGCCTGCTTGCTTACCATATTAAAAACTAAAATCTACCCTTTGATCAGGATTCTAACTGCTACAGTACTTTATTAAATAACAATGTATTTTTGTTTGTTCCAATCTATGTGCCCTGTCATTTTTTATCAATTTTCTTATTCTTCCTTTTAGCTTACATCTCCCCTATCTTTGTAGGTTGAGGGGTTAACTGGTGACATCTAGTTTTAAACTTAGTTATTACATAAAATCATGTTGTAAAATTATTTATATTACAGCAAGAAGGGTGCAGCCTTAAATTGAGTAGAAAATAAAAATAACTATTTTTTTTTCTGAGATATATAACATGCACTTTCTTTTTTTATTTGAGGGAATTAACATGCACTTTCTTTTTTATTTGAGGTATTTAATATGCACTTTCATTTTTTATTTGAGGTATTTAAACAGGCTCTTTCCAAACAGATATCAGCACACGGCACACTTAAATCTATAACATACAACACCCAGCCCCCTGAACATTAATTCATCACTGTGAAAGGGGAAACCACAATTTCAAACATTATTAATTTTTAAGTCATGCCTGGAATCAAACCCAGAACTCAGTAGGCAGACATGCAACCAACTTAACCAAGATGTTAGACAAGTAACCTATTTATTTACTAACATCAGTGAATCTGAATTGCCACCTACCTTTGCAAAAACCAAGTTTGTTTGTTTTTTTGTTTTTAGTTGGTTACAGAAAAGGGCTTTGTTGCCATGGTAGTCATGTATCGCAAATTATATACCTATGTTTGAACTTGTGAAATTTGTATGTGTTTGTTGATCTTTACTTTCCTTTTTAAGAGCAATTGTTGACACTTGTGTTTAATATGTTGAATGTGGATGTATCTATTTACTTAATTCGGTGCATGAATTATTATGTTTATTGAAAGTAATTCTTGTTGCATGGCATTTCTTAAGATAAGGCAGAATGTTTATCTATTGATTTCCTTTTCCCTATCATTATTTTCTAATGATATAATTTTTTTAAGTGTGTACCTAATTAAATATGTTTCTTTCTGCATGTAAAACATTTGGTATTTGCTTTGATACAGATTTGGCTGTCTTTTTTTTTTATTGATAAATTAATATACTTTTGGTTAATTATCCTTAGTGAAATATTGACTATTTATGGTAATATTTAATTTGATTTATTAACTTAATGCACTGTCAAATAAATAAATATATTGTATTAACCTTACAACTTAATTTGGAGGGTACTAGCTAATTTACTTGCAATCACTTAAGACCTAATACCAATAATTCTACTAAGCCTATGCAAAAACCAGATTTTCAATTTGAGACAAAATCTTTAGGTACTTATTTACACAATTCTGAATCAAATCTTGATGTATGTAAATATTTTGAGTTAAATCAAACCTGCAGCGGTGATTGCATGGCTTAAGGTGTCATTTTTGCAATAGACTAATATTGCTGATAAGAGGAAGGTCTAGTTTCGAATCCCAGCTGGATACCGAAAGTACTTTACTGAAGGTAGTCTCCCTAAATTGTTTTCCACTTTCCCTTTGCACAAACACTGATACATTTCTTTAAAACTCTACCCTACTCATCTGTTCCCTATTATTGTAAATATGTGGGTAACCAGAACTGTTGGTAAGACACGATGATAAACCTTATTTAAAAAAATGTTGTAATGGATTTCAAATTGAATTTTATATTGGTAAAAAATACCATATGTAATTACTTTTAAAACAAATTAAGTGTACATATAAGCGTGTGTGAACTTAACTAATCCAAATGAATAATTAGTTAGGATTATTAGTGTTGGGATTCAAAATTTCAGGGTTTCACACAGTTTTGAATTCTGATGTAAAAATTTTCTTAGAGTTACATTTAATTAGAAATTTTAAATAAATGTAAACGATATGAAAGGGAGTCACCCTGAGAATATAAAAAGGTTAGGCATCTTTCTTTTTCAAAGCAAACAAGGTTAGTTGATTTCTTCTAGCATCCTTCTTCTCTTCATTATTCTTGTTTATACATTTACAAATTACAGCTAATTTAATTTAAATTGTATGCACTGCTGTAACTATGTGATAGAGAATGAGAAATAGAACGGAAGTTAGGGTGCATGAAGATAGAAGTTAACTTGTTTATAAACAAGATATCACCCTATCTTTCCATATTGCCTCTCTTTTCTATCACCTATATTCTTTTTACTCAGCTTTCGTATAATATATAACTATCCAAACTTATTTAAAATAATTTCCTCAAATTAAATATAAAAACTTATTCCTTTTCATATTTTTCAGGAATCAGATTCTGATGAAGAACTGGCTTTGCTCGAAGCTTCTAATGAAGATTTCAAGGTTTTACTTAAACGGTAAAGTATTACTTCATTTTAAATTGATGTTTATCGGTGTGTTACTTTGTGTGAGTAAATACTATAAAATAATCCCATATCATAAAATTTCCATTTCCTGTGTTTGTCCTGTATTATTCCTTTTACATGCTCTTATCTAAATGTCCTTTCTTGATTTACTTTCCTTTTTCTCCTTTTGTGATTTTTGGTTTCCTCTTTTAGGAAGTTGCATTGCGCGTGTCTCACTCCCTCCTGATGAGTTCTGATAGAATGAAATCTAATTTGAGGGATTGGGTGGTAAAGATTAATTTTCTTCAAGCCATTACCTCTTTGTCCATTGGCAGCAATGTAAAGTGTGAACTGTGTTCTTCTTTTCATTGTAAAAGCTAAATTATGTTCATTCTTTTTAAATGTTTATATCTACCTTTCCTTTACCTTCTTCCAAATATAATATAATTATCATAAAATAATAATTAGAGGGGTACCAAGATCTGGAAATTCCTTTTTAAATTGGGGGTAAGTTAAGTTTAATTTTTAATTAGTCAACTTATTTTAAATTAAGTGGTTTGTATTGAAAAATACAAAAAATTAATTCATGTAAATTTAGTAAAATACCTAAAAAAAGACTGAATTTCAAAATTTACGAGCTATTATATTTGGAAGAAGGTACAAGAAAGGTGGATAGAAAATATAAAAGGGACGGACACAATATGGCTTTTACAATGAAAAGAAGAACACAGTTCACACTTTACATTGCTGCCAATGGACAAAGAGGTAATAGCTGCCTTTTGAAGAAAATTGATCGTCACCACCCAATCCCCCGACCTAAGTTTCATTCTATCGAACTCATCAGGGAGGAGTGTGAAACGCGCAACGCAACTTCCTAAAAGAGGAAACCAAAAAAACACAAAAGGGAGAAAATGTTTCTATCCACCTTTCCTATACCTTTTTCCAAATATAATACAATTACCTCCTAAAACAAAAAGAGGTTTTCCTTACAGAGATTTAAAATAGATGAGCTATATTTCTTATATTTAAAAACAGTGTTAAGTTACTATAATAGCGAAGGAATCAAACTTGGAAAGATAGCTAGGCTATACCAGTGGTTCTCAAAGGGGGTGTCTTACCCTGCTGTGCTACAGTGCCCCACGAGTGAAATTCGGAAATAAATGTGTTAAAAAAATTCCACCACGCCTCACAACTTAAAGGCGTTAAACACACATGTATTAAATACATTAATGTGTTAGGGATTAGAAAGATTGAATTTATAGAAAATGTACCCACATTTGTGTAGAAGAAGAGTGTAAAACTATTTATTAAAAAAAAACACTCTCTGTGTACTGTACCAAGATTTGAACCCTTATCTCCCCATCATCTGCAGTCCATTCCATTGCAGAAGTGACACTTTAGACCATTTGCCCAATGAAGCAGGTTTCATTAATTATTATATGCTTTGGAAAATTGGGGAGAATTTTCAAACCTTCTTTAGCTGGCTATTAAACTATTTATGTTGTTTCAAATTTTATCATCAACAAATCTTTGATAACGAATCACCAGTGAAACTAGCATTAGCTGCAGTTGTAGCATTTTATTTTGTGGTATTTTTCATACATAAACTAGATTTCATGACCGCCAAATCAACAAACCACCCTGCTGGTTCCACTTTATTGGTAACCTATTCATGATATTATCAGTTAGCCAAAATAAATCAATTTTTTTTAAACAACCTCAACACCTTTCCAGTTCTGAAATTTATCTCAAATCACTCCAATGAGCGGGCGATATTGGTTGATGTAAACGTAAGGTACATCTAAAACTCACTAATAGACAACAATATCTACACTTTGATAGATGCCACCCATTCAACACAAAAATATATATTCCCTTCACCTTATCTCCTCCGAACTAGAAAGTCTTCTTGGAAAGCTTTAAGAAACTTTACAGAGCGAGGCTATCCTAAACCTCTTATTAGTAAACTTCTTCGACTGGCTGCAACTCCACAATAACTCAAACCTGAAAAACCAGAAATTTCACTATTTTTTCGCATTCTAACATTTCCAGTATTAAATTTATTAAGCTATGAATTAATTTGCGTACATTGCCTTTGTTTTTTAAAAGTGACCAATGATTTTTTTTAAAACATAAATATAAATAAGTATAACCATGATGGCATGACAGAGGTAGGGGGCTTTCACACCTTGAGAAATAATTTGGGTCCCCCTCCTTCCAATTTGAATAAACTTGCTGCTCTTTAGATTTATTTCACGTCTCTTTGACTGAAAAATGATCAACCTCCAAATAGCTTCTAGAGGCATTCAATTTTTAAAACTTTGTTAAGGAAGGACAGCTTCATATAGTAATGAGAGAGAGTTAATTAAAAGAAACAGGCAAAAACCAATCTAAATAGTTTCTAGAAACATTCACTTTTTTAAAAAAAATCCCTGGTACAGACCATTTTAAATAGTTTCTAGAGGCATCCAAGCATTAAAATTTCCAGGGGGAACAGTTCCAAATAAAATCTGAGAGCATCCAATTTTCCAAAATTTTCTGAAATAGGCCCACTTTAAATATCTTCTGGATAGATCAAATTTAAAAAAAAAAAATCGGGGTTAAGACCCCTCCAAATAGTTTCTAGAGGCATCCAGGTTTCAAAAATTTGCCTGTAGAAGACCACTTTAAACAGCCTATATAGTATGTCTAGATATCTAATTTTCCAAACGATTCCAGACAGAGACCTCTCTAAATAGTTTATAGGGACATTCAAATTTAAAAAAATATCTGGTGAAGGACCACTCCCCAAATAGCTTATAGAGAAGTATAATTTTTTTAAATCAGATGACGGCCAACCCAAATATCTTCTTGGAGATTTCTATCCTCAAACATTCGCCTAGGGTCCCCAAACACCCACTCCCCCCCCCCCCCCTCCTTAGACAAATAAGGGTTTGCCGCCACTGAAGTCAAGTATAACAAAGCGAGGAGGGCCCGTGCTCTGTCCCTGGTATCAGACACAGTTTGAGCACTTGTGAGAGCAATAACCTAATTTACCAACTTGTATGTCAAAAATGTGTGGCATAATAAATTCACATCACCAACAAAACTCTCTCTAAACGTATGAATGTAAATTGCCATGATACAAATCCAGAACCTTGAAAAACCAGTTTCAGCACATGCCTCTACTTATAACTTCAACGTTAAGGACTGCTACACTGTAAAAGTGTTACAATAATTTAACAGAACACAATGCAATATATCCCAGCAAAGAAGATGGGAACTGGTCCATCACTGGATCACAAAGTCTAGAAAACTACCCAACCTAAATATTGGTTAACAAGGCTTAATTATATGCAACACCTATCTCCCACAGAACAATAGATGAACCTCCTTAAAAGCGACTATGTTAAAAATAAATTCTAAATCACATTAAAAGTGGTTTGGCCACGTAAAAAGAACAGAAACAGGATGGGTGGCAAAGAGGTGGTTAATAGACCAAGAAGTGGTGGATCTACCTATCATCACTGACGTGGCAATGAGAAATAAGAACTGGAGAGAAGTAATGGAAAACCAAACATTCATGAATCATGTGGGATGGAGGAGGTTCGCTAACATTGTACCTAGCATCGCTGGAACAATTATAGTAATATTTTACTATTTTAATATCAACTGTGTAATTTATGCAGAAATAATTAATATTAATATTTCTAACCAAAAGTGTTATCAAACACTTCAAAGAATTACTGTATAATTAACTGGTCCTCTTCTATTATAGTGGTCAGTGCACCCGGCTTCTAACCTAAGGGTCCCAGGTTCTATTCTTGGCTGGTACTGTGGGCATTTTTCCCAAAAGGGGAACTCCCAATGGTCACTGGGGTTTGGTTAATTAGACTTAAGTTAGGTTTAAAATCATTACTGGCTCCACACTTTCATAATCACTATCATCTCATTGCGGGTATGACACGTGGGAAATGTTCTGTGCCACCAGAGTGACTTAAAACCTACACGATCGAACTAGATATTCTCCCGGTCACAGATGCCATATGTAAAAAAAAAAAAACTTTATAGTTGGCTTTTTCATGATTAATTTAAGGAACATAATATATTACTTAAAAAAACATGTCATTTGATACTTGTTTGTGATAACATGAAAAAATAGTGTAATGAATTAAAAAATAATATTTACAATTTTATAACTGGACACAAAAATGTATAACAGTATTAGTTATTGTGTTGTGGTATTTTAGGCAACGTCAGGAGATGGAAGCCATGCAGCGTCGCCACAAAGAGGAGGTGGAGGTGTTCCAGCAACAGTTCCAAGGAGGATCAGTCTCTGCCATTTTCCCACCAGCAGTCTTCTATCAGGCAGTCTCTCCCCTCTGTGCAGGTGAGGCATCATACAGGTGTTTATGTTGTCACTATGGATGGGCCCTTTTAATCCCTCGAATCCTTAAGAATATTCAAAATATAAGGATTTTAAAATACCTCTGATTTAAGATTATTATTTTTAAATTTGAAAGCAACTAAATAATTAATATAAATAGATTCAAAATCAAAGGGGAAAAAATCATACCAATTTGGAAAAGTTAATCTCTTACGCTTATTATACTTGATAAGATTCAAAAAAAAATTTAAGGTAAAATGAATATTTATTTTTGAGAAAAAATTGATTTGACCCATCTCTTAATCATCATAGAAGAGAAAGTCGACATTAAACAGCTGTGAAACTTCATATCTGCCATCTTTTGTATTTAGTGGGAGCTGGCGTGCAACGAGTGCCTGGAGGAAGTCTTGAAGACTACCTTGTATTTAGCACGGCTCCTCAGTCCCCAACCAATGGGGAGCAGCAGCCTGGTTCCAACAACTCGTCTCCTCCTCGACCTCGATCTCACTCCTCTGATGAAATGGCCAGGATAGCAGTCGCAAACAACCTGAGTCGCCGTCAAATGGCAGCAGTGGTCAATGCACCCGTCAGTGTGCAATATTACCCTGCAGAGACCCAGTGGGTTCCTGTCCCGGGCCCCCAATACCCACCAGGCTTTCGTAGAGTGCCGTCAAGCTCTGGGAGCTTGTTACAGCTGGCCCCTGGCCCACCCACCGTTACCCCCACAGGTTACTACTTCCAGCCTGCTGTCACGCCATTGCTACAAGCAGGTCTGCGGTTTGTCTATGGTACTGCTGGCAGTGCCCCTACCGTCGTGGGGTCTTCCGGACCTTCCAGTCCCACACAATCCTCTCAAGATCCCCACAAATGAAGGCTGGCATTCATTATGATATCTCATATCTGCTTTACATTTCTCAATCAATTTCATTTAACCAAAGTTTTATTAGTTTGTTTATTTATAAAACTTGACTTTTGTAACAGTTAACAATAATTGTTTGGTCAATTCGTCAATGACGAACCATTTGAATTTAACCAGGCCTATTTTAACCTCAACTTCTATTAATATTATGTTGTTAATTTCCTTTTGTTTTGTTGACTTTGAATTTCACCTTCAAGCTTTGGTGATTCTTTGTGTGGTATTGAGCTATTTGTTATTTTAGATTAAAGGAGGTTAGTCTTTTACTAACAAATATCTCAATGCAAATGTCGGCCAAAAATTGTGATTGTGCTTAGTTTTGCTTGTTCAGATTCTTATTAAATGATATATATAATCATTACTATTTAAATATAACTTAAAAATGATAATTCCCTTGTGTTCTATTGCTTTTCTCGTTGGCTAGGTATTGGTCTAATCATTGATCAAGAAGTCTGCCAAAACCTCATTATATTCTGAGAAATTCAAATTATTTTACATATTGTTATAAAAGTGTATTTATTCTCTTGGTTCATGCTACTCTTGTGGTTAAGTTGCTCATATGTTTGTGTTATTAATGAGTGGGGGATTCAATTAAAGAAATTACTTAAAAGCTTAACACAACATACAAAGTAAGCTGCAAGTTGTTTTTAGGAACTAGTTCAGATATCTCAGTTTTGTACACGTCAGAAATAAAAGATAAATTATTCCTTTAAAATTAAAGGAAGGATTTCCTTAAAGAGTCAAAACTAAAGATGGGATTTTCAAATCTCTTGAATACTTGGGAGATTTGAAGATTCACATTTTTTTAGAGTTATTTTATGCTTAGGTTTAGCCCAACATAAGTACAGGGTGAACGTAACAACCAAACTCTAGACCATTAATTTACCACTTAACTGGATGTGCAATAACACTTCTTTTTTTTATCATACCTCTCTGGGAAAATTTTTTGCTTTTTATTCTTAACGTGTTTTCTAAAATTCATATTTGAGTTTGCATGCTCTTTTAATAAGCAAAATGAAGATTTTGGCTTAAAGAAACAATGAATTTGACCCATCTCTACTAAATACCAGATAATCTGAATCAGTTCCAAATAAGTTTGGCTTTATTTCTTCTAATGCTTTTGGGAACCCATCATTATCAGTTACCAAACAAAGGTATATATTTTTGTTACTGTGCGTTTAAAAACAACACAAAATGACATGTGCTGCCAATGATGGTGAAAACTGTAACTTTCAATCATAGAAAAACTGACAAGTAAAGAGAAATCTTCATAACAAAAGTCAATCAGGAAAACGGCTGATGTGTAATGTAAGACTGAAGGGGGAAAAAATTATTAACTTTAAATACTAAAAAATACTTTGTTGATATTTATTTCTTTGCTATTTAAGTTCTGGTATTTTTAAATTTTAGTTTTATGAATTGGTGTGTGGTACTTTAGGTGAGATTGTCAGAGTACTGGGCAGGTGTTAGAATTGTTATTAGAATAGGTTTTGTGAACTCTAGCACTGTTACTAATCATTTAGAACTAGGTGCCATTATCATTATTATTAATATTATTTGCATGAAATTTGGTAAAATAATTACTTAATTAACAGTGTTATTGGAAATAAGTTTATAAGTAGGTGTTTGCTACCTTGTTTGTTATTTTTTAAAGTTTGTAGTGTTATTGATTTAATCTTAAATATTATTTTGCTATCGTACATTTCCACATTTTTTGTTTAACAGGACTATACAGAGCAGGTGAGGGTTTAGCACTCTTGAATTCTACATTAGTAAGTAGTGTCACATGTTTTGGATAGTGAGTTTCTCCTATTTTAGTATCAATTTTGCAGGCAACAAAAGCGTGTTTATTTAAATGCCTTTTTATAATTGATAGTTTTTTTACTTTAAAGAGGAAAGTTTGAACTTTTTTAGCATGTACTTATTTGATAAAGTGCCTGGTTTAAAAAAAAATTCAAGCATGTGTTATTTATTTGCTAATGTTCAACCTGCTTTTGAATTTTGATTGTTAATCAAAGAAGTGAAAATTATGTTAATATTGTACATTTAAAAATAATTTTGTAATAATTAATAAGTATTAACATGAAAGTCCCCAATAAAATCATAGTGTAATTAAGTCTCCTAAAAAATTAATTTACCCAACCTTAAGCCATTTTTTGTTGAAACTACCTACAAATAACAGATTTTGCATTCTTAACCATATAAATGTTGTAACAGATGTATTCATTATTAATTACACTGATGTGTTAAAAAATTGTTATTATCTTAGAAAAATTATGATATTAATTGGTTAACATAATATTTAGAGATGGGATGCTTGAATCCTATGTTTGATCAAGCTGAGAATCGCTAAAAAAAAATCTCAAAACCAAATCTGAATATCTTTACTTTAAAGAACACAAGTCATTTTGGTTTTTTTTAGCTGAAAAAACAAATTACAAAATCTTCTAATAATTATTAATTAATATTTGTCCTCTTTGTTTATTATAGTTATAATCACAAGAAATAGATGAAATCAATATTCAATGTCAAACTTTTCATGTGCGACACTAATTTTTTGAACTTAAGTGTTTTGTTTTTAGTTTTGAATTTTTACTTGGCTTTTACATAGGCCCTATCTTAATAAGCGCTACCATAGTGGGACAAGGAAGATTGCTTTGATGGTATATGGCAGATACATAGTTTAAGATTCAAATTTGGATTTGAGATTCCCAAAATTTTAGATTCAAATTTGGGATAGATAGAATTCGACACATCTCTAATAATAATTAATCTTTATTCTGCCCAGTACTCTGGTGGTGAGTTTTGTGTTGAGTTGTAAATTTGAGTATGTATACGATAAGAATGAAGGCCTTGTTGAGTTGATCAAGTATATTGTACTCCTTTATTCTGTTCAAGTTATTATATGTTGTTAATTTTTCTATTTCGCTCATTGTGAAACCCAATAATGTAAAAATAATTAAATGGATCCATGAAGTAAAGAATTTTTTTTAAGCATAATGTGTTCATTTTGTCAACCTCGACACATATTTTTAGATAAGTTTAGTTGATTGTTTTGATCTGGAAAGCAGAACAGCTGAAAAAAGATCAAATCTCAAGCCTTACTCAAAATGGTGAACCCAAATTATTTTTTTTAAGAGGCATTGAGTGTAACGATATGCTTTTTTAATATATCACTAGCCTAGTCTTAAAATATAGGCCTTTATTAAAACTAAGCAGTTTTATTGGGGCAAATGCAATAGTACAAGACAAAACAATCTATTTTTCCAATGGATGACAAATTACCATGTGATTATGGATATGGAGCTTATTGGGTATGTAGATGAGGCTTAATTTGATCACCAGGGGGAAGTTTAAAGTTCAAATCAACTGAATAGTACTAATATTAGTAGGTAAATAGCGTTTCTTTGGCAAATAAAAACTGTACATAGGTATAGTACCCTATCTTTATTTGATCTTATTTACTTAGTTACTAGATAACTTTTCTGTTTGAAAAGGGAGCTAAAAGTCCAATGTGGCAAAGGACATGTTTCCACATTTTCATTTGATGTGTTATAATATTTACATTGATAGTTACTAATCATGTGAAACACTGTAACTTCTATACTAGAGGCCCAAAAAGTTATCTACGTTAGTAAAATTGATGTTTTTAGCCAAGAAACAAAGTTTCAACTTGCGTGAATAAATCCATTAAAGCTCCAACTGATGTTCATGTTTAATTTCTTCCTTATACATCTGCTGTTAAATTGACGGATCTAAGACAGTATATATAATCATAAAATTAATATGTTACTAAACATGTTAAAATTTATTTTCATTCATAATGAAATACCTGGTCTTGTTTTTTTCATAACCTAAAAAAAATTAGCCGATCATAAAATGGAGTATCACTGCTGGTGCGGATAACTTTAAAATCAATAAAACTAGATATACGAAGCTTTACGTACGGACTAAGGGAAACATACCAAAGTGTGTGAACTTCAGTAGTATTTTTTTCAAACTTACATCCATCGATTTTGTGTGTTAGCGCCACAAAAGAACAGTGCTTTGCTCGTGCCTGAGAGCCTGCCCCACTGATGTTTGGACCAACCAGTCAGCCTGCCCCACTGACGTTTGGACCAACCAGTCAATGGGCAGCACTGTGGTCAACTTATTATTCTTTTTTTTTTTTAGCACCGCGTCTTACTAACCGTCCAGGTTTTACGCTTTATTATCTCTTAAACTCGTATTGGAAGCGGCCCTGTGGAGAGAGCAGAGGTCACTGCACGTTCAGATTGTTGACATCATACCTTCAAAATCAAAAGTAGCTTAAGCATCCTCCACCTGAAGCACCACAGGCTTCACAGATCAATCAATCACCTGGTTCCGTGTCCCTTATTGTGTAGTGAAAAGAAACCAATCGCCTGTTTTCATGTCTCCAATTGGGTAAGAACTTTCAAAATTTGGAAAACAATATAAACTTTAAGAATCAAATAGCCAAAGCTATTATTTATGCTTTTAGTGAGGATTACTCCATCTAGATATATTCTGAAAATTGACACCTGGACAAGAGAATCGAACCCAGGACCTTTGGCTTATTACACCAATGCTCTAACCACTCCAGGAATCGTTTTCTGCCCAGGATCATTCTTCACTCATATTTTAAGGCAGAGTCTATGATGGACGTGCGGAAATCGTTGACTGCAAATGTGTGATTTATTAAGATCATGAGCTATCAGATAACGCAGCCACCTTTGACTCGGTAGTTGGCTTAATGCTGCCACTTGTACAATTATTATAGTTGTAAGGGATTGCATATTAAGAATCAAAGAGCCAAAGCTATTATTTATTATCAGAATATAACAAGATGGAGTAAGAGGTCTTCCTGGTTAATGTTGTTTTCTCCTTATCCATGGATCAGATAGGAAATTTTTTTGGGTCTAAGGAAGACCCGTTTTGTGAGGGTTTTTAAGCCGAATATAATGTGTTTGTCCTTAACAGGGCCGAGTGTCTGGATAACGAATTTTTGTGTCCTGAGAATTTGGGGCTTCTTGCCAGTGATGGATTTGGTATAGGCAATTTGTTATGGGAAGATGGGCATCTCCCAATGCCCTTTATGTTTTGAACAGACTTAATATGTAATTAAGACACTTTAGTTTATTGGTTATGATGCGTCTAACACCTTTGGTGGAGCTTCACTCCTTGCACTTTCATTAAGATCTTATATGCATTTGCTATGTTCTGTATTCTTTATGAATTATATAACTTATATATAATTTTTGTTTAACTATTATATGGGATTCACTCATGGTTTTGAGACTACTACTTTTAAGTCATTTTGTGCCTATATTTGGCTAGTTTCTTTGTAATAACATCTTTCACCACTTACCGAGTCCTAATCTTTCGTGAATAAAAATTGGATTGCTAAATTATCAGCGCTTTTCCTTTTCCATGTTGATTCTGTATGTTCCCTGGTAGATTGCGAGACTAGCGCTACCGGGTAACACCATCAAACCTGAGATCAGTACGTACTACATACATAAAATCTTAAATATTATGTGCACCCGTGTATAATGTGCACGATTTATTTAGCCCTAAAGTTTATGAGAAAATGGAAATTCGTATATTAATACGCACCCTTTACTTTTTACTATAAAGCACGTCTTACTACCCGTTCGGGTTCTACGCCTGTGTACTAATTACACTAAAAGTTTAGGGATTATGAAGGGTTGATTCAAAAGGGAGTGCACCCGCATTTGCATGGAAGAGTGGAAAAGCATTTAGGAGAAACAACCCTCAGTGCACCCGACTGGGATCAAACCCTGATCTCCCCTTCTTGGGCAGTTTAGTCCACCACGAGAGTAGCGTGTTAGACCACGCGACCACCAAAGCGGGTAACGGACAGTTAATTTATGAAATGTAAGACCATGTCACTTGATAAAACGAACTGCCCAACCATTTGACATTTTAAATTTAGATGTGCCTGTGAGAAATTGTTTACGTGAACTCCAAAGCTTTTAAGTCTGATTTCATAACATAAAACACTTATTCCCTGTTGCCTATTTACTACCCATTCTATTGTTTTTTGTTAGGTCTGTAAAACTTGCTAAGAGCCCAGGTTTTGCTGTTTTCTTACTAGGATACACTTGCTGCGCTGCTTTGTTTTTCGCCATAGTTGGATGTTTGACTCAATGGAGAAATGACGAATATGTGCACTTGTTCAATATTGAACATGCCTTTTATTTATACAAGAGTATAATACACACCCCTGTTTTAGCCGGCTAAAATGAGTTAAAGTTGTGCGTAATATACTCAAGATTTTACGGTAAAAAGCTATAGTGATTAAACTGGAGTGTCTTGCTTAACCAATGTTGATTCGATTGTGTGCTTACCAGGAGTAGAGTTTATGGATCTAACAGAACTTGTTATATAAATGTCCTTTCATCTAATCACTGCCAAGAAAAATGTGTGTGTGCGTGCATATATATATATATATATATATATGTATAGAGAGATAGCCAGTGCTAAATATACATTTTAAAAACAATTTTATGGTGTATCGTGACCTTTTATCCACCTTCTAGTGTTTTTGAAATTGCTATACCAGTAGCGCACCTAAGAGAGGAGGGAAACAAGCAGGACATTTGCCCCCATACCTACCCTTACTTCAAATTGTAAACAAACACACAACGTAAAATCAATTATTTTATGAATCTAAAAATTCTTAATAGAACTATATTTACTATAATTACAAATTTATATTACACAAAGAGCAATAACTGAATCTGATAATAGTGGAGAACATTTAAATAAACAATATTGAAATATATTTATTCTACTACAGTATGTATTTACATATACAGAATTGTTTTCATAGCCATGCATATAATTAAATCACTTAAATTATAAATATAAAAACACATTACACCATTATTTTCTGCTCCCAGGTTTACATTTGGATGATTGACATTTGATTAATCGATACTCCAGTTTATATTAGAAGTGCCTTTAACAGTCCTAATTGGAAAATGATACATTATATGTCCACTTGAAGTATATTTCTGGGTGTACCACTGGACTATTCATGTCATCAAAATAATTGATTGGAATGTAATAGTATAAATAATGTAGCCTATTAACAATTTTTAAACAAATGTCATGCATTTAAGAAAGGTAATGAATCTATGGAAGTGTGCATATTTAAATAATTTTTATGTAACAGTAAAGTGAATTGTAAAAAGAACAATTGATAGTGAAAGCCTGCAGCAGGCTATACCTACTGACCAATTTATGTGAATTAAACCAATACAAAATATAGATGATGTAACAATGTGTTTAACTTAAATACAAAACGTATTACAAAGTATACATTCAACAATTGTAAAACTTAACATAATTGGGATTGATTTATTGAGTCACACTGTATTTGTCTTCTAGAAAAAAAGTTTGTCAATGCTTAGCAAAACCAAAATAATCACTAAAATATTAAGTTACTGTTTATACGGCAGACTCCAGAAAATTACAAAAAGATGTTTCACCAAATGACTAGGCCTAAGCACTCATTTATTTCCACATTCAACATTTTCTACATAGATGATAATTAAATGGGTAAATACAGTATTTTTCTAGTAGCTTGTATTAAATTATAAAAATAGAGCTTTCGACCCAACAGGGGCTATGCAAGAATGAGGCTGAGTATTATTTGAGTGCCAATGAAGTGTTAGAGAGAAAATGAGAAGTCATCACCATTTGACTGAGAAATGATGTCTAAATGTGAATGGAACTTGGACGGCTAGTTTGCGGAAGACAGTAAAACTAGACAAACGGTCACTCAAACACTAAGCCTCATTCTTGCATACTGCCCTGTATTTTATTTCCATTGTGATTCTATTTCTCTCTTCCAACCATTTAATGCAAAATATCTATACTTCTCAAGGCCATCAGTGTATCTGCGGAAAGAAAAAAGTTTATTACTATTAAAGCCAAGGAAAATACAATTAAATCGAGGAATTACCTACATTACTGAGTTTTTGAAACTTGTTTTACATATTTCTTGAGTTTTTTAGCAGGTTTTACTATTTAATTCCTTGAGGTAGCGGCATTAGGGCCAAATTGGACAGTTTTTAATACCAATTTATACAAGTTTTATAAGTTATAGCCTAATCAAATAAATAAATATCTAAAATATGGCTAATTTAGAAATGTACAATTGTTTAGCCTATAAATATTTCAAAGCTTAAGCTTAATTTACAAATCAAGTATTGAATTTACTCTATGTATTTATTTGTATGATACAAGATAGCTTATAAAACAATTCAATTTATTCCTTAACATATTTTATCTAGTTTACTTAGGCGATATAAGTTGTGTTTGCTAAAACCTTGCTGGAATATTAGTACATTGAAATCTCTAACATAGCTGACACCTTTCGAGGTTTAAGAAGTGTGTGTTAAATGAGTTGTTTTAAAAATATGCATGCTGTTTGTACACAGTTATTCTTTATGGGCCTTTTATTATGCATATGTATTATAAAAAATATAATTACTGCACTGTGCTGTTTACATCATACTCAACAATAGAAAAATAAAATGTGTATAGTAGACTTGTTGCACATATGAATGAGGTGGCAGAAGTTGAAGGAAATACTCAAGAATATAGGCGGGACAAAAGGCTGATTGCAAACCTGTACCTGGGACAGTGTAGATATAGGAAGAGGAGTTAGACAGGGATGCTGTTTTTCACCCAGTCTGTTCAAATTGTATGGAGAGTGGGAAGTCCTCGAGGGATGGTGATTTCGGGATAGGACACTTCATCAACATAGTAAAATATGCAGATGATCTATCGTTGCTGGCCAGAAATAAAGAGGAGTTGCAGGAAATGATGGACCAGCTAGTGGAGATAGGGAGAAGATATAGAATGGAGATTAACATCGAGTTATCAGGTACTTAAACCTCCAGATTAAAATGTGATGTATAAATACATTTTATCTGGCAGATAAATGCTATCTTGTGGTCATAAAAACATTTTAAACTTCTCAATCAAATAAAAATATTTATTGGTCAGATTAATATTTATCCAGCTGACAATACCAAGGTCGAGTGAGAGAAAATACAATGGTTAGGCCTCCACTATTCAAAAGAGCCCTACATTATCTACTTTAAGTATACAAACAATGATGATATTTTGTTTTCCTCTGTTGACATCGGGAAAAGAATTAAAGAAGATATTTCTGCTCATCTTGAAATTTTCTACACAAGTAGAAAACCTATCAAAAATGCCAAAACTAAGGATTTGAAAGAACTCTTAAACTTCATTCCACCAATTAATCATCCATTTTATTTAATTCTCAAATGTTCATCTCCTGTCATTGAAGGACTTGTGTCTGAATTTGATGAAAGTGATCAAGATTCTGGCTGTGTCCGAATAGTTTACTTCACGCGCTGTCACCCTTGACATGCCATTGATGCAGTGTTTGACCGGCAACTGTTTAACTTTTCATCTACTAGAGATAAGAGCTTGTAGAGTAGGCCTAATATGATCTTTGTTAAGATGTACGTTAATTATACTGGTTGTGTTGTATTGTGTTGTAGTTGTGTTTTGTTTTGTTGTGTTATGTTATGTAATTCGGATAATATGTCAAGTCCGAGAAAAAAAGGCCACCAAAAATCTGTAAGTAGCCTATGCTAATTCAGGCTGATAAATGGAATTTAAAGTAGTTTCTAAGATCATTGGTAGGAAGCAGCACTGCAGACTCAAAGGTGTGAAAAGGATAGTTTGCCATTCAAATAGTCTGTTGCAGTCTTCGATCTCAAGTGTAAAGTCATTAAGTCTGCATCAAGTCAAGTGAACTTGACTATTCAGATACAGCCTATGTTTCTTTGTACAACTCAACAGTAATTAAATATATTGAATATTATTTTCTACTTTTTAAGAAAAGTAGAATGTAATTAGAGCTTTAAATTCAAACATTTATGATTGATATGTTATTTTTTTATTAGAATCTTCTTTGGCCCAACCCAAAATATATTTACTGTTAAATAAAATAAGAAAATGCACAAATGGGCCAAGCCACAATATTTTTGATAAATTTAAATATAGAAGTTAGAAAAATACATAGCATTACAGAACTAAATTATGCAGAATGCCAATGATTTATAGCATTTTTGGTCTACCCCGAAAAAAAAAATTGTTTCAATTTTCGTTAAAACTTAATACTTCGAAAACCCAAACAACCAATTTGCACTCAACCTCATATATTAGCCCTATTCTTTAAAAAAAAAAGTTTTAGTGAAAAATAATTAGTAGGCCTATGTCATGTTGTTTTATTTCACCTTGTTTCTTTGAAGCAGAACACCTATAATGCTTCTAATCCAGCTCTTTTCCTTGAGTACCATCCAAAACATGCCAAGATACCAACAGTTCCAATTATTAACCCTAGTATTAATGCAAGACCATCACCAAAATCAAATCCACTTGATGCCTGAGCAAAATTACAAATGGACAGCAGTAAAATAGTTATGATGGTCCACATTTTTAATTAGTGTAAAAGTGTAACATTATCTTTAAAATGTCTCATAAACAAAACTTGCACGGATCAAAAATCCAGAAAAATCCTTGTTAAACGAATGTCAAGAATTAAAAAGCGTAGAAACTACTACCCATAGATAATGGATAGTATAGACCAATATCTCCTACGTGTCGAGTATGAAAAGTTTTCAGTGCTAGTAGTGATTGTAGGCGGTACTAAAAATCATACCTGCCCGTTGAAGCCACAGTCAAAAGTATCGTTGATGTTTTTGTGTTTGTTATAATTGCTTTCATATTATTAACTAAAACCAGGTATCATACTATGTATATATATATATATCATTTAAAATACATATTTGTTTATCAGTAGTTAGTAAGAAGTATATAATTTTATATATTTATATAAAAATATTATTATAAATTAGAATATATGTATATACTTCTTAATAACAACTGACTAAAAGCATCAGTTTCTATGTCAACTCAGTAGATGCATTTAAACCCACGAAACAAATGAAAATTGGGGAGAAACATAAATATAAATAAAAAAATAAGTGTACTTCATAAACATTTACTTAGGGGTTTTTGCCCCCCCTTGTCGTAACTCACCTAAAAATGATAGAGATGTGATTGCTCACTCAAATTATTATGATAAAATGTACTTCAAAAAATAAAAATATATTTGGTGTTTGGGGGGCTCCCGGTCCCTTACCATAATGTTTCATCTAAAAATGATAGCTATGCCATTTCTTCACTAAATTAGTTAGAATAAAGTGTAGGGCCTGCTTTATAAAAAAAACTTTTGGGGAGCTTTTGCTCACCTAAAAATGATAGGTGTGATTTCTTCACTAAAATAGTTCAGATAAAGTGCACTTTATACAAATTTAACTTTGAAGGAACTTCTACACCCATGGACATAACTCCTAACCAAAAAATGAATGAGAAGATATTTGGTAGAATAATTCGGGTAAGGTGTTCTGTAGGGAAAGTTGGACACACACAAACATGAGCCATATTGGTGATGAAGACTCACTTCTTACGAACAAATGACTATCAGCATCGCCATCTCAGTTTCCATGGCAATCATTTGAGGTGGAGATGTAGGGGACGTGATAAAAGACCAGTGTTTTTTTCAATTTTTGTATCAAAACTTTTTTTGACCCAAATAAATAAAATATTGCTTCTGTATGAACATACGAGTTAATTCTTCTTCACATGGTGATACCAACAGTTTTTAAATATATCTCAAGAGCATAATGGCATTATCTAAGAAACTTTTTAAATGTATGAAAAAAATTGTGAGATAATGCCTTCATTTTCGTTTCAGAAATTCAACAAAAGCTGTTGATATTACTATGTGAAAAAGATTTATCTTAATATTTCTACTGAAGCAATATTTTATTTATTTGGGTCAAAAAAAGTTTTAATATAAAAACTAAAAAAAAAAACACTGAACTTTTCTCGCACATACATAAAATAATGTAATATGTAACCATTCTGAGGTAGTACGTGTCCTCTACGTTTCAAGTACAGTGGCATAGAAATGTTTTGTAACTTTGTGTGTGTGTTTTCATTGAAGATAAGTTCGACAATGACATATACATCCTGTTTAAGATCCTCTATTTGAACTGATGTATTCTTTGGCATATCAAGCGTTTTTTCTGTAACAGATTCTATCTCAAAATTTACATCATTGAAATCACTTAATATAAGGTCTGAATCTAAATAATTTTTTCTAGCCCTTTTTGATGTGGGCTTTTTTTCAAATTGCTGTCTTCAGGGCCTTTGTAAGTGCTCGCTTGAGGCTCGACTTACAGGCTTCTGCTTCCAAAACTTCAAGTCCTTCAACACCTTTTCCAGATGGAAAATTTTTTAATTTTATTTTTCTACTTTTCACGGGTTCTGCCTCCTTCTTTCTAATCTCCTGCATATATGGTGACCTGGTGGTCTAGGGGTAAGGTATCAGACTTCTGTGCTGGGGGTCCGGGGTTCTATCCTCGGTCCTGGCACAGATTTATCTGATTGCCAACCCCTTCCTTTACCTCTGACAAGACGTGTATTAATCACAACTTGTGAATGTGAGGAATGCCAGGCCTCCACCGTGGTTCGAATTCCACGTTAAACTGTAGGTCCTCCATTTCATCTCACAATCACCCTACCATTACACACTAGCGTAAGTGCCTATAACCCGAACGGATAGTAAGACGTGTTGCTAATAATAATAATCCTGCAGATAGGTTTCAAATGATTGAGTGCAGTTGTTGCTAGAATCAAGATCTTCTTTTTTTTTTTTACGACCATCAGGAAGACTCTTCAGTACTTGCTGTCGATCCAAAGGCACAATCCCTTCTGCTCTGAAGCCACTCTTCAAGTCGTTTTTGATATTTTCTTCTCCTAAGTTATCAATAAACTTTTTTATGAGTCGAGGAAACCTGTTTTTAGGCACAGTGCCACGATTTTTCTTTTTCCAGTCGTTAAGTTTCTCACGCAACATCAACTTTAAGGGCCTGAAAAAAGCCACATCTAAAGGTTGAGTATAGTGCGTACTGTTTGGGGGGGGGGGAGTAACACAAACTTGATGTTGTTACGCTTACATTTGTCAATAATATTTGGCGAAATGTGGCTTGAAAGGTTGTTTCCTATCAACACCTTATTAGCATCTTGGTCAAACTTATTGAAGAATGGCAATGCTATCTCCTTAAACCCGTCCTCGAAAATTTCGAGGGTAAACCACCCACTCTTGGACCTATTATAGACGGAACCTTTAGGGCCACTTTCAGTCCATGAATCGTAAAGATTTCCTGCGTTATATGTAATGTAAGGAGGAAGTAGGGTTCCATTGGCACTTCCTGAAAACATAAGCGACGTGGTTGACTTTGAAAGATAGATTATGCGTTCAGGATGACGTGTGCCTCTCCCTACTACAACTTTTTTTCGTCCAGAATCATCAGTAATATTGGTCTCGTCGTAGTTTACTATCATAGCTGGGTCTACGTCCTTAACCATCAATTCGAGCTCATCCTGTTTATAGTTTCTTCATTGATAGCCACTCTAGTCATTTTAACATTCTGGCACAACCTATTGGAAAGAATATCATTATTTATCTTTATAAATGATTCAACAAAATCTACACCAGGCATATTTTCTTTGAATCTTGGTTCAGTTCGTCCACTTCGATCAAGAAATCCCTTGACGATTAACCTAATATACAAGACTGTTAGCGGGAATCCCCAATCTCCAGCCAATCACACGCATTCCACTTTTGTTTTTTGCTCTTCACTATCTAAAACAAAAGGTCTTCCAACCTTATTTCTATTTCCTTTTACTGTTGCAGTAAGCGCACACCTTGAAATCCCAAACTTTTCGGCAGCCTTCCGTAACTATAAGCCATTTCTCACTTCTTCTACTGCTTCTTTTACCTCATCTTCTGTATAATCTTTATACATTCGAGCTTCAATAGGCCGTTTGTACTTTCGAGGCATTATTCACCTAAAAAAGAGAAAAAACTTGTTAGTTGTATGTTTTTAATTTAATATAATATGATGTTGTCAGTAAGGGGTAACAAAAGTCACTCATGTTTGGTGGTCTTTGTTACCCCGTACAGGAAACAACAACTAATTTTAAAATATAGAAAAGAAAAATGGAAATATAACCTATGAAGTAAAACAACCGTAAAAGTACTGTTTGAGGTTATGTTTGAGAATGTTTTTATTGAATTCAACTTAAAAATACTAATTTTGTGATTAAAGTTATGAAATGTATACATTTATGATGAAATTATCCTAAATATAAATAAAGGTTTATGAGCTTACCTTTAAAACAAACACAGTATTAAAATATGTTGTCCAAAACTTCACTAAAATATGGAACTGATGGCATGAAAATTAACATTCAAACTCAAAACAGTGTTGCCAAAAATCAGTGTCCGAATCTTACCCAGAAAAATGGCTTTATTTACCCCAGTGGCTTAAGTAACCCCGGATGACGGTACGTTATTTTAAATGTAAAATATAACATGTAATTAAAAAACATATATTTTATTACAAAACTATGATCGTCTACAAGTGTTGAGAATATACTTTTTTATAAGCATTAGAATTCTCAAAATACCGTTGCGCTTTAAGCTCTCCCGCCTTCTCCCTTTTCCAAATATAGTTCTGACTAGGCGACTAAACTCAAGTGTTACACTTTTATTTTATTTATTTATTTATTCAGAATTTGTTTATAAAAAGAGCCAAAATCGGCTCGTATATATATATAAACATCCTAAAGTAGGCGTGGTTCATTCAATCCCCGGTTAGATACATTTAGGAAAGTGATATCTATTACAGGCTATACATTATTTGTCCTCACCCGGCCACATTTTTTTAGATGCAATCACCCAAATGATAGTAAGATTACAACAATAACAAAAATAACAATAGTATAAAAAACTTTACAAATTTTTTTTTTAGTACAGTATACATAATAGATTCAGCTCAAATTATCACATCAGTTGCTACAAAATTTCAGCTACCTTTTCACCCACATATCACCTGGGAAAAATTATTTTCCAGAATGTACCTCTTAACATCTTTTTTAAAAAGATTAAGTTTCTTCATCTTTATTTCTTGTGGTATTATATTGAAAAATTTTAGTCCCTTGATCTTTATTGAGTAGAGTCCAAAAGTAGTGGTGTTTACTCTGTTCTGGAAATAATTATCCAGACTTCTTGTAAAGTAGTTCCCCTTTTTGCATTCCCCAATTTTTAGGTTACTAATAATTAGGTTGTTTTCAAGTTTATATACCATTACAACCGTATAAAAAAATAGCTTCTGTTAATTTCAAAATACCCAAACTTTTGAGCTTAATGTTGCCGTCCACACCGCTGGGCAGCCGAAAAATATTTTTTAGTGCTGTGTTTTGTAGTCTTATTAGTGGTATTAAATGACTTTTAAAAGTATTACCCCAGATTACATTTAGGTAGGACAAGTGCGAGTTAACCAGAGCAAAGTAGATGGGCTTTAACACTTTCGGAGTGAATTTATAGGAAAGTTTTTTTAGCACCCCAACTGGACCCCTAATTTTTTTTGTGACATGGTTTATATGCGGGCTCCAAGATAGTGAGCTGTCAATAGTCAGACCGAGATATTTTGCTTTCTTGGCTCTCTTCAATATGTTATTCCCAAAGCTTAGCTGGTAATTATCTATATTCTTTCTATCTTTGTTTCCTGGTCTAGTAAAAATGACATAGTTAGATTTTTCAAGATTCAGCGACAGTTTATTGACTCTTAACCACTGATATAACGATTTCAGGTCAGTTTGAATATTCTCTGCTATAGTTTTAAAATTTTGTCCAATGTAAAATAAACTTGTGTCATCTGCATATAGTTGTAACTGGCCTTGAAAATGTCGTTAACATAAATAAGAAAAAGTACAGGCCCAATTACCGAACCTTGAGGGACCCCACATGTGACATCACATACAGTACTTTCGTGATTGTTTATGTAAGTGTATTGTTTTCTGTTAGTTATATAGCTCTTAAACCATTGAAGAGTTACTCCTCTTATTCCTATTTTAGACAGCTTGTATAATAGAATCTCATGGTTAACAGTGTCAAATGCCTTTTTAAATCAATAAAAAAAGCTCCAGAAAGCTTAGTATTGTCATCCATAGTATTCTGTATTATATTAATCAATTCAAAAGCCGCAGTTAGTGTATCAGATTTCCCCTTAAATCCATATTGGGGATGTTTGAAAAAATTTATTTTGTCTAAAAACTTAAGTAATCTAATTTTCATTATTTTTTCTAGTATTTTTGATATGGAAGAAATAAGTGAGATAGGCCTGTAGTTTGATGGATCACATTTTAATGTGCCACCCTTATACACGGGAATAATTTTTGATATTTTCAGCTGTTCCGGAAATTGACCTTCTGTTATAGATTTATTTAATAGAGCAGAGATATACTCTGCAAAAAAATTTGATCAATGTTTTAGTACTTTATTAGAACATTTATCAAAAGGTAAACTTTTTGGGCTACTGAGATCTCTTATCATATTTTTTACTTCCATTACATCTGTTAAAAAAATTGAGAATGAGCAATCTATAGTGGTAGTGTAATATGTCCACTTATCATCAGGATATACTGGAATATTCATTGCAAGATTATGTCCTACACTTGTAAAAAAATTATTTAGCATATCTGCCATTTCAGAAGTTGTATTATATTCCTTGTTCATAAATTTCAAACGTGTTATCTTATTATTAACTTTACAGTTTTTATTCAGGGACTTATTTATCTCCTGCCACAATTGTTTAGGATTATTACTATTACTTATAAACTTTTTTGAAAAATAATTTTTCATCAACTTTCTCTTTAGTGCTGTTACATTATTTCTAGCTAGAATATAATCACTCTTATAGTTAGTGTTTGCTGGGTTAAATTTTTACTAATCTATATGTTTTGTCCCGTAATTTAATAATTTCCAACAGCTCCTTGTTCACCCAAGCACACCTAGGAGAATTATGAACACTATTTTAAATTATTTGACCTCTCCTTCTTTCAGCAAACAATAGAGCATTTTGCACCATCGTCATGAGTTCCTCAAAAAAATATTTGTATTTGTGCTGGTCCTAATTTGTCCCAAAGATTCATTAAGCTGAAGTTCTAAGATATTGTAATTAATTACACATTGATTTTCAGTGTCGTTTTCCCTCTCCACCGTGATATAATTTGATTCCAATTCCACTATTAGAATGTTGTGATCACTTAAACTATTGTTAATGTTTGAAACCCACAGAGCATGGCCATCTATATTTGAAATAATTTGGTCTAGTGTACTTGCATTGTTGTTAGTTATTCTAGTTGCTAGCTTATTGCAAATGTCAAAACCATAGCTGCTTATCAGATTATTAAATACTGTATCATTCATGGTATTAATGTTTGTGTCCCCTATAATTATGCATTTTTTCCCTGCTTATTTGTTTAGAATGTTTTCAAAATATGCTAGGAAGTTATTAAGAGGGATATTTGGAGGCCTATATATAACACTGATCTGTAGGGGTGGGCTTAATGAGTCTATTTCAATTCTTAGAAAATAAAACCCACTCTCATCCATTTCCATAACATTGAAATTCAGGTTATTTGCAGTATATATACAGACACTCCCACCCTGCCTGTCATTCCTACAGGCAAAGGTTCCTGTATACCCATTAATATTATAAAAGTTATTTTCATACGATTTAAGCCATGTTTCTGTAAGTATAATTAAATCCGGTTGCAAAGGCAGAGTACTTATTATTACCTGTAGTTCATCCAACTTATTTGTAAGACTTCTGATGTTTAAGTAAAATATATTTAGTTTGGGTTTAGGAAAACAATTGACAAATTGTGTCAAATTTTCTAACATTATCTCGTTTTTAATCATTGTTTGTGATACTTTAAACCAATAACCGGGCCCCTACTAATTTGTTTATAGAAATACATGTTACTAATCAAACCAATTAGGCCTACTAGTACCCTATTACAAAAAACAAAACATAAAGAACCTTATACATGACGTGTATAAACAAAACAAAAAATAGACAGCTATATCTACCAATAAGACGGTATCTTAGACTAAAGCAAAGAAAACAACAGTAAAACACAAAGGAACATACCCAGGGCCGGATGAGACAAAACCACAAGTAGAGCACATGAAAAATGTAGTAAAAAAAAAAGAAAAACTTATAGACCGAGAATAATACACTCCATGAAAACATTTGCAAGAAAAATGCACTAAATTTAAAAACAACCATTAACGTCTTTTTTTGACCACAACAAAACCGTTTGCGTTCTCGCTTCTATTTACTTACCACTTTTTTCTTCGCTGTACAGAACAGCTGGTTTCCCCTCCTCTCCTCGTATGTAAATATATCCATTCTTGACCCATACAAACTTGAAATTACCATTATCCCTTTGTTTTCTTGCTTTTGCAAATTTCTTCCTGTTACTTGCTGTTAGATGTTCATTCAGGTAGACGTTATGAGCTGGTGCATCCACAAAAGAAACTGAATTCATGTTCCTCAACTTGGCCTTCTCTTTCATGAAATCTCCCTTCAATATTCGCCTAACAAACTTTACTATTATAGTCAGCGGCTTTCCCGCTTTCCATTTGTGGGATCCGGTGAGCAATGTCAATGTCACTAGCTGTTATGTTCACACCTATTTTTTGACCAACCTTAAGAATTATATCTGACACATTTTCTTTTTCCAGTTTCGGAATCCCATCAATCAGGACATTGTTGAGTCTCATATACTGTTCAAGCTCTTCATTTCGCTCAATAAGTACACGAACTTCTTTTTTAACAGCCTCGTTATTAGGTTTAAACTGACCCATACTAGTCTCTATTTTCAAGATTGAATCGGCAAAAACTTTATTATTATGATTTATTTCGTTAAGCTGGCAGCCCATTCTTCCTAGCTCCTGCATCACGTCACCGATAGAGTAAATGTTTTTTCCACCCGACTCTTGTTTGGTGATTTGAGAATTACAAACTTCGGGATCCATTGTTGCACTGCCTTTGTTGAATGTTGGAGCTGCACCATCATTTCCACATCTCTCACAGAACCATTTAGAGTCTTTATTAGTTACCAAAAAGATAAATTTTCTTTTGCCTACTTTGGCGCAAGTTTTGTGGTACCACATTGCACATTTTCCATCACAGAAAACACTTTCCTCGTTTGGTTTAAAGCAATTTTTACACACGCCACAGATAGAAGAACCACGCCGATCCGCTATCTTAATTGTCATTTGATAGTAATGTAGCTACTAGCGATAGTTTACGATAATGAAGACTATTGATACAATCGATAGTTTCCAATCCCTAGTATAACTGTTCCGAAAAGTCGACACGATCAAAACTTATATAAGTTAAGTGATTACTGTCATTGTTTCGTTTCTTGGTTAAAGACTTTGTGGCAAAATAATTTTGGTGGGGGTTAAAATGGCATCATTTGATTCAGAGACAAGCGATGGACTTTGTGATTTGTCGAAATCACCTGTATTTTCTAGTGTTGCCATTGATAACTTAAAATCCCAAGAATCATTAGGAGTTCCACTGAATACTACATGGACATTTTGGTTGGACAAGTACGTAATTTGTGATTAAAAAAAAATTACATTCTCGTTGAGGTCAAGATGAATGTAAAGAAAGGTTATATAAAGCCGCAAATATATGTCTTTGATAGTAACAATCAAACAATATTTTGGGGTGAATTTAAATTGTTAACAAAAAAAAGCTACATGGTTGAGTCTAGTAGGCCAATTTACAAATTATTCTCTCCCACCAGCATCCCCAATTCTTGCAAAATAAATTAATCATAACTTGACTGATTTTTATTTTAAACCTGCCAAGAATGTTTACATTTTGCTTTAAAAACACAGTACGGTATGGGAGGTAGTACGTACACAAGGAGTGCGGGATTTTTGACAATTTTTCTTTGTCATACTATAGGGAAAAAATCTGTTTTATCATAAATACCATACATAGTACAACAATAGCAAGTGTCAATTAATAAAAATTTGATATATTGTTAAAATTAAAACAATACTCACTGATTAAATCTAAGAACCATACATTAAGGCAAACTTTTCTCTCTAAAAAACCCAAAGATCACAAATTTATAGTCAACTAATATTACACTCTCAAAATGCCTGGGAATCCACTGATACCAGTACTAAATTCAATATCATTAAAAACAAACTTTGTTATAATTATAATTTGTTATTCAAAACCAAACTTAAACCAAAGTAGGTAGCCTAACAGAATATGAACAAATATTGTTGAGAAATTTGTAAAACTGCACACTAAAGCTATGCCAAATTATTGAGTCAATTAATGCGCAATAATCTGCAGCGACCACACTTCGCTCGTTTTCACAATAGACACATTTCTTGAAAATGGTTTACTATTTCCTATTTACTTTTTATATCTTAACAAAAACACTCTGGACATCCACAAACTCACACAGGCTACATTAGAACTGAACTGAAAATGTAGGAAGATCTGAGCAGACACACCACCCAATTGGAATTCATCCACTGCTAGTAAAATATTAAAACAAAGTAATAATATAGTATGTTTAAGGCTAAATAATGTATAAATATATTAAGGTCTTTTCCAACCTACTGGTAACCTTCACATAGCAGGCCTACAAGACGCACACCACCCAATTGGAATTCATCCACTGCTAGTAAAATATTAAAACAAAGTAATAATATAGTATGTTTTAAGGCTAAATAATGTATAAATATATTAAGGTTCTTTTCCAACCTACTGGTAACCTTCACATAGCAGGCCTACAAGACGACGTCCTATCGAAAAGGATCATGGATTAAACCAAATGACTTGTTGGTCTAATATCTTACGTTTGGATGAAGTGTCTGAATGTTTTAAAAATAAAATCATTTCAAACAAATATATTAATAATAGGCTGTAGTGGATTTGTTGTTTCCTTGTGAGTAGGCTAGATAATGATAGTATTAAATTTTTATTGATTTGGTACCCTTAAGTGAAATTCTGTGAATTAATTGGACCGCTTAACACATAATTCCCCAAAGCTCACCAAAACCGAACAAAATCTTTTGGCCATAGTTGGTGTACTGTTCCCTCCCTCACAATGGTGTCAGATATTTAAGTATGCAATTGGATATATTTTGGTAGGCCTACTCACTATTTAATTTGTTTTGAAATTAAAACAATCTCAACTTAACTTAATCCAAACTTTCATTCATCAATAAATAAACAAAGTGATAAAAGTTACAATCGGAAGGTTTTGTTAGTTTGGAATAGTTAATTAATGAAACTCAACTATTGTGCATTAAAATATTTTTGGTGCCATGTTGGTATAGTTATATTCATTTCAATATTTATGTTCTTCTGTGAATTAGGTGAGTCTTGTTTTAATTTTGTAATTATATAGGCTACCAATTTTTAAGCAATTTTAATCTTGGTATTATTGTAAACTTGCTATTCTTGTTTTGTGTATAGGGTAGGATGGGGTAGTAAGAATCAGGGGAAATAAGATACTTTTTTTTTGTTTATCAGTGGAAAATTTTGAAAATACTTAACAGGGTACTAAAAGGCTTTATGTACCCACAAACTCTAATGAACTCGTTGACAATTTTGATGTTTTTCTAACTTTTTTTTTTCTACCGGCAACTTTATTGGGCTAAAGTTGCTCTTTCTTACAAAAATAATTTTCTTCAAACTTGTTATGATTTTTTCTGAGTTTTTTTACCTCTTGCGGGCAATTAAAAGGGCTTTTTGTGGATTTTTTATTTCTCTTACATAAACAGGGAAACTAGAAAAAATAAATAACTTTTTTCCCCCTTTTAAAATCTCTATCAGAAAAAAACTGTCCCAAAATGTTACTGAAGTTTCTTAAAGCTCAACCCAACCAGGGAAAAGGAAGGTCTCAAGGTATTGGTGAAATTTTAACATCAAAGATGGATGAACAGCTCAAAATAAGAACAGGAGACAAAGAAAGCTAAAGTCTCAAAAGAAAAGAAATCGGAAGGTAAAAACCTCAAAGAGCAAGTCCTAGGCCTAACAACTAACAAGAAACTCCTGTTTTAGAAGAGGAAAACATTGAAGGATGAACAAGATCTATAGCCTAAACATTTGGAATCTGATGATGAAGACTGAAAATTGTTTGAAAGACAGAATGAGGATGAACAAACAAGGGAGGTTACTTTGGAAGTAGAGGAGTGCTTTGCACTTTTCTATTAAATCACTTGGTATCTTGGTCGCATAACTTATTTGAATGAAGACACCTGCATGGTAAAATTTCTCAAAGAAAATTTGGAAAAGTTCAACTGGCTATCTCATGATCATATACAGGAAGTAGATAAAGAATATATCTTGTTTGATCTTGTTAAATTAATAGGCAATGGAGCTTTTACACTTAAAAGATCAGATTTTACCAGAATTGTAAGTCTTGACTCCGCAGATTTCTAAGAGGTTCTAGTTATTTTCTTTTTTGCTAAACAATTCAGATGAGTTGTGTCTGATATTAGTTTACTTAAGGTTTTTTTTATCTCTCCTATTTGAAATGAATGAAGTCCGACACCTTAGCTCACTCGGTAGCGTTTTTGCCTATTGAGCTAAAGATCTCGGATTCAATTCACGGCATGACCAAAAATATATCGTTGATGAAAATATGGGCTTACCCTTTCACATTGCTAAATTGACAGCCAGAGACTGGATGTTGTGCTTGTCTTAGTCTTTAGTTAGATTATAAGGCATAAGGAGTTTCAACAGGCCTAGCCAGCCAGCAGTGGAAAAATATATGACTTGAATAAAAAACTGACCCAGGCTGGAAACAGTACTGGCTGTAGAAATATTTGACAAGAATGAGATGACATTTTTTTTCATGAGGACCCCCAAGTGAAAGGTGTATAAAAAAAATCAGGGCTCCAGGCTCAAAACTGTCTTGTGTATTAATGTTGTATGTTTCTTACTACTCAATCCTCGCTTAGTTGATAAAAAATCAAATATTTATTAAAATATGACAAGGAAAAGTGTCAATAATCCCACCCTCTCTGTGTACTATTTCCCATCTGAGTTTTTAAATATTGAAAATTATTTAAATGTGGTTTGGAAAGGAAGATAATATTAATCTAAGCAAATTGTGCTTGGTTATAACCAAAAACTTATAATTTACAAAATGGAGTTTTGTCTGTTCTTTTTAGAGCATTGCCTGGAGTGTCAGCAGCAGAGTATCAGGCAAATATGAAGCGCATCTACACAGTCAGTACTGTGCAAGGTTTCTGGTCAGTGTATAACAACATCCCTGGTGCAGACAGGATAAGAGTACGCTGTAGCTACCACTTGATGCGAGATGAACGTAAACCCTTGTGGGAAGAACCCTACAACCAATATGGGGGCACATGGAAACTTAAATGCTTCAAAAAAGATACGGTACTTTCTTTAGCCATGTTTCTTGAACATTTATATTACCATTTTACAAATGGTAAAACGATTCTATCACTATCTTAATGGAAGGGTTGTATACACAAATGGCGTACCTGACTTTGAATTTATTCCTGACTGACTGCATTTAATTTTGTTTTTCTTCCCCTCAACTGCTCGCACCAGGGGATATACGGTGCAAATATAGTTATCAATCTAGGGTTGTCAAATTTTCTGATCTCGGATATACTGGGACTTAAGGGCATCAATACCTCTCAAATAATCATCACACATACAATTCACTTTGTCAACAAATTGGGCCTACACCTAATAGCTTGATATTTATTGACCTTCCCCCACTACTTTTTTAAACTGAAGGATCTCTTTGCTTGATGTAATAACTCACATTGGTCAAAGGACTGTGGTGGCGAGAGGACTGTAGCTCTGACTCGTGTAAAGGTTATATTGTTCGAAACTTGCTTTGCATAGCTATTGGTGAGGCGTGTGTGGAAAGCTGAAGAACATTAGTTCTCTGACACTATTTGTCCCAGATTTTTGACTTGCATTGAGGCTTTTTTGTTTCTTTAGCAGCTTATGAGATTAATAGCACAATCACAGTGGTATTCTGGTTTAGGAAAAAACTTTTTAGAAAAATTTTTTTCTCTCATTCTTGAGCATATTTTAATAGATTAGTATTGTTTTATAGGTATTGATATAATTATCCAATTAACTAGTTTATTCTTGCTTTGTGAAGAGTTAGTTTCTCAGAACTTACAGAAAAAATGTATATATGTGCCACAACTAGAGATTAAAATTTTCCATAAAATATTCTGCAGTGGTGGCTTGCGGTGGAGGGGTTAAATTGTAGAGGTGGCACGTAGAGCCTATAATACTTCAAAATATAGTGTGTTAAGAGACGAGAGGCTCATAAGAAGGGGTAAGGGGCCAGGAGGTGGGAGAGGGATAGATAGGAATCACGGAGGATAGGGGGGAGACAAATGTTGGGCCAACCTTAAAATTATTTTAATTAACTTATTGATGATAAAAATTGAAGTATGATCTATGAACATAATGGGTCCACAAAGGCTCGCATTCATTTGTTTCTTTACTACTTCTTTAAGCACGACGTCTTACTACCTGTTTGTGTTACACACCGATATACTAATTACACCAATGTGTTAGGAATGATGAAGGTTGAATTTAAAGGACGTGCACCCACATTTGCATGGGTTGAGAGTGGAAAACCATTTAGGGAAAAACTCCCTCAGTGCACCCAACCGGGATCAAACACCGATCTCCCTGTCATCGATCTATTGCGAGAGTAATGTGTTAGACTCTGCAGCCACCGAAGCTCATTTGATGATGTTTGTGGTGTTAATGCCCTTAAGATAAATTAATCATAAGTATAAACGTTTACATTTGGGATATCTATATCTTTATTACATTAGTTCCATTAATCAGTTGAAATTATTTTACAGAAATACTAATTGGAAATATTCCATCTCGCATCTCTAGCCACAATCAAAATTAAATGTTAATGTAAGTTACATTAATTTGCGACATGAACAGTAATATGTGTATCATGATTGATGAGTGTGAACAAAAGACCAGATTATGAAACATTAAGGTGGGATGCAAGGGGACGTGAGAAAAGGTCAGTGTTTTTGCAGTTTTTATGGTAAAACATTTTTTGTCCAATGGTCCAAATAAATAAAATATTGCTCCAATACAAACATAGAGTTTAATTTTCTACGCATGTTGATATCAATAGTTCTTGAATATCTGTCATGAGCATGATGTCATTAACAAACTTTTTAAATGAAGAGAAAAAGCTGTCATTAAATTCCAGAATAGCCTGCAAACTGCAAAAACTATGGTTTTTTTCTCGCATCTCCTTACATCCCAGCTTAAAGTTTATTCATTTAACTTTGAAATAATTAAGCACTTCAGCTTTGGGAGTATGGGTACATTTCTCCCCCTCTGCCCCTGTTCTCATACTGAGAGGGGGGCAGGAAGCAGGGTCTAGGAATAATTGTGCAACAATCTACTTCTTTTTGTGTGTTCAGGAATACCTAAATCTGTAAATTGCCGTGTTCTATATTAATATACATTGTTGCGAAAACGGGAAAAAAGAGCATCACACTCTACCAAAGAGCATAAATGAAAATTATAAACTCTTATAAAACTATTGAGAAAAGAGGAACATATCTGTCCATAAAAGAGAATAACAATCAATTTAGCATTTCAGACCTCCATTAAAAAAGATTTTCTTATATCTCGGAAACTATTGGTTTTATAAAATTATATTTCAAATTAAAGATTTCTACTTTTAATAATAGGCTTACATTTTTCCAATGATAAGTTATTTTATAATTCAAAGAGTTGTGGAGATATGATCAAAATTGGAAATTTCCACTTATGTACCCGCAGTCATTTTCATGGAAAAATAAGAATCTCAATCTTGTTAATAATACTAAACAATGTCTAGATATGAATTTTAATTTAAATTGTTAAAGCCTATTTTGAGAACATGTTTTTTTTTCATCATAAGTAAACTACCCTTAATTTTAGGGTTAGATATCTATTCTGAAAACCATAGATGCCAAGTTTTATCCTTATTGGTAAAATGTTTTTGGCTAGACCAAGGGACGGACGGCATTGCAAAAACAACTTTTTCTGATTCAAAGGATCAGGAAGCATCAACTTCCATTAAAATATCGAGTTTAATTTTCTTAACGATCATAACACTACCTTTTCATAGCGATAAAGTAAAAATAGGAGTCACAAAACACATAATTTACCATATAAATACATAAACTTAAATATATTAGCTTTCAGAAAAGGTTCAAGTGGCAGATCAACTATGACTGTCACCTTTCTACTTTTGCTGTTGAGTAAAATGTATGAGTATCTTTGTTGGTTTATAATGGCTTGACCTCTAGTCAGTAAATGAAAAGTGATAAAGAGCTGTGAATAACAACCACTGACATCTTATGTGAAAAATGTAAACTTCCAGGTGTGAAAAAGTTGGATTAGATCAATGTATATAGAATTGTTTTGAGTAAAAACTTTGATTATAAAGTTAATATTTTAGATTTCATAGGACTGTAAAAATATCTAAGGTAGTTAGATTAGGCAACAAGTTAATTTATGCGAAAAAGTTCCATTGGATTTTAGGCATTGACTGATTATAGTCAAGCATATATTTAAACTTTTTTATATATAAGATGTTAAATTTGTTATTATAATTTTTTATTTCATTTTATTTTATGGATAGATTTAAGATAAATTTGTACAAAATAATTAAAAATATGGTTTCTTAAAAAATATATATTACTGTTATTAAAAGTATTCTAAAATTTCACATCACTCTTTATAAAAAAAAATACGTAATATAGAGGAGGAGGAGGAAAGGTGGGTTGACGTTAAGTAGGCCCATAATTTTAATGTATCGAAATAATTGCTTGTTTTAAAAATTACTTCATCTAGGTGACCTGGTGGTCTAGGGGTAAGTTGTCAGACTTCTGTGCTGGGGATCCAGGGTTCAATCCTCGGTCCCGGCACAGATTTATCTGATTGCCAAACCCTTCCTTCACCTCTGACAAGACGTGTATTAATCACAACTTGTGAATGTGTGGAATGCCAGACCTCCACCGTGGTTCGGATTCCAAGTTAAACTGTAGGTCCTCCATTTCATCTCACAATCACCCTACCATTACACATTAGCGTAAGTGCGTATAACCCGAACGGGTAGTAAGACGCGGTGATAATCATAATAATAATAATAATAATAATAATAATAATACTTCATCTAGATATAATTTTGTAAGTTTTGAGCTGTTAGAGGGTTCAGTAATAATGGATATATGTGCCAGTTACTTCATGTTACTTCATTAGATGTTTTAAGGTATTTTTAGACAAAATAAAATCACTATATTTATTTATTTGAGAGTTGGGTTCACTACCATAGAGAGCTTTAAAGATTGGCACATTTCATGGCCTCATTACAAAATATGGCTGGCCTATATTCCATGACTAAAAATAAATATATGTTTTTAATTTGCCTATAAATCAATGCTATATATTAAACAAAATTTAAGTATAATCATAAAATCTTAATATTTTGGTTAAAAAAACTTATATGTTTTATATGATGAGCACTATATCTTCCTCATTCTTCCTCCACTTCAATACAGGTACGTTTCTCGTCCTTACTCCATTAGTGTACATTTGCTAACCACCCCGATGTGTGGTAAGATATGAAGCACAGTAAATAAAAGTACCCCGATTAAAAAACAATCTACTAACAAATAAATAACATTCACATTAAAGACACGTAAGATTTTAAATAATATACTAATACGTATTTCTGAGATTAAAATTAACTATTTATAGATTGAGGAAATAGTGAACTTTTGTTCTAGCCACAAGTATGGCGGGAGCTGTTGCTTGCGGCGATTGGAGAACAGTTCTCTGACAGCATTGCAGAGGGAGACGAGGTGTGTGGAGTAACTGTCACGGTGAGGGAGAAGGATGATCTTGTGCAAGTTTGGAACACGTCCGCGCAGCTGGCGGATGAAGCGACAGTTCTTCACAAGGTGCAGAGATTATTGCCAGAGGTCAACTTTCCAACCAAATACTACAAGCGTAAGTAGGATAGAGTTTATGTGCTCTGGCCGTTTCCTATATAAAATGTAAGATTGTGCTGTATGTGTTTCTCCCCACCCACTCTCTCAAGTTTTGAAACAATGCACGCGATTAGACCAAACTTGCTGCATTTAATCCACCAAAAAATCTCCTTCCTTGTGTTTTTTTTCCACTTATTTTGTGGCTACAATTTTAGGACCAGAAGATGTACACATTTTGAAAGAAAAAGCATTTATTTTGGACATATTTGGGGCTTTAAAAATAACACACGTAACCCATTAATACTGACCTAAAAAATGCCAAAGGAAAAACTATTGGCTGTCTTACAAATTCATTAAAACTCATAGTACTCCCGAAATATATCATAAAGACAAGGCCTTTCGTTTGATAAATATGTAACACCACAAATCAAATATTACTGTCTTAATAGATGTAAAGGAGGCATGGTCATCAATAAAAGTCTCTATCAGAAATTAGTCTACTAATATATAAAATAAATGTTCTCTAAATACTTAATCTACATAAGGTGGTAAAGTAAAAGTAGGGTAGCTATATTCAACACTGTGACCTGTTCAGAATCCCAAACTTTGGGGAAAAATTCGGGAAATTGGATATTCCTCGGGTGGAAAAATCTATTTCCCAGAATTTTTTGAGAAATCTTCATATTCAAACCTTACAATTAAGGACTGTCTATCTCTCAATATAATGTTTGAATGCTTGTGAACAATATTATTAATTTACTAAAGTTAAAATAACCTTATTTCCCTCTAATTAGATGAATACCCAAAATTTCAGCTGCTTTTATTTTACAGATATCTATCTAGTCAACATAATTACTAAGCACAATTAAATAATAATCGCACAAGGCTACTTGATGGTTATATTTATCCTCGAGTAAATTTAAGGTAGAAACCTATCTCTTCAACAAAAATAATGATAAAAGTGGCTTTTAAATATCAAATCATGCACAAAATACACCTTCATACTTATTTGCATCAAGATACATCTATTACATTAATGTAATTATTATTTTTAGTGGCATCCATTTGCTTTTTTTTTTATCTCAGACAAGCTGGTTGGTGTACCTGTTCTACACAAAGAGGAATCAATAAAGTAGTGTTATTTTAAGTATGTGAAATAAACAATAGGAAATAGTAACCAAATTATAAATTATGTTGAAACATTAATCCTTTATTGGTTTGAATTGTCATACAAAATGTGAAATTAGGGTGATTAATACACAATGTCAAAATAGAAATATAATCTGAACATGTTTTAAAAACTTAAATTTGTTTTGAAAATTAGGTTATAACTTCTCTGTACAAATACTTTTGAACTCTTGCCTGTTGGTGCTAGTAAAAAAGAAATAGTGTAGCAGCATAAATATTGGTTGTTAAAGGGTTGTGATTAAATCCAATCAAAAGTGTTTTAGCATTCTTTTTATGGCATTCACCATGTTAACCTTTCACACATTTTCTATTCTTTCAAACCTTTTTACTCTCTTTACCCTAAAGTAATACCCTTTTTGGCCTTTTTACCCCTTTATTCATTAATAGTCCTGGTTTAACCTCGGTAAAATATTTAAGAGTGAGGGGTGTAGGGTAAAAAGTTTGCCACGTAAAAACTTATTAATACATAAAAGCTATTTATTAGAAATAAACCACAACATTAATCAATTAATGTATCATTGCGATATGAGAAGAAGAGTTTGTTGTAGATACAGTCTCATCTTGTTTACTTTCCGTGGTCACCAAACTACATTACAAATTGTATGAAATGTAGTAGTAAATCTTTCTCGTGGCATTAATGTTGTTGTTTTTTTAATTAATTAAAAGTATTCTAGTCCAATTTCATATCTCTGCATGTAGCATTTACTGCACAATATTCATGACAAACACACAAACTCTTCATTTATTAATATAGATAGTAATAGTTGGGTAAACTAGTATTTTTGAAGCCAACAACTTTTTTTTTTAAGTTTTAGTAACAAATATAAGAGGTTATTAGACACACTGGCTCAATTTATACCAAAGATGCTTGATTAAATATACATAATTTTATCATAATTGTTGCATTAGGCCTCTAGGTTTTTTATTTTACCTTGCATAAAAACCTTACTCAATACTTGTTAGATCAAATATTATTTAGTTTCTATTTGGAGAACTTACAATTTAAAAATAAATTAATACACACATATTTTGTACATTTGTTTACATTTTAAAATTTCTACAAGATTATAGAATTTAAATTAATGGTTCAGACCTCTAAATTGCAACCTAATCAAAAGATTTTGTCTTTTCCCAAGCCTATTTGGGATCAAATTGCCCTAAGCTTCTAATTTTATCATCAAATTATTTTTATTCTTTATTGAAAGAATGCGAAGGCTGTTTAGACTAAAATCTAAAAATTAGATATAAGCCTAAAATGTACAATCCCCCCCGGTTTCTTGTCATGTTTCCACAGGAAATGGATATTTCCCTCATGAAAATTATCCCAAGTCAAAATATAATTCTGCACAGGTCTATTAAACACATAAATAGACTCCCATTGGTTGGGGAGAACACTGCCAAACATTCAAACTACTGAAGTGAGCTTACCTAAGTCAAGTTAATTTGTAAGCTGGTTGTCAAGATAACACTTTGTACAGGGTGTCTACCATCAGGGAAAACGGGAATTAGCCGAAAATTTGGTAAATTACAATAACAATCTGGGAAAATGTGGTTTTACTCAAAATATGAAATATAATAATCATTAAAACAGTAAATAATAATGTTATTCAAACTGTAGTTTTTTTTTGTAGCTGTGTAATATATTTTATAATTCCTAATAAACAATGTTAATACAAATTTTAAAAATATGTTTATTTAAATTTTAAAACTTATAATTATTCATAAAAAAAGATTAATATAAAAATTAGGGGGGAGGTGGGGGAATTAGAAGAATGTGACATACTTTTTAGTCGGGAATTTTAGGAAATGATCAGGAGAAATCAGGGAAAAAGTCGGGAATTTCATTGGTCAAGTTGAGTAGACACTATGTTGTAGAAAAATAGCATATGTGCATGGACCAACATACTTCACCATCCCCTGGGACAATGTAGTACAGGGTTGTGTCTATTTTCAGCTCATCAGACACATCATGCCTATGAGGGAGGACGTGCCTAAACCACTTGACTGATGTTGCCGAGTGCTCTTGTACACTTGTTGCACAAGGCTGTGAGGTGAGTCAACTAAACTGCCTACTCGTGACTCACCACCTTATTAGTGTTTTGGTCCTGTCACACACATCTAACGATGGGACAGAATACCCCACTAGATGTTTATTTTGCCATCCACTACATTCTTGGAATCCATCTATATTTGATCAAGCCTAGCATGAGCTACACAAACTAATAAACCATTGTTTGTTTTCTGTAAAAAAATTATTTTACTAACATTGTTACTGTCTGTTACCGACTTGGAACTATTGTGCAGGCTATTTCTATAGATACATAAACTAGTTGTAGTTGTTATGTTTCATGATCCTCTACTAAAATATTTTGTTTGTTTTTAAATTCAGTTTGATTCAAATTAGGTGAGTTCATTAAAATGTTTATTTTTAAATATGTATGATATATTATACACAGAAGAAAATAAGACAGAGTCGAAATACACAAAATTAATTCACACTTTATACTGCTACTACTGGTTACCTCTTAAAGCAAATCGATTGCCACTGCCTTATATCTTGACCTAAGTTTTTTTATATCGAAAATCTTCGAAAGGGAATGAGAAACATACAATGCAAGTTTCTAAAAGTCAAAATCTATTGCTCTGTCCTGTACCAGTTTCATGGTATAGCATTATGTACCTTAAAGTCTGAAACTGTTTTCTTTAAAGCGCTGGTTTTCAAACTGTTATATGTGTACCCTTGGGGGCACGTGCCATATTTACCAGGGTTTAGTAATTGTGACATTTTTTCCTCCATCAGTAGACCTGGCCAGAATTCAAACCCTGATCTTCCCATTATCAGCAAGCCAATCTAACACAAGAGTGACTCCTTATACCCTTTGGCCACTGAAGCAGGTCTCTCATTGGTTATCAATTGGTTAATAATGTGTTATGTATTATCATTGACTTGCCTCATTGGTGACACATTCAGGTATACTGAGGAGGTCGCTAAATGATTTCCCACTTTCTCTTCACTAGATTCCACCTTCCTTATCTCTACTCTCTTGGTGTAAATATGCAGATAGCCCAAAGGAGGAGTAAGACACATTGTACAATTATTAGTTTTTAATTTGAATAGATGGAAGAAGGTTAATACCGTATATAACAAAATGCACCTTAAAAAGCAAAAAAGTTTTTCCTCTATAAAGTTTTCATTCAAGTATGAATATTGAATTTTTGCGTTCTCGTTAATATTTTCTCATTTTATGCTTAATCTGCAAACATATTTTACCTATATGATATGTGACATATGTAAAAGTTTTTACTAAGCTAAAATATGTGTATTGATTTTTGTAGCCTAATATGTAATATATTTAACCAATTATACTTTAAATTTGTCAATTAAGAATAAAACACTTCCTTTTTAAGTTAATTTAAAAATATTATTTATACAGCTAAAAATAAGGGAATCAATTTATTTTAAATCTTTAAGAAAAACCTATTTTAACTTTTTAAGGTACATTTTATAATATATTAAAGAAGGCACAGGACATGGGAATAAAATACAAAATATAATTTAATTTATGTGTTAGTTTTGATTACTTGAGAAGAGTGTGGTTATGAAAATGGGGGTACACAACTGTTAATGGTTGAAAACCACTGCTTTAGATAGTTTTTTTCATATAAATTTTAGTAGTCTAGATCTTAAAAATAAACCGGCTGTTCTTGTCAAATATTTATCTCTCGTATCTTTTGATCCGACAGACAAATTCAATAGTGGTGCACTGTATCACACAAAAGTAGACTCACAGAATTAATATATATTTTATTTGAATGTTGTTTTGCTAAAACTTCATACGTGTGTAAACATTTATGAGCTATAACCAATCAAAAGTTATCAATGATTTTGGAATATAAAAAAGGGTTCACATATTACACCATTTGGCTGTTTTTTTTAAATCATAATAAAGAGATTAGTAGTACATTACTCTCAATTCTTAAAATTTTATTGGATTATAAAATATAGTGAATGCATTGATGTTATGTTTACTTTACATATTGGATCAAGATTCATTTGGAGTTTTAACGAAAATACATGGTCTGTAGTCTAGTTGTTAAGTCTGTTCTAGAATTATGTTGAAGTAAGCCGCAAATAAGCAGTTTATTAGTATAATCCTAGGGGAAATGACTTTTCAAGCTTTAGACATAATAATTAATAAACCATATAAAGATTGCCTATGTAAAGAATATAGAGACGCCAAGCATACAGTTGTAGGCACACTGGGTAACCATAGCCTGGAGAGAATAAGAGGAGGATATATTGCACACTGATTTACCAAGTGGTGAGGGTGACATACTGTGGGAAAACTACAACTCTCATTCCAATATCACTATTGAAGATGAGCTTGAGAGTAGCACTGGCATCGCAGGGGTTGAGGAGGATATTCATTACTTGTACATTTTTGATTTACTTATTGTAAATATCATATTTATCCATAATTACCTTTAGATTAAATTGGGAAATAGATTTGCTGAACAACTATGTTTTTTAATGAATTGCATACAAAAGCTAAAAGAAACTATTTTGTAACATCAATGGCAACGTAGAAATCATTCCCTTTTATAATATGCAATGTGTAGGTGGGATAGCTAGTGTTGGTACAATCATACGCAGCAAGTCTTGTCGAAAGTCACAGCGTAATTCAATACTAACAATGTTAGCCTTTTCTGTCGTCATTTTCCATGCCCTTATTATTTTCAGTTATTTCCCAGAAGCAATCCACAGGTTGACTTAAAAGGTTATTGTCAAAAACTGTATGCTGGTAAAAACTATAGAGTGGTTTGGAATGAAGTTGAAGTTGAAGTTAAAAGTACCTTTCTAGTTAGAAGTTTTTCGAAAAAGTTGTCTATTAAACATGGCTTTTTTAGAGGATTTTTAAAACAATTTTCTTTGAGTCAAGGCTATGCTTACTTTTTATATTTTTTATTTTTTATTTTAGTGGCCAGTTTAAAAAATGTTAAACCCAAATCCACAATTACTATTCAAAAAACCTTTGAAATAGCTTATAGAGCTATATATATTCTGAAAATGTGCTTGCCTTCAGCAGTTGGTGGGGTGCCCCCCACACCCCCCAAGTTTTAGGTGCATGTGTTAGGTAAATCATAAATCTCCGCCCCTGGGGAGTAGAAGAATATGAGCATGAGGACTGAGAGTTATACTAAATAATAGTTAGGTTAATTTATCACTTAACTTTTACATTAAAAATAAAACCATGTCAAAGTTAAGCTCTTACATAAATTATTGTCATAATGTTGGATCATCTGGTATTTGGAAGGGAAAAAAAAATCCTGTAGAACACCTTTAAAACCTTATGGTTAAATTATATGCGAGGCCATATTATATTTTGGCCGATACTATGTGTAGTAGGATACTTTTAGGAATGCACTTTTAAGAAAACACACATCTTTTGCTGTATAAATTGATAATGTTTAACTTTTTATTATTAAACTAAACATTGAAAAGAGGATAGAAGAGCAAGGCCTACAAACTTGACAGAAAACTGTCAGTTTCAAAGTTCACAATTAAAAACATAATAAAACATAATTATTTTGGAATACATGTCCCCTTCTTCAGCAGACAAGAGTAAAACACCAAACTCGACTATGGCTGCAAGGCTAGAGGTAGATCATGGTCACTTTATGGTTACTTTATTATTATTTTAGGAAATTTTATAACAATAAATAAAGTGCAGACTTAACTAAATATTATATGGTAATATTTCGAGGCGTGACCTGGCGGTCTAGAGGTAAGGTGTCAGACTTCTGTGCTGGGGGTCTGGCATTCAATCCTCGGTCCTGGCACAGATTTATCTGATTGCCAAACCCTTCCTTCACCTCTGACAAGATGTGTATTAATCACAACTTATGAATGTGTGGAATGCCAGGCCTCCACTGTGGTTCGGATTCCACGTTAAACTGTAGGTCCTCCATTTCATCTCACAATCACCCTACCATTACACATTAGCGTGAGTGCGTACAACCCGAACGGATAGTAAGACGCGGTGGTGATAATAATAATAATAATAATAATAATAATAATAATAATAATAATAATAATAATAATAATAATAATAATAACACAATAACAATAACAATAACAATAATAATAATATAAATAATAATAATAATAATAATAATAATAATAATAATAATAAATAATAATAAATAATAATAATAGTAATAATAGTAATAATAGTAATAATAGTAATAATAATAATAGTAATAATAATAATAGTATAATAATAATAATAATAGTAATAATAATAGTAATAATAATAATAATAATAATAATATAATAATAATAATAATAATAATAATAATAATAGTAATAATAATAGTAATAATAATAATATAATAATTATTATATAATATAATAATAATATAATAATTATTATATAATATAATAATAATAATAATATAATAATTATTATATAATATAATAATAATATAATAATATATATATATATTATTATATAATATTATTATATTATTATTATAATTATATTTATTATTAGGCCTATATAATATTATTATTATAATTATAATTATTATTATAATTTATTATTATTATATATTTATTATTATTATATTATTATTATATTTATTATTATTATATTTATTATTATTATAATTATTATTATATATAATTATTATAATTATTATTATATATAATTATTATAATTATATTATTATTATAATTTATTATTATTATATTATTTATTATTATTATTATTATTTATTATTATTATTATATTATTTTGAGGCAAAATTGTGATTTTAATTCCAACTCTAAAATTAATGGTTTTTTTTAGATTACTATTGTTCGTAAATTTTAAGCTTTTTGAAAATGGCTCTAATAATTTGGTTCAAAATCGATATCTGTGAAGTGGTACATAATAAATATCATGGTACTTATTTTTTGAAAATAAATTCATTCAAGGGTAGTGATCAATTTTTGAGAATTTTTTTCTAAATTATGGAAAGTATGTATGGTTGTGCTGTACCATTTATTTATATACAGTCGAACTTGCTTATAATGGCCTCAGTTATTCCGTCAACTCGGACATAGTGTCATTTTTCCAGCAGTCCAGTCAAACTTTAATCTAGTGACGTTATAAAAACCTCTGTTTTAGTGTCACTACCACTCGGTTGTAGCATCAAAAACTTATTAAATATTTTACTTTAAATTATATTTAAATGTATGTATATGTAAAAGAAAAACTAAACAATATGGCCAATTCCTACAAAGGTCTATTTTATAGCTGGGAGTGTGCTGGTCTAATAATAGACTAAATGGCAAAACAAAGTCAGGGAGAGGGTTTCAGGAATCGTGGGCGCTTCAAGGTCAAAATGAAGAGAGGATAAACCTTCCTTTATTGTCACTGAGCTGGCTGAAACTGTCTCATGTGTGCGTCTAAGCTCAAAGCCAAGGGTTTTTTTTTTTTTTTTTCATGTTTTATACAGTAAGTTAAAACGTTAGTTTTGGTAGTCATTATGCGTACATTCAGAGAGGCGTCTGCCGATATGTTGAATTTAGTACAGCAGCTATACAACACGACAGAAAGAATTTATTTTAGATAAAGGAGAGTTCAAAAGAAAATTACAGATTACTACGGGTAACAAGACTAAATGTAAATTATGTAAATACAGTACATGTTTTTTTTAATATTCTTCATTCATAAATTAAATGCAATTTGAAATTTGTGAAATGTCCTTCCTTACAAGCTATTAAAAGTGTTCTTTTGATGACTCTATAACCAAGTTTGACTGTGTATGTGTATATATTCATTTTAAATCTAAACACTACACATTCTGGTTTCTTTATCTTACTAGGAAGACAACTTATCATCAGAGCTTAGGTGTCAAACCTTGATTTCATTCCATTCTGATATATATATATCATACGACTAAATATTCCTAGGGTAATGTAAGATTAAAGAAACAGAAATGATATGTGTTCCTTCCCTCCCAATTAGTATAAGCATCTACAAAATTAAAAAAGATAAACTATTTTTCACAGCTGGAGCAAAGTATCCCTTTTCACATTGAATACTCTTCACACAGCCCTTAATGTCTTCTAACCAATGAATAATTTGCTCAATGCTGGGGAGGATGAAAATGTAACACTACTGCGCAAGGGGTGATAGATATTATTGGTAGAGAGAAGTAATTAAAAGAGTAATTGTATCTATTTTTTATGGTATGAAACTTGCTTCACTACCTCAAGCTCAACATGTTAATTGCTGTCACAGTGCAGGACAAACTAAACTGCAAAGACATGTTTTTTGGACAAAACAAATAAGACCACCCGTATAACTGCCAACTGTTGTTCTTCTACAACTTCTCAGCACATGCAAACTTGTTAAAGTTTCATATACATCTTCACCAACAGTTAAAAAAAATTGGAAATTGGTGGTGGTATCGAACCAAAGATTGATTTACTGTTTACCAAAAATACAGTACAAAACAACTTTAACTTTGAACCCATTACTTTACATCCAGCCTGTGGCCTGGGTCACTTTTTTTATTCTGTCTACTTAGCTTCATATGTCTTATAATCTAACTTAAGACTATGACAGTTACAATATTCAGTCCCCGGCCATTGTTAATTCATCACTGTGTGAGGGTAAACCCACATTTCACCCATGTTAAATTTTTTGGCCATGCCAGGAATCAAACCTGGAACAGACTTGCTACCGAATGAGCCAAGTTGTTGGATAGTACAAAAAACTGTTTAAAGACATTGCATATGTGAAAACAATATTTTTGCTCTGATTGGCAAATTGACAGGGTTCATTGGCACACAGACAAAACTGAAAGGTTTCAATTCACACCGAGTGAACAAAGCATATCACTCCAGAATCTTGTGATTAGTTTAGAGTATGCTATTGTAGTTGTATCCACTTATGGTTTGCACAGGCAACACACTTGGATATGTCCATGAATTGCACATTTTTAATTACTTGGCGTGTGTGGAAATGATTTGACCAAGGGAAATTTATGGGCGAGCAATGACAATTATCTGTGTGAACAGTAAATACTTTTTTAAATTTTGATCAAACTGCTATCGTGTATTGTTATATATATCTCATGATTTTGTCACCAGCGTATCATATCTGTTAATAATGAACATTATTCTAATAGTAAATTTTATTTAAGTGTTTTAATATTTAAATAACTAAATGTGTCTATAATTAATATATCATTTACAAAAATTATTTGGTTGACCCAAAAAAAACAAGATCTCAAATATTGACTGTCACTTATGAATGTTGTATTTGAATATACAAAAATTTTACATAGCTTTTATAGGTAACTTTACACTCTCAATTTACAAACAAAATAATACACAAGGTGTTACCATATTTCTTGAACTTTCTGTAAACTAACATTTCCTCTTTAGAGATGTCTTTCATCTGAGTTCCCAGGAAATTTCTTGAGCTTTGAGATTCTGCACAGGCCTTGTAAATACTACTTATTGTTACTATGTTTTATTATTGGAACTTAAAGGTGCATAAACACAAAGTATTGTAATGAATTTTAATACCAAAGTAAACACCACTTAGTAAGAGTTATAACGTTTTTTGTTTTGTTTTGTGCAGTTGATAGTAAATTGTATATATTTTGCTGTGCTCAAATATGTTGGCATTAAAACATGCAGCCTTATCTTGAGAAACAAATTATTGCATTAGGAATGTGTGTAGTAGATTTGCTGCAAGTTGAACCTTTTAGAATAAAATGTTTTACATTGAGGAAGTTCATTGGCTAAATGATTTTACAGTAATGGAAGTTGATAAAATAAAGAAAGATGATATAATTAAATGTAAATTGAGTGAAGAAATCCCACCTAGGGTGGTAGAAAATAATGTACTAATCTCCTTTGCGCACACATTAAAATTGGAGTAGGTTAGTGTTTATTTTTTACAAATACAATAGTGCCAAAATATAAAAACCATTTTTAAATGTGTGTGTGGCTTTTTCTACTAGACTGGAAGAAAATTTACATTTGTGCATTGGATTCTTACAACACTTGTTTACTATTTCCCTAGGTGGTCTTTCTTTACTCGATTATTTTATTACCTTAATTTTACCAACTAGAATTACATGTAAGATTCAATTATCACAAATATTGACACTTTTGCTCTCTTTATGTAGGCTCATATCAAATATAATGTATTATTTTGTCAACTATTTCTGTTAAAAATCATGTGACATGCATATTTTAGTGATGAGTTGGTTTAGTTACTTTCAACTGTATCTGAAAAAAGGTAAAAACTTATTGTGAATGTATTATAAACTAGGCTATACACACACAATTGCAAGTAAGAATTATTGTAAAGGATTGTTTTTAAAAGGCTAAATAATTATACTTACCTATTTCTGTTGTAATAATGTTCATGTTTATTTGGTAAGGAGTAGTAATAATTAATAATATGGTTAAATCTTCATTTTTATTCCCTTCTTATTTTATATATATTTAATTTTTTTTCTTCTATGACGACTGCATGTTTTGTGAATTTTACACCATATTCAAGTCTTATCTATATTAAAGAAAATGTCGTCGTCATAGAAGTATATATATATATGTATAATAAGGAGAAGGGAATAAAAACAAAGATTTAACCATATTATCAATTATTTCTATTGTGTTTTATATAACGAATCATGTTTATCAATTATATGTTTTTAATATTTGAATGAATTGAGTTTTTGAAATTACTCTTTCTTTCTTTTTTAACTTTTACCATCATTATTAGATTAAGTATTCTACTCACATTTTTTATACTATAATAGATATGGAAGAAGAGTGATTCCTGCACCTTTTCCAAAATTAAAAACAATTGGCCAAAGGGTAAAAAAGGTATTTCCTCTTGAAATAGGACATGTTAAAATATTGTAAAATGTTCAATTGAATATATAATTCTTGTGTTGTTTTAGATTTAAAATATTCCAAAACAAAATGTTGATTGTTTACTAATACAACTTTGAATTGATATATCAAATTAAAAAATTTGGATTCTCACAAGTTTGAGATTTATTTTTGTAATGGGGTTTTGTTTTGAACGATTGTATTTGTAAAACTTGGTACTGAAATAAACAAAGTGCCATAGTCTGTACAAACTCTTGTTAAAGATTCATATTGAATAAATATATATTTTTAAATATGTAATTTTCTTTGTAAATGGTTTTGCAACACATTGAACTCATCCTCTCAATACATCCTTCATTGTTAAGTCTCATGCTATGAATATTAACACAAGAGCTGGGACGCCAAATCTTTCAGTTTTCAAGAGATTCGTAAAAATTTTAAAATCTCTTAATACAATTGACGTATATTAACAAAACAATTCTAAGCAATTGCTAAAAGATTATAATAGACATGTGAAGTTGGTAGAGTAACAAAATCACAAATAGGGCAATACTTATCGATATAAAATTAATTTACTAAAAAAAGTGTTCTTTGTTGTTTATGATGAAAAATATGTGACAAACATATTATCATTTGTCAAAGACACTAAGACTTAAATAAGTTTACTTTTTTTTAAATCTACTTCTAAATATTTTATCTTATAGAATAACAGTTTTTTAAAGAGTCAAGTTCAAATTTGAATTAAAGACTCAAAAGAAATTTTAAGAATCTGATTTGATAAATATAGGATCTGACCCATCTCTATTTAACACTTTCACTGGTTCTCACACAATCTAAGGCATCAGTGTCACAATAGACTGGTTTTTCATCCACTCGTCATGCTATTGCAGGTGCACCTACACTATAGATTAGGTCGTTAATGACCTTAGTGTTGAATGTATTAATAAAAAATCAAAGTATTTTCTACTTACGCAATTTGACATTTGTGACCTACTAATATGACTTCAAAGAATTCACACAATTTGGTTCGGCTTAAACTCTTGCTATCCCAAGCATTAAATAACATTTTGGTTGAATAATTTCACTCATTCATTTTGAAAATGTCTACACTAGTGGATACACAGGCTAAGGCATCAACCTTTGTTAGTCTGGTTTATTTTTAATGGGGGCCAATGTTTAAATCCTGGCTAGGTGTACATAAACTTTTTCCTATTTATTTTTTCACTATCTTGGCACTAATTTGGGCACATTTCTTTCAAATTCTACCTTCCTCGTCCTTAGCCTATTAGTGTTAATGTGTGAATAACCCGGACAAGTATCAAAAAGAACTGCACAAATTTTTGTTTTTTAATTATCTTGTCCTGCTATCAAACACTACAACAAAATAGTACAAGGGAAATAAGAGGTCATTCAGATCAGTCCTGATGAAAGTAATTTTATTTGAGACATGTGATTAGCTCATTAACAGAGACAAAATAATGCCATTCTTGGTTTAACTGCTCTCAATTAGATCTTGTCACTTCTCTCTTGCTCACATGAACATCAAACATATCACTCTAAGAGTTACAATCATCTCTGAGGGAACTGAAGGTCTTGAGGAGAAAAGCTTCATCTTCACTCTCTCCTTTAACTGTTGCCAAATCTCCTTGCTTTCATTTATTTCAGGTGTACTGGGGTAAAATAAATATGTGCAACTGGTAACCTCGATGAACCAGCGTTACAAAATGTGTCTTATATTTAAGGGACTATTGACCACATGAAAACCAGAGAATGACAACACTCTTTCCCATTAGCAACAATACAGTTCCCTCAGTGATGTTCAGTGTAGCTCAGTGTCAATGTGTTCAATTCACGTAAGAGAGCAGGAATCTTTAGAGTTGGCATTCTGGTTGGGTAGGAAAGAGTGGGGGTACAAGAGAGTACATGAGATAGTAGAGGAAGTAAGACTGAGGTGATTATTCACAAACAATTTTTCATCCCTCTCCAGGTGGATGGTGGTATATTTTCTCATAATAACACTGTACCCTTAAATTAAGCAATTAAATAATTACTTGGGCTGAGGTATCACCTTGTGTGGCTAGTGAGTGTCTTGGTAGTGAGATAAAGAGACAATTTTTTCAAAGTCTAGTGCAGATTGACACATCACTGCCGTAGTCATTTCAAGAATATTAAAATTAGACCTGCACACCTCTAAACTCATTTACTCATTTTAGTGTTCCAAGTATTTCTTTATATGGTATTCTGCTTATGTGTTTTATTAAAGTGGCTCTTGGTGCAAATTTTCCTGAACACGATACATAATGATAGGGTTTTTCGCCTGTGTGTGACCAAAGATGAACTTGAAGTGTTGAATTATAAGTGAAAGAGCTGCCGCAGTCTGGGCAGAGGTGGTTCTCCTCCCCAGTAAGATTAAATACATGTGTGTCTTGAGACTAGATTCTCATGCTGCATATTAAACACACACAATACAGTTCTTATATGTGATGTTTTACATGAAGGAGACACCTGTTCCTATAAGGAACCATTCAGAACATATTTATCATGCAAACCAGAGATTAGATGCAAATCATTGGAGCAGACTTCAGATAAATGGGGGGGAGCGTGATTACTGTAATTGTAATGTGTGGATGTGAAGTGAAAAAACAAAACAAATATGTGATATTGATAGTGAATTTGTCCATTGTTTCAGAAATTTGCAAATTATAAATAAACACAGTGATGATTTATGTATGCTATTAACGGGACACAACAACAGAAACTGGCTGACTCGGACACTTCACGGCATAAACAATAGAAGAAGAAATAAATCGGAAACTCAAAGTAGGAATTTGAAAAATGACTTCAGCACTCATGGTGGTTGTCAAACTTAATATTATCAATTATTGACTGCTGAGTCAATACAGTGATAATACTCGATAGCAGTGTTCAATTTCCAGCACTTTAAGATTGTGCTGCTCGCGAACATACACTACAGCTATCTATGTGCTAACCAGGCAACTTCCAAGTGTTAGGCTGTTCAACTTATCTCTGGCTCAACTGTTAAACTTTTAAAAATGCAAATTATTAATAAAAACCAAGAAGCACTTGTATCTTGTAACACATTTGTTAACAAACTGTTGTACACAGGAATAAAATGCAGAAGTGGAGAATTTTGAGGAGGCAAAATGACACTATGACCATCCAAGGTAATTTTTGGATGGGCAAAAATCAGCTTGCATTTCAAAGTTTAGTAAGGAGAGATATATATTATTTATGAATCAATCAATGTGTTATGAAAATATATAAAATTATAGATATATATTATATATGATTCAATCAATGTGTTATGAAAATATATAAAATTATAGCAGCTATCAAAAAAAAAATTGTATTAAAAACTAAAACTTGGAAGATTTACATGAAACATTATTAATTATATTATAAAAAATGATGATATAAAAATATAATAATATAATAATATTTAGCACCGCGTCTTACTACCCGTTCGAGTTATACGCTTAAGTACTAATTACTCTAATGGATTAGGAATTAGGAGGGTTGAATTTAGAGGAAGTGAACCCGCATTTGCGTGGAGGGAGAGTGGAAAAAATCATTTAGGAAAAACCGCCCCCAGTTCACCCGACCGAGATTCGAACCTCGATCTCCCCGTCCTCGGCGGTCGAGCTCAACACGACTAGCGCGTTAGCCAACTACGCCACCGAAGCGGGTATGATATTAAAAAAAACCTTTGTAAAAGAGCCTTTGTACCAATAAAACAAAACATTAATTATTTAAATTTATCAGGCTTGACAACAATGGTGAAATAGTTATTTTACATATAATTTTTATATTATTATTTTAATACTTTAATAAACGAACTTACAATGATGATGTAAATTAATTAAAGCAGAAAGAATAGGAAAAATTGTGTTGGAAAAGTTTTTCAAAATGATGAAAATTGAACTAATTAATAAAATGAAAAAATTGGAGTTTACAGATTGATGATTCTTAGTAGTAATTCCCTCTATCCTCACGCTACGATGCTGCATGAGCAGCCACCCATAGGCGTGCGCAGTGGGGGTGCTGTGGGTGCCGGGCACCCCCACTATTAGTCATTAGCTCCTTTATGCTTCTTGGTATCACAAATTCAATTTTTTGGGAACATAGTATTCTAAAATATGCGGCCTGATGCTTTGCTTGCAGGTGTTTTTCTATTAACAATAGTTCAACTTGTGGGCTCATAGAGGAAGCCTTTATTTTAACACGATTCTCTTCATGGCATAGGGCACCAGAAAGATTTTTTAAAAAACATGATAAAACCAAGTGCCATAGGTCAAGTTTGGTTGGTTGGAAAAGTTTCATGAAAAACAAAGCTGATGATACTCAACTAGATCATGCAAAAGAAGGTGAACTAAAATTAAAGTAGAAACAACGTAAGAACGGGATTATATTATGAGGCTTGTTGATATAGTTTGTACTTTAGCTAAAGGTGGAAAAACACTTCTGAGGGCATAGTGAATCCGAGGATAGTGAAAAAAGAGGTATTTTTCTGGAAATCGTAGATCTTCACAAATATGATGCTTTTGCCTTTGCCAGGCAATTGACTAAATGCTAAGCTTGGCTATTTTTTTATTATAGCTGAGAAATGATGCCGAATTTGAGATGATTTATTCAAGAGCCAAGGATGCATGTGACCAACTGGGAATCGAGGTAGCTTTGCCCAAAAAAAGCTAAAGGTTTCGGTCCAACTAGACGACGCTCCAAAAACTGCAATTCACAATGAAGACAAAAAAGTATGGAATCAAGCTATTCGCATTTTACTCTGTTTTGGATACTCTCATACAGGATTTGAATGATAAATTTAGTCAAGAAACAAAGCAGGTGATTTGTGCTACATGTGGTATTTGATAATAAGAAGAAGGAAACTTGTGACCTGTAATGGCCGAGCTTAAGGGTGATAAGCTTTTCTTTAGCCGGAGCAATATCCATTTATAAATGTTGCATCCTGTGGAGGATAGAACATAAATGGCGATGAGGATAATAGTGAAAATTGCGTGAACGATGTGTGACTATTCGCGAGTGGTTTGAGTCTGCATTTATGAAAAAAAAACGTGAAGTTTTGTTGTTTAGTGTGAAAGCATTCTAGGGGATATGTTTCATTAATTATATACGCGTAATGAGATGAAGGTTTTTTTTAATTCTTTATAAACATGTCGTTTGGATTTGAACATTTTGAAGAAGAGGTGGAGCCGTTGGACAATTACCTAGAAAGGCTCGAACTGGCATTTTTAGTTAATAAAACTGAGGAGGTGGAGAAGGTGCCACTTCTATTAACTAGAGTAGGGCCTAAAACATACGGGCTTTTTAAAAACCTTTTGATGCCAGAAGCACCTAAAGACAAAAGTTATGAGCAACTAGTTAGGGTGTAAGAGAGTAATTTTAGTTCACTGAAATATGTGGTGTCGGAGAGGATGGTGTTCAACCAGCGTTCGCAAGCCGAGTTTGAAATAGTAGCTCAGTATGTAGTGGAAATAAAAAGACTAGCAGCGTCCTGTGATTTTGGAGCATTTCTCAAGGATGCATTACGTGATCGGTTGATAAGTGGTCTACGGGACTGATCTATTCAATGCCAGTTAGCTAGGGAGAAGATTCTCACATTTGAGGAGACGTGTGAAATGGCAGGGCGTTTAGATTTAGCCAACGACCAGCTTAAGACCTTTCATAAGGTGGAGCCTCATTCTGTGAATTTTGTTGGGAAGAAAGGAAAGGGCAGGCAAATGTGTAAAAGTACTGGAAAGGATCCGGGATTGCAGGGGAAGAGGTCATGTCTTAGGTCTAACAGTCCTTTGCATTTGGCTGCGAAGTGTCCTTTGAAAAATAACAAATGCTACACATGTGGCAAGGTAGGACATATAGCTACGACGTGTAGATTGAAGAAAGAAAATAATGGGCCTAAACTTGAAAAAGTTAATGAGCTAGAACTTTGTCATGTGGACGAGTTGAGGGACAGTGATGCGCAGTGAGTAACAACAGTGAAAGTGAATGGTAAGCCAGTAGAAATAGTGATTGACACTGGTTGTCCACGCACCTTGATGCCAGAAAGTGTGTATAAAAAAGTATTTAGGATGAAAACTCTAAGACCACCATCAGTGTGTCTGCGTTCATACTTGGGTCATGTTCTAGATCTGAAAGGAGAATTTAGGGCCGAAGTAATGCATGGATCCTCCAAGATGGAGTTGCCAATCTTAGTAGTTTCCTTCAATCGGAAAGGAGCTCCAACATTGTTGGAGAGAAATTTGTTTTGAAATGGGACTGGCAGTCAGAAGTTAGGTTTGTTGGGAACATGCTACAGGACCGATCAAGTCTGGTGAAATCACTCATTTCTAAACATGCAGAGGTGTTTGACGGGCTGGTAGGGGCTATTAAGGGAATAACAGTAGATGTGGTTATGAAAGAAGGAGCCACGCCTATATTTTGTAAAGCGAGAACAGTGCCTTACGCTTTGCAGGATGCGGTGAAGGAAGAATTAAAGTTGATGCGTTATGAGAGTATAATGTACCCCGTTCAACATAGCCAATGAGCTACACCGTTAGTGTGTGTACCTAAGGAAAATGGAAAAGTGAGATTATGTGGGGATTTTAAAGTGATACTGAATAAATTTGTGGAAGACAAACACTATCCGTTGCCCGTGATGGAGAGTATTTTTTAAAAGATATCTGGGGAAAGATATTAAACAAGAATGATTTGTCAAAGGGGTACCTACAGTTGCAGGTTAGTGAAGCGTCTCAACCTTTACTAACTGAATACGCATGTGGGATTGTTCAGATTCCGCAGACTAAGTCCAGGTATAAAAAGTGCGTATTCTCTTTTTCAGTCTGTCATGGTCCGAATTTTGTTAGGGCTAGAGAAAACCTTTTGTTATATCGATGAGATAATAGTAGTATCAGGTACAGTGGAAGAGGCCATGAAACGTACAAATGAGGTGCTTCAGAGACTAAGGGATTATGAGGTGAAAGTAAACAAGGACAAATGTGTTTTTCTGGCAGATGAAACTACCTATCTGGGTCATCGGATTGATGCGAGGAGAATTCATCAAACCAAGGAAAGGGAGAAGGACATATTAGGGGCAGCAGCGCCAGAAGATGTGACACAGCTGAGGGCATTCCTAGGACTTTTGCAATTCAATGAAAAATTCTTACCAAACTTATCAACAGAGTTGAGTCCTTTGTATAAATTGTTGGATTCTGGCAGGAAGTGGAAATGGGACTAAGAAGAGCGACAAGTGTTTGAGAAAATTAAAAGGTTACTAATGGAAAGTGACACAGTGGTGCAATTCGACTCTTCTTTGCCCATTAAGATAACTTGCGATGCTTCCAGTAAGGGTCTTGGGAGTGTGATGAGTCATGTGTTCCCAGATGGTTCCACTCGACCTGTATATTTTAAATCCATGACATTATCAAAAGCCGAAATAAAATATTCGCAAATAGAGAAGGAAGCTTTAGCATTGATTTTTGGAGTAAAAAAATTCACAAGTATGTTTCTGGTCGTAAATTTAACCTGGTTACTGACCATAAATAATTGTTGTATTTGATGTCCCCCAAGAAATATATTCCAGAGATGGCAGCAGCTCGTATAATGCGGTGGGCGCTGTTACTGTCCTCATAAGTTTATGCGTTGGAGTATAGAAAAGGATCTGAGATCGTTGAAGCAGATGTGTTGTCACGATTTCCGGCTGGTGATGGGAAGATGTTAAAGGAAGATGTAAATTTTACTTTTGCGAGTTGCCAATATCTAGTGAGGAAATTGAGAAAGAAACTGGGAAGGCTTTATGTCTTAGTAAAATTGTATACTGGACACTGCATGGTTGGCCGCTCAAGGTGGAACCGTAATGGATGCTTTTTTCAGAAGCGACACGAGATCTCCATTGAAGACGGGTGTCTCCTCTGGGGGAATAGAGTGGTGGTCTCAGAGGCTTAACGTCAGAACATTTTGTCATTGTTACAAGAAGAACACCCTGGAATGTGTAAGATGAAGACGTTATCCCGAGGGTATGTGTGGTGCTCAGGAATTGACTCGCAGATTGAAGAAATGTTCAATTTGTCAAGAAACTCGAGATGCTGCTCCAAGAGTATCGTTGCAACAGTGGAGCTGGCCACTAATAAGATGGCAGAGAGTTCATGTTGATTTTTCAAAATTGGAGGGAACAAAATACTGAGTGTTGGTTGGCGTTCATTCTAAATTGACAGAGGTGCTCCCCATGTCTACTACAACGACATCTTAAACAATAGCAAAACTAAGGACATGTTTTGCAGCCTATGGTATGCCGAAGAAGCTAGTGTCTGACGGAGGTCCACCGATGGTTTCAGAAGAGATGGGAGATTTTCTACAAGGAAATGGGGTGATGCACATGGTATCACTACCTTATCATCCAGCATCTAATTGTCAGTCGGAAAGCTCGGGAAAGATAGTGAAAAAGGCGCTCTTACAAGCCTTGAAGCAGGATCGTCAGAAAGGGAGGAAAATAACACTCCAGCATAGAGTAGATAATTTCCTTTTTGCCTATAGGAATACCCCTCACACAATTACGGGTAAAACCCCGGCTGAGTTATTTCTTTGAGTCAGACAAAGAACTCTGTTGTCAATGTTAAAGCCTCATCTGGCGGCAAGTGTGGCGGAAAATAAAGAAAAAGTGGAAATAAATTGGAACATAAAGGCGGGATCTCCTCGTACATTTGAAGTAGGTCAAGTAGTTTTGTTTAAAAATGTTTGAGGAGAAACCGAAACATGGATGCCAGGGAAAAGAGTAAGGATTATAAGTCCTGTTACCTATCTAGCTAGGGTGGGAACTAAGATGAGGTTTGTGCATGCGGATCACTTGCATAATTTAATGCTAGAAAGTGGGACGGAAGCTCTATTGGGGCAAAAACTAGGAACCAACGACCCTGTGTAAGGAGTGCTTTTGCCTTTGGTAGAAGATAATTCACAACAAGAATTTTCTCCAGGGCAAACAGATGATCCGTCTCCAGAGAAACCACCCCTCAGTTTCCCCAGTGCCTCGAAATCGCCTCGGTCATGCACCCCTCTGGCTGTGAGGTGAACTTCCCAGGTAAGGAAGCCCCCGAGGAAGCTGGATCTGTAATGATCCAACCACCCCTCTCTACCCTTGGACTGAAAGTGAGATAGAGAAGTGTTTGTAAATTAGATTAGGCAATTTAAGTAACACTGTGAATAATGATGTAAATTGTTAGAAGAGACAAGGTAATTCTTTTGAAGGGGAAAGGTGTGGTATTTGATAATAAGAAGAAGGAAAAGAAACCGGGTGTCTACTGGCAAAGGTTGGCAGCCTGACGCAACCGAAAAGACGGAGAGAAGGGAAAGAAGGAAACTTGTGACTAGTAATGGCCGAGCTTAAGGGTGATAAGCTTTTCTTTAGCCGGAGCAATATCCATTTATAAATGTTGCATCCTGTGGAGGATAGAACACTACAAGATTATGGGTCTAAACCTAGGTCCTAACAAATTGGAAGCCAGAAATTTTCTAACTCTTTCCACGTAGTTTGACGCAGACATATCAGAACTGGAAGCAGAAATAAGCCTTACAATCTTGACAAAGTTAGCCACAATACCGGTAGCCAGCTGCAGGTGTGAGAGGAGCTTCTCCAAGTTGACAATAACGAAATTCAAACTTTGCTCAACATTGTGATAGGACCGGCTACAAAACCTCTTTGTTCCATTCTCGAACAATGGCTGGCTGTGGCCACGGACTTCGATGAAATTGTTGAAGAGTTTAAAAAATGGCACCCTTCAACAGGCGGATGGTATTGTAATTTTTTTTAATTGGTAAAATAAAACATTGATTCTTTTTGTTTTTAATTTATATAAATTGTTAAAAATATGTTTTCTGAGGGTGAAGGGGGTTGACAACACCCCTTCGTCTTCCGGGCTGGCACACCCATTAGCCACACACTGTGCACGCCTATGCAGCCACCATTTGACGACTAGTTTCAACGTAGTTCTACATCATCTTAAGGTCTTCAAAACTTTTCCATCACTAATGTTACTTTTTATTTTTGCTTTAATTAATACACATTATCATCAGTTCTAAGTTTATTAAAATATTGAGTGAATAAAAAATTATATATACAATAATAATATATTTCACCATTGTTTACGAGCCTGATAATTTTAAATGTAATATGTCTTAATTTTAATGTTTTTTTATTGGTACAAAGTTTCTTTTATAAAGGTTTTTATATCTTTTTTATTATATATATAATAATGTTTCGTGTGTATCTTCAAAGTTTGTTTAGTTTTTAATACAACTTTTTTTGATACCTGTTATTATTTTATATCTTTTCATAAAATATTGAGTAATTAATAAATGAAAGTAAAAATGGCTAATAATTTTGTAACCATCGACACAAATGACTTTCAAAATGACATCCTAGATGAAGAGATGTTTTTCAGAAACTTTTTCTCCCTCTCAAACTCGAAAACAGGATCTCACTGCAATTATACCCATGAGAAATATCATAACTTAGATTGCACTTTACTTTCATTATTTTTAAATAGTTATGGCTACTTCAAATAAATAAAGTTTACCAATCGTTTGTATGCATGGTTTAATTAATTTTTTACAAACTAAATAAGAGTTCGTTAGAATATCCCTACTCCTTTAGTACAATCAAGTTTCGAGCACTCTTTAGCAAAATAAATTTTCATCGCAGCTTGCAATTATTTGTACGGTTATTGTAATGTTCATAACATTACGTTCGCCCAAGAAAAAAAAATACACAAAATTTTTTCGCTGTCGATTATTATTAATAAATAAGATAAAAAGTTAACAAAATAATGATTAAAATTTGAAAATGTTATTTAATGATCACAGTAAGAATACAGAAAAACTCTATATACCCTAACTAACGGCGTTGTTATGATAAGCTCGACCAGAGGATTTTGAATCTTTATAACGTGTAATTAGTGTCAAGTTTCATGTGGAAATAAGATTTTCGGACTTAGATGAAATAAGTACCAGTATAATAGCAGGCCTAAATATTGCGAAGAAAATCCTAGAAATATATAAAACACTGTGGTCGAGCTTATAGTATAGTTACCTAATTAACTGTCCTATTCTCCAAGATCTAACATTAATTTATTTTCTTCTAACTCCAAAACTCTTAACTGCTTAAATAAGACCAAGCGCTGGAGTTCTGAATTGTTTAGTGGCTTCAATTCTTCAGTCTCATATCTCTCCAATAGACTATTCTTCTTCCTTTTTGGAGTTGGTTCATATGATTTCATCAATATGACATTCTCCATTGTGCTGCTTTCTTCTTCAAACACTAATGGAATGCTGATCTCCACTCCCGTGTTTGCTGGAATGGGGTCCACTTCAACAGGCTGTTCCAATACACCAACCACAGTTGCTCTTAGGGTGCATAGGTGCAATGTTGCTCTTTTAATGCCATGATTATTATTTATTATGATTAGTAATAGAGCAAAATAACAGAGCATTAAAGAATAGAACATAGCCACATGTGGATCTGTATAGTGTAAATTTAAATAAGGTTAGGTTATTTGATGAATGTGTAGCTTATTATAGAAAATGTTGATTACAAAATTACATTATTTATTACTGTCGAATATAGAATAAGTACATATACTTGTTTAATATTCTAAATCAATAATAAATCTATTGTACAAATTGTATAACATACACTTGGATTTCCACTTTTGTGGTTTTACATGACAGCTAGAAGAATAGAGCAGATGGTATCAGTAATGCCAACATTGTCTGAAAGTAACTTTTGTCAACATATTTGTAAATAATAATTATTTGCTAAGTGTAACTATTATTATCACTAAAAATATTATCAATCACTTTTAACAATGCTTCCCCAAGGATTACAGTATAATTTTCTTTTACATAATCTAATTTAAGAAAAAAAAGTTTAGTAAATTCATTCTAGTTTTTCTTGTAATTCTTGTGGCCATTACAGTTTAAATAGAGCGTGAAATTTTACATTTAATTGTATTATATTAAGTTATTCATATTTTTATAACTGGCCTCACATATCTTTAACATAAATAAATGGTTTGTGATAATAAAGAGGAAAAAAGATACAAAATGTTTTTGAAATAATATTAAGTTTGAATTTTGTAAACACCGTGTATGAATACAATTCGCCGTTCAAACTGAAATAAGTTCCCCTACGTCATCAACCGGCAGCATAGCTTCTATCCAGTGGCCATATTTGTTTTCAGCATTTAAGGCCACTTTTAACGTTCTCTTGCTTTTAATAATTAATTTGAATTAAACAGCAAAAGAAAACTTCAAAACTTAACAACCAACCAAACGGTTATTTTCATAACCAAAACAATTTTAAATAGACATGATAACAGTGAATTCTTGTATAAAATACAGTTAATAAAACCACGTGCGTTAGTAAAAAATTGAAAGCGAAAAAAATATTTAGTACTTGTAAAATTATAGTTGAGTATTTACAGGCGTATCTTTGCTACCGTTAATAATTTTATTACAACTTTGAATAATACAGTGTCTTTTTTGAATATTAATTCGGCTACTTAGTAAGCTGTGTGTTCTTTTGTGAATATTTAGGTGTATTATCATTGGAAAATAAAAGTTTTTTTAGTCATCTTACAATAATTATTCATCCAATATAACATTAAAGCGTGTGATAAAAAGAAAAGCGAGTGTTTCTGAGTGATCGATATACATTATTCGAAAATTTAAGTGTATCAAGATTATTAAACAAATATTTTACCCCAAGATTGTGTTGTGTTGTGTTGGCCTCTAGGCTAAACCTAGAGTTTTAGAATTTTTATATTATTCCAAATAAGTCTGTGAAGTGTAATAAAAAAATACTTGGGAGTGTTTCTCCAGTGTTGATAAATAAAATACCAGGCTAAGATTTCAAGTTATGAGTTATTGTATTTTTATTAGAGACTTTGTTATAACTGTTTAAAAGTAGTGAATTTAAGATAGATTTTTGTTGGTTAGGATAGCTTTTGATTTGTCATTGTCATTTATTTTATAGGTCTAAACATATTTTCTAGGATATTGATTTTTGTTTGTTAAATTATTTAAAGTTATCATAAATAGGCCTACATATTAAAACAAAATAATATAACAGATTGTAAAGACGAGCATAGAGAATATGTTTTCTTCGAGAATACCTCCAGCATATGTCCGACTCAATATATGTGGATTTTGTTTACCTTGATGAAACCCGGATTTTCTCTAGAGGTAAGAATATTATTTTTCATTTTATAAACAAAAGTTTGAATTGTTATATAGTACTCATACAATAGCACAAAATGTTTAATTTTTAATTATTTTTTCCAGTTCATAACCTCAAATTGAGGCTGTAGAATATAAATAATAAAAATATTTGTTATGATAAACAATTAGATCAAAACTCACCTAAGTCACGGGGTATTGCCATATCGCTTAGAGGGATCCTAATAATTCAATAGAAACGTGTTAATAATGCTTGAAATATGAGGTTTTTACAGTTTGGAATAGTTTATAATAATAAAGATTACTAATCGCATATTATAATACTTTAATAGCCCGGTAACCCAATAACTTAAACCTAGATAACTAGAATTAAAATTTCGAACAACAGTTTAATATTTACGTTTCTTTGTGAGTTGTTTAAAGTTGTAGTTATAAAAAGGTTTTCAAATAAATTATAATATGAGTAAGGTATCATTGGCTTCTCCGTATCATTGTGAGGGAAATGATTATATACAATATTTTATTACTTGTTATTTTGTGTAAATAAAAGTGTTTTATATTGTAAGTGACTGTCCAACTGAGCCATCTATCTAGACCCTAGGATACACGGACCGGGCATTTCTGGAGGCTGCCATCTTTTGGAAGAAGAGGGAACTTCTTGGTGGAAGGAAGGTTCATTCAAGCTTTCCCCAAATACTTTTGTCACCAAACCCCGGCCAGAAACTACCTTGGTGACTAGTGTGGTTTTATTTAGAGGAATGTTGATATTTTGTAAAATAATACACTTTAATTAATATTTAATTTATACTAATACCTAAGGGGAAAATTTCAAAATCTTATGAAATATTACTTTGCTTTTGTTTGGTTTGTGTTTATTTGTTTACTAACGCAATTCCCGCTTTTCAGACTGTTTAGGCCAAGCTTCGGGTGTAAGAATAGCCCTACTAGTTTATAATTACCTAAGTTTATGTTTCATGTAATCAAATGTAATTAGGGTTAAGGCATAAGATAGACATTTCTTGTTTTGAGGGTTGGGACACATGGAGGTCAAAGCGGAAGTGGCAGTTTTTTTTTGTTTTTTTGTTTTTTGTGAGAGTGGAAAAGGAAGAGAAAACGAGGAAGCCACGCGGTAACACCCAGGTTTGGGTTCGGGAAAAGGTTCAAATATTAAGTAATATTATTGCCACGTTGAGTGCCTAAAGAAGAGATGGGCGTCTCCCTGGATCGCCGGACTATCTGCATCTTGTTCCATTTAAAGGAATACATGGAAGTTTCGGCCACGTGGTAACTTGTGGAGTCATCTCAGGTTGAGTACAACCTACCAGGTACGGGTAGTACAAGACTATTATATTCCCTCAAACGGCAGTACCGGCTAGTAGCCAATCATCAAGGACTTTGATCCACGGGGTAATACGGCTAGACTATGCAAATGATTATCCGGGTGGACAATACAGTAAAGTAGCATCCAGCAAATTGTGTTGGGTGACATTGTAAATTAAAACAGGAATGCCAATTGTTCGCGGGAAGACGAAAACCCAAGCAATGTACTATTCTAAGCTAGGTTAAAACAGTTGGACAAAGTTATTTGATTTTGAGATTATAAGGTTGTATTGAAGTGTGTTTTACCCGTGTTGTAACCGTCACAAGTAGTTAGCGGTAGTGTGCACGACCTTTCAGAACAATCTAAATACACTTAATTACTAGTTTGATAATATTTGTATATGTGTTTTTTTATTATTATTATTGCTGGTAATTTACCACAGGTTAATTTTGTGTCATAATGTATGTGTCAACACCATAATCATTAATATACTCATCTTTGTTGGAAATGTCTAGAATGCTAGGTTCTAGGTTAGAATAAATGTTAACGTTCCTTCTGAAAATTTTGAACTAACTCCATGTGGTTAACCTATCGATGCGTCAATGTAAGATAGTCGTTCCTCCCTTTCAAGTTTTTTTTTCTTCTCCTTGCCGCTCGAACCTAACTCAGAGGTCCTGTAGAGAAAGATAATCTGTGTTCCTATCTACTAAGAGAGCTAACAGTCGAGGTGCTCCCAGGCCCACCACTTTAGGAGGTTTCTTTCCTCAACCAACATTTGTTAGTCATTTAAATGTTTATTGAAAATAAGAGTATAATTGAAAGTAGGAACCTTTCAGATTGGCGCCCAACGTGGGGCACGAGTTATAGGTAGAGTAGGTGAAAGGATTGGGATGTTTTAAATGAATTTGTTAGATTTTGTTATTGTAAAGGTTTGGCTATTATTGGATGAAAGGCGGGATATTTTATATAAATATTTATTTCATTGTGGGTGAAGTAGGTCACTAGGTAGTATTCGTGAAGAGGGAGACACCACGGAGGGGAACTATATATTTTGAAGATGGAAGAAACGGGAGATGGTAGCTTGAGGGTGGGGGACGTGATGCTATTGGTGTTGGAGGATAACGTAGGAGTTGTCGATCCTTATGGCAGAGGATCGCAGGACCCCCCAGAAAACTCAAGTCAGGTATCATTAGAATCACACCATGATTGCAGTGAACCAGTGTCAGCAAACCCATCACGACAAGGGGATAGCTCTCTGGGGTGGGATATGACTCAAATGGTTGCATTTCTGAATCAAACCATGCAGACTAATAATGAAAACCTGAAGATGCAGCTGGAGTTGTCTATGAAGGCAAATACTGATAATCTAAGGTCCGAGCTTGAGAGGTCTAGACAGGTTGATCGTGAGGCCATGCAGGAAAGCTAAGAATTGTTATCAAAGAGGCTGTAACAAGCGATAAAGATCAACAATGAAAATTTAAGGGGTGAGATTCGGACGATCGCACGGGAGAGCAGCGATGCACTCACAGAATTCAACCGAGTGGCAATCGTCAGGTGGTGGGGGATATGGTTGAAGGTCTGAGCTCCCAGGTTGAGACGCTTAGGTTGGAGAGTAAGGCCACAGAAGAGAGAGTCAAGCAGAGGCTGGAGAATTTCGAGGGGTTTATTACATCAAAAACAAAGGATCGAGTATCTAGGGCATTGGACGAGAAATTAGGTAGGGCGTCGGAGGAGCCAATGAGGGCCAGAGCAGAATGCGAAGAGCTCCAGAAGAGGACTTTGGAACTCCAAGATGAAGTGTCAGAACAAATGTCCAGAATTCCAGCCTTAGTTTCAGAACAGGTTCAGGGTGTACGGCCGGATGCAACGCTTGGCCCGCTTCTGGGTTTAAGTGCGTGTTTAAACTTTCAGGCAGTGGAGGACCGCTTGCCAAAGTTCAGTGGCAAATTCTCCGAGAACCCAATTACACACCTGCAGACAGTGAGGAACATCCTATCAGGTCAGGCAATGCCGGCGGTGGAGAAGATCCGTCTCGTTGGAACCACTTTCCAAGGGGCAGCGGCACAATGGTGGCAGGCCGCGCAAGATGGAATAGATTCGTGGGATTCCTTTGAGGCTTGTTTCCGGCAAGAGTTCTGGGCACCTGAGAAGCAAGGACAGGCGCGTGCTAGGCTGCATGGCGAAAGGTTTAGAGAGGGAACTGGGTTGACAATGGAGGCCCATTTCCTGAGGATGTTTGAGAGGAGCAGGCATCTAGATGCTCAGATGACCGATGCGGAACTCATGAGCATGGTTGCGAGCCAAATGCCTTTCCGAATACAGGAGCTACTTGCATTGGGGCGCCGGGAGTCCATTTCAACCTTCAGGGAAGAGCTGCGCAGACTGGACCAGCTGGACTTAGTTAGGCGTTCGACTCGGGGAGGCAATCTGGGGCGAAGTCAACCCCAAATAAACTATTCGGGGACTAATTCAAGTATGAGGGCAAGATCTCTAACACATCACCATGGACCACCATCTCTAGCGGCTCGCCAGCCACAGTCTTTCCAACAGTTAAGGACTTTCAGACCTCAGCCCAGGGTAAGTGTGGCAAGATTAGAGCGGGAGGAACCAAGGGAACTAGGGGCGGATTGGACTCCAAATCGTCATGTTCCCACAAGCCGTAGAAGAAGGCGAAGAAGGCTTGGTCGAGTAGGAGTAGATGGACGGTACAGGCCATACCGATCTGATTCTGGTGAGGAGGAACCCCTGGAAACTGCGCGTATACGCCCTTGTCTGTACAGGAGCGAAGAAGAAGATGAGTTGAGAAACGATCGGCAGGAGTACGAAAATAGAACTGGAGGGCGCCGCAGGAGTGAGGGTGAGGAGTTGTTTATGGGGCGGAACCAGGTTGGCCTAAACAATGGGATGTCAAACTCCAGACCCCTTTAGGTGAAACCTCCGAGTTGAAGGGGACGGGAGAGACTGTTGAGGAGGTTAGGGAAGTGAAGCGCGTGTTGAACGCATACAAGATGAGTACGGACATTCGGGAGGACCTCCTGGAGGAGGAAGCGTCCATAGAAAGGGGGGGTTGTCCCAAATGTCCGGAAGTTAAAGTTATGGTAGAGGGGCTGGAGGTGCGTTGCCTGTTGGATTCCGGAGCGGATATCAGTTGCATCTCTGAGGAGTTGACTAATGTCATCTTGGATAAGAACCCCCAGGTGCCTTTCTTACCTTTGCCAAAGACGACTATTCTTGGAGTCACCAGCAGGAGGAGCCCGGCAATTACCAGGCAGGTGCAGCTGAGCATCGAGGGTATAGGCACAGTGAGGGTTGCCCATTGTTTCGTCGTAAAGGGCTTAATTAAACCTGTGATCCTGGGGATGGATTTTCTTTCGGATAATAAAGTCACACTTGATTTCAGTAGGCAGCAGATAGTTTTTGGGGAGAGATCACGAGGGATAGAAGATGGTATCCTAGAGGCTGGATGGACCTACAATCCGGATGCCTACACCATCCGGGTATTGGCGGTACAGATGAATAGTTGTTTTGAGGAGCAGGGTTTACCATCATCCCAGGGACAAGTATTGGTTGAGTCCAGGAGGCCAATGCCCACTGATGAAGAGCTGGTGGAGTTTGTAAAAGCGATACCGGGCCTGCGTGAAGACAGAAAACGCGTCGTGCTGGATCTTTTGACGGAGAACCGAAAGGCTTTCTCAGACCGCCCTGGATTAAATAATTTCTACCAGGCTAATATACAACTGACTGATGATAAGGCGTACTTCCAGCGGAGTTACCCATTGCCCAGAGCATACGAAGCTGAACTGGATGCTCATGTGAAGGAAATGTTAGAAGTAGGAATTATCAGCCGGTGCTCAAGTCCATTTGCAAATCCCTTGGTATGTGTTATCAAGAAAGACAAGTCGGTACGGCTTTGTTTGGATGCTAGGCACTTAAACAAGTTGGTGGTCAAGGATAGGGAATCTCCCACTACTATTACCGAAATGCTCCATAGCTTCGGGGGTGTTCGGTATCTCAGTACGACGGATATGACGGGGATACTACCAGGTCAGCTTAAAGCCTGAGGCGAGGTTGTTTACGGCGTTTCTGTACAAGTCCAGACAATACTGTTTCAATGTGATCCCATTTGGTTTAAGCACCGCGGTGGCGGAGTTCACCCGCTGTATGGATTTGGTATTGGGAGAGGAGTGCGTTGGATATGCAAGAGCCTATGTTGACGACGTTCTGGTCACCTCGCCTGATTTCAGGGAGCATATAATACACCTCCAGCACGTCCTTAAGAGGATCATAGCCGCGAACATGACCATAAAGTTAAAAAAGTCTTTTTTCTTTAGAGATGAGGTCCCGTTCCTGGGTCACGTCCTTACTCCCACTGGCACCCGTCCGGACCCGGAGAAGTTGAAGGTAATAAGGGAGTACCCGGCTCCCGGGAATCGAACGCAGGTAAAGGCGTTTCTGGGTGTTATTGGGTATTACCGGGGGTACACGGAGAAGCTGGCGAGGCGGGCATTGCCATTGTTTAGACTGTTGAAGAAAGAGACACGATGGAAGTTTGGTTCCGCGGAGAGGGAGTCGTTTGAGGAGTTGAAGGATTTGTTTGTCGAAACGCAGGTACTGCATCACCCGAAGCACCATGAAACGTATTACGTCACTACTGACGCAAGTGGCTATGCTTTGGGGGTGACGATACACCAGCTGGATCAAGAGGATAACCGTAAAATAGTCGCGATGGACAGCAGAAAGCTGAATGGCCCGGAGTTAAACTATACAGTTACTGAGAAGGAGTGTTTGGCCATAGTTTGGTCGCTCCAAAAATTTCGCAGTTTGTTGTTAGGAAACCCAATAGTCATCTTGTCTGACCACAAAGCGTTAGCGTTTATGAACACTTGTCGGTTACGGAGTGAGAGGCTTACTAGGTGGATTTTGGCCCTGCAAGAATTTGACCTCAAGTTTCAATACATCTCAGGAAAGGAAAATTCGCAGAGTGACGCGTTAAGCCGTCTACCCATTGACGCAGAAGGAAATTGGGAGTCTGGTAAGACAAGAAGGCCTGAGGACTTCTTGGTTTTGGCGGTGTCGTTAAGAGGTGAACCGGGGGTGGAAGAGGCTCTGAGGGACTTGGCGTTTCTGCAGAGTATTGACTCCGCAGCAAACTCTATCCGGGAGGACTTGAGATCGGCACACGATCCAGGTTTCGTGGGAACAAAGACCCAACGGAGAAACGTCGCAATCTACAAGGTCCACAGAGAATTAATTTACCGTAAGTGTCAATCACAAAACCCTTTGGAACACACGTTGAAAGTTTACATTCCTGAAGCTCTACGGAGGCCATTGATACTACATGTGCATGCAGTGAAGGGACATTTCGGAGCACGCAAGTGTGCTTTATATTTGAAAAGGTATGTGTACTGGCCAGGATTAGATGGTATGGTTCGGAGTGAATTGAGTAGTTGCGGACTTTGCCAGCGAGCCAAGTACACGACCAAAAGCTACATTGGTGAGTTTCAAGCAATTATTCCGGAGGGCCCAAATCATTTGGCCGCGGCGGACTTATATGGCCCCCTCCCCAAAAGCAAAGGGGGAGTGACTTACCTTTTCGTCATCTGTGATGTATTCTCCAAGCTCTGTCGGATATATTGTATCAAGAAAGCCACGGCGGAAGTATGCATCCGGAAGGTGCAAGCATATGCGCAGGAGGTGGGGTGCCCACTAGCCATGCTTACAGACCATGGAACGCAGTTCACATCGAAAAAATGGTACAATGCTTTAATAGCGTTAGGTGTTAGGCCAACTCACAGTTCCATCCGCCACCCAGCATCCAACCCTTGTGAACGTTATATGAAAGAGATATCCAGGTTCCTCAGAAGCTACTGCTACGATCAGCACACGAAATGGTCGGAATACGTGGACGTTTTGGAAGCGATACTGAACACCCTAGTCCACTCTTCCACAAAACTCACTCCTAATGAGGTCCATTTCGGCAAGGTAGGAGTAGATGCGTTCGCCCAACTGTTCGAGGAACCTCAAGGACGGCCATTGCCTGAACGGGAGTTGATCCAGAAGGAGTTAACGATCCTGGCGAAGAAAAGGTTGGAGTGGGCTGGTGAGTTGAGGAAGAAAACACGGCGGGGGCCAGCGACACAGTTTAAGATCGGCGATCTTGTTTTACTTAAAGAGGCACCAGCTTCCAACTTTTGGGGAAAAGAGACCAAGAATCTTTTTTTTGTTTACAGTGGTCCATATGAGGTTACCAAGATTGTGAGGCATAACGCCTACGTTTTAAGAGATACCAACACTAACACAGCGCGGGGAACGTACAACGCGTATTCGTTGAAGCCCTGGAAAGAGTAAGGTGTTGAAGACAAAAGGGCCCTGGTCATCGTCTAGAAAACGTTAGGTGGAGAGTGATCTACCAACAAGTGAATTTCTCCCCAGCCTCAGCCACTTTCGAAATTATATTGTCCACAGATAGTCTGTCCTATCTGTTAAATATAATTTGGGGGTCTCTGTAAGTGACTGTCCAACTGAGCCATCTATCTAGACCCCAGGATACACGGACCGGGCATTTCTGGAGGCTGCCATCTTTTGGAAGAAGAGGGAACTTCTTGGTGGAAGGAAGGTTCATTCAAGCTTTCCCCAAATACTTTTGTCACCAAACCCCGGCCAGAAACTACCTTGGTGACTAGTGTGGTTTTATTTAGAGGAATGTTGATATTTTGTAAAATAATACACTTTAATTAATATTTAATTTATACTAATACCTAAGGGGAAAATTTCAAAATCTTATGAAATATTACTTTGCTTTTGTTTGGTTTGTGTTTATTTGTTTACTAACGCAATTCCCGCTTTTCAGACTGTTTAGGCCAAGCTTCGGGTGTAAGAATAGCCCTACTAGTTTATAATTACCTAAGTTTATGTTTCATGTAATCAAATGTAATTAGGGTTAAGGCATAAGATAGACATTTCTTGTTTTGAGGGTTGGGACACATGGAGGTCAAAGCGGAAGTGGCAGTTTTTTTTTGTTTTTTTGTTTTTTGTGAGAGTGGAAAAGGAAGAGAAAACGAGGAAGCCACGCGGTAACACCCAGGTTTGGGTTCGGGAAAAGGTTCAAATATTAAGTAATATTATTGCCACATTGAGTGCCTAAAGAAGAGATGGGCGTCTCCCTGGATCGCCGGACTATCTGCATCTTGTTCCATTTAAAGGAATACATGGAAGTTTCGGCCACGTGGTAACTTGTGGAGTCATCTCAGGTTGAGTACAACCTACCAGGTACGGGTAGTACAAGACTATTATATTCCCTCAAACGGCAGTACCGGCTAGTAGCCAATCATCAAGGACTTTGATCCACGGGGTAATACGGCTAGACTATGCAAATGATTATCCGGGTGGACAATACAGCAAAGTAGCATCCAGCAAATTGTGTTGGGTGACATTGTAAATTAAAACAGGAATGCCAATTGTTCGCGGGAAGACGAAAACCCTAGCAATGTACTATTCTAAGCTAGGTTAAAACAGTTGGACAAAGTTATTTGATTTTGAGATTATAAGGTTGTATTGAAGTGTGTTTTACCCGTGTTGTAACCGTCACAAGTAGTTAGCGGTAGTGTGCACGACCTTTCAGAACAATCTAAATACACTTAATTACTAGTTTGATAATATTTGTATATGTGTTTTTTTATTATTATTATTGCTGGTAATTTACCACAGGTTAATTTTGTGTCATAATGTATGTGTCAACACCATAATCATTAATATACTCATCTTTGTTGGAAATGTCTAGAATGCTAGGTTCTAGGTTAGAATAAATGTTAACGTTCCTTCTGAAAATTTTGAACTAACTCCATGTGGTTAATCTATCGATGCGTCAATGTAAGATAGTCGTTCCTCCCTTTCAAGTTTTTTTTTCTTCTCCTTGCCGCTCGAACCTAACTCAGAGGTCCTGTAGAGAAAGATAATCTGTGTTCCTATCTACTAAGAGAGCTAACAGTCGAGGTGCTCCCAGGCCCACCACTTTAGGAGGTTTCTTTCCTCAACCAACATTTGTTAGTCATTTAAATGTTTATTGAAAATAAGAGTATAATTGAAAGTAGGAACCTTTCAATATATATAGAGTATTTTATGCACCCATCACCTTATAAGTTACCACAGCTGTTTGGGATTTTTTTTTCAACGACTGAACCCAGGTTTTAAGTGAAACTTTTAACTATTGTAGGCTAAATACAACTGGACCTTGGCCTTTATAAAGTATTAGAAAAAGGAATTAAAAATTCAAGTACAATTTATTTTTCTACTCAATCATTATTTTATTCATTAGTGTTAATATGTTCAAGCCATTAGGCCTAATTTATTTATTTTTTAAATAAGCATCAGACTTCTATAGCTGGGAGTGAAAAATTTTTTCCTCAATAATTGGGTTCAGTTATCAAGTGAAACTTTAATTATGATGCCGGTACCACAGTATACCTATTTAATACAACTAGGCCTAGGCCTTTATGAAAAACATTGTCATTTCTCTCGAAAAACTATTACACTACTCATCGGCGTTTACATTTAGTTGCAAGAAGGTCCTACATAGGCACAAAGGTTTTAGTTTTTAAACAGTAGACTACCACTCTGTTAAGGGACTTAATACAAATATGCTTAGACCTTTATGAAGCGATAAAAAAAGGAATTAAATCTGCGAGTAAAAGTTGTTTTTCCACATAACTATACGATATTTAAATAATTAAAGCATTGTAAAGGCCCACTTTTCGATTGATATGACTGGCTGCCAAAATATAGGTTAGGCCTACTTATAATCCTTCAGCCAAACTATTCAATCATCAAAGAATCTTGCATTATTATTTGGTTTAGTACTAACGATCACCATAAGTCTATATATTTTTCTATAGGAATACTAGTACATTCAGATTTTTCACATTTATAATGTTATTAATAATACTATTTGTAAAATACAAAAAAAAAATATTAAAAATTATTTATCTATAATTATAAAAACTAATATGGGATTAAATACAAAATTAAAAAAAACATATTATTATAAAATTTAATATTATAATATTTTAAAATTATAATATCTCATCACATTTATAATGTTATTAATAATACTATTAACAAATAGTTATTTGTAAAATAACAAAACAAAAAACTAAAACTTATTTATTTATAATAATAATAACTAATATGGGATTAAATGCAAAATTAAAAAAAATATTAATAATTAATACTAGCCCTCACATCAACATATCAAGGTCAACAATAAATAAAAAATAAATAAATATATATACAAATAAAAAATCAATAAAACAGTCATATATGTTTCTTGTATAGACCTCAATTTTGGCTGTCTGAAGTGACAGCTGATAAACACATGTTTTTGCAGATCATATGGTTCGGCGGAAGGATACAAATTTGGTCTGGTAGCTTTTCAAAGCTGTCAGAAGTCAGCTGTGAACTGTCAGTCAGCACCACAAAAGCTAAAATTGAGGTATAGGTACCTGGTATTGTTGTACTCGTGAATAATTTTCTTCCAGTCCTTTAATAACTTTTTTTATTTATTCCTAGTTTGATTCAAATCACACTTATGTTTCACTCGCATTTTCATGTTGTTAATTTTTTATTGTTGTGGAACTTATTTCTACATTATTTCCACACATTCCTTGTAGTTTGATCTGAATTTGAAGCAAAGTTTCAGATTTACACTTTCATACAATAGGCAATTGCAATTTATTTAATAGAATAAGATGTACCTTTAAAATATTTGCAAAAGTTACCGAAGGAATATTTTCCATCACTATGAAATGGAAAATAAAACCTATACTACCAGACAAACCAGAAAACGGCAGTTGAGGTTATGTTGATATATAAACAGTTGGCAGTCTACACAAAAATGAGTATCTACTCTCTTTCAAATGATCAAGAAGACAATGAAAATGAGTATCTACTAGGTTGAGGTAGACTCTTTTTATTATTACCAGAATGAGTTTGTACTAGTTGCTCTGAGAATATACTCAGGGCCACCTTGAGCATAATTTTGAGCCTGGGCAAACCTTGATTTAAGCGCCCCCTCCTTTTTAACCTCCTATAAACTTGAAAGGAACTCATTATAAGATGGATTAATTATTTCTTATGTTGAAATGTAGATATGTTAACTTAATCTGTGGAATTAAATACATTTATATTTTAATAAAGTCAGTTGATAAAAAATTTAGATGTGAAATTTGGCAACAATGCACATCATCACTACAAGCAACGAGTATTTCACACTCATTCTGCCTTTAAAAAAACCTTTTGTCTCCAAATGCGAATCTAGCCTTCTCGAACGCTTCAAAAATGCTGATAAAACATTTTTGATATATATATATATATTATATATATATATATATAATAATTTATGATATAATATTATATAAATCTTATATTATGCGTTTCAAGCGTTTCAAACGTAGTCTTCTTCATGGACTACTAATACATTGAGATCGTGGATAAAGTCCTCAACTGTACGGCGCAAGCGCAGTATATATATATATAGATATAGAGAGAGAGAGAGAGACTGCGCTTGCGCTTGCGCCCTACAAATGAGGACTTTATCCACAATCTCAATATATTAGTAGTCCTTGAAGAAGACTACGTTTGAAATGTATAATATAAGATTTATATCATAAATTATCTATTTATATGAATTAGTTTTGAAGCGACTCAAGAGAAATAATATAAGTCATTAATGTAATAATAAAGAGTTTAAAAAACTCCTCTACTTGGTTAACAAAGTGCCAAAATTACCCTTGGGTATTCAGACAAACAAACAGACTAAATCATTAAACCTTTGAATCCTTATGATATTAATAAAGAGCCTAAAGAGCATGAAATATAAAGGAATAAGGTATTACCATTATTGGAATATAAAAGAGCTTAAAAAGCTCCTCTACACGATTAACAAAGAGTCTGAGTCACCTTTGTGAATTCAGACCAAACAAACAGATTAAATCATTCAATTTTAAATTTAATTTAATCTCAAATATCAATTCTAAAAAAAATGTACACAAAGGTTTGACTCCTCGACATAGCCCAAACTTTAGCGAAATTATTACTTCCACCAACTTTGAAGTAATTGTGAAGACTTCAATCGGTTAATATTTATCATTATAATAGAAAACAAATCAATATAACATTAGAATACTGGTAATTTCTCACTAAAAACATCGGTTATTGTTTAAAGCTATACCTTATTGATCAACAAAAATAAATTACTTTTATAATTTATCCTAATTAAATACGTCTACTAAATTTTAGCTTTAATTTAAATATTATCAAATTTTAAAGTTTAACAAATATTGGTAACCACAAGTGCGATAAAATTAATATTAAATTAAAATGCCAATGCATATGGCCCGAACGGGTAGTAAGATGCGGTGCTATGGTGCTAACAATGATAATAAATATGCCAAGCAAGAAAAAGAATAAAAAAGGCTACCGACTAACAAGTCTAAATGTTAAAACTAAACTAGCGCCCAAGCGGTAAAAGAAAACATTAAGTGTTCCATAAAACAATTTAACTTCCAAAATAAATCTTCTAGTGAGGAATTACTGACACCTACATGAACGATTTTAATCACATAATTAACTAAGTGTTCAAACACCCAAACCTATTATAGGTATTTAACCAAATATGTAGAGTTTATATTTTCCCATCGTGGAATGAATATGTCCACGTCCAGACGAGGACCTCTCGTGGTTGAGTCGGAATTAATAGTCAAATATGTTAGCTGAGCGTCAGCTTTATATATATCTAGTTGATGGATACAAGGAAGGGGAAATCCTCATATTAAAAGTATAACAGTCACGTTGCGAACACGTGATAGGAGCATAATTCTCTTGGTTTCAACTGTTGACACGTCATTCCGGAAATCCGGCGATTAGGCAGTGTAGATCGCGTGAGGTTTTCTGTCAGCCGGCTAAGCCAATCAGCGTAGGTCTAGGTCACTTTATGGAGATGTCTCGTCGATCCACTTTTCAAAGGTGTGTCAAAATTCACTTCAAAACAGAATTTGATGTGAACCAGTCGTGTGATGTTTGTCGGCCGTTGAACTCGTGCTAAGACAGAAGATACAATGAGTAATTAAAGCACATATTTTAGACATAGTAATGTTTTGTAAATGTTAGATATTGCAGGATATCTATGAATATCAGTATAATTTGGGGTGGGTGGTATTGATGTAAATTAGGTAGCATTGTTAATATTACAACGAGTGGTAGAGAAAACAACCATTCAAATTTGCTTTAAATTGCATACACTAATTTATCATATAACAAACTAGTTTCCGGTGAGATCAACCAATCCTAACACAAGATAAACGTTAAATATTTTCCAATATGGACAATATTTATCTCTATGATACGTAACAAATTTTCTTACTATTGTTAATAAATTCACTTCAACATTTTTTTTTTTGTGTTTAAAAGAAATGTGACTTCAGAGCAAAAATGTATTCTTCTGGAATTTATTGAAGATCTTAAATGTGTGATTAACTAAAATTTTGGTTTTGTTACAACACTTTTGGTATTACGGTATATTAAGAAAAATAATGAGCTTAACAAACCTTGGTTAAAACAGATAATGCAGCCGTTCGAGATTGTTTATCCATCACGTCTTCTAATATGTCAATTAAATAACGTGTACTATATTTATTCAATCTAAATAGCGTGACAAATGCTTTATCACTGATGGCAAATGCATTATTCCTATCGTTAAAGATTCAAAATGACTTATTTAATTCAAGTTTACGTTCTTCTAATTCTTGGATTGCAAGCAAATGTAATATACGCGCCATCTGTATTCACCAATACTGCTAAACCCTTCGAAATTTTATATTTTGAGTGAGTTGACCCCTTAGAGAATTAGTGATAGAGATAAGTTCGAATTGTTTGTGTCTCGAATGGTCTCAAATGATTGAGGAATACCAAATGTGAAACTCTAAAAGGAAAAGTCCTCGAGATGCCATGAAGCACACTCGGGAATACGGGTCCAGATCACTGATGGCTGTCTTCGAAAATTTTAGGAATAACATTTTCATTTTAGTTTAGATGCATAAACCTCGAATAATATTTTGATCCAACAAAGGGGGGTAGGCCCTACTTTCTCCCAACTCTATCGCTACACCATTGGTCTATTGCTAAGCCATGCATGAGAATTTTATCTTTTGCAGAAAGTAAAAAAAATTCTTGATATAATGTTAAAGCTAAAGCTTTTAAAACTGGTGTGACCGCAATCCTCTCTTGTGGAATTATTTAATTAACACCGCTATAAAATTCACATTGACTTACCAGTCAATATTGTGTGGAACAAGAAATCCTTCACGCTAGAATTAAAACCACAGCACAATCTATTATAGCTATCTAGATAGCTTGCTGCTTGCTTATTACAGTCCGTAGGTTGTAAAAACCACAGTTCATTGGCCAGTGTTTAAGGGTTGAAAAAAATGGGGTAGGAGGTTTGTAGCCTCCATAAACATTATGCAAGCTCATTAGTACCTTCTTAGCAGTGCCTGCTGTTTACAAGTGGCATTTCAAGACTATTATTTTTAGTTTTTTTAAGATGACACCGGTAGCGTGGCACCCTGGGAAGCTGCCCATCTCACTCATCCCTTGGGGCGGCCCTGAATATACTCCTACCAGGTGCTCATACTTATGAGTATAAACTTTGAGTCAGAACTCGAGCTTTATTCATACTACCCCATGTACATGGTTATTGTATTTGAAAATATCTGGTGAAATTAGAATAAAATTTGCAAACTAATTTGCCCAGGCCTGGCATCGAACCTGAAGCTTTATCTGAATGTATTTCTTTAGTGTCGATGGTTAAATAAACACGTCATTATTTAGTTTCTTGGCATAGGTGAAATTATTTTTCATTTTCGTGTTCACAAACAAATATGGAGACCTTAATTTTTAGTCATGAGTTTCTAAAATTTCAAAAAGTGTTCCAAATCAAGCATAGACTAAACAAAAAATTAGTTGAAAGCTAATAATTTCCATAGACTTAAGCTACTATCACACGACACTTGCTTGTACTAGAAATCAAGTGTGCTAGCTAGCGCCTAGATATCTGTATACTAGCTAGTACAATAGAAACGGGACTAGAGTATTCACACGCTGCTAGTTTGGTACTAGGTTCTAGTGCAAATATTTATGGAACATCAACTATTAATTTTGGATGAAGCAGCTGAATTAATTATTAATAATGATATTGAAAATTATGAGAGGGAGCGTAGGAAAAGAATATGGACACGGAACTGGCTGGAAAGACTAAATAATGATCGCGGGATACTGAAAATGATACATTCGGAGGTTAGGTAGGATACATTCAGGGTGACTCTAACGTTTAGTATCTCCCCAAATTTGTATTCATTTATTTACGATGTGGTCAGAGGCACCTAAGACTATGGGTGTCCAAGTACAGTATCCTTAACACACACATGTTCTTTTTTAGGCCTACGCACACTTTATATTCTAAAAAAGCAACCACCCAAGTTGGCATGCTATCAAGTTTATTTAAATTAAATTTGGGTCTGGAACACAATTTGTCATTTTTAGATGACATGTTTTTAATTAAATATATATTTAATATATTGTCATATTGTGGAAATTTGGTATTAAATAAACAAGGATATTTAGAATAATTTTCTGCCAACAACAAAATAACATCCGATGATCATGTCGATGCCATTTCTATTATTTCTCCACACAAACTCACAAAGTCTCAGCGCGCTTTGATTGGTCGAATTACACAGACTAGTGTCAGAACTAGTACGAAAATAGCGCCTGTTCTATCCTCAAAACTAGTATGGTAGCCAGTACCAAGTGGCAGAACCAGTATACTTTTTCTGATTCACACGACGCTAGGTGATGACGTGCTAGCTAGCGCTAGCTAGCACACTGGATTTCAAGTACGAGCTAGTGTCGTGTGATACGGGCTTTAGCGATTAAGAAAACAATGGGAATATCTAGGACACAATTAAATAAAGGAAATAAAAGTCCGTGAAAGAAAACATACTAATAAAATAAATTTTTCAGTAAGTATAAATGTTTAAATCAAGCCACCAATAAACACGAATGTCTTTTAGATTCGTCCCATAGTTCCTTTTCTTGCCTCTTGATTGTAGTAGCTTTCACGCCAACTTTCTGTCTCTACCAGACCACGCTACAAGCCTTGGAACATGGCCGCTTGAACAAAACAGTGTGGATTTTTTCTCCTTGAAAATCTTATTATTTGCTCGATATTTTTTTCAAAATATACATTCCGCTGAAATATTTTTTAAACTCATATGGCCCACGATATCAAAAATGATTCTGACCCCTGGTTTAGGTTATATGCTTTTAAGAACTATTTCTATACTAACCTACATAATTTTATTTGAATAAAGATGCAACCAGTACTCTTCAAACCTTTTATTTACACATTTATTTCATTTACTGAATTATGTATATAATATATTCATACAAATTAGTGAACAATGTCAAAATGCCTTGTATCTGGGTAAGAGAGGAAGAGATACACTAAAGCTTTCTATTTCCTACACACTATACAATAATGTTCATAAACTATAAAGTTATAGTCAGTGATCTCTATACTCACAGATAAGATCAATATTTATGTTCAGTAATCTCTATGGTTAAATTAGAGATCAATGCTTACAACAAATATTGTAACATTTTCCGTTCCTGAGAAATTAACATATCAATACACACACAATAAAATATTTACCATTTTGACTTTTTTATAAACTACGTATAGAAGTATTTTTTAGTATATTTTCAATATTATAATGTGGCACTTATAATAAAATAAAAAACTACACGTTTTTAGAGAAATAAACATTTCAATGAATGGCTTACCTAGCAACAGCGGCAGTTTTTTGCAAGGTTTGACCTCATGTTTTGTCTATGATATCCTTGATGTTATCCTTGATAACATACGAGTGTTCAAATTCACTTTTTTTTTAAATGATTTTTTCACTTTCTTCTAACCTTCAAGGTTTTCCCCATTTAATTACATTTGCGGGATCGGTATAATTTAGGGGAAATGTACCCTTATTTGCTTGGCGGGGAGGTTGAAAATGCTTAAGAAAATTTACAGCAAGTTTACCAAACTGGAATTTGAATCCTGACCTCATCACCGGCGAACCAAACGAGCATACAATAAAGCCTGCTCACCTACCGATAGCCTACTTGTTTTAACTGCAGTAAATTAGGTTTTATAATTGTAAATGCTTACATTTCTCTTTGAAGTTTGCACCTTCTCAAAAGCCATTGTAACCTCTTTAAAAAAGTTAACACAACAGACATTTCAACCCCCACCTCCACACCCCTGAAACACGTGAGTGGGTTGGAAACCACTGTTCTTTTACTAATCAAACAAAATAAAATTGTTAACAGTTATTTTATTGCTTGATTAACTGAACATAAAGATTTTTTTTCAGCGTGTTATTATTCTGTTCATGCCAAATAAATAAACATAGATAGCAGTGGCGCAGGAACGTTTTTATTTGGGGGGGTATAAATAATCCTGTGCTTTTATAAGGGATAACATTTTTGAGATTAAAAAAAACCAGGAAAATGTAATACAGCTGTCCCTCGCACTACGTGAGTGATTGGTTCTGATAAATAATCGCGTAGCACGAAAACGCAAGTGAATTGATTTTAACCTGGGTGAAATAGGGATTACTCCAAAGGAAAAACGTAAATAAAAACCTAAAACTTGTAAATTAATGCAATTTTTATTAATTTATCTAACTTGTACAATGCTATAGGTAGCCTACACCTATTGTCAATCTTCAATCCCCTGAAATTTGTAAACAAACACAATTTTTAATTAATTCGTCTAATTCATACAATGCTACAAGTACACCTACTCTTAATCTTCAATTGCATGATAAATTAACAAGATTTGGCAAACTGGGATTATCACTAGCTTGTTCTGACGGTAGGCTCCTGCTCTCTTGAAGGCCCTGGGACCGTAGGTTCTTGCTCTCTTGAAGGCCCTGGGACTGTAAGTTCTTGCTCCCTTGATGGCCCTTGGACGGTAAATTCTTGCTTTATTGATGGCCCTTGGACGGTAAGTTCTTGCTTTCTTGATGGTGTAACATTGAGTTACATTTGAACTCGCCCCCATGCTAAACTTCATATTCAACTCGCCGAAGAATCATACCACCCGCTCCAAATAATATTCAATATTATTCAATAATATACTAAACCCTACAATAGTATTCTTCATTATTGTAGTTCCTGTAAATTGAGACAACGTTATAGACAATTAAAATCAATAAAATCAATTCAATAGAACTATGGAATACATTGGAATCTATACTCACCAAATCTATCGTGTGTATACAACGACGAGCTACACCGGGCAGTAACAGAGACACTTTCACCGAAGTCAACCCCGACTAAATCAAATAGACACTGAAGACATGCCAAGCAATACTATCCACGATTAATAGAATTCTACCATTCTGCACCCTGGTGGATAGTTCCACAACTACAGAAATGACGTCCGATTGAAGAATCGTTGCTCAAAATGAATAATGGGACAACACTATCAACAATCCACGTCATGTTCGATTCCTTCTAGAAGGAAGGACACCGACAGAGTTGTTCTACCCCCCCCCCCTTCTACCTTGTTACCGTGCTGTGAAAAACCCCTATTTAAAGTCCTGTAATCGCATCATTAATTTGACTATTCAACCTACACTGTACGGAGGAACATAGTCCTAGGACCAGGATTATGCCAGGATCATCCGTGATAAACTACAAACTTTAACAATGGCAACGTATACTATGAACTTAATTATTCAAAACTTAAAACTTTTGTTTAAGCCGTATTTATTTTCTTCGCCAAATAGTAAAAAATATAATGTCTGTCGCCTCTTGGGAGCTCGAGACAGCTGTTTAGTTTTGATCTTTAATTTATAATAACTTTGATATATATTTTTGTGATGAAGAAGTTTATCGTTGTTTCATTCTGAAATAATGTTGTAAATAAAATGTTTTGATTTCTTTTGTGATAATGAACACTTATGAAATTTAACTCGAAACGTAAATTGTTTAATCGATAAAATTAATTAGTGATTGATTTTATATTTGATCGTAGTTTAAATGTTTTCACTAAACTTTGTTTATTGTAAATTTGTTAACTTTATTTCACGAATAGATGGAAGTTTCTAAACTGTAAGTTTAGGTCAGGTAGTCCCACGGGAGTTTGACTAAAGTCTGTTAGCCAAACTCTCGCGTATTTTAAAAATGTCTAAAAATATTCTTTATATATTTATTATTTAATTTGTTTGAAGTCTGCTTTAAGTGATGCAGTGCAGACGAGTTTGAAACAATATAATAAGGCCCATAAGGCTCTTATATAAAGCTTATAAATTTATTAACAGGTTTATTATTGTTTAGTTATATACTTTTCAACACTGTGGGTTGTTTGTCTCATAAAGACTAGCCCATCTGATTGTTTGATTTGTCTAACAGTAGAGAAGTTCTCGCTAAGGAACTACACTAATGACTGTTTATTTCTAATATGATTTTCCACTGAACTCAGTACGATTATTGAGACCATGTAATTAATTGAATTCTTCTTTGCTAATTGGTTTTTGCTTTGAATAAACCATTTATGGTATTACTATTTAAATCTTGCATTTCATGTCCTTTGTATATTTTATGTAGATTGCACCCTCCACCTTCCTTTAAGTTATCGATGATCGTAAGGAGAAAGGTTGGAGCTAGGGGTGTAACAATGGCCCTGGGACGGTAAGCTCTTGCTCTCTCGAAGGCCCTGGGACGGTAAGCTCTTGCTTTCTTGATGGCTTTGGGACGCTAAGCTCTTGCTCTCTTGATGGCCCTTGGATGGTAGGCTCTTGGTCTATTGAAGGCCCTGGAATAGTAAGCTCTTGAACTCTTGAAGGCCTTGGGATGGTAGACTCTTGCTCTCTTGAAGTCCCTTGGACTGTAATCTCTTACTCTTTGGAAGGCCCTGGAATGGTAGGCTCTTGCTCTTTTGAGGGCCCTGGAACACTAAGCTCTTGCTCTCTTGACGGCTCTTGGACAGTAGGCTCTTGCTCTCTTGACGGCCTTTGGATTGTAGGCTCTGGTAGGCTCTTGCTCTCTTTAGGACCCTGGGACGGTAAGCTCTTGCTCTCTGAAAAGCCCTGGGACGGTAAGCTCTTGCTCTCTTGAAGGCTCTTGCTGTCGTGAAGTGCCCTGGGTCGTTAGACTGAGGATTTTCAACTTTTTTTGATGAAACTGTCAAGACTCAGCTGACGGGCAGCATTCTTCCTCTCTCTAAAGAGTGCTTTGTAGCAAGCCAAATAACTCAATCTTTCTGGCAACTTTGGCACGTCTATCCATGTTAGGATCATTCTCTTCAGTGATTCTATTTGCACTGTCAATGTGTTAACAAAATTCAGCAATTTGTTTTGTTGAAGATGTTTGATAAGCTTAACAACATAAGGCTCTTCCTCTTCATCCTTTTTGCCGTTCTCCATTTCTAGAAGATCTTCATTGGTGAGTTCTGTTGAATAGGATTGGAGCCATTCATCCACATTTGCCTGGTCTCCGTCTTCAAATCCAACATCTTGCTATATCAACGATGTCATGTCTTGAATTGGAAAGCTCGTGTTCAGTATCAAAACCATGAGAATCAGAAACTGCAGGCCAAATATTTTTCCAAACTCCCTTCATACAGGACTGTTTAACTTCTGCCCATGAATCTCCAATGTTGTCAATACCACCCCCTAACACCAAACTGTACAGTAAAGATCTTTGACCTCACTGGAATGTTCGTGTACAAGGTGACGTCACCACTGCACAGGGTGACTGTGGAATTACAGCCGACAATGCGTTATTTTTATTATTTCTTAATCGTGTTATAGCAAAATCGCGTATAGTGATATCGCGTATAACGAGGGATACCTATATTTAACGGTCCCATTGTGCATTTTTCTTATTTATTTTAGTCATGCCAAACATTAGAATTAATATACAAAAAACAAACTAAGAAAAATTATATCTGATGTGGCTTAGCTAAAAATTATGAAACAGCGAAAATTAAAGTAGGTTTCCATATACCTTTGCCCTATATTCGTTACTAGCTATAAGAACACTAACTAATTTTGCAATTTTCAACTTTGTTGAACCTCTCAGGGTATGCATTCAGCAGAAACAGGTTATTTAGTCTACGTTGCCTCATCGTGCAGCGAAGATAGTTTTTTCTTCGTATAAGCATTGAAAAACTTCTTTCTGCAGTAGCTGATGTAGCTGGTATCACTATTAGAGTTTTCAAACAGTGTGTGCTCTAAGCACATTTTATTTTTGCTATGTTACCTTATTGTGAACTTTGTATCTTGCCTCAACAAGATCTTCACATTATCTAAAAGTTTAGCTATAATATTTTGGGTGGGTAGAAATGATACTTTTTACCCCCCTCAATTTTTAGGGGGGGTTAACTTTACCCCCGTACCCCCCCGTTCCTGCGCCACTGATAGATAGTGATTGTAATTGGGATTTTTTTTATATTAAACATGTACACGTGTTTGTAATTTGCATAATATAATTGTGTACTTTGTGAAAAAAATGTATAAGTTTCAATTTATAAATAAATAAAGATTATTCTAAACTTAGTTTGCTTTTTATTTATATTTGTTTAAACATTCATTTAAACTTGATGTGTTCATTTTAGAGTTTCTAGAAATAGTTAAAGAAAAATATTAGTTGTGCCAACCATTATCACTTGAACAGATTTTATTAAAAAACTTAATTTTCGTCCAAAGGAAATAATAAATTAATCTTGGGAGAAAACTAATATTTATGTTAAACATTTATTTCATTACATTTGGCCCTAAAATATTTAAAAATAAAAATTGTTCAAGTGAAATGGATTAGCACAGCAACTAATAGTACAAAATGATAAATAAAAATAGTAGTAATGCTACAAAAAAAAGCCTACTGAGTCGCCGAGACCACTATTAATACAACAAAAGTGCTAACATATTTGTCTAGATAGCAGCACAAATACGGAAAAACATCATACAAACATTTTAACACAGACTTAACAGATCTTTCATGTTAACTTGATCTGTGGTTGTTGTTATCAACTATATTTATTTATATTAAGTATTTTGTTTTTGTACACGAACTGAAAGTTTTCTTGTTTACAAATTTACACACATCGTAATTATGTCTATTTGCGAGAACGATAAATTGTTTTTAAGGATTATAAAAGAAGAAAAACATGTCGCATTATTTCTAGATGCAGTGTTTGGCTTTCTTTATAGATGGTAATTTATTTATAATAGTTTTGGAATTTGATCCGACTTGTTGACGAAACGTAGTTTAAATTCAATTGGATTAATTTAAATAACGAATTTAGTAGAGAACAGGAAAGTAAATTACGAGAAAGTTGTACTTCACTTAAATTATGAATATATTAAGAGAATGTTTGGTTGATGGGAGGGGAGGGAATACTATATACTGATTGGTACACGAACGTTCTTATTTGGAGGGATTGATGGGGGTAAATAGAAATCATGTGCTGTTATAGGGGATAACATTTTCGGGATTAAAATAACACCAGGAAAATGTAATATTTAACTGGCTTTTTTTTTCATTTATTTGAGGCATGCTAAACATTAGAATAAATACACATAAAACAAATTAAGAAAAATTATATTCTGATGTGGCTTAACTAAAAATTTTGAAACACACATTTGCCCTATATTCGTTACTAGCTATAAAATCACTAACTAGCCTAGTTTTGTAATTTCAAGTTAGTTGAGCCTCTCATGGTATGCATTAATTAGACACAGGTGATTTAGTTTACTTTGCCTCATTGTGTATCGAAGATAGTTTGTTATACTATTTAAGCATTAAAAAAAATTATTTCTGGTAGTTGGTATCACTACCAGAGTTTTCAAAATCTCTTCAGTGTGTGCTCCAAGCATAGTTTATTTCTACTATGTTAACTTAGTATGAACTTTGTATCTTGCCTCAACAAGATAGTTACACTAGCTAAAAGTTTTTTTGGGAGGGGGCGTAGACATGATACATTTTACCCCCCTTAATTTAGAGGTGGGGGTAACATTTACCCCGGCACCTCCTCGTTCCTGCGCCACTGACTACTAACTATACTAAGGTTGGAGTAGTTCAAAGGTAAAGAAGGTCTTAGGTTGAATGAATATGAGCACAAATGCTAACTATTGTCGGATGAATCAGCAAGTAAAGTGAAGATACTTTTAAAGGATTACATATTATAGAACAAGAAAATAAGGAAAAGAGACAGTGACTATATACTTACATATTGTAAAGGGATTAATCATGTAGCAGTAGGTTCAAATGATTGATAGCCTCGAATACCTTTTTTTTTTAAATAAAATTATTAAAACAACCTTTGTATTTTCAATGGTATTTTTATGCCATTAATGTAAATTTTATTTGGTTTTTGTCTTTCAGTACCGATTTTTATAAAACACATAATGATCTAAATGAAGATTCTGAAAGGGCCAAAGAGATTTTACTTCAAACATTCCAAAAGTGGAAAAAGCAAGCACAAGAAGATCATGAATATTCTCGAATAAAAAGGTATATCTTATATCTTAACTGGCTACAAATAATATGTTCTGTATTTAAAAAAACTGAACCCAAAAATTGCATTAGTTTTATGAAATGTCATAGTTTTAGTGCACAGCTGATCTAAGAATTATTTTTCTTTCTGATTATCGGTTAGTGTGACATGCTAATTCAGATCCATTTCTTCTTAACTATCCTCCATTTTCCTAACCCTCAGATTAAGTTAGTAGTGACTTTTATGTTAAACATATGAATTTAGAAATAATATTTAGTTAAGATATGCTTATAGTATGACTGAAAATCACTTAATTTTAATGAACTGTTTTGTTACCTTATTAAAACTAAAATATTTCCAAACTGGGATTCTAACCAGTGTTTCTCAGAGGTGACTAATAGCAGCTCAAAGCTCCAACTTAATTGATATTGATCACCCACATCAATAAGCACGTAGACTGAATGGCATGCTTATGTAGTCTGGTTTGCTGGTGATGGGCAGGTTGAAGTTTTAAAATCTTGGCTGAGTGTAGATACTGAGAGTTGGTTTATTTAAATGCTCTATTTAGGTACAGTTTCTCTAATAGTGTCCTCATTCAGACCCCACTGACACAAATAAAGTACCTATGCCTTAGCCCGCAGGAGTATTAAGATGTGGTGTGAAAATATATATTGACCATTGTCATCACTCAATTGCCTGGTTAAGAAATATTTGTATATTTATCAAACAACTTTAACATAGCTTCAATATTACCTACATCGGTGGCAGCATGGTCTAAGGTGCTACTCTCGCAATATATTAGACTGCCGTTGATGGGGAGATTGCGATTTGATTCCAGTCGAGTGTACTAATGGTTTCCCACTCTACACACAAATGTGGGTACACTTCTTCCAAATTCAACCTTTCCCATCTCTAACCCATTAGCGTAATTAGTAAATAGGCATATAACCTGAATGGCTAGTAAGGCACGATGCTTAAGAAAGCACCATTATACCTGTTGCTAGGGTTACCAACCTATGTACTAATGATCACTTAGTAATGATACATGACTATGCCACAAGTCCTTGCTTATATATCCTGTTGCCCCATTGTTAATAGGCTTGCCAGTGATGGAGTTGCTCCACATGCTGTGACCGAGGTAGATGTCACTACTGAAAGCCCCATAGTGTGTCCAAATAGTTTGGCAGATACAGGCACTTCAGAACCTAGGAATACACTGTCAACTGAGGCTGCTTCTAATCAAGAGGTTAACAATGCTCAGAGGTTAGTATAATATCTTTAGAGGGAAGTCATTTGTGGTGCAAGTATGAAGCAATCCTGGTTTTGATGTATCTAGCTGATAGAAACTAAATAGTAGGAGTGTGCGAAGCTTCAAAATGTTAAAAGTCGGGGGTTAAAACCCTTTGAATCTTCCAAACATTTTGAAGGAAGAAGAAAACTTCAGTACTCTATGAACAGATTTGAAAGATCTTGCGTACAACATATGACCTAGCCTATAACTGGTAATCATATTTAGAACAGCTCCCAAACAGTATTTTAGCACCAACTAGTGATTAAATGACATCTATAATGTAACTATAGATAAAGTCAAATATGTCACAATAAAATAATATAGTTTGATTTGTTTATTTTATCTTTAACCTTTCTCTTTAATTTTGATGCACTTAACCCTTTTCCACTCTGTACATTTTCACATATTTACCTTTAAAAATCTAAATTTTCACAGTAAAAATGTTTTTGCAACATATATACATGACACAAATACTCAGAGCTAAAAAAAAATTCCCCATTGTTTTCTTTCTTCTTCATTCATCCTGCAAGAAAGTAGGCAATCGATGCTTTCAATGCTTGCTTGCTCCGACCACCACTGAAGACATGTATATTACATGGATAGTATTGTTTGTGATGGTATCTATTTGCTTTTATACTATAGATAATAAGTGTTGGATAAGCTAATATTTTTAAAGTGCAATAGCGCTTTTTGTGAGAGCTTTAGTAACTAAAACATAAGAGGCCAAGAAATGTTTTTATTATTCTTATAGACAAGAATGTGGCTCACCGGTATTTATTCAGGTTAGTTTGAATATTATGATGTTTTACTGTGTAAGTATTTATTAAAATTCATGCCATGAGTTTTTTTTATTTAAAAACTATTTTAGTCAATCTTAAAATTTATTTTTAGAATTTATCTATCTATATACAAACTAAAAATATTTGATTCAAGGTATGCTATTGTTATAGTTGTATTAGGCCTAGTTATTTAATTTATATTATATCAAAAATCTTATTCAACACTTGTTGGACAAAATATTTAGTTTTTATTTGGAAAATTTAAAATTTTAAATAAATAAATATAAAATGTTAAGTGTACTTTTTTTTCCAAGAATATAGAAGGCAAATGTATTGGCCATACCAATAACTGCAACCGAATAGGAGTTTTGGTCCTTTTTTCTGACTTCAAAATATTGCTGACATCTACCTTTAATTTAACTCAATCCAAACTATCAAATTATTTTAATCTTTTAATTCAAATGAATGGGAAAGATAAGTTTAGACTAAAATTATAAATCTGAAAAATGTATATAATCCTAAAGTGGAAAATTATTTTTAATTTATTTCATGTCCCGTTCCCAAATAATATATAAATGGTAATATGAAAAAGAATAGGAGGGAAAACCACAAACTAGAAATGTATTCATGCCGCTGTGCAAACAATGAGTATAACTTATTTCATTTATTCAAAATAAATAGTTATTGTAAGACTTGTGGTGCTATCTGTTGAAGAAAGTAGCAAATAAACCTTAACATTTAGAATATGTCTTGTGGTTCCACCTAGTAATTATACATTTAACTCAAAGACAAGATTTAGCTTGCGCCAATGTGTCGGCCGCAAGACTGTTTTAGCAGTTACTTGATATGTCAAGGATTTGATACGCTGAGTTTAAAAATTAAAAGCAGTGCTATGTAATAACAAAAACCTAATCCTCAAATCTTATTTACATGTTTCAAACTTCGACCACCCCTGTGGACTAATAGGAGAGTTCCTGGTTAGAGACTCCTGGGTTTGATTCCCAGCGCTTCCAGAATTTTTTCTTGAAGCTGTAACGGGGTCAAACTCAGCCTCATGAGGACAAATGAGGAGATACTTGAATGACAAAGTAGCGGCTCTGGTCAATAAAACTGAAGTTAATGGCTGGAGGGCTTGCTGTGCTGACCACATGACACCATCTATCCACAAATGTTAGCACTATCATCGCTAACGACGGCATCTACTCGATTAGGTATAGCTCGCTTGTAGACTCACACCATGGAGTTCTTAAGAGTTGTTTCCAACTTCACTTTGACTTCGCTTCACATTTAAAAAGTGACCTTCACACACTTCTACTTTATAGCTAATCTTATTAGGTAGCAAATACCTTGTGACAAATGATGATAACAGGCTGTTTCAGCACCAGCGGGATATTTTAGATATTTCTTTAAGTGATATATAATTTAAAACAAAATAAGGTAAATTACCTATTTAAATTGTTGCATATTGTTACTTATAAGTATAATACAGCATAACTATAACAAACAGTTCAATTGAAAGAAAATAACGATATTTGAGTTTTCTTAGAAAATATTTGATCTCAATATTATTTTCTTATTTCTAAAAATGATATTATGTATTTCTTTGTATGGACCTAACTTTATAAGCAATATAATATTCTGCTAATGAGCTCTGTGTTTTAAAATTTGTTTCAAACTAACTTTTAATTAAACTTAGGTGTGAACATAAGACTTATCTGCTAAAGCATGCTTTAAATTAATAATATTAGTTGGTTTTCTTTCAGTCAGTATTCTAACTCAAATAAATTGTGTTTTTGAATAGGGCTGATGAAAAGTTTAGTGAACTGCATGATTCCACATAGTATACAGTAGTTCCATTTTTTAGCACTGCTTCTCACTACCTGTTTGGGCTATATGACTTGATGTACTAACTACGCTAATGATTTTAGGAATTAGGAAGGGTATATTTAGAGGAAATATACCCACATTTGCTTGGAGAGAGAGAGAAATAGAGTGAGTGAGTGGAAAAAACATTTTTGGATAAAAATAACCTCAATGCACCTGACCAAGATTTGAATTCCGATATCCTCGTCATCGGCAGTCTAGTCTAATACGGGAGTAGCACCTTGGACCATGCCACCATCGAAGTAGGTTATATATATATTTCCAGTTGAAAAATGGCATGGTCAAGAGTAAAGATTAACGCTATAGACTACATACTGTATAGTAATGATCTTAATAAATATAATTGGGACCCACAACTAATAAATACATTTATGTAATACCATGAGTACAGTAATGTTTAGGAATATACTTAACGTTATTTTACTAAAACTTGCATTTATTTTGCACACATTTATATCTCATGGTTAGACAACATTGTTACATATTCTTCATTACAGCGGATATGATTCCAAGACCCAGCAAGCCAGTGACTGTTATAACGGTGCTGTTCGAGATGGATATCGCTGGTCTCAGTCCATTACAGACCTAGATGTGCAGGTAATTCAACTAAATAAGTGGCTAATAAGATTAAATCTTAGTTTTTATCCCCTTCTCCTTATTATATATATATATATATATATATATATTTTTTTTTGTTCTATGACGACGGCAAGTTTCGGTGAATTTTACACCATCTTCAAGTCTGAGGAAAACCAATGTTATTTCAAATTATTGTATAAAAATATGTTATAAAATTATGAATTTAAGAATCAAACAATAGAAATGGAAATAGTTAAGAGAAACTATAATGTGATGTACGAAATATTAAATAGATAATCATTTAAATTAACAAGCTTATAAATACCTTATCTGTATCAAAGATGATCGATTTTACTTCATAATATTGGAAAGTTGTGAAAATTTTATCAAGTGAGATGATCAACAATATGTAGGAATAAAATTAAACACTTGATCAAATGGATAGTATTGCTAATGCGACACAGAGTGTTATTTGTCTGATAAGTAAATATAGATATATAATATTGTGATTTTATTATAAGATGAGGCAGATGAATTTATGTGTTATTCCTTTTGATTATGTTTCGAATTGATTCAAGTTGTGATGAAGGGATAGCAAGTATTGTGTGAATGGGGATTATTTTTTTAGTTTGATGTGTTGAGGCAGCTTTCTAATTGTGTCAATGAGGGACTGATTTTCAAAATATGTTTGCTCATTCAAAATATTGTCATTCAGAATGGCTGTCTGGATGTGTAGATTTTCAGTTATGTCCATTTTGAGATCCTTAGACGAGGATTGTAAAAGTTTCATACATTTATTGATTGGTGTTGGTTGATGTCCGGAAAGTTTTAGATGTTCGGTGAATTTTGATTTACATCTATCGTATTTAAAATCACTAATGTGTTTAGTGTATCAAGTTGAGAGATTTCTTCCGGTCCGACCAATGTATACAGCGTTACATTTGCATGTCAATTTGTAGATACCACTTTTGGAAAATTGATTTGTGGAGTTGAGATTAGAGTTGTTGAAGTGTTTTTTTAATGTGTCGTTGGTGCCGAAAGAAACCCTGATGTTCTGTTTTTTTTAAACATCTGCAATTCTGTTGGCTTCTTTACTTGTGTAATTAAATGTTATCCATTTTGGTTGGATAGGGTTATTTGGAAATCTTGTGAGGTTAGATTTCCTGGTCATTTGAGATTTTTGTTTTTGTAAAATTTTGTATATTATTGAGTGGGAATATCCATTGGATATTGCTATTTGTTTAATGATGTTCAATTCTGTTTTAAAATTCTTCTTGGAAAGTGGGATATGAATTAATCTATAAATAAGGATATTGAATGATGCCAATTTGTGAGATAAAGGATGGTTGGAATCATTGCGAATGATACAATCAGTATGGGTGGGCTTTCTTTAAAAAAATTTTTTCAATTTGTAGTTTTTATTTTTCATGATATTTAAATCCAGGTAGTTAATGCTATTATTTTTTTCATGTTCAATTTTGAATATCAGTTTGAAAGGGATATAGTTTAGAATGTCATTGCTATCGAAGAAAGTATTATCAAGAATATTGTCATAAATTATAAGGATGTCGTTGATATATCTACAATAGAATTGGATGTTTATGTATTTGTTTAGATGTTTGATAATTTTAGAGTCGTAAGTTTGCATAAAGATCTCAGACATTAAACAGGAAATGGGTGAACCCATTGCAAGGCCATCTTTCTGAAAGTAGAATTTATTATTGAATTGAAAATAATTCTAATTTGATATGGTTTCAAGTAACTTGATAATTTGATCTATGTATTTTTTAGAAAATGTTTTGTCTATTAATATAGCTTTTACAATATTGATGGTTTCATCAACAGGTACATTGGTGTATAAGTTGGTGATGTCTCTAGACATGAATTTGTATTTTGAATTCAAATACATATTTTTTAGTTTGTTCATAAGATCAAAGGAGCTTTTAATATTATATGAATTAGGAAGTTGCAAATTATTTTGTAAAATTGTAGTTATTTTTTTCTACTAATTTGTAAGCAGAAACATTCTGGTAATTTACTAGAGGTCTTATTGGAATATTTTGTTTATGAATTTTAGGAAAAGATGTAAAAACCAGTGCCATAGTGTTCATATTAATAAGTTTGAAATTGTTTTAGGATCAATTACTAGAGTTGTTTGTTTTAAAGTATTTTTCACTATTTTTTGATATTTTGTTGTTGGATCTTTTTTCATTTCGATTATATTACTATTGATTATGAATTCTTGAGATTTGGATTTATACTTATCTTGATGAATGAGGAATATGATATTGCCTTTGTCGGCTTTTACGTTAATTATTTTATTTTCTTGAAATTTAGTTTTGAGTTGTTTGATAGTAGACAGTTCTTGAATATTATTTGTCTTGTTGGCATTATTTTAGATAATTTTTTGAAGTTTATCGGCTATTAGTCAATTATTAATAATATTCCTTTCTTTAGAAGATTATTCATAACTCATGATATAAAATAACTAAATAAAAAGCATGTATCAAAAATAAATTGTTAATTTAAAACTCACAGTCCTCGAGTGAGAAAATGCTCTTGGGATATTTTATATATATATATATATATATATATATATATATATATATATATATATAAATAAATAACCTTCAAATAAAAAAAACTCTTCATTAAGAGGACACAAAATTTGACCAAACCATTATCAACTTTTTCCAGCCTGTGGCCGGATCAGTTTTGTCACATGCCTCCGTCTTCCTCTCTCCTTCCACCATTCTTCATTTCTTCCATTCTTCTCCTTTTTCTTGCACACTTTCTGTTATCTGCCCCTCCCACCTCTTTCTTGGCCTCCCTTGTGGTCTTTTTCCATCCTCATTACATGCTCATACCATCTCATTGCTTTATCTACAATCTCATATACTCCTTGTACCCCAACTCTTCCCCAGATAACTTCATTCCTAGTACTGTATCTCCTTGTGACAGCTAACACGCTCCTCACAAACTCCATTACCATGGCCTCCACTTTCCTAGTCTCTCTCTTACATTCAATGTTCATGTTTCTGCTGCATATGTGACGATGGATACAAAGTACGCCCTGTACCACACTTCCTTACACATCAAGGGGACTTCTCTTCTCCACAGCAGGTCTCTGACACACCTATAGAACAACTCTCCCTGCTGTCCTCTTCTCATTAAATCCTCTCTACTTCCACCTTTCACCTAATTCATGCCTCCAAGATATTTTATTCTGTACTTTTCTCAGCTCTACTCCATCCAACTTTATAGCTTTGTTAGGCATTATCCTCTTCCTTGTCATTGCCATAACTTCACACTTTGCCATGCTAAATTTCATTCCACACTCTTTCACTTCCTCATTCCATTCCTGTAGTTGTTTATATACTTATTCTTTATTCCTCCCCATACCATCAAGTCATCAGCAAACATCATGGCTTTCATCCTTTCTTCCCAGAGTTTTACTGTCACTTTATTCATGACCATTCCAATACCATTACAAATAGTAGTGGTGTAAGAGCACTCACCTGCTTCATTCAATTTTTTATTTGGGACAACCCCATTCTCCCAATTTCTGTCTTATCTTAATGCAATTCCTGCTTTTCACTCTCCTTACAACTCCTCTTTCCACTTTAGCCTCCTCCATCGCTTTTCAAACTTTATTTCTATCCACGCTATCATATGCCTTTTCCACATCCATTAATACTATTACCAAATTCATACCTTTTTTCCATCAGCTGTCCTATGGCAAAGATAAGGTATTTTGTAGACATCTGTGCTGTTCCTCTTTCCACCTTCCTTTCATTTTATTTATTAATCTCTTTTCCAGTATCTTCTCATATTTTTTTTACAGTGGCACATCAGCATTATCCCCCTATAATTTGTACACCTCTTCCTATATCCTTTCTTGAAAATAGGTATTGTAATTCACTTTTACAGTCTTTCGTTACCTTGTTTTCCTTCCAAATCACTCTCATCATCTTGTATAACCATTGTATACCTACTTCATCTGCAGCTCTTATCATTTCAACAGTCAGTTCATCCACACCCAGAGCTTTTCTTTGTTTCATCCTCTTTAATGTCTTCTACCTCTTTATATGTGGGCTCTCTTTCCTCCTCTTCTGCTATTTCTTCCTGCTCCTCTGTTTCACTATCACCGCTTTCCTCTTACACGTTAAACATCTTCTCATAATATCTCTTCCTAAGTTCCTTTTCTTACTCTCCTGTCTTCGATGTTCTTCCTTCTTCATACATCATTCTAACTTCTTATCTTTTCTCTCTCCTCCTGTTTCTACTTGGCTATATACACCTTCTTACTTCCTTCCACATCCCATTCTAGCATTTCTATCTATTTTTGCATCCAATCCTTCCTGGCTTTACGTACCACCCGCTCAGCTCTTTTCTTCTTCTCCCTATATTTGTCCTATGTTTTCTCATTCCTATTCTTAAAACACCTTCTGAATGCTTTATTATTCTCCTCCACTGCTTCCTTCACCCTGTTGTTCCACCAGGATGTCTCCATCTACTTCCTCTTATCATTTGTTCTCCTATACACCTCCTCTGTGGCTCCCACCAAACCTTTCCTATTCTGCCTCTACACTTTGCGTCTCAACCTAGGGCATTAAGCTTCTTGGCTTTCTTGAGTACATTTCTCTTTCTTCTTCATTTTTTAGCCTCCTCACCCTTATTCTTTCTTTCTTGTCTTATTACCTTTCTTCTATATTCAAATCAATTAGCATAATTTTGAAAAATATTGTGAAAATTTTAATAAGGAACTTGTTATAATAATAGTAGGTAAATTATAATTCAATTAAATATAATTTATATATATATATATATATATTATAAATTAAATATAATTTATATATATATATATATGTATAAGGAAGGAAGAGTTTTATAGGTCATATGACTGAATTTGTGTGGAGGTAAGAGTGGGAAACCATTCAAGGAAAACCATCAATACTCTCAACTGGGATTCAAAGCTCAATCTACCTGTCATTGTCAATCCAGTCTATTGCAAGAGTGATGCCTTAACTCAGCAGTTCCCAAACTTTCTCGACTCGCGAACCCCTTTCACAAACATCTGAGTTGTGAGTATATCCATAGCCACGCACTTAATTTTATACCATATTTTTATGAAATTTAGTTATTAATTGTAATCAAATTGTTTAATATCTTTGAATTAACTTACTATAGCTCCGGTAGGTACTTTGGAATACTCCATCAAATATAATGGAATAATATAGAAACTACTTAAGTACAAGTTCAAATAATTATATATTTATTTAAGAAATTAAAACAAATAATTAAGCAAAGTACTGTAGTAACATTTTCTTATCTTTATTGTCACAATATTTATCACATTTCACATGTTTTTTAAAGTGGTACTGGAAATTACCGCTTTGACATAAATGGAATACAATCCTTTAATCACAAAATTCCATACCAATTTAAGTTTCAAAATTGTTCACAAGTTTTGACAGTTACTCACCTCTTCACGTGACTTAGTGAGAAGGATTCATTTGCTTTGGATGACACAGATCTTTTAAAGTCAGGAACGACAGAAAATAAATAAAGTCTCAAGTCACTTTCAGCACTGAGCCTGTTTATCTATTTTTTTAAATAAGCAAATGAAAAAAAAAGATTTCTCACTCAAGTACGTAGAAGAAATTGAGCTTTATTGTGAACATTGGGAACTCCTCCAATTTAATGACAAAGATTTATAACTTTTCTTTAATTCAAAATCAGTGGAAATTTCAATCAGCTGTTCTTTTTCACTCATGCTTAAAGTGGAGAGTTACAAAACTGCTGTTTCTTCCAGGGGGTTGTGAATCCAAATTTTATTATTGGACATAGCTGGGAAATATTCTCTTAAAGGTTTTTCCAAGTATCTTTAAGTGTTCTATAGCCATGTTCTTAACATATTTCGTCCAAAAAAAGCTGATTTTTTACCATAAAGTCGTGAAGGGTATCAAAGCATTCAGTTTGATTGTTAATTAAACATGTTTCCCTTTCTATTTTATGAACCATTCGATACGATCTTGCACAGTAAAAACGTTAATATTAGACCCCTGAAGAGATAGGTTTAAGCTGTTCATTTTTGAGAAAATGTCTGGTAAACAAACCAAAGCCTGGAGCCACATTTGATCTTGCATGCACTTTGCTTTGTGAAATGGATGGTTGGTAAGAAAAACGAAAACTTGGTGTTTAAGTTCAAACAATCTTGTAAGAGTTCTACCTTGAGATAATTTCCTGACTTGGATGTGAGACAATAAACAGTTGTTAATGCTTCCCATTTCCTCACAAAGTGCTGAAAAAGTCCGCCATTACATAAATATTTTGGCGAACCCCCAGGGGGTTTGAGAACCACTACCTTAGATCATTCAATCACCGAACTGGTAATTTTACTATACAGCAATATCTCATTCTTTCAAATGAGCTAGGGCACAGACAAGTAAGAAACACTCTCGTCCTTACGGGGGTTTTGCTGCTCTCTTTTTGCCAGCTTGAGTCCTCCAACACCGGGCTTCGCTAGTGTCACCGCAGCGATCCTAGTGTTGAAGGACTGAAGCTGCCAAAAGGAGCACAGCCACTTTCACCTGGAGGTTGAGTATCTGGGTATATTATTTGTCTGTGGGCTAGGGAGTGGACCACCTACAAAAACCTAAAACTGACAAAAGTCAAATCATAGCCTTCATTTAACTTGCAAATGCATTAAGCTATGAATAGTTTGGTTATTTTAATCACAAAAATAAATAGTATTAACATGTTTTATCACAAATAAGAGAGATTCAATCTGGATAGTTTCAAAAAACAGTGTACACTGAATGACTTCTCTTAAAAACTAAACAATGAAATAAACAAATGGTGCGGAGTTGTGACAAAATGCAACGAAAGAGTGAAGCGTCGAAAGTTGATGCGTTGCTGTAATACCAGTTTATTGATATTTATGTACTAAATGTCAAAAAAGATCATGGCAAATCTCATGACTCTTTTTTAAGCATATATGAAAGTAGTTTTTGTAACAGCGCTTCATATTGTGTTCTAACTATAATTAAAATGCCCACATATCTGCCTCAGGTGGTGTTCCCTGCAACATAAAGAAGGGTAAGAACGTCCGTGTCGACGTGAAGGCATCAAACTTGAGTGTGGCAGTGCTCGATTCTGGTCAGTGGAGCACCCTCTTGGCAGGGGAACTAAGCTGGAAAGTTAACAAGGAGGAATCGGTTTGGACTTTGGTGCCTGGCAACGAAATAAACGTATGAAAGTTTGTTTAAACATTTGACATACGACCATACTAGGTTTTATTCTGAAACTTGAATAATTGTGATTTACCTATTTTAATTTACTGTGCTCCATGTCTTACTTCTTGTCTATACTAAGAAAGCAAGGATGAGGAGGGTAGTATTTAGAGGAAGTTTACCTACATTTGCTTTGAGGTAAACTATTTTAAGATTTTAGTATGAAGAAATATTCACTATATAGAAACAAATTTTTTTTGTGGTCAACATTGATAACATTTATTATTATTAATATTATTTTATAGATATTGAATATATCTTTCAAAAGTGACAGATACACTTAACATGACTTGACATATAAATATCTGGAAATTGTTTAAGTAAATTTAGTAATTGTCACAAAAGTTTCTTCCAAACTAAATCTTAATTTACTATTTCAAACCAGCTCATTACACTCGGTCAGTATTCAAACCCCAACCTTGGTGTGATAACCCTCTTTCAACTAGACCTAAATACATATATACATACTTAATCACTCCATTCCCTTATGGGGTAAGCAAGAAACTGTGAATAGAGCTCAAAAAACAACTCCATACTTGAACCCTCCTCACTAACTTTCTCTACACTTCCCTGTCCTTGCATACTACCTTCGCTTTAACAGCATCCATACAGTGAGTCATACATGCCCTTTTATTCTTAAAGAAACTCTTAAGGTTTCTCTTTTTCACACATTCGTCTACAATATTTAGTTATGTCTTACATGGCTTACACCTTCATTTTGATCCACACACTCTATCATATATTTACTTCGTCACTGGATCCACACTCATCCTCTCAACATGCTCAAACCAACGTAAGATACTTCTTTCACACTTACCTATTTGATTCCCTTTCAAACCACACTCCTTCAGTATCCATTTAATACTGACTCTGTCAATTCGAGTTTTTCCACATACCTACATTCCAACCGCATTCACCTTGCTCCTGTGTTTATCCTGACAAATCCATGTTTCACATCCATAAAACAATGTTGGTGTCAACACACACTATATACTGTCATATTTGCCTTTTTCAATATTACAGTATTTCATTCTTTGCCATAGTCCATATACATCCAACTTCTACTAGACCTACTTTATTTTTTATCTATTGTCTTAAAAGATATTATCCTTTGTACTTGGGCTGAGAGTACCTGACAACTTTCATTGCTGAAGAATAACTAAACTGCTTATTTATAACATCTTTTTGCTGTATAGCTAAATTTTAAGTTCTTTATACAAAATTGTATTGCATCAAAAATAGACTAAGGGGGTAGTTAAAATAAATGTACCTGCATGGGCTTGGAGAGATATGGGAAACCACAACCACAGTGACAAGTATTTCTTAGTTGAAAGAAAACACCTGGGCACAGGAATCAAAACTGGGATCCTTGGCTTAGCGCGCCAATGCTCTAGCACTCAGCTATCCAGGCTTCGTCCCATGCTCGGGGTCATTCTTCACTCATCATTGTGAGCCTGACCCCTTATAGACTAAACATGAACTGTGCAGTTAATAATAAATATAAATATATTTTCAGATCCACTTGGAAAAATCACAAGAGCGATGGTGGGACTCTCTTCTAGTTTCAGAGCCAAAAATTGACTTGAAACATATTGATGCGTGCAGGCCCATGGATGATCTACCTCAGGAGGAACAAATGAAAATACAAGAGTTGATGTGGAATGAAGAGCGTAAAAGACTAGGCCTGCCAACTTCAGAACAACTAGTAAGTAATGAATGTAATCATGGATTCATGAACATTATTTATATTTTAAAAATCCATGTACAAAGACTAAAATTATGATGTAGCTAAATATTTAAATTATGTTATTTCTATGCATAGTAATTTTATTAAATGCATTTACCTGTAGTTTTTCTTAAAATTATATAATCTTTGTTTCTCTTAAATATTTACTCCAAAGGGCTCAGTTAACCTGCACCGGTGGTCACAAGAACTAAATGTTGTGCTCATCCAATCTGGTTTGCCAGTAATGGGAAGCTCAGGGTTTGAATGTTGGCCGGGTATATGAGGTGGTTTCCCACTCTTCCTCCACACAAATGCGGGTATATTTCCTCTAAATGCTGTCTTCCTTATCCCTAAATTATTAGTATAGTTAAATATATACAGCCTAAGTGATTCATAGGTGTAGGTAATAGGCAAGCTTCGTTCGATAAAAACAGAAGAATGACAAGAAAATGATCCACACAATTAAACACGCAAAATTGCAAAACAAAATTGAAAACTTATTTAAAAATCAATAAATGTTGCAGCTGTAAAAAAATTTTGGCCAGAGTTATTTTTATTTGTAGTATATTTTCTTTCATTACTTCTGAAGTTAAATTCTAGTAAATAACACATGTTAACAAAAATATATAAGAAGATACTGGAAAAGAGAATACGAAAGAAGGACAGGAAGGTGGAGTGAGGAACAGCGCAGATTTAGAGAACAGAGATCTACAATAGACTTGATCTTCGCTGTATGATAGTGTGGCTATAAGTCTGGCAGGTGATGGCGGAGGCAAGAGTGGAAAGAGAAGTTGTAATGAGAGTGAAGAGTTTGTATAAGCTAACATGAAAGTGGTAGGAAAACTCGAGGAGGAAAGGATGAAAGCTATGATATTTGCTGATGACTTGATGGTATGGAGGGAGAAGGAAGAGGAAGTACGAGAACAGCTACAGTAATGGAATGAGGAAGTGAAAGAGTGTGGAAAGAAATCTAGCACGGGGGTCATTCCGTGTCATTTCATCCAGGCCAGTTAACCCACCATCTTGGATTTTGATAAAATTTGGCACATAATATCTTTGACAATCTAACCAATAGTTTTCAAGTTATGGAGGCCCAAATATAACCTAAATACACCTGAAAAGCTTTCGCGTTAACGGTGTGCAAAGATGACAGCATGACATTAAATATTTTATATCTCTAGAACTAGAAAAGATAGATCAATGATTTTTTTTAAACTTCTCTTTAAAAATACAGTGTTTTGACTAATATATTGTGTTGTGGATTTTTACAAAATATGATTTTAAAAATACAGTTAAATAAGAATTCACAGGAAATTTCCCAAAAAAATATGTTTATTATAAATTACTAATATCAGAGAAAGCAAAGGTAAAACCCCACCAATTATTTTTTTCACAACATTCTTAGATACTCTTCTTTAAGTACACAAAACATGTTTTTGGCTTTCTTTTGCTTTCTTTGCAAAAAAATATATAAATCATTAACATAATGAAAATTTAGCTTAAAAGTTGATGTTAATAATCTAATCCTTATACAACAGTTTATTAAAAAATATAGCTTACCTAATGTTTTGAAATACATTGAGAAAATTTCTAAACGAAAGCCATTTGGCTTCACAGGTATAAATGTAGTTTTTGGAAAAACCATTAGTTCTAGCCGAACTTGTTTTTGATGGAGCTTATAACACATGTAAGGTGTGACCAAATGGGATATTGCAATCATCTTCAAGCAATGACCAGTAAAATAAGTTTGCTGGTCCACTTGGGTGCATAAATCGTTTTGACACATCTTCTCCGAGGTTAATTTTATATACCATCCCAATACACCAATTTAAATCATAGACACAAGCAACATAACATTGTGTATGTAATTTTTGCTGAATGTCTAGTTCTACACTAAAGTCAAAAATTAAGGATACTTGTTCTTTTCATACCAATTCTAAATGGTGATAATAGAATGAAATTATGAAAACTTCTTGTACCAGGAATTGTTTTTCCTTGTAAAAACCTTTGTTCACACTTAACTCGCACATCACCCATTGTAGTTTTGGAAATAAAATTAAACTTAATATTTTTAATCTCATTAGAACAAAAATTAAAAATATCTCTTGGTGTTATTATTTGCTCATTTAGAGGTCGCTGTAGACTAGCTCTAGCAGTGAAACGTTTGACAATACCACTGATACCATCACATGGTGACTTTCCATGACTCATTGCAAAGAAAGATCACGAAGCAGAAATTCCAAAATCAATTTCTTGTTAGCACAGATTTATAAACCTTTTGTAGGTTTTGTACTGACTAACACAACCATCAGTAAAGTAATTTACTTTGAAGATCACTTTTTATGAACATTATTATTTCTTGTTGAATTCTATAGACCATTGCACCATCATGATTGAGATCATCAGAAATGAAACAATGACTTGATTCTGTGATAGAATCAGTGTCTGTTTTATAATAAATAATGACAGGATGAACTGTGTAAGCACCGTAAGCACCATAGGTCCATTGATATCCTTGTGCTTCTTCTTGGATCACAAAGGAATAATTTTCACTGAAGTCCATCAGGATAGTAACAATTTCTGAAGTTCTTTCAATGACTTAGATTGTGCTTTTGTTACATAAGAATGAGGAATAAGCTTTTCAATTTGTCCACAAGTAAAACAACAAATTATTCTGCAGTACAAGTCATCTTTTGAATTTCTGATCCATAAACTGATACCCATTGATAATAATCAATTTCATCAACCGGATCATATTTTTCAAACTTTCCCTTTAACATATTTTGCAATATGATTTTTGGGGGACAGTTTTCACAACGCCGTAACGTACATTTTGGGTTTTCTTTACTGCACACCAAAACATCATTTAGGTCATGATAAGACTCTTCTAGCTTTAGAGCATTAAGTAGAAGTTGAATGTTTTGATGTATAGTGCGCGCACACACACACACACACACACACACACAGAATGGGCTCCAGAAGACCTCACAAGAACACACCATTTAGGATGCAATGTCCAAATTTTTGAAAAACCTATAGAAATATTAGGATATTTTGACATAAATTCCCTGTACAATTCCTTCAAATTGCTCAAAATTAATGTTTTCTTAACATGAATATTGTTCTTGATACTAACTCTGTCTTTAATTCCTGGCATTTGTCTCGAGTATTCATCAACTTGATAAAATTCTTTGACAAGATTTTCAGTATCAGGTGAAAGTACTTTTCCACGCCATGGTTCAGGTTTTGGTAAAATTCCTTTTTCATTTAGCAGCTTTTTAGACTGACGCACAATATATTCATACACTCCAAATTCTCGCGAAATTCTTTTTCTAAACCATGTAGGAGTCTGCTAACTTGGGTTTTTTCATTCAAGTTGAACTCGAGTAGAGTATTTCTAAAAGCTCCCTAGTTCGAGTACTATATTCATAATTTTAAAATGTTAAGATTATATATTTGCTTATTTTAAATGTAGATATCAAATCTTTAAAATTGGATATTTAAAATATATATTATAACATATGTTCCTAAACTATGAATTACACCCATTTTTATAAATAATAAATAGCCTACTTTTGAAAAAAAAAAAGTATTGGTTTTTAAGTTAGAAATAACGCTTAAAAACACGATTTGAATATAAGAACAACAATCAAATAAAAATATAACTACACAAAGAATTATAAAAAAGTCAATAAAATGAATAATTTAATGAGGGCTTGAAAATGTATAATAAGACTTTTACTTTACATTAGTCTACAGTGTTTCTACTGTCTTAATAAAAAGATATTAAAATAGACGTTTTAATAAGCTTATATTTCCCCAAAATATGCTTTAGTAACTTAATTTACCCCATAAGAAAACGGAAATATCATAAACATAAATTTGAAGTGTTTCATATTTTGTTTTATTATTCCTTAGTGTAATTTTGCATGAACACGTCTTCTGTTCCATTTTCATTCCTCTATGCGCAGTTACACATGCGCGTTGTATGGGCTCTCACTAGACATGTTTATCTTATTGAGAAATTTATTTTACTTCAATTTTTAATGCTTATAAAAGTTGATGTCCATACTTTAAAATTAAAAATAATATTTCTAGAAAACAATATGAAATATTAAATGCTTTTTTAATATAAAATGTGGTAAGTTTGGTAAAATATTTATTGCAAAAAGTAGGATCAACATTGATTTTAGACAGGTTAGCCAACATAATTCTATAACTAAATTGTAACTAAACTAGTGCAATTTTTTAGTTAATTAATATGAGTTTTAAATATCTGAAGTTTGAAAACATTCACTATAATAATATATTCTTGATAATACATTTTTAATTTTACAGAAATTATTATTTTATAACGGGACCAGGTAAAAATAGTAAAAATAATCATTCAATCATTTAGTAATCTATTTAGCTATTTTTATTTTCATCGCTTTGTAATGGCAATACAAGTAAACAACTTCAATCAAGGATAATTCAAAATGGACAACAATATTGAATAAATTTACCGGTCATAGGCAGTATTAAAGCTCTATTATGTTATTAATGTGAAAATTGATATTAATTTTTTTAAATTTTCCATTTTCTCCCATTTGTGTTTTTTTCCCTCCTCTTTTAGGAAGTTGCGTTGCACGTTTCACACTCCTCCATGATGAGTTCCGATAGAATGAAACTTAGGACAGGGTATTGGGCGGTGACGGTTGATTTTCTTTAAGAGGCAACCATTAGCTCTTTGTCCAATGGCAGCATTGTAAAGTGTGAGCTGTGTTCTTCTTTTCAATGTAAAAGCCATATTGTGTTAGTTCCTTTTATATGTTTCTATCCACCTTTCCTATACCTTCTTAAAATATAATGCAATTGCCTCATAAAGCGAAAAGAGGTTTTCCTTATTGAGATAAACAATTTATTAAGTAATTGAATGATTTATGATTGGAAATGCCTGTATTATTTAAATTAAATAGCCTATATGCTTACTATTACATTTAAAAAATTGATTAGTAGGTTCATCAAGGGGAAGCTCGAAAATGATGAGCTTACAAAACTTTCAATCTCGATCTCAAGCTTAATGACAAGCTCAACTCGAAGCTCAAAATCCGAGTACTCGCAGAGCCCTAGTTTACAGTATGTATTTTATTTTTAATGAGCTCTACAAGTAATTCCAAATCTTTTGCTTTTTGTTCTAAATCAATTATACCTTGTTCATCATCACTGATGTCAGAATCTTCCAATGCAATTTTCATAACACAAGATAATTTACTTTTTAGAGCTGATTTTACCTCTACATTGTTTCTTTTTGTGTAAACTGGTTTACTAATAGATGGTAAACTATGTAATTTTATTGGTGATAGTCCTAAATCACTTAAACTACTGTTCACCTCTTGAGAAGTTCCTTCAATTACGGAATATGTCTCAACTTCTGCAAATTCATCACCAGGAATAATTTCTTCAATATGGTCTTCATGCCCTTGTAACACCTTTTTGACTAATTTTCTACATCGAGGACATAGTTTTTGACCTGGACAGACATTAATTTTCTTTATTTGTGATTGCTTTGCAAGTTCAAGACTAACCTTATGAAAAGATCTTTTTTTTAAAATCATGATACGTAATTAAAGGGGTTGCAGCAAGAAATCTGCTGACCTTCATATTTAGAAAAGTAAAACAGTGATGGTGAAAACAGAGTGATTTTAAGTTTTCTTTTGATATATCTGCCTGCTAAGATATTCATTCTTTACGCTAGATAATTCTACTAAATTCACAAATCCAGTTGTCTTTACACATAGTTTGTTTTATGGCAGACTGAACTGTTAAATATTCCAACACTGCACTGTACAAATTCTTGTTCCATGGTAAAGGTAATACTATACAAAAACGAATAAATTTTAAACTGCTATCACAGTAATCTTAGCTCAAGAGAATGCATGAAGTCAGGAAGGTTTGTGGTGCAACAGATTGACTGGTGTTAGTGATGACTGATGACTCATAATTATGGTGACTCATGCTCTGCTTTGTTTATGATTCAGGAATGAAATCATCCACTAATAGCTTACTCAACCTTCTTCAATAAGCAAAATAAAGATAAAGATATTGAGTTGTAGTAGGGATTTAAACCCACCAAGCTTTTAAAGTTTTGGATAAATTTTCATTATGTTAGTGATTTAAAAAAAATCATATTTTGTACAAATCCACAACACAATATATTAGTTAAAACACTGTATCTTTAAAGAGAATTAAAAAAATCATTGATCTATCTTTTCTAGTTTTATAGATATAAAATATTTAATGTCATGCTGTCAACTTTGCACACCGTTACTGCGGAAGATTTTCAACTGTATTTAGGTTATATTTAGGCCTTCATAACTTGAAAATGACAATTGGTTAGAACGTCTTAAAATATAAAATGTGATAATAAAATCTTTCAAAGAAACTATGTGCAAAATATAATCAAAATCTAAGATGGTGGGTTAAATTTCCTCAAAATATTGGATGAATTGACATGGAATGACCCACGGTGAAGTTTGAAGTAATGGTGATGAGAAGGAAGAGGATAAAGCCTAGTAAAGCTATAAAGCTAGATGGAGTATAGTTGGGAAAAGTACAAAGTGTAAATTATATATTGGAAGCGTGATTGAGGCAAAGGCTGGGAGTAGAGAGGATCTGATAAGAAGCAGGCAGCAAAGAGAGTTGTTTTATAGGTGCGTAAGAGACCTACTGTGGAGAAGAGAAGTGCTGTGTGGGGTGTACTTTGTACACATTGTAACACATGCAGCAAAAATATGGACATTGAATGTAAGAGAGAGACTAGGAAAGTGGAGGCCTGGGGGATGAAGTTTGTGAGGAGCGTGTTAGCTGTCACAAGGAGAATCAAGATTAGGAATGAAGTTATTCAGGAAAGAGTGGGAGTAGAGGAAGCAAGGCTGAGATAGTATGGGCATGTAATGATGACGGTAAAAGAGAATACCAAATAGAATGATGGAGATGAAGTACGTAGGAAAAAGACCACAATAGATGGGAAGAGCAGATAACAGAGAGTGAGCAAGTGATTGGAGAAGAATGGAAGTGCTTAAGGGAGGAAGAATAGTTGATGGATAGAGGAAGATGAACACATTTTACTAAATGACCCAACCATAGGCTGGAAATAGTTGATGGTGATGATTTTTAAATTCATATCTTTAAATTTATTAAATGTGTCAACTATTAAGTTTGCTTTTATTTTTTTATCTGTTTGCTCTAGGTTGTGGTTTGAATCCCACCTTGCTATGTTTCTCATACCATAGATTTTCCCTTCATATTTCATTGCATGCTACCTTTTCCTATAGATGATATACATTAAGATACTAGTAATCGGCTTGTTGGTATGAAAGCATACTAATCAAAAATCAAGCAAATGGAGATAAAATTAAAATATTTAAATCTTTAATTTATTCATGAACAAATAAACTATTTTTCTTTTTCAGGCAACAGAAAAGATTCTTAAAGAAGCATGGAACAAAGATGGCTCTCCTTTCAAGAACTTGGACTATGACCCCACACTAGTCAACTTTGGAAACTCGTGATCAGATCCTTTCGTGTGAACAACTATTTCATTGAATCTTAATTTAATAATGTCATAAATTTGTGTTTTGTAAAATTGATGCATTGTACTATAAAATCATCTGTTTTTAAGTTTTATTAAATTTTATTGTCTTTACTGTCATATTTTTAATAAATGGCTTAAATTGTTTACATCTTTCTTAAATGTTGTTTATAACAGTGTATTTGTGGTACCAAACTAAAGGTATGTTTGTGATAGCTTAAAACAAAAATTATATACCATACCATGTGTGTATACTGGCTTAATGTTTGCCTGTCCATACCAAAGTACAAAACCAAAACGATGAGCCATACCTTGCTTGTTAGGCAAGGTATTCACGTTGCATTGTGGGTAATAAATTATGAAATCCGGAGATCAATAAAACTGGTCAACCACAAATCTGCTTGTGAATACCAAATTGGCAATACTTTACTAGTGAGTGATCACCATATATTTGTTAAATTCAAGTAACCAAATGGATTACATAATTTTGTTTTTAACCTTCAACCTATCAAGTAATGGAGGGTGAAGATTTGGTGATTAACGCCTTTGAACACATGATGAGCGTGTAAAGTGAATAAGTTATTGTAATATTTTAACAAAATTAATTTCTTTAAGGAAAACCTCTTTTCGGTTTTTGAGCTGATTTGTAATATATATTTGGAAGATGGTAGAGGAAAGGTGAATTATTAAAAGCATCTTGTTCCTTACAACACCAGGCACGGCTTTGAATTCGAGACATGTTTACGGTGGATTGTGGTAGCATTAGTTTTCTCATTATATACAATGGGGCCATGTTTGAGCAAAATGTTGAAAAAAACATTCCGCTTATACAGCCTGAACATAAGCACTTTCTTAACAGCCTCCATGTTTTTACTTAATAAATTTGTAGGCAATGTTGTGCTTTATTTAACTCATTTGTTGGGTTCTTTCATTTGATGGGTGTGTTCACTCTCTATTTTATCTCCAAAATCGCTGCTACTTGCACTTAGTTTGTACAGTGTTTAGCATACAAATATGCTGCAAGGTTGAATTATTAAATCTAGCTCTATAATGCGACCATGAGAACTTTCCACTTGAATAAACTGCTTAAAAGAATAAACTAAAAGAATCATCTACTATAAATATATTGAATATACCTAATCTCCAACTCTGCCCCATTAAATATAGCCTCTCCATCACCAGCCGCACTCTACGTCAACATATAACCTGCCCGAACGAAACACAAGGTTCAACTGACAGACATGCTTTATGATGTCAGCGCAGAGAAAAATAGATTTCTCTTTGAGTTCTTTCTTCTGACAACTAGAACCGTCCAGGTGCTTCAGCACAAGAGAGGCTGTGACATAATTTCTGGTCACATAGAGCAGCAAGAGAACAGAACATACCTTGACCACGTGATTACTCTTGTAACCCCCTTTCCCTTCTTTTCTACTTCCCTCTTCTGGGAACTTTGGAAGACACTATTGGCAGCAATCGGGAAGGAGGTGCTAGCGTGTTAGTCACATACAGTCTCAGAATGAAAGAAATAAATGATTTTTTTGCCGTAGTATATTTCTATTGTTTTTTGAAGGGAGGTGGCATAATATGATCATCATCAATGTACATTGTCCAACAGAAGACAAAGATTAACTAGTAAAGGATAGTTTCTGTGAGGTGTTATAACACCTCTGTGACCAGTTCCCAACCTATCACATGAATATTGTGATAGTCGACTTTAATGCAAAGATAGGGAAAGAAGAATTCTTAATGTCTACAATAGGAAAGGACAACTTGCATGACATTAGTAATGATAATTAAATAGGATTAATAATTGTTGCCACTTCAAAGAACCTTAATGTGAAAAGTACTTGCTTCAAGCATAAATATATTGGTAAATATAACTGAACCTCCCCAGATGGAATTATACATAATAAAATAGATTCCTTTCCGATGTATAAATTACATCATACAAACTTACTGGATGTCATGTCCTACAGGGGCACAGATTGCGATCTAGACCACTACTTGGTAGTAGGGAAACAAACGGCTCTCAGTAACAAAACAGTGAAATAAGGCAGGCATGTTAGAAAGATATTATGTAGAAAAACTGACAGATGGTGAGTGTAGGATTAGATATCAATTTTAAATTTTAAATAGGTTTGATGCCCTAGACTCTAGAGAGCTCACAGGCTAGTGAGGAAAACATGAATCCAGAGGAACTGTGGGAAATTGTCAGGAATAATATTAAAAATACAGCAAAGAGTAGTGTAGGTCTATGCAAAAAGAGTAGAAAGAAAAAATGGTTTGACAATGAATGTTCAAAAGTAATAGAAGAGAGAAAGTAAGAAAAATTACATTGGTTAGAAAGTCCTAGTGAATTAAGCTCAAACACATTTAGCAATGTAAAAAGGAAGTCCATTGTCATATTCAGAAACAGAAATAGAAAGTATATAAAGGATAAAGATAGCGAGTTTGAACAAAATTAGTAAAAATAATAATACAAGGGAATTTTATTTAGGTACTGGCATCAACAAATATAGGAAAAGTTATCAGGCTAGAGCCAATCTAATGAAAGATTAGAACGGTAATTTGATGGCAGACACGAGTGATGTTTTGAGTAGATGGAACACCACCTTCAGGCATTTTTGTATGTCCATGAAGGATCCTAATTTATTGGGGTATTGAAACCCATGCTGATGAACCGTTAGTCCCAGAGCCAAGTATTAGTGAAGTCAAAGAGGTGGTTAAAAGTTAGAGAATCATATGGAACCATGAGGTATTACCACAAGAATGAAAAGAAGGTATTCTAATACTAATTTTCTAAAAGGAATTTAAAACAGTGAAATATCAAAAGGTACCTACTACCACCAACATGCTACATAATTTTAATGAGATTGACACAATATGCAAAATAGTTGGGCATCATCAGTGTGGACTTAAATGAAAAGATCAACAACAAACAGGATATTTACTATTCGGCAATTATTAGAAAGAAAAAAGTGGGAACACAACATGAGCCGATGAATAGTTATTCATAGATTTTAAAAAGTCCTATGATTCAGTTAAAAGAAGAAACATTTTAGATGATATTTTAGTTAAGTTTTGGATACCCAAAAAACTTGTTTGTTTAATGCTCGTGGCAGGGTACGGGTTGGATGTCACTTATCAAATACTTTCTAAATACATAATGGGTTGAAACAAAGAGATTCACTCTACCCATTAACTACTTTTTAATATAGCCTTAAAGTACGCTAATAGGGTAATGTGAGACAAGAAGGAAGGATTTACATTAAACAATAAAATGCAGCTTATAAAATACGCAGATGATTTAGTTTTGTGAGGTAATAGCAAGAAAGCTATTGCAAGAAATAGAGACCTTTTATTAGAGGCTAGTAAGCAAAAGGCTTAAAGATGAACACTGAAAAGACTAAGTATATAATCACACAGGGAACACAGATTGAGGATGATAATTTATTGAAGTTGATAATTTAGAGATTAATTTGAGCAACATATCATTTGCCAGGTTTAATGATTTTACATATTTAGGAATAGTTTTAATTAGCAATTAATGATATTAGAGTTAAGATTAGGAAAATAATACAATCAAGCCAATGCATGCTATCACTCGGTCAGAAAGCTGTTGACATACCACCTGCATTCAAGGAAAGTAAAACTTATAATATATATAAAAAAAAAGTTTTACCAGTTCTTTATGGGTGTGAAAAGTGGTATCTTACCTTACATGACGAAAATAAAATTAGGGTGTCCGAAAACAAGATGCTTAAGAAGGTGTTAAGTCCAAAAAGGGATGAGGATACTGGAAAGTGGAGGCGGTTACACAATGATGAGTTGCATACCCTGTGCTCATCACAAAACATTGATAGGATAATCAAGTCTTGTAGATTATAATGGGCATGGAATGCAGCATGAAGGGGAGCATCAAGAACCGGGTTCAGGGTATTGACTTGCAAACCTAATAGGAAGAGACCATTGGGAAGACCTAGATGTGGATGGGAGGTTAACATTAGAATGGACCTGAAAGAGCAAGGGTGTAAAGAGGTGGACTGAATGGAGCCACCTCAAGATAGGGATAGGTGGCCTACTTTTGTAAGTGCAACGGTGAATTTTCAAACTCCTAATGCCATAGAGTAAATAAGTACATAACTATATTGAAAACAGGCCTATGTAATATAATTTTTTTTACCAAATACAAATGGGTACCACTCCATTTAACAATAAAAATCTTAAAGCTTGATTTTTGAAAATTAGGGGGTTAAATTCTCCAAACCAAATTAAAAAAACATTTCTATGTGGTGGTAAGTTGAAATTTTGGAAGGCATGTAGAAGGACCATTTCAGATAACTAAGTTTGAAAATTTAAAATACAAAATAAGTTTTAAGGAATTGGACAGGATGGGGGGAAGGAGGTCAAAGTTAAAAAATAATTGACTTTGTATAGGAGAAAATTGAAATTTTGGATAGTATAAAGAGAAAACACATCAGATGACCAGCAAGGTCTGAAAATTAAAATTAAAATTTGGGTGTGGGATTGGGAAGGAGGGTTTAAAATATCCAATATTAATATAAAAAAACTTCTTGGTGGGTGTTGAAATTAAAATTTTGTAAAAATTAGTTGAAATTCCATAAAACAGGTAATGTTTAAATTATTTAATTCATATACATTTTAAGGAAGGAAGGCGAGCATATGCCCCTTACTCCTCCCTTTGTTGCAACTTTGACTGTGGGGTATTATTTTAAGTAATGAAGACATACATTTATAATTTATATTACAAAATGGTAGTTAAAGAGGGTAGAAGTGTGCTTCGTGTTCCCCTTACACAATGTACCCTGAGGGCTTGTTTTGAAAGACTACAAAGCATTACATTGTAATCTCGCTGCCAGATAGGTGAGCTCTGCTTTATTTTTATAACGTAGTGTTGAATAGATCATATGCTGAGACAATCTATACGCTCTAAAGGAATGCAAGCTTATTTAACTGGAGAGGTATTCATAAGGTCCCTCCTAGGGCTGAGGGGTTTTTGGAATTAGATGTATAACCCTAAATTTAAGGGTAAAGGTGAAAAGAAAAAAAAGTAAATTTTCTTTAAATTCGCTCAAACAATTTTGATTAAATTTTGTATCTAAACACTTTTCATTATTATAAACAAGATGGAAATTCTCATTTTCTTAGCTCATTGACTCCGAGTATTATATATATATATATATATATATATATATATAAGAGAGAGAGAGAGAGAGAGAGAGAGAGCTGCTTTTGCAAATAGGCAACTCATATGATGAATTATTAAAAAAAACTCTTACTCTTAAATGTATATTACAGTGAAAAATCTTCCCAATGAACTGTGATAATTTAGTATTACCTTACCAAATATCTTACTTTCTTTGAAACAATCTCGCTTGTATATTAATATGCATCTAAGATTTAATAGAATATTGAATAGCCATTATTTTACTGTATTTATTTTACTCACATAAACAATCTTTCACAAAAATATAATAAAACATTATTAGTAATCACCTTATTTAAAAAAAAAAATAGAATAGTAAACCCCAAAAGGTAAAAGGACTAATTATTGAAACAGTTAAGATTAATTTGATAATATTTCACATTTGGATTGAAAGTTTAATTTAGACATGAAGAAAAGGTTGTTTTTCAAACCACAGTTTAAAATTTTATTTTTGGATTTCTTTTTCCACCCTAATACAATTAAAGAATCTGAAAATGTAATCAAAACCTCTCTTATTGTGGTTTGAATAAAATATTTGAATTTATTTAGACCTCTTTTAAACATTATTGTTGAATTATAATTACCTATTTGACTATGCTGTATGTAGTGTAAAGGATCATTAAGGTCATTCATCCATAAAAATTTTATTGCACTTTGATGATTTCAAATCAATACAGTTCATGACTTATAAGGGGTCAAACTTGTTATTCTATGCTCTTTGCATACTATTGTTAAGATAAAGTAATTAATATATGACCCACTTCGGTGGCCACATGTTCTAAGGTGTTACTCTCGCAATATATTAGATTGCTGTTGAAAGGGAAATGGTGGTTCAATCTTGGTTGGGTGTACTGATCGTAGTTTTTCCTGAATGGTTTCCCCCTCTCTTTTCACACAAATGCGGGTACATTTCCTCTAAATTAAACCTTCCTCATCCCTAACTCATTAGCTTAATTAGTACATAAGCATATAGGCTGAAAAGATAGTAAGTCATGGTGCTAAAAAAATAATAGCTATATATGGGGATGACATTTATTTGAGGTGCACAGAATGAAATATTTTTAATATGATTAATATTTCAATGAAATGATATTATTAATATAATATTAATTTTCATAATAGGACAATATCATATTAATAATGATACAATTTTTTGTAAAGAGAAGCTTAGGAAGGAGAATTCAAATATTGGATGACTTGAAGGAAAGAAGAAAGTTCTGGGAGCTTAAGGATGAGGCCAATGACAAAAGTAATGGACCTGTCGTAGACAGAACACATAATAATAAGTATTTGAAATAATTATAGTATAAATATTACTAGCATCATTAATGATATTAATAATATTAATATTTCATTGTGTACAATTAATACAAATGTCTAGTTATACTAAACTTTAGCCCCATACTTTACCTAACAATTGTACAGGAATAGCATAAAATATCAAGTTTGACCCCTTTTAACTCATGAACTGTAATGATTTGAAACCATCGAATCACCATTTATAACTTTTAATTATATTATTGTTAAAATTTTTATGGTTGAATGACCTTAAGTTGCCTTCCACAATATGCGGCTTGAGAGTTTATAGTAGGTTATTTACATGGAAAACAGGAATACTTTAAAAAGCCAAGGGAATTTGAGAGGACAGGAAAAATTCAAGAAGTCATAGAAATTATAAAAAGTCACTAGAATTTTCAGATATTTTTGCAATAATTTTTTAAATATGAAGTAGAGAGCATAACCAAAGTAAGCTTTTGGTTTTATCTCCAATTCATGCGATTTTTTTAATCATCTTTGTACCATAAACTTAGTAAATAAAAGAGAAAATTATAATTTTTGTTATAGCTTTTCATATAAAATACTGGGAAAGTATATATTATTTGGTCTGGAAAACCTGGGGAAAATTGGGCATTTCAAAATTTTAATTTGAATCAACCCTGTTTGAAAGTGTTTTAAAAAATAGATTGTTTTAGCAGAAATAAGCCAGGCTTAAAAAAAATTTTGTAACCATCCGTTACCCTTGAGAATATATTTTAAGGTGAAAGGATGCCAGAATGTAGGGCCAAGTTTTAATTAAATACTAGGCTTATGTATTGTAGTAAGGCTATTAACAGCCTTAGTAGCTGATAGTTGCCAACGCTACTAATATTACGTAAATATATTCATGTATACATTCATATGATCATCTGATCTTTGATAGATAGTATAAGTGGGGATGGAACAGGGGTTAGGAGATGGGGCCAGGGCCTTTGCCCCAGATGGGAAAATATTGCACCCAACTCTCTCTGATAAATTTTTCCCCGATTAGATTTATTTCACTCCCTATGATACTAAAGTATATAGAGCTGAAAGATGGCCTTGCATCAAAATAAATTAAAAAAACAATCTACAACTGTATAAATTTTGATTAAAGTTATTATATTTATTTCAAAACTATAAAAAGGTGTTAGTAGGTAAAAAATATGACAGTTTCCCAAACTCTTTATTTTGACAAACAGCCAATCAACCTTTGAATGATTCAGGATCAATTCAAAATATGATAGAAAAAAAAAATCTTACAAATGGCTGTTTTTTAGTTTTTTGTTTCACTCTGAATGCAAACTGTCGTAAATAGTATTTTCCTTAAAACTTTCAAATGACCATTATATCTGTATTTTAATGATTTTCCTCAGCTAAGTATTGGAAGATATTTTGAGAACTGTTGTCATTCGAATTAGCTTTATAGTTTTGGCCATAAATAGCTTAAAGAAGCATTAAAATTTCAAATATATTATAGGTCAGGTAGGTATATCAAATAACCTCTAAAGGATTTTAATTTTTGAATTTTATTTCATAGGTGAGGATCAATCTAAAGAGCTTAAAAAAAATCTGGGGGAGAGCCTCCAATTTCCCCTTTGACCTGTGGGTTGCATTTAAAACTTTTTTTTGTTAATTTTCTCTTTTCACAAAAATAAAGTTCTACCACCCATTAAGTAAAAATAAAGTCTAAATATTCATTGTTGACCAAAAAATATTGTATTTTATTATCCTCTTCCTACCATGTTATTACTACACGTAATGATAAGGAAGGACAAAAAAGTACTACCTATGATAAAAGAAACTCCTTCAAATAGCTTCAAGAATCATCCAGATTTTAAAATTTCACATGGGAAGGAACCTCTGACCCAGCCTCTGACCCCTCTCAGTTGAAGGCCTCCCGCCCCCCAACCCCCACTTCCAAAGATCTTCAGGAGCCCCTGACATGAGGTGTAGAGTGCATATGAGTGTGTATGAGGAACACATGAAGCGACATGCGGCCTTCTATTGCCAAAATGTTACCCACCACTATCCTAGACCATAGGCTCTGCTTCCACTACCATGTTGATCATAATGTTTCTCATTATCTGAAATTACTAGACCTGATTAAGTATATCGCCACCTCAATCTTTAAAGTTGATCGTATATTTAAGTTTGTACTATGCTTTGGTCAGGTCCAAGCTTAAATATGCTAGTGTGGCATGGAATTCAAGCGCCTTGGAAAGTGTTCAACACAAATTTTTCGCTGCTTGCTATGAAAAGTTCTTTCTTAACCATTTTTATGTAATATTTATGATAGAATTCAAAACTCTTTAGGGCTCCAAATTCTCTTCTCACAAAAACTAGCACCTACCCTTTTTGTTTTTAAAATTTAAATACCACACTTATTTCATGTTAATCTGCTCCTTATTACTAAGTAATTTCTGTTTGTTTTATGTTATTTTAATGTAGACTTTTCACCAAATTATTATTGATTTATTATTATTTAGTCACTAAATTTCTTTCATTGTAATCTCTTGTACATTAATATAATATGGATTGATTATTTTGTAAGCAATGTGTGCTTATGTATTTATCATGCTAATTTGCTATCCTAGAAGTCTCGACTGTTGGTTAGCACTTTAATAAGAACAATTAAATGCAATTTTTTGCTTTAATATAGTTATGGTATTCATCAAAGATATTCAAGGCCGTATTCAGGATTTTGAGGGGGGTTCAACCCCCCACCCCAAATTTTATGAACAAAATATATATGGCTTTATTTATGGTTCAAAACAATATCAAAATTAAAGTACAAGTAAAATTAGGGGGCTGTGTTACCATAAAAACCCTTTAGAGAGCTTCTAAAGGTGTTTAATATTTAGAATTTTTCCTAGCCTTTGGCAGTTAGGCAGTTATGTTGCCATAAAAACACTCTAGATAGCTTTTATCTAGGTATCAAATAGCCAATGCTATTATTTATGGTTTTAGTGAGGATTACTCCATCTAGATATCATATTCTGAAAATTGAAAAATGACACCTGGACACGGGAATCGAACCCGGGACTAAGCCAAAGGTCCCGGGTTCGATTCCCGTGTCCAGGTGCCATTTTTCAATTTTCAGAATAATTTATCTAGTCTCGGTCGGGTGAACTGAGGGTGGTTTTTCCTAAATGGTTTTCCACTCTCCCTCCACGCAAATGCGGGTTCACTTCCTCTAAATTCAACCTTCCCAATTCCTAATCCATTAGTGTGATTAGTACTTAAGCGTATAGCCCGAACGGGTAGTAAGACGCGGTGCTAAAATTAAAAATTAATTAAATTAAAAATTTATCTAGGTGTTTAATATTCAGAATATGTCATAGTCTTCGGCAGTTATGAGGTTATGTTGCCATAAAAAACACTTCTATAGGTGTTTAGTATTTAAAAAATTTCTTAGCTTTCTGCATTTAGGGGGTTATGGTTATGTTGTCATAAAAAACACACTTCAAATAGCTTCTAGAACTGTTTATCATTTCGAATTTTTTCTAGCCGCCGGCATTTGAGAGATGTGTCCACCAATACAACCCCCCCCCCCCCCCCCCCCGAAATTATTGGCTGGCTACGAACTTGATATAACAAATTTACCAAGGGAAGTGACTGCATGTCTTTTCTATTAAATGTAGCGCTCTTTTAAGTGTACGAAGTTTGCTTCACTGGGATTGGTATAACGAGCTGTCATATGGTGGGGGAATGGAATGCCCGCGCCTCCAATCGCCAAAGGCTTCAAAGAGAGGTATGATGGGGACACTGTCTCGCTTCCTACACTTTTGTGCTAGCTACAGCTAAACAGTAGTATCTTTGCCCCAAGCTTACGAGCGATGTTTCCGTACTTAATTCAATAAATAATTAAATACATGTCTACTATTTCAGTGTGAGTGATACAACTCTCATGACAACATTTATCTAAACAAGTAAATACCAGTAAAACTTATGCCTAATTTAGTACCAGTCCAAGTGTTCAGTAATGATTAAATACAAACGCACGGTCAAAAGAGATATGCCTTGATTTTCTTACGAATCCACATTTGAAGCACTTTTAAAGATAATATACTCTTGTGGTGGACATTTTATTTTAATATTAGTGTTATTTTATTGGTCTTGATAATGGAACTAAACTTAAAAGTGACAACTACAGATAACATAACGAAGTATAAATACGTGAAAGTAGATCCAATAGCTTTTCTGTCAGATATGTCCATTCGTGAGAGAATTGTGGTATTAAATAAGTATTACATTCTCAAATTTAACAATGATTCATTTTTATCTAAAACAAAATTAAAACCAAATATCTTTATTTTGAAAGTTATTTTAGAGGACGTAGTTTTATAAATATAATCCTTAAAAAATCACTAGATTATTTCAAAGTGTACATTAAACTTATAGCTACTTGTTACATAACCTAGTATAAATAATATATATAGTAAACTGGTAATTGTTTCAAACTGAAGCCGGGGATTTCAATGCTAGGCGCTACCGATAAATGGCAAAGGATGCAAAATTCTAGTAAAGTCAACTAGAATAAACATAGGCCTATTGAGTTGTAAATTTTTTGGGAAAACACATTGAAGCCCGGAGGCGTAACTAAGGTTGTTGGGGGTTAATGGTGCCCATTGAAAACTAATCTTTGAAATTTGGCTCAATTCTTGTATTGGTACGCAAAATGGTTACTCGTTATAATGCCGGTTACAAAATATAAAAAAATAAAAAACGCTTATTTATTGTTAAAACATAAAACTTATATTGTTGCTAATATTGCTAATAAATTTGGCGCCCACGGCACATGCCCCACCTGTCTCACCCTAGTTACGCTACTAGGATAGAATTTACAACAAATTTTGGTGACCTGGTGGTCTAAGGGTAAAGTGTCAGACTTCTGTGCTGGGGGTCCGGGATTCAATCCTCGGTCCCACCACAGATTTATCTGATTTCCAAACCCTTCCTTCACCTCTGACAAGACGTGTATTAATGACAACTTGTGAATGTGAGGAATGCCAGGCCTCTACCGTGGTTCGGATCCCACGTTAAACTGAAGTCCTCCATTTCATCTCACAATCCCCCTACCATTACAAATTAGCGTAAGAACGTATAACCAGAACGGGTAGTAAGACGTGGTGCTAATAATAATAATTTACAACACTTTGAATAATAATATTGTCTCGACACTATTGGCTGAGTCATTAGCGTGTCTGTGCAGTGATCTCCCGAGTCTAGGATTCGATTCTCAGTAGGGGCCAAAAACTGTGTTATTAAGAAAGCGAAATCGAATTAGTTTATATTTACTAACGAGTAAATATTAATGTTCTGGTGGTTTTGTTTGTTTGTCTTAATACTAAGAAAGGATGGGCCGTTAGTAGCCTGGTTGTTGATATTAATTGTGTGCTGTCTAGAGAAACAGTTCCAAAACTATAAAATAAGCATTTGATACAGTCAACACTATTTTAATAGCTAAGCAAACAATTTTGATTTGTATCAGTTATTTGAGCTTTAAGACCTTCGTAGTAACATTTCAATAAATATCTTGAAATTTTTTTTTGACAATAATGCGAATATAGTGAAATTTCTCCAAAAGTGTAGGTTTTCTAAACTATTGCCCCACTCGACCCCCTACCGCCTTTAGATAGCAGTAGCACGCTAGTTTTTTAACAGACAAAATGTAAAAAAGGGGTAGGCACAGTCATAGTGTCAACATATTATGTTATAAGAGGTCATACTCAAGCCATTGGGAGAACTTTGACTCTGGGAAGATCGTGTTTTTATATCACCGTGTATAACTATAGGTTCAGCTTGCACGCATACATTATAATTAAGCTAATAGGATAGGGATGGGGAAGGAAGTATATAAAATGTAATTTATCCTCATTTGTGTGGAAGGAGAGTGGAAAACCATTTAGGAAAAACACCTTCATACCGGAGCGAGATTCGAACCCCGATCTCCCTGTTATCAGTAGGCCAGTCTAACATGAGAGTGATGCCTTAGAGTTAGACCATTCTGCCATTGAACCGGGTGTCGCGAGTTTTGAAAAGGTTTTCAATAAACATTGTCTTTCAGATCTTCACATTGTATTATGTGTTTATGGCTCTTTAGAAATATAAGGCATTCTTTAAAATAGCCTTCTTAACTCTGTTCTCTAAAATTGGATGGTATTCGTGATAATCGGTCTTAGCACTTAGTGCACACGTGGATAACCAGGCTCTTATTGTTTCAGTCAAGCTGTACCTATTCGGAATCAAGACTCTACCACCCCATACTGTTCTCACAAGCGTCCGCGAAGGCAGTTAGGAAAAGAAAGGAATCCGGCCAGGTAGAACTGGAAAATCCTGGAGGAGGGGATAGATTCTTTTCGGCAAGTTCGTAATCAGGTGTGTGACTGCTACAGTGAGGGGAGCAAGGTCTCGACACGAAGGTGTTCTCGATTGTTGTAATCTAGTTTTCTGTCGTAAAATAGTAAACTGACAAATGTTACGGGCGATTCAAATGTTTATACAATTCAGCGTGTCTGTAAGATAGCGGTTTGTGTCGGCTTAAAACTTTAAAAACAAGTGTTGGAAAGTGTGGCGTTGTGTAGTCCAATCATTTCGCTCGATTTATATAATTTTGTAGGAACATAGTCCAGTTTGTTTATTATTGAATTTTCTTTTAAATTTTGAACATCAAACAATGCCTTGCTCCGCGGTAACTTTGTCTTTAGCAACAATCACGGCGATTGTTGCTGTAGCTTTTCTGGCTATCGCATTTTCTACGGATAATTGGCTGTACATTGAAGTGAAAAGAGCGCAGATTCAGGTAATTTTCATTGTTATTATTGCCATATCTTTACATACGTGCAAGCCAACACATGGCTAATATAATACATATTTTATTGTAAATCTACATTATAAGTTATTTTATAGTTATTGTCTCTATAGATATCATTTTACCACCATCTTGTTTTTACTTTGACCCTGAAACAACTCTTCTTGCAGCACCCAAGCTTGTTAATGTACACAATTGTTCATAAGAAATCAGACAAATGGGTGAAGGTACGTTGTCATGGGTTCGTTCTCTTGGACGCGTTTAGTTGGCTATATCAACTTACGCGTAGAAATCATGTTAGATTATACGTTTGACACAATGTGACATTTATTGTAGGTACTGCACAATCTTCAAGTCACATTGATGGAAAATATTCTAAGGGTGTGTTAAAAAAGTATCTGCAAACAAAATTATAACACAGATTTTTTTTATTTTAGTTTATGAACCCTTTCCATTTTAAATTACTGGTACATTCACAAGAGGTAAACCTAATTCAACAACAGTCAAAATTATAATTTTATTTTGTGCCTTCGGTTCATAGCTCAGTGGTAAGATTTTTTAGCTATTTCGTGTTTAGATTCCCGTGTCCAGATGTTAGTTTTCAAGCTCATTATTTGAGTTTGTGAACGGCACGTAATCAGAACCAAGGCCTTAGCCAGCCAATAATTTCAGGGGGGGGGGGAGAGGGGGGCGTTTGGTGAGCCCATCCCCCAATTGACGAAGGTTAGACAAAATTCTAAATAAAAAACAGTTATGGAAGCTATCTGAAGTGTTTTTTTTATGGCAACACAACCCCCTAACTGCTGGAGGCTAGGATAAATTCTAATTATTAAACAGCTCTAGAAGCTCTCTGAAGTGCTTTTTATGTTAACACAGCCCCCTAATTTGTACTTGTATTTTAATTTTTATATTGTTTGAACCATAAATAAAGCCCCCTGACTACAGCCTTGATCAGAACTAATGTTTCAATCTTTTTAAAAACTAAAGATCTTCAAAATGTTGGATTTGTTTCAAAATGTGAGTTATATAGGCGTAGTAAACATTCCTTCGATCATATTCTATACTACACATTAGGTTGATCAACATTACTGTCGCCACAAAATTTCCAAACTTTGCTGCTGTTTTATGATGACGTGTTTTAGAAAAACATTTGGACGCTAGGCTCTATTTAAAGGGGCATAGTCCGAGGTTGTCGTAATGTTATTTTTCAAACTATTAAAGTCTCAATTAGTTTTTATTTGTTAATTTTTGTAAAAGAGTCTGACAGTCCGTGTGCCTAGTTTTTGGATATCAAACGTGGTAAAATAGGATCAAAGTGACGTTCGACATTGAACAGCTTGGGTGCCAATGTTTCGAACGTTTTACAACGTTAGATCATGTAAGAATAGTGTAGTGGACCCTGAATCGTGGGGGTCCCTGTTCGATACTGAGCGGGTGCACTGAGAGTTAATTTTCAAGCTTGTAGTTTTCCCGGCGTCATTCTAGGAGAAATTTGGTATGTTTCTTTCACTTTTCCATATTGTAGTTTAGAATTGTAATATTTTTACTTTTCACCGCGTCTTTGCCCTTTACTAGCCTTCCACTAAAATGATTGGTCATATAGTAGGTGATGCATAGTCGGGTCGCCTAACGAATATATTTATCAGGCAATTCTGTAAAAAAAATTCCCCTTACTGATTTAAGATTTCTTGGTTCGATTCCCCGCAAGGCCGAAACGTATCACTGTCAAAATGATTTTGTTTCTGTTCATGAAGTGGTAAATTAACGGTCTGGATAACTGTTGTGTCCACCCTATACTTATTTAGAGTTTTTCAATAACAACTAGGACATGGCACTACTGAATAAATACTGAATTAACGTAAGCTTGGTCATTATATACATATACACAAGTTAGAAACATTTTATAAACTGTTTTATTGTTTATATGTTTGGCAACGTTGTATTTTACTGTAATTGTCACGAAGAATAATTGCCATTGGAAGAGGGTGGTTGATAAAACAATAATATATTCAGGGGGATTTGGAACTTGAAAAAAAAAGATGTAATAACATTTTCTCTTTTAACGAATTCATAAAAAAAATACGTAGAACTAAGTCAAATATAAAGTAGGCTTAATTATGTACTGTAACGAGATTAGTGTACTTCTGTTAGCAGTGCGAGGCCGGCACGCTTGTCATTCGTCTGCGCGCTCTCTATCCTTTTTTAACAGGTAGCCAGCAAGCCTCGCAGCTAGCTATAGTAGCCCCATGGTTTCTTTGGTGCTGAGTGACAGCTCACAGCTGAGAACTGACGGCTTTGAAAAGCTATCAGACCAAATTATGTATCCCTACGCCGAACCATATGATCTGCAAAAACATGTGTTTAGCAGCTGTCACTTCTGACAGTCAACAGTTAGGTATATACCTAAATGTTGACTGTCAGAAGTCAGCTGTGAACTGTCAGTCAGCACCAAAGAAGCCATGGGGCTACTGTAAATTAGAGGATACAGGTGGGGAGGAACGTAATTGAAAGGAAAGTGATGCATATAGAAGAGTGTAATAATTTACTTCGAATCCACTAAAGTTGTTTAGAAATGGAGGGTTCCAGACTCCCTGTGACCCCTACACGGTCGGCGGTCAGCGAAGAATCTCCATTCCGAGTCGAGGCTTGCCAAGTAGTTGACCAGCGTGTCCGGGTTATCGTGTTCAGTGAGTGGGCCAGCGTGTCTGGTTGAAACATCTACTGGACCAATGTCTGGGTGATAACCGACTTGAGCTTGATCATAGACAGAGGAGCTTCAAAGTGCATTGAAGTGAAGCTACGGCGGAACGGGTGACTAGTGTAATTCGTCTGCACGTTCTTTCTCTCCCTCCACCATCCTTGTTTAGCGGGTATCCAGCCAGCTAGGTGGATTAGAGGAAACGGGGGGAAGCGTAATTGAAAGGATAGTGACGTATATAGAAGAATATGGGCTAATTTCCTTCGAATTCAGTAAAGTAGCTTATAAATTGAGGATTCCATACTCTTTAACTGTAACCCCTATATATATATATATACACAGTCGGCGGTCAGCGAAGGATCTCCGCTCTCCAGTCCAAGTCGAGGTTAGCCAAGTGAGTTGACTGGTGTGCCCGGGCTAGCATACCTGGGAGTAGGCAGAGTGTCGAATGTGTGGGCTAGCGTGTCCAGTGAGTGGTCCAGCATGTCCGGGAGAAGGCAACGAGTTCAGGGAGTGGACTAGCGTGTTCATTGTGTGGGCCAGCGTGTCCAGTGAGTGGTCCAGCATGTCCGGGAGAAGGCAACGAGTTCAGGGAGTGGACTAGCGTGTTCATTGTGTGGGCCAGCGTGTCCAGTGAGTGCTCCAGCATGTCTGGGAGCAGGCAATGAGTTCAGGGAGTGGACTAGCGTGGTCATTGTGTGGGCCAGCGTGTCCAGTGAGTGGTCCAGCATGTCCGGGAGAAGGCAACGAGTTCAGGGAGTGGACTAGCGTTTTCATTGTGTGGGCCAGCGTGTCCAGTGAGTGGTCCGGGAGAAGGCAACGAGTTCAGGGAGTGGACTAGCGTGTTCATTGTGTGGGCCAGCGTGTCCAGTGAGTGGTCCAGCATGTCCGGGAGAAGGCAACGAGTTCAGGGAGTGGACTAGCGTGTTCATTGTGTGGGCCAGCGTGTCCAGTGAGTGGTCCAGCATGTCCGGGAGAAGGCAACGAGTTCAGGGAGTGGACTAGCGTGTTCATTGTGTGGACCGGCGTGTCCAGTGAGTGGTCCAGCATGTCTGGGAGCAGGCAACGAGTTCAGGGAGTGGACTAGCGTGGTCATTGTGTGGGCCAGCGTGTCCAGTGAGTGGTCCAGCATGTCCGGGAGAAGGCAACGAGTTCAGGGAGTGGACTAGCGTGGTCATTGTGTGGGCCAGCGTGTCCAGTGAGTGGTCCAGCATGTCTGGGAGTAGGCAACGAGTTCAGGGAGTGGACTAGCGTGGTCATTGTGTGGGCTAGCGTGTCCAGTGAGTGGTCCAGCATGTCTGGGAGCAGGCAACGAGTTCAGGGAGTGGACTAGCGTGGTCATTGTGTGGTCATTGTGTGGGCCAGCGTGTCCAGTGAGTGGATTAGCGAGTCTAGCGTTCTTGTAACGTGGGTCAGTGCACTGTGTCGTGCGAGGGGACCAGTGGCGGTGTGATTTCTTAGTTCCAAACGAACGTGTCCGGCAGCGAGTCAACTGTCAACCTGTCAGGGCGAGTACAACAACGTGTCCGGTGGGTGTTCGTGGATCTCGGGGCAAAGCGGCGTATGTGGACTAATATGTCGGTGAACATTGGAGTACTTAGATGAATGACACGGGTAACATAGACATTGATTGTTCTTGTGAACTGTGTTGATAATGAACATTATTAGTGAATGTTTTAGATAGTTGAAGATTTATGATGTGTTTGGCTAATCAGTAGCGTACCCCAATATCCTAAAAAGAGCTCAGGGTTCATACGGTGTGAAAGGCCCGCGATCTTTCAGGTCGCCTACCCCCATTACAGTATTTTAATAAAATATAGATTGCACTAGAACTATCTTACCAATGAAGAACACAAAACTTTATTACGAGGAGTTAAACAACTAGCACATATATGTTAGACTCCAGAAGTGAAATTGGCCATTTCATGAATTTGTTGAATTTCTACTCATTCCGTGAACTGGTTTTTTAGCTTGTCCATTTCACGGACTGGGCAAAACTCGACCGGTTCATGAATTGGGCAACGCTTGTGCTGTCCTGTTCATGAACTGTCTATTTCACGAACTAGGCATTTTTTTGCCCGGTCCGTGAAATGGACAAGCGAAGAACAGTTTTGATCATAAACTTATAATCGTTTTAGAATAGTAGGTTATGTTAAGTTAGGTTTGGTTAGTTAAATATAATCTTTTAAAACAAATTTAATTTAAGATGTAGTAGATAATGCAATAAATTCCAGTTCATGAAATGGGCAAGAGTTAGAATAATGCAATTTTTGTCCAGTTCTTTAAATGGTCAATTCCAGTGACCGGTTCACGAAAATGGACAGAATTTTCCCATTTTGTAAAATGTGCAGTTTCATTATTGGAGTGTAACGTATATATTCTTTAAATTGAGAAATTACACCTTGACACTAGAATCGAACCCCGGGACCTTTGGCTTAGTACGCCCATGCTCTTGCCACAGAGCTATCCAGGATTCGTCCCATGCCCAGGGTCATTATTCACTCATATTTTAAAGCAGAATTTGTGATGGACATGTGGAAATCGTCAGCTACATATAACCGGGTTCGATCCTCTTATTCAATTGTGGATTTTCAATTTAAAGAATATTATATTTAGATGCGGCTATAACCGAACTTAACAACTAAAATACCCGCTTCGGTGGCCGCATGGACCAACTTGCTACTCTCGCAGTAGACCAGACTGCTGATGACAGGGAGGTCGAGGTTCGATTCTCGGTCGGGTATACTGAGGGTGGTTTTTCCAAAATAGTTTACTACTCTCCCACGCAAATGCAGGTACACTTCATCTATATATAACCTTCCTAACCCCTAAAACCATTAGTGTAATTAGTACATAAGCGTATAACACAAACGGGTAGTAAGACGCGGTGCCAAAAAAACCTGTAATAGCTTGGCTATTTAACTATAACAGGAATATAGCTAATTATACTATAAAGCCACATGGCTGACTCACTCACTCACTGATATTAATGTTTACCCACTTCCAGAAGAGCTAGAAACTTGAAATTTGGCAAACTTATAGCTTCTAGCCTGTAACCGACGGGAAAATTCCAAAAAGTTTTAAAAAAATATTTTTTAACCCCGAAAAAAAATGCAAAATGGCGGAGCAACTTTAAAGTCGGTGGGACCTTTCTTTGGAGGTCTCTTGTGGCTAAATGGTAAGACTTATAAAAAAAGGATTGCACCATCAGCCACGGATTTGGCGAGATCCACAAGTTTGGTCCTGTTACTTTTTGTCGTATCTCCATCGGTTTATACCTTAAATAGAGCTAGATTTTTTTATTTTAGGTAAATTTTGCACATTTTTCACACACTTTTTTTAAATTTTCTGACACCCTTATGGGACAGCTAAAAGCATAAAATTTGGCAGGCATAATGGCACTTCCAATTGTCATAAGCGTGCCAAATTTGATGATTATAGCTGCTCTTTAAGTATGGAGAAACTAAAATAATGTGTGAAAAATACAATACAATACAATACTGGTAACTTTAAAGTTATTACGTTAAAAACAACGCTGGAATTATATTAGTTTACATCCACTTGCACACGAGCACGAGTAAAGCGAGTATATATCATATAGGCCTAGTATTTTAATGCTGATATTTACCTAAGAGATTTATAATAATATTATAGGTGGTTTTTCTTTTAGGGTACTATTTTGCCTTTCTAAAAATTATAGATAGGTGATTCTAGTTTCGATTTGCAAGGTAAATTTTGAGAAAAGTGCGTGCTCAAATTATTTTTAATTTATTTAGTTTCGATCCCGTTTTAAAATGAAAGGAGGCGTGGGAACAAAATATAGTAGCCTAATCAATGTGTTTGCTGAGAGGAACCGTCGACTATAGTTGGTATTTCAGTCTTCCCCTCTATAAAATTTCAGCTATTTCACTGAATTACACAAATTATTTCTCCCTGATACTCTCCTTATTCAACGAGTTTAGTTATCCGCACAGTTAGCACGCGGACAGAGTTCTCCTTCCATGCAAATGTGGGTACATTTTCCTAAACTCCCTTTCTATCCCATTAGTGCAATTAAATGCGGATAGCCCGGGCTGATACTAGGGGGAGGGGGAGGAGTAGAAGTACAGCCACTTCGTCTCGCATTACAAAACAGCCCACTTCCTGTTAAGCTTGATTCACACGCTCGCCGAAAAATAAAAAGCAAAATCTGCGCAGTAATTCACACACTTTAAGTTGACCCATGATGCATTGCAACGCTTTAAAACAGTTGATTATCAACATAGTGGATACACATACATTTTAAATCATTGTCCCGATGGTTGTTTACAAATTATAACGCTGTGTCGTGGCACAATCCAACACATCAATACACGCGCTTTACATTAACGAGTTGTTTCAAATCGCCTAACAACGGCCAACAAAGCTGTCTGCTAGCTTCTGGCTGTAGAGCGCATGCGCATTGATTTGAGATGGCTGGTTCTGAGATTTGATTGGTTCTCCTGTGCCAAACATCTCGAGCAGAGCGGACAAAGTAAGTAGAGAATAATTGAACGCCAGCAGAACAGCTCGCGCCGATCAAGCGGAAATTTTGTGTTTGGCTTAGAGCGCGTCACGTGACCACGTTTCTGTTCTGCGATAGTTTTTCGGTGAACGTGTGAATCCACAGTTAACCGAAGAACAGTCGCGCTTCTTGCTCGTCAGACCAGCGAACAAACTTCACAGTTAACTTAAGAAATTGGTCTGCCCCCACCCAACCCATTACCCTTTCTTTCTCAACAAGTTTCTTGTGAAAGATCGGGAAAACCTAAAAGGAGGCTCCGACTTCACACTTGGCTACTACACTCGTTGCTGCTTAGCACGTCATTTGGTTTCCATCATAATATGCCTACTTTGGATACTAGACATCGTATCATTATTCACAGTCAATTCGAACTTCAACATGCAACACACTGTTCTCAAATCGCATCACGGCCACAGAAAGTCGAGTTCGGCGCATGGAAAGGATGCATGCGCTGTCTAGTAGCAATACGCCTGCGCAAATTCAGTAGCTTAGAAGCGCTTCCCGAGTGGCCCCGTGTGAAGGGGCTCTAAAAGACCAGCGCAGAATCTAAGAATATAATAAGTGGGCTATGCATGCGCAGTCTCTGATTAATAAGGAGGTTAGGCATGCACACTCTAGGTGTACTAGGCACAGGGGTTCAGGAAGCTCTTTGAGGGCTGTACGCAAGAACTTGACCAAGTGGATGCTTTGTAGACACTAGCGTGGGTTTGCTTGCGGCATCATAGGTTAAAAGGTTGAACGATAGTTTGCTCGGGACCACACTATCTGTATACTAAGTGGATACTAGTGTGTTCGGGACCACACTATCTGTATACTAAGTGGATACTAGTGTGCTCGGGACCATACTTTCTGTATACTAAGTGGATACTAGTGTGCTCGGGACCAAACTATCTGTATACTAAGTGGATACTAAGTGGATACTAGCGTCGGTTTGCTTGCGTCATCATAGGTTAAAAGGTGGAGTGGTAGTGTGCTCGGGACCAAACTATCTGTATACTAAGTGGACACTAGTGTGCTCGGGACCATACTATCTGTATACTAAGTGCTAGTGTGCTCGGGACCAAACTATCTCTATACTAAGTGTATACTAAGTGGACACTAGCGTCGGTTTGCTTGCGTCATCCTAGGTTAAAAGGTGGAGTGGTAGTGTGCTCGGGACCACACTATTTGTATACTAAGTGGATACTAGTGTGCTCGGGACCAAACTATCTGTATACTAAGTGGATACTAGTGTGTTCGGGACCATACTATCTGTATACTAAGTGGATACTAGTGTGCTCGGGACCAAACTATCTGTATACTAAGTGGATACTAGTGTGTTCGGGACCATACTATCTGTATACTAAGTGGATACTAGTGTGCTCGGGACCATACTATCTGTATACTAAGTGGATACTAGTGTGCTCGGGACCAAACTATCTGTATACTAAGTGGATACTAGTGTGTTCGGGACCACACTATCTGTATACTAAGTGGATACTAGTGTGCTCGGGACCATACTATCTGTATACTAAGTGGACACTAGTGTGCTCGGGACCAAACTATCTGTATACTAAGTGGATACTAGTGTGCTCGGGACCACACTATTTGTATACTAATTGGATACTAGTGTGCTCGGGACCATACTATCTGTATACTAAGTGGATACTAGTGTGCTCGGGACCAAACTATCTGTATACTAAGTGGATACTAGTGTGTTCGGGACCATACTATCTGTATACTAAGTGGATACTAGTGTGCTCGGGACCACACTATTTGTATACTAAGTGGATACTAGTGTGCTCGGGACCATACTATCTGTATACTAAGTGGATACTAGTGTGCTCGGGACCAAACTATCTGTATACTAAGTGGATACTAGTGTGTTCGGGACCACACTATCTGTATACTAAGTGGATACTAGTGTGCTCGGGACCATACTATTTGTATACTAAGTGGATACTAGTGTGCTCGGGACCATACTATCTGTATACTAATTGGATACTAGTGTGCTCGGGACCATACTATTTGTATACTAAGTGGATACTAGTGTGCTCGGGACCAAACTATCTGTATACTAAGTGGATACTAGTGTGCTCGGGACCATACTATCTGTATACTAAGTGGATACTAGTGTGCTCGGGACCAAACTATCTGTATACTAAGTGGATACTAAGTGGATACTAGCGTCGGTTTGCTTGCGTCATCATAGGTTAAAAGGTGAGTGGTAGTGTGCTCGGGACCAAACTATTTGTATACTAAGTGGATACTAGTGTGCTCGGGACCAAACTATCTGTATACTAAGTGGATACTAGTGTGCTCGGGACCATACTATCTGTATACTAAGTGGATACTAGTGTGCTCGGGACCATACTATTTGTTACTAAGTGGATACTAGTGTGCTCGGGACCAAACTATCTGTATACTAAGTGGATACTAGTGTGCTCGGGACCAAACTATCTGTATACTAAGTGGATACTAGTGTGCTCGGGACCACACTATTTGTATACTAAGTGGATACTAGTGTGTTCGGGACCACACTATCTGTATACTAAGTGGATACTAGTGTGCTCGGGACCAAACTATCTCTATACTAAGTGGATACTAAGTGGACACTAGCGTCGGTTTGCTTGCGTCATCCTAGTTAAAAGGTGGAGTGGTAGTGTGCTCGGGACCACACTATTGTATACTAAGTGGATACTAGTGTGTTCGGGACCACACTATCTGTATACTAAGTGGATACTAGTGTGCTCGGGACCACACTATCTGTATACTAAGTGGATACTAAGTGGACACTAGCGTCGGTTTGCTTGCGTCATCATAGGTTAAAAGGTGGAGTGGTAGTGTGCTCGGGACCAAACTATCGGTCCACTAAGCATTCACTAACGTTCCTGCATACCGCCCTGAAATTTGGGGGGGGGGGGGCTCAACTGAGAGGGGGTCCGGAGGTTAAGGTAAAATTCTAGACCTTGGACGACTTTTGACGCTTCTGTGAAGGAGGTTTATTTTTCACGGGTGGTACTTCTTGTATTTCTTTCTTTGTCATTATATATAGTAACAACAGAGCAGGAACTTAGTAGAGAAAAAATTCTACTTTTTTTTTCCAGTCAATTAAAAACGATAGGTAGGCCTCCCGACTCTTCTATATTTTTAATTGTATAGGTAATGCTACTTTCCAGTGGGGATCGAATCTTATTTGTGTAATAGAGGCGTTTAGTAAAAAAAAAAAAATATGTTTGGAACGTCTTGGCTCCCAAGCCAAAGGGGGAATTGGAAGCCCTCCTCCAGACATTTTCAGAAATTTGGATGCTCTTAGAAGCTTCATAGAGTGGTCCTCACTTGGAAAAATTTACGAAAATTATACTCCTCTAAAAGTTATTTGGAGTGATTCTCACCCAATTTTTTTTTTTAATTCGGACTCTTCTAGAAGCTATCTAAAGTGTTCCTCACATGCAAATCCTATGAAAATTTTATGCATCTAGAGTCTAGACTATTTAAAATGATCTTCGTCTGACAATTTTTTGAAAATTTTATGTCCTTATAAACTTTTTAAAGTGGTTCTTTCGTGGCACATGTAAGTGGAGGGCGTAAAAACACCTCTGTAAGGAAAATATTTACATATCAAAATGTCTTCCTAAAATATTTAATCAAGGAAAAATCTCTCAAATACACATAACATGTTCGTTTGAAAGCGTAAAGGAAAAACACAGTTTTAATAGTTGGCATTACTAGTCAGTTATCAGTGGTATGCAAAACAAACCATAACTAGTCTTTTGTTTTTATTACATTTTGAATTTACTCTGAGTTTCTCGACAGGTATTGGTCAAAATAAAGAGCTTGGAAACGGTCATATTATTTACCCACCCACAATTTTTATGGCTTTGAAATAAATTAAAATAATAAGGTGTACAAACCTCCTACAATGCACTTCATGAAATTCCCCCTCCACACGGACTTCCTATGGTTCATACACTACTCATACTATCTATCAGTCTTACCTTGGCAGGCTACACTTTAACTCATGGGTGTAGGGCAAATTTAATTTGGGGGGAGGGGGTTCCAAATTGTAAGTGTATGACATAATGCTAAGCCTTCTGAGAAATAAGAAAATTATTTCATAAACTAGATTCTCTAGAAGCTATTTAAGTGATCCTCCAGAATTTTTTTGAAATTTGATTGCCCCAAAAAGCTATATAGATGGCTTCTCGCCTGATTTTTTACAATAAAATTAGATGCCTCTAGAATCTATTTGAAGTGGTCTTCCCCGGAAAATGTTTGAAAACTGGATTTCCTTAGAAGCTTTATTTTAGAGTGTTTCTCGCTTGAAATTTTTTGAAAATTGTATGCCTTTAGAAGCTATTTGAAGTTGAAAATTGGATGATTTTAGATGAAAAACTATTATGAAGATATGATTGCAGAATAAAATGAGATAAATAGTTTCGCAAACTGACTTCTTTATACATTCTTTTGTTACCAACATTAAAAACTTCGGAAATTTTTAGGGAGATGTGGGGTCTTTTAACCCCATAATCCCCCTCTCGCTACGCCCATGCGATATTTCTATCTTATAGGCCACCAATAGTCGAACTATGCAAGGTAAGCAAAAACAAGGGGGGGGGGGGAGACAGGGGGCCTCAAGCCCCTGGCCAGGCATGCGCAGTTTAGATGTATTAAGTGAGCAAAACATGCACAATCTAGAAGTAATAAGAAAGATAAGCACGAATAATCAAAAATTAATAAGTGAGCTTTTATCGTGCCAAGCAGTGACTAACGAATCTTCCTTCACGGGACGCGGGTTTAGTGTCATGTGCTAGCACTTATGTGAAAGTTTTAAAATAAACTATATCAACTTTAAAGTAGCCTATTCATACGTCAAGTCATGTAGGGATGAAAAACATATAATTTTAGATAAAATGTACCCTCATTTACGTGCAGATAGAGAAACTAAACCATTCAGGAATAAATAAAACCATCAACACGGTCGGCAGGTATTCGAGTCCTGCAAACCAAACAAGACTAGACTTGACGCCATTGTCCGCGTGTCCAACGGTGCGGCTAATAATATAGGTCAGTTAAAATACCTCCTGAATGTATTCTGGTTTTAGAAAGTGCACATTAAATTAAAATAGAAAGCCCTCTAGCTATGGAATCGAATCGTAATGCTTGGGCAGGTATGAAAAACCATCAACCGTGCATCACACCCACTTGTTAAAGTAAAATTGATGTTTTGTTGTTAAAGTTTATCTTTTAACTTTCATTGAGAAGTGTAATACCTTGGAACCTTTCAACTTCTGATGAGTAGATTAGTACTATTTATTAATTAGGTGTTATGAATAGTTCGTTTGTGAAGTTTATATTAGAATGTTCATTGCATGTCTACGCAAATGGTTCAGAGAAATTTCATCTGTCCATCACTGTTTTATTCAGGATACTTTGTACGAACTTTCTAAACACTGCTATTTATCAGTAAACAAATCATCTGCACCGATGGGCATATGGATAAGGGGGTCATTTTCGTTTCTTGTGAGTTTGCCAGTAACTGTAGGCTAAGGTCGGGGCTCGAATCCCGTTCGAGTGCACATAACAGATTTTTTCTTATATTTTTTCCATTCTCCCTCCCATGCAAATGTGGGCATATTTCTTTTAAACTCTACTTTCCTCATCTTTTCCTGTTAGTGTAAATATACAGATAGCCTGGATTTTTATTTAAAGTTTAATAATTTACCGGGTGTATACCTTTCTAAATAGCTTTTAGAGGCATCTAATTTGCTAAACATTTTAAGGTGAGTACCACTTCAAATAGCTTTTAGCTAGAGCCACACAATCACTCAATTTCCAGGGGAAGACAATTCCATACAACATATGAGTACATCAAATTAAAAAAAAAAATCAAGGTGCCGCAAGACCACTCCATATAGCTTCTAGAGATATAAATTTTTTTTTTAATTTGCCGAGAGAAGACCACTTTAAATAGCTTAAATATAGTAAGAATAAATTTTTTCAAGAGATTCCAGACAAAGCCCGCTCTAAATAGCTTATAGGGACATTCAAATTCCAAAAAAAATCTGGAGGACCACTCCAAATAGATTATAGAAAAGTATAATTAAAAAAATTATTCAGACTAGGGTCACCCCAAATATCTTCTGGGAGTATCCTATTTTCAAACATTCTTCTATGGTCTCCAGGCCCCCCCCCCCCTTTTAACTTTGGAGTCATAGCCCCCTCAAAAGAGAGGGCGGCCCTCGCTTTGCCCCTGGTACCGAGCGGGCTTGATCTAGGCTATACGTATTAGGACTTCAACCGGTCTTCTATTCGATTTGAACTGTTTATTATTCTTAGGCTGGCAGACGATTGTCTTTCAAGAGTCAAGAATAGATCCTAAAGGCCCTTTTTTTTTAAATGAAAACTTGACTCTAAATACGGCCCTAAGAGTCTAGTCTCGGGGATCGACCATCTCCCAATGTACGAATAACTAGTAGTTCTGGTCGGATGGGGGATTGGCGGTCGTCCTAATCTCGGTTGTTATACATGGCCCCTAGACTTGTGGTTGACCTTCCTAACCACTCAACTATCCGGAGGGGGGATTGGCGGTCGTCTTAATCTCGGTTGTTATACATGGCCCCTAGATTTGTGGTTGACCTTCCTAACCACTCAACTATCCGGAGGGGGGATTGGCGGTCGTCTTAATCTCGGTTGTTATACATGGCCCCTAGATTTGTGGTTGACCTTCCTAACCACTCAACTATCCGGAGGGGGGAGAGAAATCACCACAGGTAGCACAGATGTGGGGGACCCGCTTTTTTGACCGCATGAGATAACCAGTGGCTTATTTTGTATTAAATGCTTCGAGGTGACCTCGCAGACAGTGGCGGCGGAACGTTTGGGGGGGGGGGGGGAGGGGGGCAAACATTTCCAAATAAAAATTGTAATATAAAAAAACATTTTTGCCAATAACACTCCACAAGCCCTAAAAGCATAACTTTATAAGGGTATGGTAAGAACCGTTCTATCATATCGGCCTAAGTATGTATTCACCCTTAGCGGTGGTCTAGGGGTAGAGTCGTTGGCTCACAATCCTTTGTTAACCGTTAACGGGGAGGTCGAGGTTCGAATCTTAGCCGGGTGAACTGAGGGTGGTTTTCCACAAGTTATTTATCACTGCGATTTTTTCCATCTTCACTCAACCACCTCCACGCAAATGCGGGTTCACTTCCTCCTAACTGACTTCCTTATCCCTACACCATTAGATTAAACCGTTAATAACCTATGTGCTAATAAACGTAAAAATTAATAAAAAAGAACTAGGCCTGACAGAAAGTTCTGTAGTTGAATATACAACACATAATTTGAAGTGATTGACCAAGCCACTGTGGCCGTTAAATGTTTTTGTTGGTCTTTGTCTAACGAACATCAGGTAAATTGAACCAGTCTCAAGAACATTAACCCGTCTAGCAAGTGACAGAATAGGATAGGTGGACATACACGATCAAACATACGCGTGAATAAAATCTGATAGACTTTACGGGTCAATGTAAATTCAATCAAGCATAATTTGGTAATAATTATAATACCTCAAGCAGAAGCTCTTCTCCCACATTTACTTCGTAGTTTGCCGTTCACTTTATGTTAAAAACAAAGTTAACCAACACACAATCACACCTAATAAAATGATACCACACCCGGAGAGGTCTGTAACCAACTGCTTGGCGCATGCTCAATCACTATGATTTTGGCGCGATAAAGTTTCGTTGTAGCGTTCTGCACGGTACACGCGCCAACTAGGAGACAGCGCGTAATTTAAACAACAATGATTCAGCTATGGCTTCATTCAAATTGTCTTAACTTTTGTATAAAAACAGTTTAAATATAAAATATTTTATTTCAATTTTCCATTATTTATATAAATCCCACTGGGATCTTTATAGCACAAGTCAGAAGGGGGGGCAAAATCTTGCTTTGCCCCCTTATTTTTATTAAGTGCCCCGCCCCCCCGTTCCGCCGCCCCTGCTCGCTGACATTTAGGCCGATTCTACACTAGCGGTTTAAATGCCGCGGTTGTTGCTTCCACTTGTGCAGAGTGGTTTAAAAATGGACATTGTACAGGGCGGCTGTAATGCGGGTCTTATTTTATTGGAGGAAACTCTAAAAAAAAAAAAACTCTTAAAGAGACGTTGGTGGACTCACCCCACATTATTGAACCGTCTCTCAACGGGACAATTTCATTCTATGTATAAGAATCACAGAATGTACCCAGAGAAGTTATTTTTTGTACTATAGAGTGTATGTGGTTTCATTTGATAAACTACTTGGTTTAGTGAGTGAAAATACAGCAAAACGTGATACCATCTTGAGGAAGATTATTTATTATTCCTGCTGAAAGACGTGTTATGACATTGAGGCACGTTAACGACTGGTGTAGTTTGATTCGCGTTTCTACCGCTAGGCGGTTTTAACACCTCCAGAGGCAGCGGTCAAAACGCTGGTCTAGACGAAAACTTATTTTCTAACTTGATAACAAGGGTTTTATTCAAAGGTGCGGTTGCTAACGTTTTAACCGCTAGTGTAGAATAGGCCTTATAAACAATCTGCGGGTCTAGTGTCACATACACACGGCCGAAGAGAAACTTGTTCTGAAATAAAGACGAAATAGTCGACCAGGTCATTGTTTACATCCTTGTTTTGGGGTTGTTAAAAAAATGGTACGGTGTATCGCACAAACTTTATCCCGCTTTTATCTTAAAATGAACATTTTCTAAAAACTCGTAATATTGTGAAACGAAATAATAGGTCTATAAATTATTGTAGAAACGGTACACCAAAGAAACACCGAACACATACAGAAAAATTGAGAAAAGAGAAACATCTTTGTCCACCAAAGAGCATAAGAATCACATTCATTTATAAGGGCCTGAATTAAAAATGGTGTATCTTATAGTATATATTTGTTTATAGCTCAGAAATGTTGCTTTTATTAAAAAAAACCTATTTCAAATAAAATATACATATCTTTAATAGTACTGCAACTTTACAATGATAAGTTATTTAGTATCTCAAATAGTTTCGGAGAAATGATGAAAATTGGAAAATTTTCCTTATGTAAAGTACTCTCAAGTCATTTTCATGATAGCATGGGAATTGCCATCTTGTTTATTATGATGAACAATGTCCAGATATAAAATTATTCAAAACCGTTAGGGTGAATTTAGAGGAAATTGGTTTTTGATCCTTTTTCCCTTCATTAAACTACCCTTAGATCTAGGGTTAAGTATTTAATGCCAAAAACTCAACTGGGGAACTTTTTGAAAACCCCAGATACCAAGTTTTAGCCCAATCGGTAAAATAGTTTCGGATCTAGCCCGAGGTACAGACCAACCTCACGTTCTAGAATTCTCTAAATTATACAAAAATCCCCAAACATAATATTTTAAAACTTATTTCCTCGACGTTTATAAAATAATAGGGTCGCATTGCATGATGGTTCATCATAAGGTCTACGGCCCGCACATAATCATAGATAGAGCTGCACGTGGCCCGCGGGCCTCGAGTTTGACACATCTGGTCCAAGGCGTCACTTCCGCACTAGACTGGACTGCTGATGACTGGGAGAGTGGGGTTCGAATACCGGTCTGGTATACAGCGTTGTTTTTGTTTGTTTTTTACTAAATGATTTTCCACTCCACGCAAATGCGGGTATACTTCCTCAAATCAACCGTACTCGTTCCTAACACACTAGCGCAGTACATATGCGTATAACCTGAACGTATAGTAAGATGCTGCGCTAAAAGAAACTACTTCTCCATAACATTTTCTTTTAATATATATAGTTTTGGAGATGGAGAAATCACTTTTCACTTTACGGAACTTGTATCTCTTAGGCATTTTCTAAGAGATTTGGGTGTCCACAAGATCCCTTGGTTCGTCTGTGCCCCAAATATACCCGTACCTTGTCTGCGGCCTTGTGCGTGTATTGTGCGTGTAATGCGTCACCGCTGCGGGCAAGGTCCTTCACCTTGAGACTCGACAATTGAGTGCAAGGTACTCAATAGAGGTTTATTTCTGTATGGTAGAGTTAGTGCTAACTTTCTAAACACACAGATAACAAGATGTTTCAAAAAGTCAGGACCGGTACACCTCAGTTTAGCCGGGAGTGTGTCCCAGGCACGATTCGTGGCACAGACGAAACATTATCAGCAACATTTCACGGTGATGAATTGACGGCCCGGGGGCTGAGTGTTGTGTCGGTCCTAGATTTAAGTCTTGTGCTGAAATAATCATTAAGTTCAGAAATTGCACTTTAAATAACTCAAATAAAATAAGCAATCAGAACACTACCCACAAACAAACTTAACCTACACCATGATTTTGGTAGGACGCCCGTTCTGGAAGGCCTTATTTCGTATAATAATGCTACTGTATGGCAGTATTTTGGTAGGATATAGGGCCTTCCAGAACGGCAGTAGGAGCTCCATTCTAGAAGACATCTTATCCTACCGAAATACTACCATAGTAGCATTATTATACAAAATAAGGACATCTAGAACGGGCTTCTTGTCAAAGTAAGGTTAAAGGACAGTACTTCTAACTCTACACACTCATCCCTAGCACCTAGATAATTACACATTGATAATAAACTTACAAACAAACTTAACCTAGGAAAGTATTCCTAATTTCACACAATCAACCTAAACACCTAGTTAACTACTCATTGAAAACAGGACATTTCTAGCACCTTGATGTTTACTGATCGTATAACAGGATGAACCAGTCTACAGATACTAAATATTGTCCTCAACACCATCTGCAAGGACATCTGCAACCTGCCTCCTTAAATAATTTGCTGTGACGGACTAATAAATATTTAACTTAATATTTAAACTTAAACATCAAAACAACTTATTTTTAATACCGACTAAAACCTTAGTTTGACGTGGTTAAAGGCTATCCTTGCATTGGAATGGATTTTATCTAAAAAAATTAAGTTACTAGATCTATTTCTATGTATTTATATACCAAGCCTTGTGTTTTGAAAAACAGTAAATTTTTTTAATGGTTTGTCAATTTTGACAGTTTGTAACAGTAATATGAATGTATGAGAATAGTGTGTTACACTTGTTCTACGGTCTCTTAAGTGGTTCAACGTAAGGCGATTGGGGATCTAAACAAGTTTTATTTTTCATGATTGAGTTTAATTTATTCTTTTTAATCTGCACAAACCTTTTCAGTTTTCAAACAAATTAAACGCCAGATAAAAGTAATTAGCTATCACAGATGTGCGAATGCTATTACTTTACCTGTTGGTCATCCTTGTTTGGGTTTGGTTGTTTTGTAAACTACTGCTCAGACAAGTGGAGGGAGAAAGGAGGGAGGGGGTTGGAGGTGTTTCCAAACAAGATGTAACGGGTTTTGCAAGCCCTCCTTTCTCGCGTTGGGAAACTTGAGACCTTATTGTGGATGTGCCGAAGCAACCGGCCACGGGAGATTAACCATTTTATCCTCCCCTTCACCTGCCCGCTCCAGCTACAATCGTCGCCATTGATGATAATAGGTCGGAGAAGATGAAACGTATATTTTCACCTTCACCTGTTCGACTACAGCCGCTGGCGATTGTTATATAGTCGGATCGCCATAGAAAGAACCGTATTTGCTAGTCTTGTACCGTGCGAAGTATAGTCTATTAGTCGTCTCTCTCCTGGTCTGTAGTCAACAAGCACAGTTACCCGCTTCGGTGGCCGCATGGTCTAAGGCACTACTTCCGCAATAGACTAGCAAGGCTGCCAATGACTGGGGGAGATCGTAGTTCAATCCCGGTCGGGTGTACTGAGAGTGGTTTTCTCAAAATAGTTTCCCCACTTTCTCTCTCCGCAAATTCGGGTACACTTACTCTAAATTAAAACTTCTTAATACTTAACCCATTAGCGTAATTAATAAATAAGCGTCCAACCTGAATGACGAGTAGTAAGACGCGGTGATAGAAGACCCAAGCTTAGTTGCTGTATATTATCACGAGACGTTACTACACACCACTAAATTACACTACCCCCACATTTCAAATAAAATGTTTAACGCAGCACAATAAATAAATAAATAGATCATTCACGTGTTCCACTTGTAACACTAAGGCAAGCGCATTCTAGTGTACTTCAAGTAAATTATAACGAACAACTGTGGAGCCAGAGCAATAAACGTTTTAGGTAAAGCAAAACATACAAAACGTGAACATGGTTGTTTGGCGGTTCACTTACACAGGAGTTTACTATACAAGAGCGCAAGCAACAATTTCCCGCCCCAACTTATTTTATCCCTCTTATGTCACCTAAACAAGCGCGGGCTCCCCATACCGCGGGGCCATGTGCGGTCGCACCGTTTGCACCCCCCCCCCCAAGGGCGGCCTTGACTAAAGAATATTGGTCTGTAACTCTGGTGAAAACTAATTGAGCATTTAATTTAGATTAATCTTTTTATTTTACAACACATTTAGTTTTTTTTTTATTTGTTCAACTTTGATAGATAGTTTTCATATGTTTTTGGAAATGTGTTTTGATATCTTTTTGAGCTGACCCTTTCTAAAACTGCTCTATAGTATTAAAAAAACACTTGTGGGTGCGTGGACAAAGGCGTCAGTCTCGTCTTTTCTAGTTTGCTGGTGACGGATACGTTAATCCCGGCCGAGTGTACTGAAGTACTCTTATTTGTTCAACAATATCCCCCTCCCCCCCACACTTTACTACCATGTAAATTTGGGCAAACTTATTTTAAATTGTATCTTCCTCATCCCTACCCCATTAGTTTAGATATGAGAGTTACTCGGACTGACAGTGAGAAGTGGTTACTAATATACATCCAATCAAAATGCCTGTGGTGTCTCTTGAGAATTGGCAACTCTGCTGCAAATACTCATTTCTCGTTGAGCCGCTAACCGTGACGAACCCATCTTCATGTTTGTGGACTCTGGGACTGAAATCGGCGCATGGCCTTCATAATAATAATTATATCCTGGTCTTCATAACAGTTCCAGACTGGCCAACTACATCAACACGGTATAAAGGACCCCTTTTTTTAATTCAAACATATTTTATCGCGGTCATTAATGATAACGTAACATTTCACTTTATCTTGAGTGGTTTTTTTACTACTGTGACTTTATTACCCGTCCGGATGACACGCATATGCACTAATTACGATAGTATGTTAGGAATAAGGAAAGTTGAATTTAGAGGAAGTGTACCCAAGCTCGCATGGAGGGAGAGGGGAAAACTATGTAGGAAAACCACTCTTGGTACACCTGACAGGGATCCAAACCCCGATATCCCCATCATCGTTAGTCCAGTCTTTCGTGAGAGTGACGTCCTAGAGTCAACCGCCGAGGTGGATATTGTTGGTGTTATTTCATGAGTATTGATATTATCTATCAAATAAGACAGCAGCTGCAGATCACATGACTAGATATGAACATAGATATAATGACCTTTCTCTCAGATATCCTTTAGTAAGAAAATTAGGGCCGATATCTAGTAACATTTTGATTATTTTTAAAGATTTTACAACCGGCGTTTTGAAGATAAATCAGAGGGACAATTACGTGGACTTATTTTGACCGATAATGCTTAAAACTACCAATTAGTAACTATAAACATATTTCAATTTCTAGGCGATAAACAGATATTTAAATTTATGTCATTGTGGATATTTTCTAGTTATTGTGTGTTCTAGTTAAACAAATTAACACAGTACAAACTTGGTCTAGGGGTAAGGTGTCAAACTTCTGTGCTGGGGGTCCGGGGTTCAATCCTCGGTCCCAGCACAGATATATCAGATTGCCAAACTCTTCCTTCACCTCTGACAAGACGTGTATTAATCACAACTTGTGAATGTGTGGAATGCCAGGCCTCCACCGTGGTTCGGATTCCACGTTAAACTGTAGGTCCTCCATTTCATCTCACATTCACCCTACCATCACCTTAGCGTAAGTACGTATAACCCGAACGGGTAGTAAGACGCGGTGCTAATAATAATAATAATAATAATAATAATAATAATATAATAATAATAATATAGTACAAAAGACATACTCTTTCCATTTCACAACAGTATACAAACCTGTCTGCTTGTATCTCGCTCTTTAGGAGTATTCACACTGATTGAGTCGGTTGGTTTTTAAATTGAATTGGTTCTTCCAAGCAGTTTTATGGAGAAGAGCGGACAGAGCGGAGATTGTTTCTGCTATTGCAGAGTGACTAACGCAGTTTGCGCTAACATTTTTGTGATTGGTTTAGAGCTCGTTATATGACTACATATCGTTCCGCTAGTTTTTTTCGGTGAACGTGGGAATCCATAGTAATAGGAGGAATGTATAGTGAAATAGAATGTGATCTTGTTTTCTCAGAGGACATTGAAGGGAAACCATTAAAAAAAAAATCGTACACATAAGATAGTGTGAAGGGTCTTTATTAAAATTAAACTCTCTATGTTTCTACAGGAGAATTATTTGATCTCTTTAGACCAAAAAACAGTTTTTTATATAAAAATTCAAAAAACTCCCCTTAATTCGCGTTTCTTACAATCCCACCTTAAGACGGTCGTTTCGGTCAGGCTACACCTTAAAATACAATAGTCTATGTCGTTTTCTGGTACTAATCATCTATTTTGTCAAGCTTATACTCCCTCTCGCACTTAACTTACAACCACTCACTGTCATGTTTATAAGAAAGAGGGGAAATAAAACTACGAAGCTTTTTATCTCCTAGTAAAGAGGAAAGCTCGCTGATAGTTCTCAAATAGTTTAAATATTCCCTCGTGAGCCTATCAAAAAATCACTCCATTTGTTATAGAAAGGCTAAATATACAGCCCTTTTTCATCAAGCCTAGTTTCATAGCTCCGTAAATATGAATAACAAGTTGTTTAAAATGAGCTAATATCACATTTTCACACTTTTTTATTTTAATAAATTTCAAACTATAGAATTGTCAAGGGAAAAGAGCCCTGTTGAAATCTTTCGACTTTGTTTTGGTGTGAACCATATTTTAAAATAATGCATTGTAGAATTAAATATTGCGTTAGAGCTGAACGTCTGCGCGGCAATTTCTCGCTCGAGGCGGCCCCCTTAAAAAGGTTTCTTCTATGGCAGTCCAATCATAGCTAGATGAACAAATGAGTGGTAATTGCGCATGCCCACTGTGTGGATCATTAACTTTCAGACAGCAGAGCTAATCTTCATCTCTGAAGGGTGCTCTGTAATTACCTTGGTTGTGTTTTGTACGTTGAAGGTCAGAGAAAGAAACATCTTGTGTTCATTTATACGGGCCATAGTTTGAGCGGTTATAGCATTGTCAGCAACAGTAGAGGGTTGAAAAGAAGACAAACTTTGCTAAGCCTCTTCTCAGCTGCTCACACAAAGAACTGTTTTGAGGGGCTTATAATTTTTCAAATCTAAAAAAAAACAAGTTTTAGGGTAAATTTAATGCATCTGACGGTAAATCTTTCGGTTATCTTTTCATGAGACTTGTCTTGGAATTTAGCTTATTATTTCGTCTCTCTGGTACAATATAGGGCCTATTATAATTTCATTTGACTTGCTTAAGACCTTTTATTAAAATTATTTGCTATCTGAGCTGGTTGTAGCAAGGAACATACCCCCTCGCTACCCTCACTATACACCCACACCTGAGTGCCTCTTCCAAATTATTCGTAGTTTTATGTGATATATTTTTAGTTGGTAGATGTAGTAGGATTTTGGTAAGTAGAAACTTTTAAAATATACAATTTATCTTTTTTTTTTTTTGCGGTCGACATTATTAACAGTTTACTTTATAAATATTTTTATTTTATAAGTAGCTTTTGTTACTATCCATGAAAAGTGACGTAACATTATACAGATCACATGACTACGTATAAGTTATTAGAAATTGTTTAAATAACTTTTAAGACCTAAAAAAAGCTAATTTCTATCTAAATCGGACTGTACACAATTTTCATCTCAACTTTGCCCGCGTGACCACGGTGTCATCCAGGTAATTATCGGGTCTGCGATATGGGACTTCCTGTTAGGATGTCAAAGAGTGTGAACAGCACTGGGCGTGGTACCGGTCACATGTGGCCAGTTTAGTGTTCCACCGGGTCACAACGGCCGCAGCACCGCGATGCACCTCTGCTGGACCGCGGCGAACTCACTCTAGTTTCTAGATACATCCACTTCCGTCATCTAACAGCGGATCAATTGACTGACGAGCACCCCAGCCATAATTGGGGTTCTTGGACTAGACATAAGCAAGACAAGAACGCTTCAAACATACCGGCGATGTTTTTATACTTATTCAGTATTACTAGCACCGCGTCTTACTACCCGTTCGGGTTGTACGCACGCTAATGTGTAATGGTAGGGTGATTATGAGATGAAATGGAGGGCCTACAGCTTAACGTGGAATCCGAACCACGGTGGAGGCCTGGCATTCCTCAGATTCACAAGTTGTGATTAATACACGTCTTGTCAGAGGTGAAGGAAGGGTTTGGCAATCAGATAAATCTGTGCCGGGACCGAGGATTGAACCTCGGACCCTCAGCACAGAAGTCTGACACCTTACCCCTAGACCACCAGGTCACCGCTTATTCAGTTGGTAAACTTGTTTTAAAATAACTATGGCAACTATCGTGAAATAACCAGAGTAGTATAATACTTCAAAATATTCGACGCCTATTTGCACTCTCAATGTTTTCATTCTTGTTTTGTAAATAGTTAAATGTGATAAACAAAAATAGAATTCCTTTCTGAAAAGAGTTCGTGTATGTAACAATTTAAAGTTAATGTATATTTCGAGATAGTCTGGCATATTTTTTGAACGATAAACATTTCTGTAAAACACATCTAATGTAGGTAGGGCCTAGTTAAAACCACTTCTTTCGAATGTTTTCCTTTTCTTTAAAAAAATATATATTTCAGTTTACTTTTTTAAGAAAAGAAAATTAAATCACGGTTCACTTTGTAAATGTAACAAAAATTATTTATCCTTCCATGCGTCTGTATTTTAACATTGCTGAAAACTATTATCTGCTCTGCTACCAAATTATGCACGAGATTTTCTTATATCTACTCCATGATCGTTGATTGTACACAATATATGACTTGCACTGAATTCAATACGGAAATATCGCTCATGTGCATGGGGCATATCGTAAATAATAGAGTGAAAGAGAAACCTACTCGTTGAACTAGTGGAGAATTATTCGACAGTAAAACTGTGTAGAGCGAGCGTTCGGACACGATGAACGGTTGCAAGGACGCCAACCAAGCCTGTACGAGGTTTCATGGTTGTCGGTCGCTCTGTTAGAACAATCTATACACACCTCTGAAGGCTAGTTCCTTAACCTTAATTAGGTACTTAACGCGTGCTTTCTTTATTATCAAGTGTTCAGTGTCTTACTACCCACCCGGGCTGGCCACATATTTACACTAATGGCGTAGGGATGAGGGAGGTATAATTTAGAAAGAAGTGCACCCAAATTTGCATGGATGAATGGTGGTGAACTATTTAGGAATAACACCGTGAGTACACCCAGGTGGAATTCGGGCCCCGACCTCCCTCGTCACCGACAAACCATAAAATAACGAGACTGCAGCCTCGTGCATCTCTAGTTGTCTGTTTGCTCCCGCCGACAGTAGTAAGCCGCATCATGTTGGATGAGGAGAGTGCTTTATTATGTGAAAAAATTGAAAAACAAAAGCAACATCCCCGAAACAATGATGTTTCTGGACATATAATATATGTAAGACGGAGGGTGACTTTGCATCTTTGTTTAAACATTTATCAGAAAAAGACAGCAAAATGAACTCGGCCGAATATCAGTGATCTGCAGTACAAAACTAACTCACACAGAGACAACACGTTCTGTGCGCCTTCAGCACGTTTTATTACCTCTTCCGAATCCTTACCGGAGGTTCGTGCGATGGAGCTTTGGGGCACGTACAGGTGTGAATGGAGCGTTGGGGCACGTACAGGTGTGAATGGAGCTTTGGGGCACGTACAGGTGTGAATGGTGCGAGGACATGAACAATATTATTATTTTCTGAAAATTAAAAAATGTACACCTGGACACGGGAATCGAACCCGGGACCCCGTGTCCAGCTGTCATTTTTCAATTTTCAGAATATGATATCTAGATGGAGTAATCCTCACTAGAAGCATAAATAATAGCTTTGGCTATTTGATTCTTAATATTATTATTATTATTATCATCATAATCACCGCGTCTTACTACCCGTTTGGGTTATACGTTTAAGTACTAATTACGCTAATGGGAAGGTTGAATTTATATGAAGTGAACCCCCATTTGCCTGGAGGGAAAGTGGAAAACTATTTAGGAAAAACCACCCCCAATCCACCCGAGCGAGATTCGAACCTCGATCTCCCCGTCCTCGGCAGTCTAGCTCAACACGAAACTAGCGCGTTAGCTACTAACTACGCCATTGAGGCGGGTGAGTAAACAATATAATCTATTGTCGCTAACGAGGTGTTTGAAGGTTTGAATTTCACCCGGGTGTACCAAAGGATTAATTTTTACGTGTGATTCATCTGCCGTTCTCCCACCAAATCCATCGACCGTTCTAGCTGTAGCCTTAGGTACAGACTAAAAGTTTTTTTAAATTTATTTTGAAGACACGTACAAATCCATGATAATATCGAGTTAAGAAATGTCCACGCTACAGTACGTTCTCTATGAGAGAAAGTAAAAACTGATGCCTTTTCTCGCCGCTAAGGGTTGTTAAATAACAATGCACTAACGAGCAATACCTGTACTTTTTTTTATTTGTCTTAGACTAATTGTAATAAATTAAATTTGAAAATGTGGCCTATGAGTGGTAGACGCAGCCAAGCCAGAATTTCTACCCAATTTAGAATCAGTCGATCCTCATGGGGATGTTCGAAGTAATTTTATCTCCGGTTGTGTTTTTGTAAGTTGGAGCCAACCATCAAAACCAGTTTATCGGAATTCAATCGGAATGTGTGTCGTTCTGGAGCTAGCTAAATACTCAAGAATTCCCCCCTCTCGACCTCTTGAGACGTAAACACACGAAAAGATATTATACTACGATCAGAAACTACTCAAGACACTAAAAAGAACGTGGTGGCCACAGTCATTGAAAATATGGAAAGTCTGTAAATGTCAGGGAATTTAAAACTTACTGAAAAAGCTGGGAAACTACAAGGGAATTTTGTAATTGGTTATTATGGAAAATTGTATATTTGTCCGTCTAGGGAAATGTCTTTATTGCATTTTATTCTATCAATATTTTTAGCTAAGCCTATGGTTATTTATCTTTGCGTGCATTTCAAAGATAATTATAAAAACTATTGAGCTCAAGCCAGGGAAATTAGGATTTTCGGATCAAGGCAAAGTCACTGATTTTTTCCCGCAGACTCTATAGCCACTCTGAAAATATATTCTATAATACAATTTATTTTATCGAGATAGTTATTAATGGCTTAAACCAGGGGATTGGTGTGAGGAAGAGTGTTTAGCGGAAGACATGTGCCCTCATTAGCGTGGAGAGATTGAGAGTAAACTAACTATTATTATTATTATTATTAGCACAGCGTCTTACTACCCGTTCGGGTTATACGCACTTACGCTAATGTGCAATGGTAGGGTGATTGTGAGATGAAATGGAGGACCTACAGTTTAACGTGGAATCCGAACCACGGTGGAGGCCTGGCATTCCTCACATTCACAAGTTGTGATTAATACACATCTTGTCAGAGGTGAAGGAAGGGTTTGGCAATCAGATAAATCTGTGCCGGGACCGAAGTAAACTAACTACATGTAAGAAAACCAACCCCCTCAGTACACTGGTCGGAAACTTGAACCGTCACTGGTAATCCAGTCTACTACGATCCATCCGCGCCTGTGAACACATGATCTAAATGTCGAGCTCATCTAGTCTGGTTTGCTGGTAAGTCGGGGTTTCAATCCCGGCCTTGTGTACTGAGAGTGATTTTTCATAAATGGTTCCCCGCTCTCTTTCACACATATTCGGGTACACTTACTCTAAATTCTATCTTCCTCATCCTTTTTACACTGGCGTTACTAAAATGCTATAGCCCGGACGGGTTGTGAGACAAGGTAGGAAGTAAAATGAACTTCCTAATGATTTCCAACTTAACAAACCCTGTATATAGAAAGTATTCTTTAAATGCCTCAATAGACCAACAAAATGAGGTCACTTGACGAATGATCACGATCTGCAGATTATGTCTCAAAGCTTTGCTCTGATGAGCTGAATCTTTCCCTGGGCAAGTTTGCGCTGTCTACTAATGTGGATCGGCGGTCGCGCTATCGCGGTTTGTTACGAGTCCTTGCTTCTGACCATAGTTTGTACTTGGTTTTAACACGGTACTATTAGAAGCTGTTGTTAAGTTCATTAGTCTACACAAATGTTGACTTAAAAATCGTTCTCGCCCTTAAACTTTGTTGGTTTAGTTTCCGCATCGGTGGGCACGCGGACAAAAGCGTCAAGCTCATCTAGTCTTGTTTACCGATGACGGTTAGGTTAGGGTTTCGAATCCCGGCCGGGCGCGCTGAGGTGGGTTTTTCCTAGTTGGTTTCCCACTCTTCCTCCACGCAAATACGACTACATTTCTTCTAAATTATACTTTCTTCAAACCTATTACATCATTCTTAATATTCTAACTGGTTGTAATATGTAGAGCAAACAAAAAAAACCCACTATTTTCTAGTACTATTTTCCGGTAACGGAAAAAGTCGGGTGTACTGAGGACAATTTTTCCTAAATAGTTTTCCACGCAGACACATTCCCTCCTAACTATACCTTCCTCATTCCTACTCAACTAGTGTTTTTAAATGCGTATAGCCTGAGCAGGTAGTGAGACGTAATGGAAATAAAAAGAAGATATCAACACATAACCAAACTCAATCGCGGAAACACTCTCTTATTGTTGTTTAGTGCGGTCGATGGAAATGCGGCGGATCAAATTGATGTCATTGAGCCGTTTCCCCTTGGGCTCGTTGACCAAGGACCTCGCCGAGACTCGTACCACTGGTAAAATGGAAAGCCAACCGCCGCGAAGTCCTTGCTAAAAGCTGCTACAGATGAAGAAATGGAGCGTAGCTGTGTCGGCATAGTTCCCACACTGGTTCTCACGATACCCGGCTCCACACACATTCGTACAGTGGCACTTCCTGTTCCCCGAGACTGTCAGAAACCTTAAAACTCGCTTTTCTGACGAACACTCTAGAACCTACTATATAGTAGGAATCTAGAAGGGGGGAAAAGCTTTTCGTATGAAGATGTATTCGAGATATAGGTCCCGGGTTCATTTCCCACTAAAACCTTTATCATCAATTGAATTGTAGCTTCAGCTTTGACAGTGAAGAGTTGACGTTCGCGAGACCGTATCCTGTGTCTCTTCTAGAGTGAAATTAATATGCTAGTCGTGTGTTGTTATAAACAGCCTATTCAGAAAGTTGCGTTAAATACTTCAAATTTTTTTAAAAAAAGTGTGTTACTGAGTACGATGACGATTGGAGTTCAAAAGTCTAATTAGATTTGCCTTTTTTCACTGCGTTTCACTACCCGTTTGTGCTGTACGCATTTCTATTAAATTCACGCTAATATGCTAATGATGGGCAAGAGGGAGTTTTGAGGAAATGTACCCACACTTGCGCTGAGGGAAAAAGGGTAACCACTTTGGAAAGAAGTCCTCATTACACCAGACTGGGACAAGAATCCCGACCTCCTTGATTGTCACTAACCATACATATTAAATGATATTGGCATTTAAAACGCATTTCCACCCGCACGGGTTAGTTATAGCTAGTCCATGGTAACTTTTGACATTTTCTTGCGGTTAAAATTTACGTAAAATGATAACTGTTTTCATCCGTTTTGCAAGTATGTTTTCTCATTTCAGCGTGAGTTTACATCACTTGGATGAATACAAAATTGTTTTAAAGCAACTTTTTAACGGCTAGAAAAATCCAAATCTATGGCGAACTAAATAAACCACCGCTAACCCTATTCATTGGTAGAAAACATATTATTTTAGGGATATTAAACTTGCGCTTTCTGAGCCAACTGCATCATTAAACTGAGATCACTTAAGTTGGCCCCCCCACCCCATCAAAATTAAAATTTAAATGTACCATCGTTTTGCACCTATTTGCACCGTTTTGCACCAAGTATTAAGTTTTGCACCCTAACCCAGAGACGGTACGACTGTTTATGTTTAGGGGGGGCCAAGTTAATAGTAGCCCCCCCACCTCGTCAAAATTAAAATTTAAATGTATCACCGTTTTGCACCTATTTTGCACCGTTTTGCACCCAAGTATTACGTTTTGCACCCTAACCCCAGAGTCGGTACGACTGTTTATGTTTAGGGGGGGCCAAGTTAATAGTAGCCCCCCCACCTCGTCAAAATTAAAATTTAAAGGTACCACCGTTTTGCACCTATTTTGCACCGTTTTGCACCCAAGTATTACGTTTTGCACCCTAACCCCAGAGTCGGTACGACTGTTTATGTTTAGGGGGGCCAAGTTAATAGTAGCCCCCCACCCACTATCAAAATGTTGGATTTTTTTATGCCAGCTTAAAAGTCCTGTTTTGCACCGTTTTGCAACCAAGTCTGGCGTTTTGCACCTGAATAGTTTTGCAAGAAAAAATATTTAAAAGGGAAAAAGGTGGGGGAGGGGGGGCCAAGTTAAGCGTAGCCACCCACTCATTAATTGGGGTTTTATTTATGCCAAAATAAAAGTCCTGTTTTTCACTGTTTTGCACCCAAGTATGGCGTTTTGCACCCTAAAAGATTAGCGAGAAAAAAATATTTAAAATAAAAAAAAAGTCGTTGGACCCTCCCTCCGGCCCCCACACCTCAAATTAAGATTTTAAATATGCCATCGTTTAGCACCTTTTGGGCACCGTTTTGAACCCAAGTACTAAGTTTTACAAACCAACCCCAGAGACAATACGACTGTATTCGTTTTAGGGAAGGGGGGGAACAAGTTAATTGTAGCTCCCTCCCAAAATTGAATTAATTTTTAATGCCAATATGACCTTTTGTTTTTGCAATGTTTTGCACCTAAATAATTTTGCAAGAAAATAATACTTAGTCTACTTGCACCTATCTATTTAGAGGGTTTAAACTTTCTAGGTACACTTACCAGTAAACCTAGCTTGTAGCTTAACACAAAGTTTACAAGAAAAAGTTTTTAGAAGACTCCACTTAAGTTTTCCTCGGAAAACAACTTTTTTTTAATCACATTAAAACCGTTTTCATAAAGCAAAAATCAAACACCATTTATTAAACCATTGTTAAAAATTTCAAATTTTCAAAAGGAGGTAATTTATTTGTAAACTGCACTCAAATTATTAATATTTGTTAAAAATTAATTTATATATTTATTTATCATAAAAAACAAATAACATACACCCATTTAAAATAAAATATAAAATACTTTTTGAAAGATTTCAAATTTTCTAAAATGTATTATAAGTAAACTACCGCTAAATTAATATATTTTATAAAAATCAAAATAAGGTATTATTAAATCACGTAAAATAGTCATTTAGCAAAATTGTTGAATCTATTTTCAAAAAAACCCGCTTCGGTGGCAGAATGGTCACTTTTGTGTTAGACTGGCCTGCTGGAGACGTTGAGATCGGTGTTCGAATCCTGGTTGGGTCTACTGAGGGACCCGCCTCGGTGGCGTAGTTGGCTAACGCGCCAGTCGTGTTGAGCCAGATCACCGAGGACGGGAAGATCGAGGTTCGAATCTAGGTCGGGTGAACTCGGGGGGGGTTTTTCCTAAATGGTTTTCCACTCTCCCTCCACGCAAATGCGGGTTCACTTCCTCTAAATTCAACCTTCCCAATTCCTAATTCATTAGTGTAATTAGTACTTAAGCGTATAACCCGAACGGTTAGTAGGACGCGGTGCTAAATAATAATAATAATAATAATAATAATAATAATAATAATAATAATAATAATAATAATAATCTACTGAGGGTAAGTTTTCTCAATAGTTTCCCACTCTCATTCCACGTAAATTCACGTATATTACCTTTCAAATGTTCCCTTCCTCATTCCTACCTAATTAGATAATTATCATATATGCATATAACCATTAAAACGTAGTGATTAAAAAATTAAAATTTTTCAAATATCACTAATAAGCATACTACTATTAAATGAATGTTGTTTAGGAAAAATTAATATATTTGTAATGGGTTTTATGTAAATAACTTACCAGATACTCATTTTAAGTCAAATTGTTAAAGCCATTTTCAAAACATTTCAAATTTTATATAAAAAAAATTCAGTCTTCTCTAAACTACCCTTAAATTAGTTTTTCCCTAAACAAACAACAGTACACTTTTATTCATCATGTCAAACACTACCCAGGTATACATATTTAACAATATTACTAGAGCCATTTTCGAAAAATATTGACTTTTCAGAAATTACTACTCACTAAACTACCTAAAACGAATTTTTACTCAAAAAAACAAGTGCACCGTGTTATTTGTCTGATCAAAGACTCACTCTATATAGATTTTAAACAAAATTAACTAACTAGAAATGTTTGTAATTTTCAAAAGTCACTGTTAAATAAACTACCGTTAATATAAGGATTAGTGTTAAAATCGATACAAATTCCATACGTGTAACAATTGAATTTTGAACAAAATAATTCACATAGCTTAGGATTTATGTTCAGAGATAGACGGAAATGTAGAGTCCACTTTTTTGAATTCAAGATAACAGAAAACGAAGAATCATCATAATCTCAAGGGTGAAAATGTTCACGATTACAATACTTTATATCTGAATTAGAAAATAAAAAATAAATAAAAAATCGTTAAATATATTCAAAACATACTTTCTAAAATGTGAATAGTTATTTATTTAAAGCCAAACATTTATATATAAAACACATTTTTTTACTCTACATGAGATTTGAATTATTTTTTCTAAAATATACTACACAATGTCAACTTTTTAAAATTTGGAGTAAAATATGTTGGAGTAAATATTTTACATTTCAAAGCTCTATAGTCAGGATAATTTCAATCAAATAAAACATTTTATTCAGCACAAAAGTGAAATAGACCTAAGAACTATAGTCCATTATTTCAGAATCTTATGAAAAAAAAGTTACTACTTACCCATGATCCGGGATATGAAGCGTCTCGTTATTTTATAACTAGTAATTTCCGTAAATGAGGAAAATAGTGTCGTTTATTCTAAATATCAATGAAAATAATTTTATATAATGCACAACTTTACTGCATATAAATTAATGAAAGCTTTATAATAATATATTACACTTTTATAGGAAAATAGTAGATTTCAACTCCAAGAGCCGCCCATGTAGGCCTACACCCTTCCAGCTTGAATACATTCCATAAAATAAGCTCAACTAGGGTAGTTCTGTTATTATAGGCTAAACTAACCACATGGGTTAGATAACTATTGGGACTGACAGTTGCACAGTAAGCATTTTAAAACATAGCGATGAGAAATGATACCACTAAATCTCACCCGTCAGAAAAGGTCAGCCTTGTCCATAGACAAAAGAAATGTCATTAACAAGGAAATAATTACCAAATTTGATGACACCAAAACTCAAATATAAGGCACATGTAGTGTAAAAAGTAATCAAACGTCAAAAAAAGAAACTAGTGTGCCAAACGGTATACAAGCAAGACATCAAAACAATATATTTATTTATACTTTAAATTAAATTAATTATTAAGGTGTAAAACATTGGGCAGAAAGAGTTTGAAACTAAAAACATTTATAAATCTTGGAAGTTCGTGAAAATAATAAGACACTATAATCTTGTGTTCTAATTAATTTTTTTTTCTCTGCAGGCTAAACTATTAATGTTTAAAACTTCATGTTTGAGTGCAAACAATACATTTTATATTATCATAAGAAAAATCACAATTTTTATTTGGGGAAACAAGGCATGCATTGAACTTGGCCCATTGATTAATTCTGATCTTTAATTTTATTGATTGTTTTCTTACACAACTATTAAGCTGTAAAACGTCATACTTGGGGGCAAAACGGTACAGATCAATAATTTTAAATTTGAATTAATTTTTTTTTTAATATTGCTGCCCTCGTCCCCAAACAAAAACCGTAATGTCTCTGGGGTTGGTTTGTAAAACTTAGTACTTGGGTTCAAAACGGTGCCCAAAAGGTGCTAAACGATGGCATATTTACAATCTTAATTTGAGATGTGGGGGCCGGAGGGAGGGTCCAACGACTTTTTTTTAAATATTTTTTCTCGCTAATCTTTTAGGGCGCAAAACGCCATACTTGGGTGCAAAACGGTGCAAAACAGGACTTTTATTTTGGTATAAATAAAACCCTAATTAATGAGTGGGGGGGCTACGCTTAACTTGGCCCCCCACCTTTTTCCCTTTTAAATATTTTTTCTTGCAAAACTATTCAGGTGCAAAACGCCAGACTTGGGTGCAAAACGGTGCAAAACAGGACTTTTAAGCTGGCATAAAAAATCCAACATTTTGATAGTGGGGGGGCTACTATTAACTTGGCCCCCCCTAAACATAAACAGTCGTACCGACTCTGGGGTTAGGGTGCAAAACGTAATACTTGGGTGCAAAACGGTGCAAAATAGGTGCAAAACGGTGATACATTTAAATTTTAATTTTGACGAGGTGGGGGGGCTACTATTAACTTGGCCCCCCTAAACATAAACAGTCGTACCGTCTCTGGGGTTAGGTGCAAACGTAATAACTTTGGTTGCAAAACGGTGGCAAAATAGGTGCAAAACGGTGGTACATTTTAAATTTTAATTTTGATGGGGTGGGGGGGCCAACTTAAGTGATCTATTAAACTGATTATATCAGCACACCATACATTAACTGAACTATAGAATAACCCGCATCGGTGGCGTAGTTAGCCAACGCGCTAGTTTAATGTTGAGTTAGACCGCCGAGGATGGGGAGATCAAGGTTCGAATCTCACTTGGGTGAACTGGGGTTGGTTTTCCCTAAACGGTTTCCCACTCTCCCTCCACACAAATACTGGTTCATTTCCTCTATATTCATCCTTCCCCATTCCTAACCCATTAGTGTAATTAGTACTTAAGCGTATAACCCGAACGTGTAGTAAAACGTGGTGCATAAAGAAATAAAAAAGGTTAATAGTAATTTAATCCGAGAGGGTGTGTTGAGGAGGGTGTATACGGGGGGAGAGATGACGGGAGAATTACCTCAACACACCTGGTCGAGAATTCAAACTCCCGACCTTCCTGGTCAACGGTGACCGCCACCAATGCGAACCTTAACTCCTTACACCGATCGGATCCGGGTGTCCGCGTTTTTCGTAACTCACTGTCCAAACACGGTGTTTATCTGCCAAAATCGAGGAAAGGGAAACATAAATCAAAATGTTGTGGATGGGGAAAGCGGAGAAAAAGTTTGTGTTTTTAGGTCAAGAGGTCTTCTTTTAATTTATATTCAAGTTTTTACTTTAATATTAGATTAATTTAAAATGACAGCTTGAGAAACAAACGAAAAAGTTGAAGAAATAGAAAAGGAAGCGCCTGATATTGGTGTTGTATGGATTGATGGGCGCACGGAATAAACGTCAAACTCTTCTAGTCTGGATGTTGAATTGGGGAGATTGGTGCTGGAATTCTGTCTAGGTGTACTCTGGCTGGGTTTTTTCCTAAATTGTTTCCCAATCTCTCTCCACGCAAATAAATTCTACCTTCCTCATCCCTGGCCCGTTTGTGAAATTAAATGCGGATAACCCGGGCGGGGAGTAAGATACGGTGGTAGTGATGGGGGAGGGGCGGGATCTAAAGGCCCCTTCACATAAATATTTAAATAAACCCGTGTTTTAAATTTAAACCCAAGCAACATAGATAGGCTTATAAAGGAGTGATAAAAATCCCCCGTTTTTAATATTTTTCTTAACGTAGTGTAGTTGTAAAGGTGGAAAGGTATCACGAAGGTTTAGAAAGTGCAAGGTGTAAACCCAAACCAGAAATTGTAAAATCTCCTTTAAAGGTTTTATTCTATCTTTTATTTTTGTTTAAACCTTTAAAAAAATCCATTATTTATTCAATCATAATCTAATTTTGACAGGCGTGAGTATTGAACGTTCCTAAATTTTGGTAGAAAATCACTCTTCTTTATTCAACTTGTGTGCCTTTTCTAAATTAAAATATAAAATAAACATACGACTTAAAAACAAGCTTAAGCTAGGGCAACATATCTAAAGCTTGATCCAAACAGTTGGTTAAAAATAGAACAGAATCTGTTTGAGAAGTGCAGGCAGCATTTCACACGCGCTCGCAATTATGTGTGCTTTGCAACGCAAGCTAAAAACAGCCGATTATCAACGTGTTTTATTTTCGAGTCTATATACAGATCTTTTAGATTATTGTCAATCTGGATGTTTTCACATTTTAGTGTCGTGTCGTGACCCAACCCATCACATCAACACACACGCCTTACATTATTGACGAGTTATTTAAAATATCCCCACTACAATAGAGGCAGCTGTTAGCTTATGCTTAGCTACACAGCGCATGCGTCTACAAAGTGCATGCACACTGATTCGGTTGGTTTTGAAATATTAGTAGGTTTTCCGAACAGATACTTTGGAGCAGAACCGAGTAAGCTGAATCCATTCCAACTAAAGCGGATGGCACCGAAATATTGTGATTCGTCATGTGATCACGTTTTGTCTCTTGTATTTCGTCGAACTTGTGTATTCATAGTAACAGCACACACTCAATCCTACATATTTTCTTGTTGGCTGGCAGGACGAATCTGTACACATACAGAGTCTAATTTTCATAGGAGGCCCATTATTTGAAGACTGGAAACTCATATTGGCACAATGGCGTAGATAAAAATATTGTATTTATATTCTTAGTCCGTTAACTTAATAACGAGCCTGCTTCGGTGGTCGCATGGCCTAAGGCGTCACACTCGTGTCAGGCTATACTGCCGATGACAAGGAGATCGGGGCGAATCCCGGTCGGGTGCACTGAGGGTGGGTTTCCAAAATGGTTTTCCACGTAAATGCGGGATCACTTCATCTAAATTAAAACTTTCGTCATCCTTAACTCATTAGCGTAATTATGCGTACAACCTGAACAGATAGTAAGTAAGACGCGGTGCTAAAATAAATAAATAATAATAACTTTAAGAGAAATTATACAGTAATCCACAAGGAAGAATTATTGGAAGCTTTTGATAGTTGTTTAATTCATAAATCAAATAAGAGATATTTGTAGAATGCCAAATTTTAGTGACTTTCAATCAATGTTGGTGGTAGATAGCGTTTTTTAATTAAAAAAATCCGGGCTTACGTGTTGCAGACTAGGCTAAGGTGTTGGAGACACCGAACGAAAGATATCACACGAGTATTCTTACATAACATATTTGAGAATAGAGCCTCTGGTACTCAATTAGATTGATGTAGTCAATGAATTAGTTCCTGTTAGAGATTAGTGAAGCATACTTCCTGTGAGCTGCAAATGACACATTAGCTCATCAGAAACGAGTTGATTTTCTCTTGTCAAGGTCACGGACATAAATAACAAGGAAGGGAGAGGGGGGTCTATGTGACCGAGAGATTAGCGAGGATGGCAGAAGGTGTTCAATTTGATCCCAACTCGTGTCTAAAATAAAAAAGTATTTGCATTGTGTCTTACTACTCGTATTCGCATCGATGGACACGCAGACTAAATTTAAAAATCATCTAGTCTGGTTTGTTGCTGATGGGGGGGGAGGGGGGTTGGGAATGTTGGGGTTTAGAATTCCATCCGGTTGTACAGAGGGTGTTTTTACCTAAATGGTTGCCCACTCTCCCATCAAACAAATGAGGGTACATTTTATCTTTACCATCCCTAACTCAGTATCGTTATTAAAATGTGTACATCTCGCACGGTTGGTAAATATCCAAGCTGGTAAAGTAAGGCTGGTAAAGGCTGATAAGATGACACTGCAATGAATGCGAGAAGATTTTCTTGGAACACAGTATCCAATATTTTTATTTTACTATTTAATATACTTAGTGAAACTACTTAGCACCGCGTCTTACTGCCCGTTCGAGCTATACGCTTAAGTACTAATTACGCTAATGGGTTAGAAATGGGTAAGGTTGAATGTAGAGGAAATGAACCCGCATTTGTATGGAGGAAGAGTGGAAAACCATTTAGGAAAATCACCCCCCAGTTCACCCAAGCGAGATTCGAACCTCGATCTTCCCGTCCTTGGCAGTCTAGCTCAACACGAAACTAGCGCGTTAGCTAACTACGCCATCGAGGGGGTTATTTTCTTATTTGAATCTATATTAATAAACTGAAGAGTTTGTTTGTCTGTCATGAGCAGTGCGCGATGTCTATATCACCCAGAGGTCTGATATTTAAAATTAGTAGCCCTTGTGCACAAACATGTCCACCTACAAGCTGGAATTTTACAGTTTTGGCCAATTTTTAAAAATGTATTAAAAACTGGATTGAAATTAATAGAATTAAATTTTTTTTTAAACTCTTGTTTGAAGCAAAAAAAATCACTGCCAGGGGTAACCATGCAATGTATTAAGTAATGCGTAGCTACCTTAGGCAACGTCGGGTTCTTCTTCTTGTAAAACTATAAAATAACTATCATAATTTTTTCAAACTTATCATGGGTTCCTTACTGTTTTCACAAAGTAATATATTTTCTCTTTTGTGAAGTAGACCTATTATTATAAATAGCATGTAATTTCTATTTATACTGTAAGATAAAACTTTCAGAAATATTTTTCTTAGGCCGGTATTACACTATCACATTTCTTTCATATTTCTTTGATCAAAGATCTGTGATCAAATAAAATGTGATGTATCTTTGACGACTCCTCAAAGATCTTTGATCACATATTTACGTTATAGATTATGCTCTAAGGTTTGATCAAAGAAAATGGCGCCTGAAAGATTATCCTGGACGTGCGAAGCAGTCTTATCAATTCTTAGGTGTGTATTTTTTTCTTTTAATTAATGTAGTCACTTTTGCTACCAAATATTTGAAAGTTTCACGGGCCATGAGTAAATATTTTTGATAAGATTCCGGATTTTCAGTTTGAAGTTCTTTTAGCAGGCAGCTGTTAATCCCTCTTTAATTTCATCTCCCAACTCAAGGTCGAACCCACAATCGTTTGACATGTTTTCTTTTCGTTCTAAGCAGCAACGAGATATCACAATAGCACTCACAGTCGCCGCACATGAAATTAAACCATTGGAGTCAATTTTTTTAATAACATATATTGTAGCAACTCTGAAAGAAATGTGATGTAGTGTAATAACACATCTTTGATCAAAGACTGCGTTAAATCTTTTATCATATATTTGATCAAAGAAATATATTAACATATATTTCTTTGATCAAAGAAAAATGTGATGGTGTAATACCGACCTAAGGGAGTTTCCTTAAACATTTCATCTGTTGAGTTCTCTCTTTCTCTAAAATATATATTCATATACGTATAAAATGTAATTATAATAATAGTAACTAGGCATTATTACATAATGATCGCCAGCTCTTATTTGAGCTTTGAAGAACCTTTTATAAAAAAATAACATATAATATAGTATTGAGCAGCCGACACTGCCACATATTTCCTGTCAACGACAGGAGAACTAAACTTTTATTAATTATAATGCAAGGATGCAACTTATATTTGTAGTCTAAGTTGAAAAACTCAAACCTCTCATTTACTCTACGAAGGGATTGCTTTGAAATAAAAGGGGGTTGAAAATAGGGCTTTCTCGAAACAACTCGAAATAGAAACACGAATCTTACCGTCCTCCTTCCCCCGTTACTTGTGTCCAAAAATATTATTCCTTCTTCTCTTACTTTTCTTTTAATATTTTCGGAACCTTTTTATTAAATATCACTGTGGTTTTCTCAATTTTTAAAAACCCGCTTCTGTGGTCGAATGCTCTCATGATCTCACTCTCGCAATGGACTAGACTGCTGCTGTGGTCGAATGCTCTCATGATCTCACTCTCGCAATGGACTAGACTGCTGCTGTGGCCGAATGCTCTCATGATCTCACTCTCGCAATGGACTAGACTGCTGATGACGGGGAGGGCGTGGTCCGACCCCGGTCGTATTTCTCACTTTCTCTCCACGCAAATGGGGTACACTTTCTCTTAATCCAACCTTCCTCATACGTAATACCCACTAGCGTAATTAGTTTCTACCCCAAACGGGTAGTAAGACTTGATGCTAAAAATAAATATATTTTCTTAATCTTAAATAATTTTAAATACATTTAAAAAATTTAGATGTTATTTCTTTATTATTTTATATATTATTATTATATTATTTAATTTAAATAATTATATTTGTACACACTTAAAATATAATACAATTTGTTTTGAATGCGCCCTTAGTATGCCTACGTAACTTTGCTCCTTGACTATAAGTGTGCAAAGTTTTATCTTTCTGGGTCATCTGGGAGTTTGCGGAGGGTGTGGGAAGACAGAAATATTATTCCCTATATTTAGCTTGCAGTTTTACACATTGACACATCTGTCAAAAGTGTGAGCTTCAGAATACATCATATAACGGATAATAGCGACATAAGAGCTAAATTAGGATTCTGGAGTCGAAAGACTGAGTAAGAAGTCACTAAAGCTGCTAAATCTACTTTAAGGTATTCATACATAAAGTCATATAACATTCGCCTATCACTTTTGGTAACTAGTATCAATATAAATGATATAATACTAACAATATGGTAAAATGTGACCAGTTTTGGGTGCAAAAAATAGGTTTATATTTTCTAAAAGAATCTTACTATGAAAATTAATAAAGTTGACGTAAGCTATTTTTCGGCTGGCTACGACGTGATCTATATGAGTAAATTGAAGAGTTTTATTTTGTCACTCATGAGCGTTGCCGATATCTATCGTAATCAAAGGTTTGAAATTTTAAGCATAAAGCCCCTGTGCGCCAACGTGCTCACCTTGAAACAGGAATTTTACAATTTTGATTACATTTTCTAAAGTAAATTAAAAACCGGATCAGAAGCAATAAATGAAGAGATTATCTTTCTGTTTGTTTTACGCATAGTAAAGCTTTACCTGGGACAGCGCCGGGTACTTCTGCTAGTATGGTATAGTGCTATCAATATCATTATTGAGCTCGAAATAATGTTTGTATCGTCTAAACCTTCCTTCCTACCAGGGTAACTTTTTTAACAGTCTTGGTACGTGTAGACAACCTCCTATGGTGTACCCTGGGCAACGTTCTGTACTACCGGACCGACACACCAACTTGTCGGCCCGACCGTCGGGACAACATATTGAAAGCGAACCTCCACACTGCCCGACCAGCGGTCCAATTTGTCAGTAGCTATCGTCATCTCAGAACGAACAAACGCCATGCCTCCATCTCCATCCACATACCAAAAATTGGAATCGCGTTAACATCATTATCACTTCATAAAAAATATTGCTAGGGGGAAAAAAAAAAGTGGACGAAAAATAAGTTGTTTGAAAGACAGAAAAAATAATCACAAATACAATTTTATTAAAAGAGTTGGATTCAAATGATTTTCGTAACTTTTTAAGAATTAATCATGAATGTTTCTCTGAAATACTAATTATGGTCACATAAACTCTTGCAAAACGGTGAATGACTGGCGCCAGGTTGGTCGGTTGGTCCAACAACTTACCGGGCGATGAGGTGGGGAAGTTGGAGATCGGGTTGTTTGTACCAACCAACCGTCCAACTTGGAAAAATGTGTTTGGTCGGACCGCAAACCTACAGACTATACAATTTATCGGCTCGCTGGCCCGACAAGTGTTCGAGTCTGTAGGGCCCTTAAAAGGTTCTTCAACCGGCGGTTCAACTATAGTCGCCTAACACATACTTGACATTGAAACCGGTTAACATTTCTAGTAAATTATCTTTTACCGTTGCTAAAACTCCCAAATCTATTACACGAATCGTTAAAAGAATTTGACGGCAGATAAACTCCACGATATCCTAGGAGCATCGCGTCACAAATATACAATAATTCAACCTAATTAGGGAAAACCCGTATTTGGTGCTTGGCAATCCTCTTTGTTAAATAAATACTTTTCTTTCGTGATCCAATATGCCCTTTATTATTATTATTTTCGTGCACGACGTCTTACTACCCATCCGGGTTATCTGCATATTTACACAAATGAGTATGGTATGAGGAAATATAATTGAGAGGAAATGTGCACCTATTTGCTTGGTGTGAAATTGGGGAACCATTAAAGAAATAAGTCTCCTTATACTATAACCATGATTCGAATGAAACTGACGTCTTTGTCAGCGTGTCCATCAGCGCTGGCATTATAAGAGTTAAAATTACGAGGATTTAAAATCGAATTTCTTAATCAAATTGTAATATCAGAATGTGACTTACAAACTAACTTAACTCTATAATAAACACAACATCCAATCCCGTGGGCTTTAATTCCTCACCGTGAAAAGGGAACATTTTTCGGCCATGCTAGAATCCCAACTAGGAATTAATCTCTGTAGACGTTTAGTTACATGCTTTTAACTTTATGTTCTCACCTTGTTCTTAACTCACCGCTGAGAGAAATAAAAAACTAAACTATATCTAATATCCTCCATAATGTTATTGATCGTAGCCGAAGAAATCCGTATCTCCTAATGCCACCAAAGACTTAAAACATCTAATGGTACAATATGAAGGCAGATCTCAAAGAATAGCATTAGAACCCGCTTTGGTGGCCGAATGGTCTAAGGCGCTACTCTCGCAGTATACTAGACTTCCGATGACAGGTAGATCGAGATTCTAATTTCGGTCGGATGTAATGAGTTTTTTTTTCAAAATTCTTTCCCCCTCTCTCTCCATGCAAATACGGGTACACTTCCTATAAATATAACCTTCATCTCTAAAACGCTTACCGTACGTACATAAGCGTATATCCCGGACGGGTAGTAAGACGTGGTGCTAAAAGATAAATAAATAGCATTAGCATTTTCCTGAAGAGATGTGCACCTCATTGTGCAAGAATGCGTAGCAGATTAGGAATCTAATCTTGGTCTTAAGATGTTTAGCCCCTTGTTCTTCATGTGTATCATTTACCTATTTTTAGTAGGTATGCTAGTACGTATCTAATTTTATGACTGATTAAACTTAACCACAGATTTTAATTTAATTCATAAATACAACAAACCTAATTTTATTATGTTCACACCCTATTTGTGAATCTAACTTGAGCTCCTTAGACCCTTAAACAGCTTCTCTACAGTCCAATTTTTATATGAAGGGTTTAAAAAAATACGAATCTTTTTTCTTTCTACATTGATAAGCTTTCACTATATTATTAATGTTATTTTATAATTATTGAAAAGTCTTATCAAATTTATAGCTGCAAATCATATGACTTGACGTATGAATACGTGAAAGTAGATCTTGTAGCTCTTCTAGCTGTCAAGAGGCTTTTCCTACGAAAATGGGACTGTTCCGACTGAGCTAAGCTGAGTGTGTCGGGGGTTGGTAAATTGAGTCCCCTTTGCCAAAATCTTCTCAAATTGGGTCCCGATTACAAAAAGGGTCTACGTAAAATGAGTCCCGTCTTCTGTCAGCCTATTAGCGTTACCCAGGAGACACCACATGGAGGTTGACACGAACATTAAATTCCATCCTTCAGAAGTTTGTGAAATCCAAACTTGTAACCATGAAATATAAACATTGTTTTATTCTTTTGAAATTGTCATAGCTTCCATTGTACCGAACTGCTCTGCACTGTTTAACTGCCAACAGCGCAAACAAAAAGGCAGTATGTAAATTTGAAACAGCATTATTTTCGGCTTAGATTGAGTAAGTACAGTAATACTTTTAAACAACAACCAGGTCTAACACGCGGACCCATTTTACCTATCAGTTTCAAAATATTGGGACCCATTTTACATATCTATTTCACAGTATTGGGACCCATTCTACGTATTGGTGAAAGGGAGCACAACTCTTGGGACCCAATTTACTTAGCCCCCCCAAGTGTGTAACTTGTGTTGTTTACCGCTGTTGCTGTGTGTGTTGCAGCAATACGCGGCGAAGCAAGGCGGTCAAGACTCCCTTCTTGAGAACATGAACACCAAGTACTACTACTACACCAGGACCACAGGACTGTTCAGGATCTGTTACCCCAAGGAAAGACCTCCAACTGGTGAGTCTTCTTGGCTTCCATTCAGAGTCTCTGAGATAATCTGCATTGCCGGAACCTCCACCGGGTTTATCACTATCATGCTTTAAACTCCCCTTACTCTTCAGAGCAGGCATGCCAAACTCGTTTAATAAAAAGGGTCACATTGAAAATTTAAAATGTTGAGGGGGCTGCATTTAATAGAATTCTATATTGTTACCATCACTAACTAAAAACAAATTAAATTTAAAATCATTATAAATTTAAAATAAAATCATTTTAAGACTTGTTTTGTAGCAAGGTTGTGAGTGTTGGACTAAATCTATTGTTGAAGTAATTTTCATAAATTGATGACAAAATGCTTGTGTGTTAGCCCGGGTCTCTCTGATGTTTGGTTCCTTTTTATAGGAGTAAACAACTGTTCACACGCTTTGGTGGCCTCGTGGTCTAAGGGTACGGTCAAACTCCGCTTCCCTAAGGCTTACGTTATAGTTGGCTTTTCCGTTAGTAACTAATTTAAAGTACAAACACTATCAATAAAATTATTTATGTTTTTTGTTTAGAAGTTGGGGCAACTAGAGATGTTATTGTGCATGAAATAATATTTTTTTTATCACTTCTTCATACTACCAATTCAGGCTCTACGCAAAATAATAAATTAAAAATTATTATATTCACACTTGTATTCCTTATAATTAGTCACTAAAATAAAAATGTATTTTATAACTTAAAATATTAGTTTCAAAATGAAAGATTTTTATTTTGTAAACACATGCGCATGAACACAACCGGACATGGTTTGTATGAGGTCATCAACCGCCTTCATTTCGTCTTGTTCGCCATATTAATTTGTGACTAGAATTTAGAAGCGCTCGCTTGTAAAACATTTTTAAGTGAACCACAGTCACCGATTCAAAAAAAAAAAAAAAAAACATTCTTACTGTTATTTTAATAAGTTTGTGTTTTACTTATTTAAAAACAATTAAAAATATTATAGGCTTAGTTAAAAACAAATGGTTGGTTTGTTGTGAAAGTGTTGACTGCCAAAAGTGACAGCAATCTAACGCACGGTCTTGCGGATCATATGGTTTGGCGAACGGATGCTCAGTATTCTAGTGTACAGGCCACTTGTTTGTGGTTCCACTTCTCTCAAACGAGAGGTGAACCTTGGAAACACAGCGATGAACACGTTAAAAGACATTGACAAGGTCGACTTGTCAGCTGTCGTCAGAATTGTTGGATGATCGGGAGCTCTGAGGGAGATACAGGTTTTGGTGTGAACTTGATCCTGAACCTAGAAGTCGGGTTACATCCTCTCTTCACACGATTACTACTGCATGTGGTGGTCTGAAGACACTGTGCGTGTCCTCTTCCCATTACTAGATATGTGTTGAGGAAGGTTCAAAAGTGCTTGACTGAGTATATCAGCACAGACGCGTCATCAACCAACAAAGTGTTGAGAAAGGCTCAAAAGTGCTTGATTGAGTATATCAGCACAGACGCGTCATCGACCGACGAAGTATTCAGAAAGTGCTGGCCTGAGTGTACCACCAGCCCAGACGAGTCATCAACCGACATATCTGTTTGTTACCTCCCGTAATGGCTTCCTATCAAAGACGTGTAGGCCAGACAGGTGCTATGATACCGTTGTGTCGCGTCTTTGAGGAGTAGGACGGCCCGTTGTGTCAGTTTGTTTGACGATAATCCGTGAAATACTCCGGGGCTCGTTCTTCCATCAATACGTTGCATTGTATTCTAATTAAACTACACGTGGATAGACCTTCACTACGAGATTACACAAAATATCCATCAACCAATGTTATTATTATGGGTTGATACCAACGATATGTTCCACATCATCTTACTGACTGTCCTGACTATGCGCCTTTTAACCACGCTATTGGGACGAGAATTTGGAAGGCAGTATTAAGATGAAATGTACTCGAATTTGCGTGGAAGAATAGTGAGAAACCGTTGAGGAAAAATCACTCTCGGTACACCCGGGTGGTATTCGAACCCCGACCTTCACGTCGCAAGAAAACTAGACTATATGAACCGGGAATTTAGTCGGGCCTATCAATATGTAAGCCTATCTTATATTTTCAGCACATGACTTGCACACCAACTTAACTCTAGGACACAATCCTTCCCGTCAGTTTAGCGCTCTGTATGGGTAAGCCCCATTTTCTACTACGAATTTATCGGCCGTGTGGGGGAATTGACGCTCGGACCCTTAGCTTCGTATACAGGTATAAAACCTTAAAATAATTATAAAGCAGTGGTAAATATAAATTTCTTCTTACAGTCAAGTAACAATCAGAAAGCAGAAAGTCCATTCGCAAAGTAGTCGATCCCAAAAACATTTAATTTATAGTTGGATCCTCAAGGAATCGTTATTTAAAAGATTTGCATAACTAATGCAGGGTAGCCAACATTAATAAAATATGTATATAGTTATCTTAAAACTGTCACAATTGACATTCACTGAAAACATGGCTTAACACACATGTTCTTGAACTTTTTTTTATTCGTGACCCCTTTTTCATAAGACAAAATTATTAGCGACCCCGGGCAGTAGTTATGTTGAGGTTTTTTTTTTATACTCTAGTGTTGATTTTATTTTTTAGCAGTTTTGGATCAAATGGGAAACAGAAATAATGAACATATTTACTGAAAAAAATGCACACATGTAGTTATATTTAATATTATTAATTACATTTCTATAATTTATAAACTTTATTATATTATGTATACAGACTACCACTGGAAACCATTAACTTATCTTAGTTAATAATAAGAATGTTCACTAAAATTGTGTTCATGTAACCATGCCAAAAGACATTATTATTTCTTTGATAAACTAAACAAATATAGAATAAAAGGTTGTAATGTATTATAATTCCAATAATTGTTAGATAACTATTTGCTTTACTCACGTTTGTAAATGTGTGCTGCAACCCACAGTTTAAGAACCTGTGGTAACGCATGAATATAATATGAAAGAACATCACAACTGTCATAAGGTCTTATATGGCAGTTAGATCTACCTTTATGTGCTTATTTATTGCCTCTCCTTTGACTAAGCTTCTAGATTGATCAACCACCAATTCAGGGGGCTATGGTTCGATTCCGGTGGATACTGCTGAATATATTTATTATTTCAAGTGGATTCGCCTTGATATTCACTCGGTTGGATTCAGATCTAGGAGCTGGCTGGGGCTAAGAGTTCTGTGCGAAATAAACTGTACTTGTTTGTAAGTCGTCTACTGATCAATTTGTGCTTCGAAAGTGAACTTCGAAAAACTTGATATAAGTAAAATAAAAATGTAATTTGACTTTGATCTGGAAGGCCGAGATATGTAATTCCGGTTGATTGTACTTGGGGTGTGGCACCCATCCCAAGGTCAAGCTTTTGCGATCACAACAATTGTAAAAAAGGGGGTAGTGGGAAAGATTATTATAAAAGGGAAATAAGAAGAGTAAGGGCTTAGAAAATTGGAGTTGGCTTTGTATTTCTGTTTTTGTCCTAGTTTGTTTGTCGACTAACTGGAGCGTCTGTATCTTCATTGTTTGTTCGGAAAAATTAGCATAGCCTGATCGGTGTGCTGTCAAAAGGCACTTTTCCTTTCTTTTTTTACCATAGGGTCGTGGCCCAAAAAATGTGACTCTTAATTTAGTTTTAGAATTCAATACACGGGATGTCTACCAGTCTTGAAAACCATTGAATAATAATAAAATTATATTTTGATTATTGTCATGAAAATTAATTAATGATTTTATAACACCCGCATCGGTGCACACGTGGACTTCATGTCAGGCTTGTTTACGTATGACAGGTAAGATCAGGGTTTGAATCCCGTCTGGGTGTACTGAGTGCGTTTTTTTTCTTAAAAGTTTTCACGTTCTTTCTCCACGCAAATATGTGTACATTTTCTTTCAACTCAGCCCTCCTTGTACCTATAAAATTAATGTAACTAAATTTGGATAGCCCGGATGGGTTGTAAGATTTAGCATGTAAAAATAAATATATACATACAACTTTTTTTTGTCTTGTCTTGTGAGGCAAAATCAATCAGTACTGATAGGAAAAATATTTTTATTATCCTTTCCACATACTCAAACATGTTCATATATTCTTCTTTCACTACCTTATATTCAGAAGTAAGAAAGTCGGAGGAGTAGAATTTGTAGACATTCTTAATGATGGTCTTAAATTAAGTTGATAAGTAATTTAAATTTTCAACCCCCATTTGATTTATTTATTAATAACTGTGCCACGGTGGTTAAAAAGTGATACAAAAGGGATCAGTTAGCTTGTACCACTTTTTCATTTATTACTGTAATTTTTTTTATTTTTTAGCTGGGCGAGGGGGGGTTATTTTTAAAATATTAACTCACGTTGACTTCTGAATTTGGATTAAGGACGTATGTTATCGATAAGGAGCTTAGTGCACACATTTTTCTGAGACATTTATAAAAGCTGGTTTTGTACGTGCGTAAAATGTAGTATTATAATAATTTGTAAATATAATGACTTTAAAAAATAAGATATAACTGAAACTAAATATTTTGTTGAACAAATCAAATTATTAAAATGTCTCACCCTCTTCATAAAATTAAAAATTGTTTGGCTTGTTTTGTGCCTATAACTATCACTCATACCCAAGGACACGAAGACAAAGGAGTCAGTCTCGTATTAGGGGCCATCCTTAAATTACATACGGATTTATTTAATGATTTTCGACCTCCACTCTCCGCACGTAAGGGATCGTAAGATGCCCCCCGCCCTTTCCCCCTTTTTCGTACGTAATTTTTTACTATTGGTAAATTATATTCCGGTTACTATAGTCGTTTAGTTAGTTTTATACATAAGGATTGGGGATAAAGTGAGTGATATGAAATTTTAGAATTCTTTAATTGCAGTAAAATTACCTGTAACACATCATAAGTATTATATAAGGGAAATTTTATAGTGAGTATATATATATACTTTTTAGAATTTGTATCACATTAAACATTGAGAACAAACCTTACGTAATTTTGAGTACAGCCCCCATCCTCCCTTTCCACCTCGTAAGAAAATACAGAACACCCCCGCCTTCCCCCCCCCCCCCCCAAAAACCCACTTGAAGTATTTTTAATTTAATTTATTAATTTATTTCGGGTTATACGCTTAAGTACTAATTACACTAATGGATTAGGAATTGGGAAGGTTGAATTTAGAGGAAGTGAGCCCGCATTTGCGTGGAGGGAGAGTGGAAAACCATTTAGGAAAAACCACCCCAGTTCACCCGACCGAGATTTGAGCCTCGATCTCCCCGTCCTTGGTAGTCTATCTCAACACGACTAGCGCGTTAGCTAACTACGCCACCGAGGCGGGTCACTTTAAGTAGTTTAAGGACGACCCCTTATCATTGACGGCGAGATCCAGGTTCGAATCGTAACTGGGTCAACTGATTTGGTTTCCCCTCTGAATTGTTTTATCAATGCGGGTAGCCCGGTTGGGGAATAAGACTCGGTCACCGTGACTTGTCCCATCTCGAGGAAAGAGACAATTAGCTCGACATGCGCATCCTGGTAATTTGATGTGGGTGTGTCTACTGGGACAGGGTTCACGCCCTCGGCCCTCCCAATTTATAGGCTGCTTTAATCTCTTGTACTAAATTAAGCAGGAGAAGAAAAGAAAAAAAGCCGAGGTCACTTATATCTGTCCGAGTAACGGCTCGTCGGTATCAGTGTCCCACTAGACTGGCGGACTAGTACAGTATGTTAACAGTATCCAGGAGAAAGTCGCCGACATTCCTAACGTTCTCATGAAGCGAGACCGCGGGAAAACAGAGGCTTCTACTTTTCGGGCCAAACAGAATATTGACAAAGTAAGAGTAAGATCACGGTACGAAGGTCACTCGGTATCTGACATTTAACAAAGTTACTGAAACTACTTTCATGTAATCATACGTCAAGTCTTATTATCTGCGGCTGACACTATCAATATCGGTAGGCTCCCTCACTACCAGTAGAGCAGTATTTTAATTTATTTGTAACTATGTTTGATACTAAGACTGACAACTTCGGGCCGAGACTCATTCGAAGGACAACAATTCTCCCCTGGGCTGTGATATTTAAAGCCTCCACGCAGATGCTAGTGAATTTTCTATAATTCAACCCTTCTCATCCCTTACACATTAGCGTATATAGTTCTTATGCGTGAAATCCGAACGGGTAGTAAGACGCGGTAAAAATAAAATATAACACTGTCTGAGTCAAACACAACACGTTTCCTGTCCACGGGATGCCATTTCTGCAACCCTGTAATAAGGAAGATAAGGAAGGTAGTTTATAGGAGGAAATGCACCCGGCTGAAATTTAAGCCTTGACCTGCCTGTCACTGGTAATCTAGGTTGTTTGTGAGTTTCTTAGCGCCGTACAAGAGGCCATTGGCATTTCCCTCCGTCGTAATAGAATTATATGGAAATAAAGAACCCTGTGAAAGAGTAATGGACACTTGAGATCCCCTAGATATAGGCAACTTTCCTCGATATGGGGTACGAATTACTCATGAAAGTCCTCCTGGCACATTACAAAGGCAAGCCTGAGGCAAATTATGTTGCCCTGATCCTTCAAGTTCGTCTCCAGTCACGTAGAAATAACATTATCTGACAATTAATTATTTTTAAAACAGTTTGGTCCCATAATGTTTTTTTTACCCCTCAATCAAAGGGAACAAACCCAAATTTCACAGTTATTTACTTTCAGCCCTCTTTTAAAATGTAACTGGGACTCTCATATCGGTGTCCAGACTTTGTTGAAGGTGTGATAGTGCTGAAGACACTGTGTCACGTATCGTGCGAGTATGTGAGTGTGTGGCAGACTTCCTCTACACCTTATGAGGACATAGCATACCGAGCTGTCGGTGGCCCTTCTCTCTCTGTGAACGACCTTACATCCCTACCAGCCACACGCAACACGATTATCCTCATTCTCATACAGGGAGGCCGTTATTCGCCTTCATCAAGCCTTAGAATATAAACTATACACACAATATGCACGGTACTCACATTCAACGGAATAATACTCACTTTTGGCATGCAGAGGAATAATACTCATTGCCATGCAAAGAGAATATCCTCATTATTCCCACTATTCCCACATAATGAGATAATCCTCATTCCCATGCAAAGGGAATATCCTCATTATTCCCAAATAAAGAGATAATCCTCATTCACATTCAAAAGGATTATCCTCGTTCCCATGAAAAGGGACTTTCTTCATTGCTTACATAAAGATGTATTATCCTCATTATTTACACGGAAATATATGTATTAACACCGCGTCTTACTACTTGTTCAGGTTATACGCCTATGTACTAATTACACTAATGGTTTATGGTCTTATGAATTAGGAAGGCTTAATTAGGAGCAAGTGCACCCGCATTTGCGTGGAGGTAGAGTGTAAAACCACCCCCAGTGCACCCAACCGGGATCTAACCCCGATCTCCCCGTCATCGGTAGTCTAGTCCAACACGAGATTATTGCGTCAGACCATGCGACCACCGAAGCGGTTTGAAAATAGATTATCCTCATTTACATGAAGAGGAACTATCCTAATTGCGTATAACCCAAACGGGTACTAAGACGCGGTGAAAAAACAACAGACTATCCTCATTCCCATGCACAGGAAGTGTCCTCATTATTACCAATCAAATCCTTATTATTCCCATTTAGAAAACAGTCTAATTATTTCCATGAAAAATTAAGATCTTCACTATTTCCTTGTGATTTAAAGTTTATTTCAATTTGTTTCTGTGAAGAAAATATGTGTTATGAATTTTTGATCGTTATTTAACAATTTGTACATTTTATATTTTCACTAGTTAATTATTTGAATATTAAAAACCACTGCTAATTTTATGAAAATAAATTACGAAACATGATTTGTACAAAGCACATATAGGAAGTATTTTATGGACTAATCAGTCCAAGCGAATCAAACATTCAAAATACCCCAATTATATTGTTCCACCCAAGTTTCATTTCCGTTCAAATAATGGCGTTCCTTTTTGCTTTGATTCTATTTACGCCACCACTGCCGAGAAACATGCAAACAATTTGTTTCTATAACGTGCTTCCAGGTTAATGTTAATTAAGGGTGCTACATGGGCAGGTAGAAATACCTCGTCGCCTTTTGGGAGTAAAAAAAATATTTCACCTCTTCTCTTTACTTATCTTTCTTCCTCTGAGTTCGTAACAGTTTAGTGAAAGAGGAAGGACGAAAGACTTGTCACTCAAGGCCGGGATGACTCATTCACCAGTAAAGCGACAGCTTTACAACTCTTTTGGCTTATATTTCACAACAGCCCACTTGCTTGATACACAACCAATATACTCCTAAATTTAAACAGGGGTCGAATTGTTTAAAAGAAATAAGAACATTACTATTTCAAGTTGCTGTTCAAGTTTCAAGTTGTATATTAAATCGTGATTTACATTCCTGTACATAAAATAATTAGGTACCTATAACTTCATTTTTTAGCTTTGTATCTAAATATTGATTTTTTAGGTAAATTTTCCACAACAATCAAACTACCTGTTATGGATTATTTTCATATCCACTAATTATTACGCTAATATATTAGGGAAACGAAAAGCTTAATTTTAAAGGAATTGTACCCGCATTAACGTGGAGAATGAATAGAAATCGACCATTCAGGACAAAATCCCCTCTATACAACAGACCGGGCTTCAAACCCTAACCTCCACGTCATTGACAACCAATTCTATTGTTAGAGTGACGCCTTAGATCATTCGACCCTTTGGGTAAATCCCAGCCGGAGAGTAGTTTTGAACTCGTCTAATTTTTTGTCTAAACATCTTATAAAATCATGACTAAAAAATTAATAGCCCTCTCCAGTGGGCACGTGAACAAAATCATTTCTCTCATCTAATCTAATTTACAGGTGATGGGTAGGTCGTGATTGTAATTCCAGTAGTGTGGTCTGAGATTTTTTTTTCACTCTATCTTCACACAAATGAGGGTATAAGACCTCTGATTGATAATTTCCACTTTCTTCCCCTTTAGTGTGATTATTGTATTATTAGGGAACTCAATAATTATTTAAATATGTAACAGTTGCATAACAATTATCTTTTTTTCCAATTTTAAAGTAAGTAAGTGGTGGTGAAAACTTTAATTGTATAGAACGTTTAGATATTTGTAGTACAATATTTTGATTTCTAGTTGGTGTAATTAAAACTATTATGTGACAACTTTATATCCTGTCTTTATCAATAATATTCGATAAGATGGTGTAGGTAAGCGTGACCTTTAAAATTACTTATTAGTTATAACCACAAAATAATTACGAAATATTATGCTTGTGTTTTGATTTATTTCAATTTTTATATTTATAACTTATTTTGTATGTTTCAAAATATTTATAAGCCAAAAAAAAATATTACAATAGCTATCAATAAGCTTGTAAGGATATAGTTTTTACATAAGTCATAAAAAATTTAGTTTAATTTGTTGGTATGTGATTAAAATAGCTTTAACTTTATATCTACCAACGAGTAAAATGTGTTTGTTTCAATCTCTACGTGGAGAGCCTAAACAAGGGAAGTAGTGTTGAATATATTTTTACAACCAAATAAAGTTGAAATAAAATATAAATCTAGAAATAAATTTAGGCAAGGAATGTCCACTATATGTGTACACCTGATGAAAGGTTTCAATGTCCACTACATGTATACGCATCCGACCAAGGAATACAATGTTAACTATATGGGACTTCACTATCTGCATGGTTCAAAGCAGTAATTCTCAACCTTTTTTTTTAACCTACTGCCCCCTTTTGAGAATTTCATGCTGTTACAGCCCTCACCCTAAGTTAAATGTAATATGCATTCTGAAATCAATGATAATAACCTTGCAGAAAAACTATCTTGCCAACAGGTCAATATTTCCTCGTTTGAAAAAAACATGATCACAAAATAAATGCACATTTTACGTGGCATAATTTATAATTCTTATGAATAAAACACACGTTAAAACATAATGTATGTTAAATGGTTATAAAAATAAGGACTTGATCGTATTGTCAAAATTAGAGAACATAAGTACAGTATTTAATATAAGAACATTTTGTTAAATATTCTATAGCTTGTATTTATTAGCATAAAATTATTCCTGCGATATCAGTACAACCCCATACGCTGCTGTACAACTCCCTTGCAATTATTTACCATCTCACAAAACTAAAAATACCCCCTGGAGGACGGTATCACCCAATGTGGGAAACACTGGTCTAAGGCTTCATTCTCGTGTTATCATCGTCGTGGCCTGCTGATGACGGGAACATTGGTTTTCAAATCACAGTCTGGGTATGAAACATTACACGTATACCACAAAGCTTAGGAAAATTCTGTTCACTATACGTAGGCCTAGATCACAAAATAAAGGAAAATCATGTTCACTATACGTAGACTACAAAGTTTAGAAGAATTATGTTTCCTACGTAGGTTATATTACAATATTCTAAATTTATAGATTCCAGCGAAAGAACGAAACGAAGGTGGACCGAAGAAATTCCCCAGGCAAGTACTGAAGAACTCTCCTATGCAACCAAAATGAACCTTCGAACTTCAGAAAAATTGTATACTGCGGAAGTTGTGAAAGATGTGACATCAGGCAGCCCATCAAAAGCTCAAAGATATCGAAAATCTTTAAAGTTTATTCCAGAAACCATTATTTCAGGCGATAACGCTCTTTCACTTATAGTTGAGTAAAAATTATCGCGAAGTCAGTATCAGGGTTTAAGAAATATAAGCTTAGAAAATAATTATAAATTGTATCCCTCGTATAAAGAAGTTTTAAAGGCTAAACGTAAATGTTATCCTGATACATCAAGCATCACTGTAACTTAATGCAGTGCAGAAGTAAAACTACAGGCCTTATTAGACCATACAGTTGAACAAATTTTGTCGACTCAAATGAACGTTATTAAAAGCTTGAGTTCTGAAAAACTTCTTAACTTGAATTTTATTTGCAAGTGGGGTTGTGATGGCAGCTCTGGCCAAAGTACGTATAAACCAAAATTCAGTGATGATGACGGAAGTAAATCAGATGCAAATATTTTTTTCACTTCACTTGTTCCACTACAAATCATAACCGAAGATGAAGTTACTAATGCAAAAATCCAAGACCTTCATCTCCTCGATTTTGTCGGCCAATAAAAATTGAATTTTTGCACGAAAATACAGAAGACACTGTAAAACAAACTGAGTGTGTTAAATAACAAGAGACAAAACTTGTACCTTTTGAGATTGTAAGAAATGGAAAATTAATATCAGTTTCTTATAAACTTGCGTTAACGATGATAGATGGCAAAGTTTATAATGCAATTACCAATACTGTATCCACTCAACGTTGCTATTTATGCCAATCAACTTCCAAAGGTTTTAATAATATCGACGATATTTTATTAAAAAAGATAAATCGAGTTAGTTTATTGTTTGAGTGGTCTACACTACACATGTGGAGTCGATTATTTGAATGTTGTTTACATTTGTCCTATAAACTAGAGATTAAAAAGTGGCAAGCGCGAAGAAAAGAAGATAAAGAAAAAACAGAGAATAGAAAAAAAATATTCAAAAAGATTTCCGTCAAAATTAGAACTTATTGTCGATCAACCAAAGCCTGGATTTGGTAGTACGAATGATGGAAATACTGCTCGGAAATTTTTTGAAAATTTGTCTGTTTCCGCTTCTATAACGGGCGTTGATGAAGGTCTAATTAAAAGATTTCTTGTTATATTGCAAGCCATTTCAAGCAGCCATGAAATTGATATAATTAAATATAAAGAATACACATTAGAAACAGCTCGTAAATTTGTGGATTTTTATCCCTGGTTTTACATGCCAACTTCTCTACATAAACTTTTGATCCATGGCACTGAAATCATAGCTAATGCATTAGTGCCGATAGGACAAATGTCTGAAGATGCGCAAGAATCTTGTAATAAATATATATATAAAAAGATATCGTGAAGACTTCGCGCGAAAATGCAGCAGAACAAAAACAATGGAAGAGCTTATTTTACGTCTTTTAGTAGCATCTGATTTCTTTATTTCAAGATTGAGAAAATTCCCTAAAAAAAAAGTTAAAATCTATGTCACCAGAAGCAGTTGAATTATTAATTTCACCAACCATTTATATGTGTCATGCGCTACAACACTTTTTCTTTTTCGATGTCAGAATCCTCTGATTACGATACAGGTAACTCAACTGATGACAATGAATAATTTTCATTAACATATTATGTAAAAAACTTGATAAATACAGATTTATTTTATACATTTCACTTTGTATTTAATTCTTAAATTCTTAAGTTTTTCATTTTATTTGTTTTAATTTTTTCAGTCTCATTGATTGAATAGTACAATAAAATATTTTGCAAAATCTTTCTGCGTGAAAGTTGTTGTTAAATTTGAGTCAATATATGGAAAAAATCACTAATTGTGTAATTTTAAATGCTTCAAAAAATAGTAAATATACATGTTTTACTTATTAACATAGATAATACTTTAAAATCTTACAGTTTTCTATAAGAAGATCATGTTTTTGTTGACAATACTCTAACTTAAATAAATATATTTTTAAAATCAAATGCAATTTAAAATCGCTGTAATTTTATTTCAAATATTTTCAAGAATAGGGCCTATAACCCTATATGAATACAGTTTCTAAAGAAATGGAATAAATATCTTGCGTAAGAACTCTTTTTTAGTGTAAAACACATGCTTTTAGAAACAAATATCTTATAATTTCTTAAAGTTAATTTCAAGGTAAATAGTACATAAGTATAATTTTAAAGACAGATTAAATGTAAACAGTTTAAAAAAATGTAAGTAGTTTCCTAATCATTTCTAAATTTATTTTACTATTTAAATAAAATGCCAATTTTTGTAAAAAAATAAAAATTAATAAAAAGATAAAATGAATATTATTACCATGTTAACTTTGCCCCACTTTCCCCTATTTACAAAGTTTTTTTCCTTAAATTGATCTCGCTCGGTTTCGTGGGTTAAATAATTATTTAATATAAAGGTTTATGACTTTTACTAATTAAATATTTAACTAAAACAAATAATAATTCTACCTGGTTTCGTACATTATTGTATTATTGGGTTAGAGTAAAAGGTTTTTTTAAATTCTAGTGTATAACTTCAACAAACAATAGGTTTTTTCCTGTATCGTGGGTTATTGAGACATAGGCTTTAAAGGTTATGGTTTCAATATAAATAAAAGTTTATGTTCTTCTAATAAATCTTTTATTATGTTACACCTTAAATTTTTCCTGGTTAATAAGGTGTAGGGCCTATTATATGTTATTTTGACTAAATTGTATATGTTTAAATATTTATGGTCACTATATTGAATCCGTAATCTTATTATTTTGCAATCTTGACTTTGGTTTCGTAATCAGTGACCTCTAAAACCCCTAGGTACCAAGTTTCTTACAAAATGAATAAAACTTGAATATTTTGCCGGCTTTTATGAATTTAGAACTGCCATAATGGCTCCACCATTTTGTTTGTTCAATTCTGACTTTTGATTAACAATCAGCAACCTTTAAAACCCCTATGTACTAAATTTCATACAAATTGAATAATATTTTCATATTTTGACCAGCTTTTCGGGATTTGGCCCCACGGCCCGGCGGTGGGAAACGTTGCACTGGTGGTTATAAAATTTAATGCTTCTGGCTCTCAAGAAACTGGATTGATTTGAGGAAGAGGTAAAGATACGAATACTAACTAGATGCACAACATCTAAATTGTCCCTGTTGTTTACCCATACTCACTCCATGCTGATGCAAGTGCACATTTGCTAAACTACCTTATCACTACATTGCACTTAAATCACCTCTTAATAAATATGGTGGCTAAGTTATTAAAAAATGCAGGTTGTGTAGCATACGTTTAAGTGTTTACATCTAGAGGACACTAATTTGATACCGGGGGTGCTAGAGAATAAAATTTCTATTTGTAGATGGATACGTCCTTCTATCTGAATGGTGAATATCTAGGCTATATTTCTGAATGTGAAGTACAGATTACATTGTTACCTAAGTTAGGTTGGCTGTTTAAAAGTGTACGTTAAATGCATGAATATTATTAGGCCTGTGTCATTTTTAAGCAATTCACTGTTGCTATATATACTAAAAAATAGTCATCTAAAATCAGCAATGCATAGTTTCTTCCCCTTATTTCAAATTCTTTTCTTGCGGTGGGCTGTGAGGTATAATCTTATTTTTATCCCTCTTCTATGGTCCGCAGTTGTATTTTCTCGGTTCATACTGACGCTAGCTTATTTTAGCTTGCACTTACTAAAATGTGTTCAAAATGTATTTTTCAATAAAGAACGCCATGACCTGCAAGGTTCTACTGAAGGTGATGAGCCGGGTGGAAGTACGAACAGCAAGAGAAAGCGAGGGAAGGATTAACCTGCTCGTCTGCCATTCTTTCACTTCTCCTCCCCCCCTCCTTCGCTCGGAGCAAAGTTTTACCGGTCCTTTGCCGAGTGATGACGTTAGTGTACAGGGAAAATGTTACCAATTGCTACCTATCAGGTTAATAATAATGCCAATAAATTTTGTGTTGTGACCCCCCTAATAAATTATATAATTCGATTCACAAATCTCCCTTCTATGTTCCTATAATATTGCCCTTTCATTTCGCTTGGATTTAGGTCTTTAACAATCAACTCAAATATCGCTAATTTTGACTTTTCTAAGGGCAAAACTTCTTATTTTAAGCCATGTTTACAGATCTATCTTATCTATAGAAACATAGAATAGAGTTTTGTATTTATTCCAGTGAAGACCAAACTTCAATACAACTAATAGTTTTATCAAAATCGTGATAGAGCTGAACACTTGAGTGACACAGTATTGGCTCCCCTATGTAGCCCCCTTAAGAGGCCTTGTTTTCTTCTGACCAAGACGTGAAGAACAATGCCAAGCATCAATTCGCCTGTGTCGGTTTTTCTGCGGCGAAGGCCAGCCAGCAGTCGTCGCAATGACGCAATATCACACAAGCATCCTTCTTGGGGAAATAATGCACAAAGGAAACAGGCACAGAAGAATGTTGAAAGTACCCGTGGCTCAGCGTTGTATAGAAAATTAAGAGATAGTGATCTCGTTGTCTGATTGACATTGTTTGTAAAAAAACAGTGCTGCCAACTAAAGTGACTTCGCAATCACTCGATGCTACCTTCCATCCCCCAATCATTGGAGGATTTTTTATTTATTCATTCAGTATTTACAGGCCCGGTATCTTACAAACGTTAAATCCGGGCCATTTTTCCACAAAACTTTGACTTTACTTTTCCAATTACAATATGCATTTCCTTTTTAACATTACAACACAGATTTTGGCTCTTAATTTAATTGAAATTCAACTACCCCTAGTTCAATTTGGTCCGCCCCGGGTATATTACACCCCCAGTACCCTCCCCCTCTGGGCCCTCCACAGTGCCCGGGATTTCACTCCCGAGTCTACCAAGCGCCCAGCAGAGGTGAGCATCCCCATATTCACCACCTGGGGAAGCGCCCTATCGGAGTTGGTTCCCCGCCTACTTTCTAGCCACCACACTTCCGTTTTCACCCTTCCTTCCACCCTTGGCAGTTGAATTTCCTAATCTACCCCCTACCTAGTTCCCCCCGTCCCTAATTTAGCTATTTTAACTACTAACTAAGCTAAACTAAACTAACTCAACTATTCTATTCCCATTCCTACCGGGGAACTCCATCGCCCCGATGGTACCAGAGGGCTGCAGGGCAGCCGCCTTTCTCCATCTTGACTCTGAGGGCCCATTAACCACAATCCACTTCTTTTGTTTCCAAGGTGGTGGGTCATATGGTGCAGGGAACCCCTCAGAGTTCATATTTACTCCACAAACTTTATCGTGTCGCTGTCATCTTCTTCGTCATTGTCATTGTCAACGTCCCTGTGCCTCTTTGAGTCTTATCTATGTAGGCAGTCTTTGCGCTTCCAGTGCAATCGGGTCTAAGAATTCCCAATAGATTGGGTCCCTCAGTACTTCACCTACTAATCTTCCAGTACTCCACACCTTTCTTCCTTATAAGGAGGTCCAACAGCCACACACCTAGGGCCACACTCAGTGCATCCGTTGCTACAGTCCGGTAGGCTCCCGTCAGCCTCCTTGGAGGAACTAAAGTTGGATCGATATTGGTGTAACCTGTTGGAACCATACTTACTTGTACCCTGAATTTGGTTGGTGGCCGGTTCTAGAAGGGCCACTCGTACCAACATATTACTGTGTACAGCACAGTAGAAGTATTTTGGTAGGATAAAAGGTTTCCCTAACAGTAGTAGGAAGACCGTTCTAAAATAAGGCCTTCCAGAACCGGCTTCCTACCAAAATCAGAGTGTACTTACTTTTTCTATCATAGTGGCTAAATACAGGAAAAAGTTTTAAAAAAGCAAGGGAATTTTTTGATGTCAGGGAATTTAAATACTTGACTAATTATACACCTAAACATTTAAATAAAAGTGAAAGATTTGTTTCTTGGTACAGTACTAACAACATGCATTGTCTAGATGTACAATTTTGCTAAAATGATGTTTCGGTACAGGGTTTGTTCTATAACACATTTACACATGAACACAAATAATAGCTAAAACATGAAGTTCTGGAAAAATAACTTATAAGAATGTTGAAGTTAAGTGGCCACTAGGATTGTTTTATGAATTTTGAATTATATTGTAATAAAACGGAAAATTTGCAATTCACCAAGAAAAACTGTAAATAGTTTATGTCGGGAATGTTTTTAAATGTTGTCTGGAAAACCTGCAGAAGTCGAGTGATTTTATAGTAACAGTTTGTAGCCACCCTGCCTATCTTTGAGCTATTTCTATTCAGTCCACCCCATATTATATGTTATCCTCCCATATGTATTTCCACTGGTCTTTCTCTTATCAACACCTTGACCTTGGAACCATACAAACAACTAAACTAAGAAAGTCAGGCGTGGACTGATTTTTGGCTTTTGCTCTTGATGCCAACATTGAATACTGGTTGTCAGAATATGTTTGGAGGAAAACCATTTAGTGTTTAGTAAGTTTAGTAATAGGCCTCTTTGAATTAAGTCGTCAAAAAAACTTGTGTTTGTTCGTTTTTGTATTTTAACTAGCCAAAATAGTAAACACGAAATGTATAATATTTGTAATAAATTGCGATGGATATGGTTTTTAATTGATTCAACACATAAAAAAGTCTGCTAGTCTGATCGATACAGGTTCTCCCCCATATATTATAAACACACAGTTAACGCCATGTTAAGTCATGCTCATCATTCTGATATCGAAAACTCATGTTTGACTTCTTACCTCTAATCAGCTGTTTCTAACGATAACCTCACGTCTTAGTTGCGCAGCTACGATGAGCATTCTACCCATTATTCAAGGCCGTAGCCAGGGGGATTGGGGGTTCAAACCCCCCCGAAATTTTATGAATAAAATATATATGGCTTTATTAATGGTTCAAACAATATTAATAATAAGATACAAGTACAAATTAGGGGGCTGTGTTAACATAAAAAGCGCTTCAGATAGCTTCTAGAGGTGTTTAATATTTGTAATTTTTTTCTAGTTTCCGGCAATTGAGGGATGTCCCCCCCCCCCCTCCCGAAATTATTGACCGGCTACGGCCTTGCCCTTATTAAATCTATGTTTTCATCTTCTAAATATATCAATGTAAGATAGTCAACCTCTGCAGTTTATCTTGCAGCTTTCACAAGTTACACTCGCTGTCAAATGTGTTAGCTACAGAACTTAAAGTTTTGCTTATGGACACACGCAAGTTGTTCTAGTAACTTTTTTGAACAGTCGATAAGTTTGTTCAATTGGTGTCTAAATCATCAATAAGTTTCTTCCACTGGTGTCTAAATCATCAATAAGTTTCTTCCACTGGTGCCTAAATCATCAATAAGTTTCTTCCACTGGTGTCTAAATCATCAATAAGTTTCTTCCACTGGTGCCTAAATCATCAATAAGTTTCTTCCACTGGTGTCTAAATCATCAATAAGTTTCTTCCACCGGTGTCTAAATCATCAATAAGTTTCTTCCACTGGTGCCTAAATCATCAATAAGTTTCTTCCACTGGTGTCTAAATCATCAATAAGTTTCTTCCACTGGTGCCTAAATCATCAATAAGTTTCTTCCACTGGTGTCTAAATCATCAATAAGTTTCTTCCACCGGTGTCTAAATCATCAATAAGTTTCTTCCACTGGTGTCTAAATCATCAATAAGTTTCTTCCACTGGTGCCTAAATCATCAATAAGTTTCTTCCACTGGTGCCTAAATCATCAATAAGTTTCTTCCACTGGTGTCTAAATCATCAATAAGTTTCTTCCACTGGTGTCTAAATCATCAATAAGTTTCTTCCACTGGTGCCTAAATCATCAATAAGTTTCTTCCACTGGTGTCTAAATCATCAATAAGTTTCTTCCACCGGTGTCTAAATCATCAATAAGTTTCTTCCACTGGTGTCTAAATCATCAATAAGTTTCTTCCACTGGTGCCTAAATCATCAATAAGTTTCTTCCACTGGTGTCTAAATCATCAATAAGTTTCTTCCACTGGTGCCTAAATCATCAATAAGTTTCTTCCACTGGTGTCTAAATCATCAATAAGTTTCTTCCACTGGTGTTTAAACATCTATTGGCATCTTCAACTTCTATTCTCCTCTCTTTTTAATTGGGTTGTCTGACATTTCGTCGGCTTAAAGTTTTAAAATCTCATGTTCATTTAGCTTGGTTTGGCGGAAACGAGGGGATCGGGGCTCGAAACGGGATTGGGTGTACTGGGGGGGGGGGGGGGGTCCTTAATTGTTTCCCACTATATTCTTTCACACGAATACGGTCAAGTTTCCTTTCAACTCTACTTTATTTGGCCCTACCCCACCAGTGTTATTAAATGTGTGTAACCCAAACGAGCGGTAAAAGACTGGACAAGGAAAACACCTTTATTGAGACGTATTTTCATAACCTTGACCATTTACCTGTTCTCCCCATGTTAATTTTAATCTGTGATTCTTATTGTATCACTTTCTACTTCTTTATATTCTTATATAAATAAGATCTGGGGCACCCCTTGATTATTTATTATTATTATTATTATTATTATTACCACGTCTTACTACCCGTTAGATTATACGCACCACCCCTTAGTTGATTTTAAATATCTTACCTCTGTTGTTTAAAGATAATGCCAATATATTTATTAGACTCTTTAAATAATAGGAGTTTATGCACAAGAAACAAATAAATGCATACTAACTTCTTTTTTAAAATATTTATCAAATTAAAAACATATCTGTCCTGCCTAGAAATATTTTGGTAAATACCGGTAAGTTCCTAAAGTCCCATTTTCACAGGAAGGGGCTTATCTTAAAAAAAAAACTACTATAATACATTAACGACCTTAGTTTACTTGGATGACAGCTCAAAAGTTACTAGAAATAATCCCTAATAAATCCCTACGCCAACAGATGACATCTATCACTTTGGATAGCTGTAATGAAAACGCATGGTAATGTATGAATTTGATAGTTAACCACGGTAATTTAGGCCAATATTATTTATATATTTATTTGAGGTCAGGCACAAAACTTATTTATCGTTTTATTCCACTTTAAAAAAAATATTCACAGAACTTTCACGTGGCTTAAAAATGGCGACCGACAAATTTAAACCATATTCAGCTAAATATTTCTAAATACGATAAAATAATAATAAAATAATTTATTATATATATAAAAAATGAAAAGTATTTTCTCTTTTCCAAATAAATACGACGCCTATATTAAAAGGTATTAATGTATGCACTAGGTCTATATTAACACATCATAGATAACATTCCAAAATCGAGAATAAGTACTTTTAACTATGTTTAAAATATTGTTTCGGATTGGGTAAAAAGAAATGATTAAAAGTTATGAAACAATGTATGAAAACTGAACATTTAAAACAAAACAGTGATCTTCTATAAGTGTTGGCAACCCAAAACCTAAACATATCATTTTTGAACTGTCATCCAGGTAAAAACTTATCATGAACAGACTCTAGATCTACTTTCACGTATTAATACCTCCAAGGCATGTGATCTGCAGCTCTCAATTTTTGATAGACGTTATCGATAGGCCTACCTTTAGAACAATACTAATAAGAGACCTATAGTAAAATATTATCAATTTTGGCTGCAAAAAAAGTTTGTAATTTCTAAAAGGCCCTTCTTATGGGAATTGGGGTTGTTCCATTTCTTTAGTTGTTAAATTTACAATCTGGGCTCTTGTTATATTATTCCTAAAATTGAGTAATTATAAATATTTGATAACTTATAGTATATTTGTAATAACCTACTATAAAATGTAATCTAACATTAGTTCCTTCAAGTTTTCCAATAAGCCCATTCCAAAGGCACCACATTATAGAACCATAGCGACCGGTCACGAACTCGTGGTCTTTTGCGCCAAGGCCGAATCCCAGCGGGCGCTATCAGAAAGCCATGTTTTCTCCTGCGAGGCAGTGGGCGTGCCTTGGCTGCATTCTTTGTACCTGAGTACCTCCTGACATTTGCGCCATGAGACACAGAAAGAAATTATGTATAACCTTACGCATGATTCACTCTCATGTTCTGGAATTCGCGCACAATCTGGAAAATGGTATTGTGCATCTATATTAATACATTTATAAGTCTATGTATACATCTGACTATTCATATCTGTTGGGAATATATTTCATGCTTCTTGGTGAGTTAAAATGATTCAATTTGGGATAATTTGTGGCAGAGTCCCTTAACTATCACGCAAAAATCCGAAACCCGAAAAATTATAAAACCATTACTAAACTATCTCTTATGTGTATGGAAGTCTGTCCGATAGAGATAACTTAAAAAACTACAATATACTAAACATGCGTTTTAGTTAATCGTCACAATTCATTTATGTTATTAATTTCAATCTCACCCTAACCGTCCATGCATATACGAATTGAGGGTTAGGTTTTGTTAGGTTGAGTAATATTGTCATAATCAATCTGTCCCAGACTGGCTTAAAACCTAGTTCAACGATGAATTTCTTCTTAATATATTTTTTCTATTTAAAGCTGGGGGAAAAAAACATGGTGTACATTCTAAGCTAGCCGAGAAGCCCAGGGAATTCAAAACATTAATAAAAATGCTAAGAAACGTGTATGAATTTATTTGATATGGCTACTAGAACCAACTCTCGTAAATAATGACTCTAGAGCAACCCGCCACGCCTAGTCTTCGTTAGGTGAGGTCGAAGCGTTTCGCGCCGGAGTTAGGGGATGATGGAGGGTGAACCTATGCCATGTGTGGACAATGACAAGGTCTTCGCTAGGCGCTGAGATAGATTCCTATAACAATATCACTTGTCACCCAACCAAAAAATCACGTGCTCTGCACCAACTGTTTTGGTTTCTCTGTTGTGTGAGATTAGTGATTAGTGAATTAAAATGAGTGACATTATTAATTACCTTTTGGAAAAGACACATTTTTTTAATGTACAAACTAAGTTTTCAAAGTTAATCCCGTATGCGAGAACGAAACTGAGTGAAACAGAAGGTGGAGGGAAGTAGAAGATGCGTTGAGTTGCAGCAAAATAAATAGGCTCAACCTTGTACTTGCATACGGACCATAATGTTTTTGCTTGCGAGCGCAGAAAAGCGGTATAGCTCAGGTCTTGGACTCAGGGTATGCACCTTAAAAATAAAATTTTTCCAAAAGTAGTATTTATCACTTTTTTCACCACTTATTTTGACACATCCCCTGAATTTAATGGTGTCCTTGATTTGAAACATTATTAAATCCAGGCGTTATGAGTTAAGGAAACCCTTAGTAGAGGATATACTCTCTATAAATAAATAAATAAATAAAAAATATTATTGACTTATTTACTATGAAAACTCTAAACTATAATTTTCACCATAGCTTAGCGGCACTCCTCTGGAACCATCAAGGCTCACTAGGTGGGCTGGTCAACTCAATTCCTTTGAACACTAATGGCACAAAGGGACGTAACTCTCTTATAACCCATCTTTTTTAAATAATTCTGTACACTTCGTTTGCCTTGGATAGAAGACTTCCTTACCTTACCTTACTACACTATGGCCCTATCTCATAAGCTGCGCCACAAGTGGAACTATGCAAGGCAAGCTTGGGTATCTTTCAGGGCAAACAAAGGTTACCTATATCATCTGCTTAGAAATAATGCTCCTGGGTTTCAAATAAATGTTTTGTAAAAGTAATGTGTTGTTACTTGTTGGGTGAACAAACGTCCTGTGTGCATCAGCCCGAGATATGTGAGTGGTATGTGTGTAGGACCTGAAGAGGAACAACCAGGTCATGTGTGATGTGAGAAACGTCCGCTCGTATATTCATGGAACTGCTCACGTGATCGATGACTGGGGCGCTCTCTCTCCTCTTCCTGGTAGCTTTTAAACTAGGTCCTTTTACGCATTAATGGGGGATTCTCACCGCTTGAAATATGCACGAACGCGATGTAGTGACTCCTTTCGGGCAGAACAAAACCTACCACTTCGAGCAAGGCCGTAGCCAGCCAATAATTTCACGGGGGGGGGGGGGGGTTGGTGGGCACATCCTCCAATTACCGGAGGCTAGAAAAAAATTTAAATGATAAACAGTTCTAGAATCTATCTGAAGTGTTTTTATATGGCAACATAACCCCCTAATTACCAGAGGCTAAGAAAAATCTATATATTTAATCACCTCTAGAAGCTATCTGAAGTGTTTATTATGGCAACATAGCCCTCTAACTTCCGGAGGCTACAAAAAATTCTAAATATTTAACACCTCTAGAAGCTCTCTGAAGTGCTACTTATGGTAACACAGCCCCTTAATTTGTATTTAATACCTTAATTTTGATATTGTTTGAACCATAAATAAAGCCATATATACTTTGTTTATAAAATTTCAGGGGGGTTTGAACCCCCAAAACCCCCCCTTGACTACGGCCTTGACTTGGAGACAAAGTGAATAGACCAAGCAGAGTAGTTTTGATTCACTGGTTGTTTACAGGTTGTTTGGAGGGATTGTACCCGAACTGGCGTGGAGAAAAGAGTAGGGAAACATTTAGGGAAAACCACCCTAAGAACATCAAGCCTAGAGTCGAGCCCCCTCCCACTTCCCTGTCAGCGGCAAACCAAACCAGATGAGACTGACGTCTTAGTCCGTGTGCCCGCGGTGTTTCAATCTGATAGGTATTGTGAAGTTCAATAATTGGCACGCGGGTTAAATATCAGACTCATCTTGTTTGGTTTGTTGGTGGTGGGGAGGTCGGGGTTTGAATACAGGCCAGATGCTCTGAAACTTTTTTTTTTAATGAAAATGGCTATTCACACAAATGAGAGTACATTTCCTCTAACGATCTACCTCTTTCATACATACCCCATAGACCAGGCGTCAGGTATTTTTGATAGGAAAAAAATCCCAGAAAGCTGGAAAATGTTTTGATCGCTTTATTTTGTGGGTCTAATTAACATAATAATTTCTCCCCTTCGTTCTAGGCCTGCGTTCGCCGCAACAATGGAGAGAGCATGTTAAAATGAGATTTTATTTCAATATCTCTTTTTTAAGTTAGTTTTACAGTAAAAATAGTTATTACCATAACTAAACAGAATCATATTTTCTATAAAAATGTTCCTAAGCGTATTTATCGTGCGATGGATAGTTTTGAAACTATAGCCATGGGAAGCGTAGCACCTTCGTGCAACCTCCGCGAATTATTGTTTTACCTTGTATCTCGCTTCCTAAGTTACGTGATATTTAAATTGTAATATTTGAAAAGTAACGAATGCATTTATCACTAAATATTCATGGCTTGGTGTGCCAAAACACTATTATTTATGAGTAATATCTAGTTTTTGTACTCGTTTACGCACCACCATGAGGTAGAGTATATGGCGCGTTTTTTTAAAGCATCGTATCCCATGTAGGCCTAGTCCATTATTGATACTGTTCTGACAAAATTGATTCCCACAATGCCTTTTCTTTTGGAGGTATAATAAAACAATTGAAGAAATTTCTTTGCCTCCTACTCTGGCAACTGCACGTCAGCATTCGTTCCACCAAGTTCAGCAATGGTATAGAAATCCCAAGAGCCCGCTGGTTTGGGGTTGGTTCCCATTACCGCCACTAAAGATCCAGCTCCACATAGGCTCCTGAGGATCATATCCTGCAAATGTATTAAAGGCTGTAAAAGAGCTTACAGCTGTAGAAAAGTTGGACTAGGATGTTCCATCATATGCTTCATTTGTCGGGGACATTCGTGCACAAACATTGAAAACTTAGAGGAGAGTTTAGATTACGACCTAGAAATCGATGTTCAACTGGACTACATCATGACCGAAGAGAACAGCGAGGTTTTTGAGTCAGAAAATTAAACACATTCACACGGGAGCGACCAAGAGAATGAACGGATTAATAAATAGGAGGAAATTTGTCAACCCTCAACTTCCAAACGAACAAAGATGAGATAAAAAAAATTGTAGTGGATTAGGCCTACAGGTGATATGACACTAAAATAAATTCGCCATAACCTCATGGTGGTGCGTAAACGAGTACAAAAACTAGATATTACTCATAAATAATAGTGTTTTGGCACACCAAGCCATGAATATTTAGTGATAAATGCATTCGTTACTTTTCAAATATTACAATTTAAATATCACGTAACTTAGGAAGCGAGATACAAGGTAAAACAATAATTCGCGGAGGTTGCACGAAGGTGCTACGCTTCCCATGGCTATAGTTTCAAAACTATCCATCGCACGATAAATACGCTTAGGAACATTTTTATAGAAAATATGATTCTGTTTAGTTATGGTAATAACTATTTTTACTGTAAAACTAACTTAAAAATAGATATTGAAATAAAATCTCATTTTAACATGCTCTCTCCATTGTTGCGGTGAACGCAAGCCTCGCATGAGGGGGAATAATTAATATGCAAACTAGACCATCAAAATATTTTCCCGCTTTCTGGGATTTTTTTCCGATTTAGTAACTTTTTTTTTTTTGCCCTGACGCCCCTGGCCTGCCATTAGAATTAGCGTAGTTATTATAAATGCGTAAAACTCGAATGGGTGCTATTAAGACGCGATGAGGGAAAAAATCAATAAAATGCCTATATCTCGGACGGGTAGTAAGACGCGGGGGAGTAATAAACAATGGAACGTGGTCTTGGGGATAGACTCGTGGGAAATGTACGGGCTGGTCCATTTATTGTTGACCTCTACCCCACATTTATTTAAAACAAAGTAAAATTTCCTAATTCATATAAGCCGAGCGAGCACAAAGGGGATATTGAGACGACGTAATGGCGAAGTGGTCTAGTTTGGTTGAGGGTTGTGCTAGTCTCTGCAGGATGGTATACAGAAACCGGTGGCGTCTTTGTTCCGGGCTATTGTGGAGACAAACACACATGTTCATCCTCCTTTGGAACAGAAGGGCCCTCGCTGCAAGCTCTACCCTGTCGCCTGCTAGGTAAACTGAGGCTTCCATGTTCAGACCATTGGAACTTCTTTGTCATCCTAATAAAGGGTGGGAGGAGGTCTTGAAGCAGCTCGTCCTGTTATGTCTCCGAGGCATGTCTTAACTGCTTCCGTTGTTAATTTATACTGAAACTTAACAATCTTCTCTGTGAACTATGGCACATTTTACAAACAACTTATTTAAAAAATAATAATATGAATTTAATTATTTTTTTTCACTCTCTTACAAAGAATACTCACGTTGACCGACTTTATTTACAATATTCAAAATAAAATGTTTCTGTCAATACACACAGTGAATCTCTTATAACACCATTGATCCTGTAGCGCATACTATAACTCAATTCTAAAAGTCAACACGTGAGTTCTGTGTCGTATTTCCACCCCTCTACCCGCGCGTCTTTAGCCAAAGTTGAATCATGGTAATGCACATACTTTAGAATTTGATTATGTTATAGGAAGAAGACGCTAAACACAATTTGTCTTAGAACAAATTTAAACTTAGGGCAAAGCGATCTTTTAATGGCTCAATATGATCTCACTGAATTCTAACTTAGCTCGCACTACCCAATAGCCCATCGCTTGAGGATGAATTCCTTTAGTCCCTTCATTCAAAATGTGTATGTATCTAAAAATATTAGTACGTCCAGTTGCGATCTAAATCAGATACATTTGTAAAATATTATATATATTATATAGTGGCTGGAAAACCTGGAAGTCAGGGAATTTTAAAATATAGTTAAGCTGTACGGGACACCCTGTTATTCCTTTCTAAAATAAATATTACTCTTGCTTCTAGTTTGTTTCCACATACCCCGCTCCTAGTATTTATGTCAACTTGCCTTTGTTTGTATGCCGGCCATGTTGTGGTGTTGTAACATACTACATACTGCTTCTAGAAAAAGGAGTATCTTCCTCACACACGTATTCTCTGACGAAACTGTTTTCTAAACTCCCCTCGTCACGTTACGGCTCACCACGCGTGCAACTGGTGCCTCTCTGGTCGTGTCGGTATGCCGCGGTGACGATAGGGTGGACATGAAGAGACACGCACTCCACGCCCGGCCCGATTTCTCCGACAAACATTGACAAACAGTAGGTGTAGTGCAAACGCTGACCTTGACGGTGTGATAGGATGGACATGAAGAGACACGCACTCCACGCCCGGCCCGATTTCTCCGACAAACATTGACAAACAGTAGGTGTAGTGCAAACGCTGACCTTGACGGTGTGATAGGGTGGACATGAAGAGACACGCACTCCACGCCCGGCCCGATTTCTCCGACAAACATTGACAAACAGTAGGTGTAGTGCAAACGCTGACCTTGACGGAGTGTGAATAGGCATGGACCATGAAAGAGCAACGCACTCCACGCCCCGGCCCGATTTCTCCGACAAACATTGACAAACAGTAGGTGTAGTGCAAACGCTGACCTTGACGGTGCGGCACTAAACAACTTTTAGTATTTTTGGGTATGTTTTTAACCATAATAAAAAGGCGTGGGTCTGGTTTGCTGGTGAGGGAGAGGTCGGGGTTCGAATCCCAAACTGGCGTGCTGAAGTTTTTCCCGTAAATATTGTCCCACTCTTATTTCACGCAAATACAGGTACACTTCCTCTAAATTGTAACTTACTCGACCCTAATCTCTAAGTGTAGTTAAATGTGCATAGCCCGGATGAGTATCAAGACGCGGAAAAAAAAATATCAGAGAATTAATATTCTAAAAGTGTTTTATTCTTAGAACTAAGTTGGTTTGCCGTTGACGGGAGGCCGGTATTAGAATCCTACTGGATATACTGAGTGTGGTTTTTCTTAGATATTTTTTATTCCCTTCGCGTGAATGTGGGTACACTTCCTTGAAAATATCACCTTTCTCATCCCTACCACGTCAGTGTGTTGCTAGTCATTGATGGACAAGTAGGCGAATGAATGCACACTAGCTTTAAACTTGACATCTGACAACCCCATTGGTCAATAAATCTTATTTCACGTTCATACGCTGTCACTTTATGTTAGTGGTCATCTTTCTGTTGTAAGATATACAGGTGGCCATCAAGTCTGGAGACATGGGCAAATACACAAATATAGGCAAATATACTTTCCAAGGAGTGATGCTGAGTTTTGAGCCACAATCTCGGGGTTTTATAGAATGACAGTCAAAGGACAAGGGCTCGAATCCCTGTCAAAGTATACATTTTCTGTGTTCCTTAGGAAATCATTATTTACAGTAAATTGTGAAATTTTTATTCAGTTTGTTTATTACTGTAGAAATATATAAAGATATATTTTCTTCTCTATATCTAAAATAATATAGCAATTTTTTTTTCAGTGACATAGTTTTTACAGTCACTACTTACGCTAATTATTTAAATACATGGTATAAGGAGGCTAGAATTAAAATAAGTGCACCACAATTTGTTTGTACAGAAGATAGAAAAACCAAAGTGAAAACCACACTTTGTTCTAGGTGTTAGCCTGTTAAAAAAAAATTGGAAATATCTTTTTATCTTTTAAAAAAATTAATGAGTTAGAAAAAGGTGGCCAAAGTTGGCAAAAAATTGCAATATTTTAAATTTTATTTCAATTAAATATAATTTACGTATGCCTACTTTACTTTAGAAATAGGCCCTACTGTTAACTTTTTTCGAACACCATACTAACAAGAACATTGTATTCTATAATCTAAAAAAAAATCTGAATTAAATAAAACTCGTTAAACCATTTTTCCATTTAAAATCATTAATTTATTATTATAATATGATTATAAACCATCCAAAACCAAGTATTTTCTTTTTTATTGCTACATTCAGAACACAGGTTATTGACGGCTTAATCTGATTGGGTAGAGATGAGGAAAACAGCTAAGAGGAAGTGAACCCGCATTTGCATGGAGTAAAGAGCGTATTACCCGAACGCGTAGTAATACACAGTGCTAAATTAAACAAGATTAATAAAAACACAAACACATTATAAAAAGTTTGCATACCTCACATAATACGGAAGGCCACAGTAGCAAACAAACTCTCAAATATTTGTGTTGATATTATGTCCATAGCAAAATGTTAACTTTTTGCAATAATGCGTTCATTATAACATTCACATATCCAGTTAAAGTGATAAATTAATGGTCTGGACTGGCTGTAAAGCTTGTTCTATAATAATGTTGGACAAATGCGCCGTTAAACAATATAAGAGTTCTTAAACTTTTTTTTTAATTTCTAATTATTTAATCTTCAATATCCTGAAGGATTCGAAAAATCTCCCCTCAAATATAAGACAATCACGGCACAGATTTATCTGAATGCCAAACCCTTCCTTCACCTCTGACAATACGTGTATTAATCACAACTTGTGAATGTGTGGAATGCCAGACCTCCACCGTGGTTCGGATTCCACGTTAAACTGTAGGTCCTTCATTTCATCTCACAATCACCCTACCATTACACATTAGCTTAAGTGCATATAACCCAAATGGGTAGTAAGACTCGGAGCTTAATAATAATAATAATAATAAAAATAATAATAATAATAATAATAATAATAATAATAATAATAAAAATAAAAGACAAGTTTCGCAACGCTGCTTAGTCGAGGTTGCCAGTAGCTCCTTATTATCCCAGCACACCACCTTCAGGCTTAACTGCGAGCTAGGATATTTGGCAACAGCTAACTTAGAGAGAGCGAAGATAAAGCTTTTCTCCATAAGACCTGCAGTTTCCTCAGAGGTGATATTGGGTGTAGTAACCGCCGCGCCTGTGTGGGTCTTGGGACGGAAGGAAGCACACACATTCCCGCCGAGATGGGACGGAAGGAAGCACACACCTAAATTCCCGCCGAGATGGGACGGAAGGAAGCACACACATTCCCGCCGAGATGGGACGGAAGGAAGCACACACATTCCCGCCGAGATGGGACGGAAGGAAGCACACACATTCCCGCCGAGATGGGACGGAAGGAAGCACACACATTCCCGCCGAGATGGGACGGAAGGAAGCACACACATTCCCGCCGAGATGGGACGGAAGGAAGCACACACATTCCCGCCGAGATGGGACGGAAGGAAGCACACACATTCCCGCCGAGATGGGACGGAAGGAAGCACACACATTCCCGCCGAGATGGGACGGAAGGAAGCACACACATTCCCGCCGAGATGGGACGGAAGGAAGCACACACATTCCCGCCGAGATGGGACGGAAGGAAGCACACACATTCCCGCCGAGATGGGACGGAAGGAAGCACACACATTCCCGCCGAGATGGGACGGAAGGAAGCACACACATTCCCGCCGAGATGGGACGGAAGGAAGACACACACACATTCCCGCCGAGATGGGACGGAAGGAAGCACACAACATTCCCGCCGAGATGGGACGGAAGGAAGCACACACATTCCCGCCGAGATGGGACGGAAGTGAAGCAACACACAATTCCCGCCGAGAGAAAGCCTGACTTGGAATGAGCATACTTTTGAGGATCACGAGAAGACTTAAAATACGTCCCAAACCCAAAGGGGCTCGAAATGGAGGCGAATAGTCTTAGGCTACTTTTTTTTTTGCTCTACGCGTTTTACCACCACACATTTACACTATAAGTTAAAGATGAGGAAAGGGAGGATTTAGAGGTAGTATACCCGCATTCGTGTGGAAGAAGCGTTAGGGAACCATTTATAAAAAAAATAGCCCACCTCCTTACATCCGGCGTGGATACAAACCCGACCATGCCGTCACCAAAAGATCGGCTCGCTTTTGCACAAATGCTCATCGACGCGGGTCTCTTCGGTGCTCCCGAACACGGACATGGTCTTTGCGCAAGCTGTATTCTATTACTTAATTAAGTACGTGTTGAATAGCAGTGCGAATTATTGTCAATCTTGGCTGCTATCAGCAATCGTGAAAAACTTGTAGTTATTCGAGGATATCACAGTTTGTTTGTTTTTGCGATACTCTAGCACAAACGCATACGTAGTAAATATGAATTCAAGTCTTTTATCGAATTTAAAATGTTGTGATTTATCAAGAAACGGTGCAAAAGATTACAGGTCGACCTTGATGGTCTTGGGATAAAGTGATCGCCACAGGACCCAATGTTCGTAGGTTCAAACCCAACCGGGGTTGACAGATTTTTCTCAAGCTATAAAAATCCATAGCACGACTTCCTTCGGAGTGGAAGTAAACCCGTCGGTCCCATGTCGATTGTAGCATGTAAAATAACCCTGGCAGATATGTGAAAATACCTTTCTCGGCAAAATTTGTAGGGCCTCTCGTTCTCGCTCATAGAAATTCTCGTGTGCTGTTATAATCATTTGGTTCAGAAAGTGCACACTAAATACCTCAAGTAAATACAAACTAAAAGATGACAGCATGAAATTTTTTTTTTGTTGGCTTGAGGTAAAGTACCTTAAGATTATGCGTTCATATAATTTAGATGACACCCACGCTTACAAAGGCGTCACCACTGTAGTCTTGTTTGGTTCGTCGGTGGCGGCTCGAACTTCTACCGTGTGTAAGTAACAAAGGTTCAGTTACATTTTAAACATGAGCACACACAAAAAAATACGTTTTCAAAATGGTTTTCCACTCTCCAACACGCAAATGCGGGTACACTTCCTATTAGTATAACCTTCCTAATCCCTGAAACCATTGTGGTAACTAGTACATAAGCGTATAACCCAAACGGGTAGTAAGACACGGTGCTAAACAAATGTAATAAATCTCATAAATATGTAAAATAGGTGTAAATGGTTGATGCGACTCACACGTATTTATACTGGTTTTGACTCGTCATTGAACCAAAGTAAACTTTAACCAGAATTATTTAAAATCAAAATCAACTCTCCGCAAAAAAACAACTTAAGTATTTTTAGACTAAACCACAAATATAACTTGCATATATAAAGTCTGTTCAGCGTAGGAATTGATTTCTGAAAGGCCTTTTTCCCTACCAGAAAGCTATTATATAGTAGGATTTTGGTAGGAAAAAAGACCTTTCAGAGAGTAATTTCTACCGTGAATGTAGTATACGTACATACATACATACATACATACATACATACATACACACGTACATACATACATACATACTATACATACATACATACATACATACATACATACATACATACATACATACATACATACATACATACATACATACATACATACATACATAAACATACATACATACATACAATACATACATACATACATACATACATACATACATACATACATACATACATACATTACATCATACATACATACATACATACATACATACATACATCATACATACATACATACATACATACATACATACATACATACATACATACATACTACATACATAATACATACATACATACATACATACATACATACATACATACATACATACATACATACATACATACATACATACATACATACATACATACATACATACATACATACATACATACATACATACATACATACATACATACATACATACATACATACATACATACATACATACATACATACATACATACATACATACATACATACATACATACATACATACATACATACATACATACATACATACATACAAATACATACATACATACATACATACATACATACATACATACATACATACATAAACATACATACATACATACATACATACATACAACATACATGCGGCGGCGCCACCGACCCGCCACACACACACACACACACACACACACACACACACACACCTTGCTCTGGTATTTCTCCCGACAAACATACGCTTCACATCTATAAAACAATGTTAACCTAACCTTTGGTGTTAACACACTTTTATACACATCCGTCTTTGCCTCTTTCGATACTACTTCATTCTTTGCAATAGTCCACATACATCCAACTACTCTCCGAGATACATTCACCCTTCTGTCGATTCCACCACCTATCCTTCCATTTTTACAAAACGTTCTGCCCAGATACACAAAATCATTCACTTGTAACAGTTATCCATTTATACTAAGCTGACGATCATTTCCCGATTCGTCCTTATTAAAACTATCACTTTAGTCTTGGAGACATTTATACGAAGATCCATTTTGCCTATCGCCACATTCAAACCTTTAAATGCATTTTGCAAGTTAATTTCATTATCAGCCATTAATAAAGCATCATCTGCATATAACAGTACTCCCAACTTCACATGGTTCAATTGTACACCAACCCACATCCTCACAAGCATCCCTCATACACTTATCCATGAATACATTAAACAACCATGGAGACATAACATAACCTTGCCTAACACCCTGTTCAATGTCGAATCATTCGCTCAAAGCCCCATCAACCCTAACACAAGCTTTACTTCCATCATAAATCGCCATAATTGCATTTACTAAACCACACCATACTCTCTCAGAACAATCCATAACAAATGCCTACTCACCCGATCGTACACTTTATCAAGTTCAACAAATACACAATACACTTTTTTCCATGCCGCTATACATTTCTCATTCACTTGTTGTAATGCAAATATCTGGTCCATGCAACCTCTTCCTGGCATAAAACCACATTGCACACCCCAAATAACCAATAATTTCTTCGCAGACCGGCAAAAATGAGCACATGGACAGCTGCTGGTCCGCGGGCCACCTGTTGAGAACCCTTGCTTTGAAGCGTCCTTCCTATCGGGATCTGACTTTACCTTATATCCCCGTTACTCTGACCAGTTGGGCAGCGAGTGTCCACACCAAGATTTTTCTTTTTTCATTTGGTGGATTATACAATTACAACGGGGAGCGAAAACAGGTTCGTTATTTTAACAGTAGCGGGCATTTGAACTCATGACAGGCATGGTTAGGTTAGAGGTTAACACGCCAGACTTGTACATTGTGTAAGGTGGCCATTTGTCCCCGGACTGATTTTGTTCTTAACTCGCTAGTTCACATCTTTCATGTACCGTATCATATAGTCTTCATTATACACACGCATTTCATATACCTAATTTAGTGGCATAGTGCACTAATACGAATATAAAAATCCTGAGTGATTGTCCCCAAAATTGCCAAGAAAAAAGTAAAAACTGTTACCTAGCAAGAGGCTGGGGTCAGATCCCGAAGGGCTGGTCGAATGGATATTTTCCTCCCCGTTTTTTGCTATCCTAATCCCTCAGGTTGTATAATTCAAACGCCTGGTAGTGACTTCTTCTAACTCAAAATATTATTTAAAAAACCCTATGTCATACCTACATTGAATAAAGCCTGTTTTGCTCAACCTTTACTGTTACATATTTAAATTTGGTTTAGATTTTTCTCCATCGCCTTACTTCAAGTCCAGGCATGCCTGCGCATTTTAATAACGCCAGTGAAGTCTTGATGGGGAGAGTAAGAGTTTATAATAAACGCACCCTCATTTGCTTGGATGAAACGTGAGGGAATGATTAAGGAAAAAACACCTAAATACACTCAATCTGGACTCAAACTCTGACTTCTTATGTCACTGGTAAAACCATACTAAATCAGTTTGACATATTTTGATATGCTTGCCTACTGGTGTGGGTTCGATGTATTTAAGAGGTGGCCATCGCGACATTTGTCTGCCACGCAGATATCTTTGTTGAACATTCCTTTTGTTAGCTGTTTAGTTTAAACCTGATAACATTTCCTTGCCTCAAAACAGGCCCCTGTCAAAGTATAGGGCGCTATCCCTGCAGTGCCCAGTCTTTCAGACCAGCCAGCAGGCATCTTTTTCTTCGCTCTCAACAATAACCTGGCTGCTGTCCAAGAACATCATTGCATTTGGTCCAGACAGATGCTGGAAAATTTCATGGATATAATAGGACGCACTGTATGAACCAGTCAACAGCAGGAATTTGATCCAGACCTATGCTAAATACTCTTATGGATATACTAGGACATACTGTATGAACCAGTCAACGGTAGGAATTTGATCCAGACATATGCTAAATACTCTTATGGATATACTAGGACATACTGTATGAACCAGCCAACAGTCAACAGCAGGCATTTGAGCCAGACCTATGCTAAATACTCTTATGGCTATACTAGGACGCACTGTATGAATCAGTCAACCAGCAGGCATTTGAGGAAGTAAAGCCATCGGTCCCATGTTGATTGTGGCATGTAAAATAACCATGGAAGGTAGGTTTGTGAAAATACCTTTCCCGGAAAAATTGGTAGGCCCTTTCTCTCTCGCTCATAGAAATTCTCGTGTGTTAGTATAATCAGACGGTTCAGAAAGTGCAGGTTAAATATCTCAAGTAAATAAATAATGATAAATAAATCAAGTTCATTTGCAAGCGTGTTCTTTGAGTAGGCCTACATATGCTACTGTGAATGTGCTGAATGTGATGAGTTTGTAAAGTCACCGGCAGGCGTGGATTAAGGGGGAGTCAAAAGGGTCAGTTAACCCCCCTGTGAAATTTAGAAAATTAATACAAAAAACCAAAGAAAGTTCATATTTTAGAAAGAAAATACAACACAGATAAATTATACTTTATCTGTTTACGCGCAGACACCTCTTAAGCCAGGTCCATACGTACGGTATTCGTCCATGATTAATAAATGCTCGATATGACTCACGCAAGTGTGGAATAAATATTCGTTTTCATGTACGAATATTTGTCGTGCATAGCGAGTCCTAACATTGTTCCGCATAGAGATGGTAGACTACCAAACATCAAAGAAGACTAATAATCGTCTTAGAGAAGTTCATCCACGAATACCGAATATAGTATATGTGTGGACGGCAGGAGCGGCGGAACAGTGGGGGAGTCTGACCCCCTGGAAATAATTTGCCCCTCCCTGGAATAAACTCCCCCTCCCCCCCCCCAGATATATTTCAAATCCTCTGATATTATCGAATATGAAGTTGAAAGATTGCCTTAAATCAAATTCCAAATGACTTATAGATGCATTCTATTGTTAAAAATTTGCCGCAGCGAGGACCACCCCAAATAGCCTAGTTTCTGAAATAATTCAATTTTCAAAATTTTGTTGTTGGATGACCACAAAGATTATCTTCTAGATGTATCTAATTATCGTAAAAAAACTAAGGTGAGGATCACTCTGAATAGCTTTGAGGGGCATCCAAATTTCAAAAATGTTTGGTGAGGAACACTTTAAATGGCTTATAAAATAATCAACTTTAAAAAAAAGACAAGGCGAAGACTACTCATAGCTTCTAGAATGAACCATTTTTCAAAAAAATTTGAAGGGCCACTCCAAATGGTTTATAAAAACTATCTGATTTTTAAAAAATTGGGGAGGATGACCACGGTTTAAAATATACATAAGATTAAATATGAATGATAAACTATTAAACGGCTTTAAACAGAAATTTAACATTATAAGTAACTATGTTATTTATAATTATGACCCCCCTAAGAAAATTATCTGGATACGCCCCTGGTCACCGGTGATTCTACAAAGCCACTGGTTCACTTGGGGAATGTAAAAAATGTATTTACTATTTCACATACTCACCGAACATTTTACTAAATCATCGCTGAGTTTACAAAATTACCATCAACCACCAGTGAATGTTAATAAGTCACGTCAAGATTACGTTCGTTTATGTTAGTTTAGGCAAGTTAGTTTAGTTTAGGTTAGTTTGGATTTATGTTGTATATTTTTATCCACATACACTAGATATTTTATAAAATCACCAGTGAATGTAGATAATACAGTTTATGTTTCATACTTTCACCAAACTGCATCGGGAAATTTATAAAATCACTGGTAAATGTAGATAAATCCTATTATTTGTTAAATAAACCATCGCTTTCGGTGATTCTATACATTCACTGGTTATTTTACAAAATAACGAATTCAGTACATTCACAGTACCGGTACCGGCGTGCGTTGAACTTACGGGTGTATAAAGCATATGAGGGGGAGGGGGAGGTAAATTCGACCCTCGCTACACCTACCAAGTATCTGTATCCACCCGCAGCGGTAAATCTACAAACAGATGGCAAGTTACTGGAAGGGTATCATCTCCTCTGACGAGCATTACCTAGTCCCGTTGGGTGACTGACTGATTGTAGCCTACGCCAGCTTGGATCTTAGCGGCGCTAATTACAGGCGTCATTCACCAACGCTCACCAGTTGCTGCGGTGGAAAGGGGATTTGATTTCTCTCCCTCTTTTATCTTTATTTGCCAACAACTTCCAAAATTTGCTCCGGGAGACACGCAGACAAAGGCGTCAGGTATCGTGTTTGCCGATGACGGGGAGGTCGGAGTTTGAATTCAGCTTGGGTGTACCGAAGTGGGACTATCCCAATCATCCTCCACGCAAATGTGGATACATTTATGATAGAGTTCCTCGCCCTTACTTCATTAGTTTTAATGAGTGAATATCGATTATGGGTAGTAAGACGCTTTGCACAATAAAATACATCCCCCAAATGCACCACATATGCTTGTTTGCGATTAACTTTAATATTTTATATGTCAAGTTCAAAGAACCCCGCCTTAACTCCTTCAAAACTAGCGGGGATTCCTCACCCAGCCGTTACTAAGTATCGCGATGTACTGTCCGTTTGGAATACCCACTAATGGTAGGGATGAGGAAGGTAGAGTTTAGTGTAAATGTATCCGCATTTGCTATGAGAGGGAGTGGAAAACTATTTAAACAAAACTTCCTCATCACACCCGGTCAAGATTCAAATTCCAATCTCACAATTACCGGCAAATCATAGCAGACGGGAATGACGACTTAGCCTGCGTATCCACCGATGCTTGTTCCCATTAATTTTTGTTTCACACATGAGAGCGACAGTGTGGTGGCCTCATTGTGTGACTTGTAAAAAAGGAACGCGGTTTCTTTCAAAGGTAACAATTTATAATATAATAATGCACGCGCACGAAAGATGAAAATTTTGAATTGGAAAATTTTCTGCAGTGGTGGCTTGCGGTGGAGGGGTTAAATTGTAGAGGTGGCACGTAGAGCCTATAATACTTCAAAATATAGTGTGTTAGGAGACGAGTGGTTTATAAGAAGGGGTTAGCGGACAGGTGAGTGGGGGAGGGATAGATAGGAATCACGGAGGATAGGGGGGAGACAAATGTTGGGCCAACCTTAAGCTAGGTACACATTGGACGATTATCGGCCGACGCGAGTCGCTGGACAAATTTCTCGATCAAGTCAGGCCGCCGACTTTTCCAATACAAAAGTCTCCACCGATTGTGTCTGTCCATATAGAGCAGCAACATTCACTGCCGACACCTTCTTAAGTTCCTCTAGTGATTGCAATTGTGATGGATCCCTTAACCACTGCTGGCATCACGGCCGCTTTTATTGTAATTTAAAAAAAACTCGCAATTGCTCGCACTGCAACCCCCTTTTTGTTCCTGTCGCGATATTCTTTGTAATTAACTTGCCACAGAGTAGTGGCTGCATGGAGCAGTTCTATTAAACATAGAAGATTTTCTTGCGTCCACATTATTCTATTAAAAAAATAATCAAAACATAAATGGCAATTAGTTATTTTATAGCATGTACAAGTTAACTTAAATTATCATTATTTTTAGCTCAATTATTACCTGGCCAGAATCAGGTTGTAACCCTCAAAATAGCTAAAAAATGATTTTTATATGATTATAATTACAGCAGATAGCTATTTAAATTTAAATATAAATATTTTATATTTGTGTATAAATATTTGTATATGTTTAAATATAATTAACTATAAATACTGTATTTATAATATTTGTTGATTATATACAAATATACTAGCCAAAATATTGAGATCAGGCAGGTGTTGACTGCTCGCTTGCATATAGACTCAAACAAACAAAAGTCGGCCGACTGACATCGCTACGTACACATTGAGAATGTTTTCCATTCCGGATGGAAGACTCGACGACAGCAACATTCTTTTGACAATTCGCCGCTCGGCAGTCGGCCGAGTCTGGCTCCGCCCACTTGACGACAAATATCGTCGGTCAACATCGGCCAACGACTCGCGTCGACCGATAATCGTCCAATGTATACATCGCTTAAAATTATTTCAATTTATTGATGATAAATTATTATTATTACTATTACTATTATTATTATTATTATTTTTATTATTATTATTATTATTATTATTATTATTATTATTATTATTATTATTATTATTATTATATTAGCACCGCGTCTTACTACCCGTTCGGGTTATACGCACTTACGCTAATATGCAATGGTAGGGTGATTGTGAGATGAAATGGAGGACCTACAATTTAACGTGGAATCCGAACCACGGTGGAGGCCTGGCATTCCTCACATTCACAAGTTGTGATTAATACACGTCTTGTCAGAGGTGAAGGAAGGGTTTGGCAATCAGATAATATTGATGATAAAAAACTGAAGTATGATTTACGAACATAGCGGGCCTACAAAGGCTCGCAATCATTTGTTTCTTTACTACTTGTTTTATCACCACGTCTTACTACCCGTTCTGTTTGTACGCCTATGTACTAATTACTATTATGTGTTAGGGATGAGGAAGGTTGAATTTAGAGGAATTGCACCCGTGAGAGTGGAAAACTATTCGGGAAAAACCGCCCTCATTGCAACCGACTGGTATCGAAAACCGATCTCTCTGTCATCGGCAGTCTAGTCTATTGCGATTCTACAAATGTGTATAGTCGGATCGCCATAAAAATAACATTTTAGAAGACATAACAAATTAATATACAATATTGCACACAGATAAAAGGTCACTATGGCCTACCAATGTTGAAAACATGGCTTGGCTTATGAAAGCATAAAAAATTAGCCCTAACCTTTTGAATTGTCTTGATAGGGCTCTTTCTTGGCCGATCCGACTATAATTAGACATGTTCTTACAATGAAGTCACACGTTTTTCAATTCAGATGTGTACTTGTCCTGTCAGCTTTATTTTTGTAACATGACTTCTAGCATTCGTAAAATAACTTGAGTAATAATATATTCAGCTGTGAATAGATTGTACTTAAAACCCACTCGAGGGAAGACAAGACAGACTCGGTCGTCATGGTCAGTATCAGAAGTTGACCTAAAGAGACTGGGTTCGTATCCTGATCGTTGCGGCTTAGGCTTAGATTTCACGCGATGCGAAAGGGAGTGATTCGAAGTTATTTTTTAGATACATAGTCCCAATCTGACTCGTGCTAAGCGCCATTTTGGCGTGGGAATATCATAGCAAACCTCTTAGTTACTATACACTTATCGAAAGTTGTCATGTCATTATTTGAGTTGACAAAAAATAACCTCAAAGCTGTCATAAAACATTACAACAAAAAATCTCTTCCTTTCCTCCTTCCTCTTTCTATTCCCCTCTTTCCTGCTCCTACCGCCCCTTCCCCTCTTTTACTTTTCCTTCCCTTATTTCCCCTATCCCCTTCCCTTATTTACACCTTCCTCTCTCCCCTTTCTCCATATTTCTCTCTTGTTAAGTCTCTTTATTAAGACCTACATTGGTTATTTTCAAGTGGCCAAGAATGTAAAAAACCCATGATTTTCTACCAATCATAACCAAACTGTGTGTACACACATCATTTCTTTAACGATGTTGCCTACTTGGAGATTTCGAAGAGTTTACACAGTCACTTTAATGTAGAGGATTTATAAATAATACGTTTACAAAAAACTACTTAAAATTTTTTTTGTGATACTGTAGGACTACTTTTAAAATTATTTAAGAATTTATGGTTTTTGTTTCAACGTTATATCTTTAAAACTAGCTGAGGGTTCAGCCAGACTGACAAAATTAAAATGTACATCATAGGATATTATTAACATAAATAAATAAATGGTATGAAACTTCGCACGGACTTTCTCGCTCTATTGTTTAAAAATGGAGATATTTAGTCAAAACTCGTAATATAGTGAACCGAAATAATATACACTAGTAAACCCAAGCATATATTGCACTATACATATGTAAAACATTTTTTGAGTCCCAGTTTTAAATTTTATAATTTTATTTTTAAAGAATTAATGTCCTCATTTGTATGTGGACCGATAAAAAAGATCACTATTGGGTCCACAAGGGTCAACACTTCGTATTAAAGTTTTGACTTCCGGTTAATATTTTCGACATTTTACTAGGTGTTGCACATCTTAATGTCATTGCATTGCTATTAAATTCCTCATTTATAAATTTTGACCAATAAAAAATGTAAATATCGATTATTGAGTCCAAAATGGAGATGGATCGTTGTTGTAAAAACATTTCTCCTAAGAGATTTAAGGAAAAATAACAAACTTTTTGAGAGACCTATATTTAATTACTTAATGGCATTGGATAATTATTGCGTTAAAACTTAAGTAGTATTTATTTAGAACTAAAGCTCACAAAATTGTATTAATATATTTGCCAATATCTCAGAAACTGTTGGTTTTATAAAAATATATTTCATATAATTTTTTAATAGTACTACAACTTTGCAATAATAAGTTATTTAGTATCTCAAATAGTTGCGGAGATACGGAAATTTCAGCTTCTGTAAAGTACTCTAAAAGTCATTTTCATGAGAAAATGAAAATAGCAAGTCTATTTATAATCTTAATCAACGCCTACATACGAATCAAAATTGTTAGAGCCGATTTTGAGAAAATCGATTTTTTCTCTTCCGCTCTTTATTAAACTACACTTAATTTTTAGTTTAAACAGATACACAGACAGACGGCATTGCAAAGACCACTTTTTAAGGTTTGGGGGGTCATGAGACGTCGACATCCATCAACATTTCAGGTTAGGTTTTTTTTAAGGTCGCAATACTTTCTTTACCTTTTGTGTTCGAAAAGTTAAAAAATATAAATACTTGCGTATAGCTTGAAAGTTAATGGTTTTATAAAATTATGCTTCAAATAAAATATTTGTATTAATAATAGATCTACATATTTGTAATGATAAGCAATTTCATATCTCAAATAGTTTCGGAGATATGATAAAAAAAATAAAAAAATAATGCATCAGAACGGAGCCCTTGAAGTCATTTTGCCGAAATATTGAGAGTAGCCATTTTGTTTGGAATATTTATAAATGTTTATAAATGAAATTTAATCAAAATTGTTAGAGCCGATTTTGAGAAAATCGACTTTTTCTCTTTTTGCCCTTCAGTAAACTACCCTTAATTTTAGGGTTAGATATCCAGTTAAAAAAAAACCTTGGGGCAACCCTATGAAAACCCTAGATACCAAGTTTTAGCCCGATCGGTAAAGTAGTTTAGGCTCTAGTTGAAGGTACAGACAGACAGGCAGACGGAAATTCAAAAACAACTTTTTTGGATTCGTGGGGTCATGAAACGTCAAGATACATCAAAATCTCGAGTTCAATTTTTTTTGACGATCACAATAATTTCTCTACCTGTAAGATAGAGAGAAAGTAAAAATATGTATATAAAAAATCATTGAACTATACTGAATTGTGTTCCAACTCGACCTGGTTTCTTTTGGCCTTCCAATCTCAACTTTGTTTTTATATAGAAACGGTGTATTTACAATCTGCATTAGGGGCAATCCTTAGTTACGAAAGGGGTTTTTTTGAGGGGGAGAGAGGGGTTGTCAGAATTCATCCTATGTAAGGTTTTTTAATCAGATGAAATCTAAAAGAAGAAGAAAAATCAGAAAATTTTGAAATGTTTCATTTTTATTCATTGATTTAATCACTCATTTTCACTGTTTTAAAGAAATAATTGAAATATAAACTTCATATTTTGCCACTATTACCAATCCATATGTCTAAAAATAACTAAATGATTAAAATAATCTACTTTACCAAATTGCAAAAAAAAAAAAAAAAAAAAAAAAATTAAGATGTTGGAGGCTGGTGAGGGAGGTGACAACTCTTATAATCCCTTACGTGGGGGGTCGAAAATCATGGGGAAAAAAGCCTTTGCCCCTTAATGAAAAATATGCTCAAATATCTAACTATAATGTTATGATCATAAAACTATTATAATGTACTTTTCTATTGGTACTAGTTATTATTTAAAAACTTAGTGTTACTTGTTTATTACCATTACCATCATCATTTCTTTTGCTTGTGGTCGTCAATACTTGCTGCACTATGTAGATTGGCCCGCAACTAACCAAAGGTTGGTGCACACTGAACTAGAGCTATCATCCTTTCGTTTTAAAGTTAATGCATTGATAAAGTTGTGTTAAACTTAAGCTTCCAGTGTATAATTGCATTAAAGGATATTTTATTTGTCTGTATGCGCAGTGGAGACCTACCTGAGCCCAGTGGAGACGCATTGTAACAATATCGACTACTTCATCCCGGATGTTGAAAACCTCACCAAACTGTTCTCGGAGGATGCCATGGCCAGGCTGCGTAAGTTACACACAGTTCTTACTCTTCTTAAATATTGAGGGGTAAACAAAATTCTCCTACCAAACCCCCTTTTATTTATTTAGGGCTGAAAATTATTACATAGTAAAAAAAGCCTGCAAAATTTTAAAAAAACCTCAATGGGCCATTTCATCATCAAAGTGTAATTTTCAATAGTTTTTGAAATAAATTTATCATAGAATAATGAACATTTTTGTTGCAGAAGTGTTTAAGTAAAACATATTACACTTTAAAGAATAGGTATACTTAGAATAGTTTCTTCATATGGAAATATTTATTCTTAATAATATTTTAGTTTGTCAAAGACTAGGATGGTATTGTCAGTTTATAAATTCTCTGTTAGTGTAATACTGTAATTTAATGTTTGTTGTAATTTTTTTAATATGTTTCAAATTAATTTTTAATCAACTAAAGTGTAATTGGTGAAGTTAAACTTGCAATAACCAATTTCCAACTCCTTTTGTTTATATTTTCCTTTAAGGAGTGAGAACTGTAAAACTCATCATTATCATTTAGAGCAGAATATTCATTTGTAGGAATAGTCGCAGCATTTTAGGGAGTAAAGTAAAAATAAATAATTGTTAACACACTTATTACTGAACTAGGAAATATTTAACGAATTCACTAGAGCTTGTCAGTGGTTGAAAAGTTATCTGAACTTGACCATCAAGATGAAGGAATCTTGTAATTATTCTAACCTGCTTTTAATTTTAATGTTTTACTATTCTTCCTCTCATAAATATTGTTTTATAATCAAAACTTAATTTTGGTTTGGACATGAAAGAACTTGAATATATGGTTAAACTATACATTATTTTTGCAAAAATCTACTCGAATAGTTTTTACCAAAATGCTCACATGCATTACATCATATTATGAGGAAAATCAAACACAACTCCTCAAATTTGACTTATTAATTATAACTTTGTCTGACAACTTAGCTAAGTCAATAGTGTGTCTTCCTACTGAGCTAAGAGTCCCAGGTTCGATTCCTGGCATGGCCAAAAAATGTATCATTAATGAAATGTGGGTTTCCCTTTTCATAGTGATGTTGGCACATTAAATATCTATTTAAAATAATTATAACTTCTCAGTCACCATGTTTTTGAACCCATTCATTCTATCCACATATTTACACTAACGGGGTAGAGAATAAGATAACTGAATTTTTGATGAAACCTACCTGGAAAGTGGTAAACCATTCAGGAAAACTAACCTCACTACAGCATGGGTGTTCAAACCTCATCATCGTCAAGTCAAACCAGATAAAGTTGGTGTCATAGATCACCGGTCTATCAATACCACTGGTGGTATGCTCTGCACTATTTGATATTTTTACCCTTAAATTCTAGTATACCTTCAATGATTTGATGATATTTAGTGATTAATTCTTATTTTTCAATATTTTTAGTAAGCTACAAATTATAAACTTACTGTTTTAACTTGCCATTAAAATTGGAATTACTTTTAATGTTTTATGACTTAATTAGATAATAAATTAATTAAAATATATGCATTTGGTTCTACTTTTTCACACAAAATTTACATCTTTTCAATCGATAAAATCGCTCAATATTACCCTTAAAAATTATTTGACATCAAAAAGTAAATTCCCAACCCTTAATAGATGTCAAAATAGTTCATCTGGAACTAAACCCAAGTTCCTTAAACTGTTAATAAGTCTTCCTGATTACTTAGCTATGGGATTGGCCTCTGAATTAATAACAAGTTCTTATTTTAAATATGCACTGGCCTTGTGACAATCCAGTTTGTGAGATCTAAAGCTATATTCTGTTTGCCATTAAACATTATCTGAAAATTGTGCATTCATACATCAAGCCACACATGTTCGCCAAATGCCCCTTTTGACAGATGGTAGGAATTTGCCAAGACTGCTTTTTGATTTGAAACAGAAACCTTTTTCAAAGCCATATTAAGTTATGGTTTTATGTTGGGTAAATAAAACATTTTGTGTAAAGCTATCTCGCTTTAGACTCATAGGGCCAGTTTCATAGTCAAACTTAGTGCGCCTCAAGTCCAGCTTGAATCTAAATACAAGATGACACCTACCTAGATCAGAATGGAATGGGTCTGTTTTGCATTTGACCCTCCCAAAATTTTGCAATAATCCTAATAAAAGACCTAAAAACATGCCGTATGACTAGGCTTGCCAGATTTCTGAAATGTTCAACCGGGACACCGGAATGCCGAAATTTAAACATTTTATTTCTTACATGTTAATATTTATATATAAGTTACTTAAGTAAGAAGAAACACTTTGATTGAAGAATAAAAATTTGAACTATATTTACATGTACTTTTTATTGGCTAGGACCTCTTTTAGAAAGTCTTTTTTGGTTTTAATCTTGTTGTAAAAATCTTCACAAGCTAATCCGATATTAATTTTACATGTCATCAAGCCTTGAACCGTAGATTCCTTCATTAAACCCATATCATCCGTCCATGCATTGTTCATCAACGAAAATACTCTCTCAACTGTTGCAGATGTCCCAGGTAAGCAGAAGGCATACTCAACAATCTTGATCAGATTGGGGGCTTCTATGTGATTCTCCTTGAAGTGACCAAACAGCCTGAGCCATTTTTCTTCACTTGAAATAATCACATCTCTAGTAGTCTCTTCTTGCCTCCATTGCTCCCAATTTGACTGCAAATATTCCTTAGAAAGCACAAGTTCGTCAAACATCTGATCATTGTTTATTTTCATATCGGGTACATCAAGACTGCTATTAATAATTTCAGCAGAAGTTTCGGCGTCTTCCCAATCAACAGCATTTGTTTTGGTCAGATTGACCCATGACAACTGTTTAACGTTTCCAAAACTATTCTCCCAGAGGTCCAAGTATGCAATGCATCTTTCATAAATGCCATCAAATTCTTCTTTCAATCTGTTACGGACTTGCTCATATAGATTCCTGTAGATGTTCTTTGCGCCCATAGAGATAAAGTTTGAAGCCTTTCTTTCTGTCGGGTTTCTTTTGAGATCTTTATGAGCTTCAGCAACTTCAAAAGCTGTAGTGTTATCTTTTTCCATTCCCAGGATGGCCTTGTTAAACAGTGCAAGCTGTCCGTGGACAAACAACAAGTAGAGCTCGCCCGTTGAATCAGTAAATAACTTTTTTATTGTTGATGGGCACATTTCTTGGTCTAAAAAAAACGCTTTCAGACCTTCAAAAATCTGTAAAATTATTTCCAGAGCGGGCATCATTGATAGAAACCGGGTGTTCCCGTGTTGAATGAGTTTACGGTACTGTATCTCGGCATATTCACAAAATTCTTTTAGTTTAGTTACACAGACTGTGTATATGTGGAAGTATTTATAAATCTTCACCAGTAAGGCCTCAATATCGATTGGGAGACTGTCTACTGCAGTTTGCACACAGTTGTGCACAATGTGTGATCCACATCCGATTCCATTGATTTCCCGTCCTAGGTTAGTCTTGAGTCGATGGAAAACATTGTTTTTCCCTGCTCTTTTCATACCACCGAAGTTATTGTTGCAGTTATCTCCCCAAAAGCCAACTACTTTGTTGTTCAAATCGTTTTGCAACAGGACAGAGCATAAGTGATTTGTAAGAATTTCAGATGTTTCATTCGCCACAGATTTGAAATCTAACAACTTTACTTGCACACCAGAATTAGGATTAAAGTAGCGCACAACAATTGGCACAAGTTTTATATCCTTTCTATTTGATGAATCCATATTTACAGATACGTAGTTTGACTTGGTCAAGTCTTCGTTAAGCTCTTCTTGAGCTAAAGAGCTATGACATTTAAAACTATTGCCTCACACTTAGTTTTTCCGAGTGGGAATTTAAGTTCAAAAAACTTAGAAATTAGTTTTGATGAACAAGAAGTCGAATTGAAACTTAGGCTATGGTTTGCTGTGTGGTAAGCAAATGTCGCCTCTTTCGCTGCTAAGTCTAAGTTATTGTCATTAGAACTCGCAGTCTTAAAAAAACTTGTCAGTTTTGATGAGCTAGCAGCACATGCTAAACTCTTTTTGTGTTTACTCGACTGCAAATGATCTTTTATATCGGATCGATCACCGTGAGCAACCGAAAACTCAGAATTACAATGTGAACATTTAACTCTATCGTCTTGATGTTGATTACCAGTACCAGTACATACCTTCTTCAAAAAAGGGAATTCATTCTGTAAATCCTCGGTGAATTTACACGACCGTTTTGGCATTTTAACAGAGAACGCATAAACTTTCACTTAAAACATAAATAAAACAGCGCTAGCTCACTAACACAACAGGCACCGCCGACGGGGACTGACAACTGACTGACTTATCTCAATCGCAAGCGGCTAGCGCCGAGGTGGGCGAGTCCAACGTTATTGCACACGAGGGGGTGTAGTGTGTAGCGAAATTTCTTCTGGCGCTAAAGTTACACCCCTTGGTGCCCAATATTGGACTCGCCCGGAAAGCGGGACGGCGAGACAAGACGATACGATGACAATATTATTAGCAGACCATCACTCTTCCATAGTTTTCACTTTTCATACAGTACAGTGAAATAAATGACAAAATATTTATCCTAAATAATCCTTCACAATTAATTATTTTTTGACTTTTTGGTCATCTATTATAAGAACTATAATCAAATTTAATTTTTACCGGGACGTGAAGTAAACCGGCCGGGACACCGGGACTTTGTCTGAAAACCGGGACTGTCCCGGTCAAACCGGGACGTCTGGCAAGCCTACGTATGACTATATTATAGCAAACTGAAGATGTGCCGAATACTTGGGCTACATTTTAAGTTCAAGCTTACCATTTGGTATTCAAAAGGTATAAAAAATTGTACACATTGAAATTATTTGTAAAATTCTCAATTGAAAAAATAAACAGAAATAATAGCTTCAATATATTTTTTTTCACACATTTTAGTAACCATTTGGGTTGGCTGCATACTTTTTTTTTATGCTAATGGAATAGAAATAAGGAATGTATAATTTTAGAGTAAATTTAGCTGCACTTGCATGGAGAGAGGGAAACTATTTAGGAAAAATAGCTCTGTATACCTGTCCTGGATTCGAACCCCAACCTCCCTGTCTCCGGCATTCCATTCTGACAGAACAGAGACATGTTAGGCCACACAACCACTGATACGGTTAAGATGATGTCAATTTTATCATATTAAACCTAAATATGGTGACTCTTGGCAATGTTAACTTTACTACATTTATATTCTGTATTATCTAAAAAATTTTTTTGACAAGTATCTGACTGAAGCTATTAGCGCTGGTCCAAAAATACTGTAATTGTGAAAGCAGTGACTTGTGTTTCCCTGGCATTCATTTGCAACCATGCAGGTCTCTGAGCCATGCATATATATACCACAAACTACAGTGTGAAAACAATAGCAGGATATTTCCTATCCGTGTCGCAATGTAGCTTACTCTATAAACACACACAAACATCACACATTCACAATTTGCGAATACCACACATGCCCAGATAGATATGCTTGAGTCACCACATAGCTTTGACTGTGGAATTAATGATCTCTCTATTTAAATATGCCCTACACATCATCGGGAAAAGAAAACGTTCTTTGTCTTTAACGTGTATGTTTAAGTGATGTTTTTATGAGTTTGAATGTATGATTGTGTACAAACTATCATTTATTGTTGAAAATATCTTACAACTTTTTATGATTTTAACTAATGGGTTTAATTTGTTTGTCATTGATTACTAAGAATGGAGATTGTTATGTGATCACTAATAATAATGTAATGCCTGCAAAGCTACATGTACATGCTACATGATCTTCAAATTATTCTTCCTTGTCCGATTTTCTTAAGTTAGACCCACTAGTTAATCTAAGCTACTATTAAAAATATACAAAACCAGTTGTTCTGTGTGTTCTAAAATATAGTTTGTACCTCATGTTGTACCTCCAGTTAGGGCTACCCACAACTGACACTGACCCAAGACCACAGGATGAAGAAGATACATTTTAAAGGACACACTTTAACATTCTATGTAGAGAGAAGATGGAAAAAGCCTAATGCATATTGCAATTTGGAAACCACCCACAAGTGCACCTAAGCTGAGATTTAAAATCAATCTTGGTATCCTGGTCCAAGTCATATACAGTTGTATATAAAAACTTACTCTATGGCACTGGCTCTCAAACTAATTAGTCTACATGACCCTCTAACCAGGGAACAGCTGTAGGATAAATGATTAAACAAATGATAAACATTCATTTATAGTATATTAGAGAGGAAATTAGTCATAAAATATCTTTTAATGTAAATATAGTTAGTAAATTTAAAAAAAAATCAAATATAAAATTTACCACATGAACTTCAACTTTTGGCACCTCGTGGACCAGATTTGTAATACACTGTGAATATAAAATAAATTATTGTTCCACTTCTTCATTAATAATTGTTTGCGTGTTTTAAATAACAGCACACCAAAAAGCTTTCAATACATGCTTGAAAATCAACTTTGTGTTTGCTTAAAACGATTGAAATATTCTCCTACAAACCCAAAGCATTTCTATTCAATCTCTGTTCAGGTGTACATGTGTGTGTAAGATTTCTGTCAAGGTTGTCTGCCTGAATACTTGCCCTTGAAGTAAATGATCATGTTTAACCTTGTTTTAATCTGTTTCTCTACAGACATGGGCCGTTCCATGATAGCGCTCTTCATCGTGGCGTTCTTTTGCGTGTTTGTAGCGTTCTGGACTGGCGTAGCTGGATGTTGGAGGCGTTCACCTGGGAATATCACTTCCACAGCAATACTGATGTTGCTCACATGTAAGAAGACTAGCAGCCTATTATGAGTCCAGCTCATTCCCGATTAACCGGGATAATTGATAAACTACTAAGCCTAAACCATAAATCAAATCAAAGATGGGTTTTCTGCATTCTTCACTTGATAAAAGTGAAATTGGGATCATTGAAGTTTTTTTTCAAATAATCATTTTTTAAGTGGTTTTATTTTTAAAATATGATTATGTGGTTTCACTTATCTCAATATCACTGTTTTTTGATAAAGACTAAAGAAAACTGTGCTACAATGCAACACCTGGTTCGAGCTGTGTGGGTGTTAACCACCCCATTGTTGAGAAAAAGTTTGAAAGCTGTGAATTTTGTGGAGAGCCAAGATATTGGGTTGGGAGATTCTAGAATTGCTTTGTACCACAGTAGTTCTTTGGATTAAAAATTCTTTCCCGCAGACTTGTACAAACAAATTTTAAATTTCCCAACTGTCGATCACTACTCTTAAAAAGTTTATTATTAGCACCACGTCTTACTACCCGTTCGGGTTATACGCACTTACGCTAATGTGTAATGGTAGGGTGATTGTGAGATGAAATGGAGGACCTACAGTTTAACGTGGAATCCGAACCACGGTGGAGGCCTTGCATTCCACACATTCACAAGTTGTGATTAATACACGTCTTGTCAGAGGTGAAGGAAGGGTTTGGCAATCAGTTAAATCTGTGCTGGGACCAGGGACTTAAAAAGTTCCCAACTTCATAACTCATCGGACATTGAAAGGATAAACCTTCTCTAATAGAGTGTATAGAAACCTTAGTTAATCAAGTTGGCTAGTAGTGCAGATGTCACTGCCTGCTAGTTTTAAGACTACTAGTAATAGCCTGATAGATACTAGTAGACTTAAGAAGGCTAGTTAATGTTTTAAGTTGATCATTATTGATAAACCCTGGAGTATTTATGAGACGAAACTTGTTAGTTCTCCTACACACATTGACAGTGAATGTCAAAACAAATATCGCTTGTAACTTAAAAAAATCCATCATTAACAACTTTAAAAATACAGTTGCCTAAAACCTTGATTCAAGACCCAATTATTACCTCCAGGAGAACCCTCTGCCCCGGATTCCACGTTAAACTGTAGGTCCTCCATTTCATCTCACAATCACCCTACACATTAGCTAAAGTGCGTATAACCTGAACGGGTAGTAAGACGTGGTGCTAATAATAATGATAATAACAATACTTTAATGAAATGTTTTGTAAATTGATAGAATTGTTAAATATTTGTATTAAGTTCTTTGTATCTCTAAAATTGTTCTCAATAGACACTTCTCAATTTTATTTATCTTTAACATGAAGAGTCCAGAAATGTGTTAAGAAAATGTAGTACCTCTTACAATAAGTCTTGAAGCTTTGAGGTAGTTTTAACCTAATCATATAGTATTGCTCCAATTTTCATAGTAAGAGTAAGGGTCTTATCTAACAGCTGGAAATGTTACTAGATTTTCTTAAAGTCTTCATATGTAAGGCAGTGTAATGTGCAGCTGTCACTTTTGGTGGATATCTATAAAATAACACCAGTAAGATAGTAACATTTTATTAATTTTTTTTCATAAATTTATATGTTAGTATTTTCTAAAAGTTCCATCCTATGAACATCGAACCGTGTTACAGTGAATTAGCTTAAGAAATTTGGTTCTCTGGTTTGAGTCTAGCATTCCTTTGTGTGTGTTTTAGGTCTTCTGAGTGCAGGAAGTATGGGTTTGTGGCATGGAGTTGAGTACTATGAGAAGGAAAAAGTAGTGGGGGAACAGTTCTACCAACAGTGGAACAATGTGAGTGCACAACTACCATAATATAATATAATTGTTATGCTAGTGATCTACTTAATGGATTTTTCAATGAGCAGTAGCAACATTTGGAAAGCCCTTTAAATTTTCGATTTTATGAAATGTTATATTGGAAACAATTTCAACAAATTAATACCTGCATTGGTGGGTGTGTGACCTAAATATCGGGCTAATATAGTCTGGGTTGACTGTGACAAGGAAGTCAAGGTTCGAATTCCGGCGATGCATACTGAGGATATTTGTTCCTACATTGTTTTCCACTCTTCCTCTGAATTCTACCTTTCTCATTCCTACCCCATTGATGTACACATTATCCATCAGGGGGAAATCAATCATAATACAACATCCAGGAAATAACAGCATGTATGTCTGTCGCTAATAGTTTCTCATTCTTTACCACCGAGCAATCATTATTGTAGAGGGATCTTAACGTAAATAATCAATTAAACCAGATTTATACTTTAGGGGTAAACAGTCGTGCCATTTTCGAATTGATACAATAAGTGGAACCATCCATCTCTATCTTTAAAAATACTTAAACTAAGGTTTACACTTGTGTTACATGCATTTTGATCCTTATGGTAAATTCACTTTTATTTTCATTTCCCACGAGCAATTGTATAAATGCGCAAGGCATTTTTTTTTATCTAAATAGGGAGGATAAAAAATAATCAAGAAGTTCTGATTTTTCCACTAAGCCATAATTTTTTTTAATGCAATGTGCACTCATTTCTCCTAGAAAAGTAGCACTCTTATCTCGACGGACTACACTGGCTCTATCTAATAATGTGCACCTTAGTGAAACCAAGCAAAGTGAGACAACCATATTTCAAGATAAACAAAGAGTGCTATGGGATAAGTTGTGCATTAACATGATTGCCAATAACTTTTTTTAAACAATCCGTCTTATTACCTGTTCAGGCTATACAAATATATACTACTATAATGATGTAGAGATGAAGAAGGGATTATTTTAGAGGCAATATGCTCACAGGAGGATGGGAAACCATTTAGGGAAAACTACCCTCAGTAAACCCGGCCGGGATTTGAACCCTGTCATCAGCAGGCCAGTCTAACATGAGAGTGACACCTTAGACAATTCAGCCACTGAAGCAGGCAAGCACCTATTAATTAAATAAATAATAAGAAATATATATATATAGTTAAATCCTTTATGTATGTGGTGCCAAACGGCTATATTTAATTAAACATTGAAAGGAGGACAGAAGGGCAAGGCCTACACACTTACCAGGAAACTGTAGGCCTCAAAGTTCACAACAAAACACGTAATTATGAAATTTTGAGGGTACATCAGTCCCCTTCTTAAGAGAAGTGGCCTACAGTTTTCTGACAAGTGTGTAGACCTTGCCCTTCTGTCCTCTTATTAATGTTTAATTTATGTATTTTTGAGTAACTAAAAAATAATCGTCATACCACACTGGTGGGCACACATTCTAAGGCGTCAGGATTGCAATAGACTGGTTTGCCTGTGATGGTAGTTGGTGTTTGAATCTCATTTGGGTACAAAAGGGTTGGAGGAAAGGTTCCTTGTGTGATTTATCACTATGGTTTTATCATTTTCTCTTCCAGCAAATGTGGGGGGTACTCCCTATTCTTACCCTGTAGATTCAGCTGTTGATAACATTAGTGTTCATTATAATATAATTATAATAATATATTGTTTTGACATTTTCTCAGACTTTACTAATCCTCAAGTTAAAATGTTGTCTAGGTGAAGGAAGTAAAAAGGAGATGATGTAACAGTACATTTTATTTGACATTTTGGACATATTTTTATTTAATCCACCAGTACAATGAATTTGAACAACTTTGATTACCAGTATCTTCAAGTATACAATGTCGATACTTACGGAGGTAAAGTTATATTGTTACAGGTTATAGTTTACATCAGGCCATAACTACCAAAGGGCCCATCTCCTTTCTAGTTCCCTCATTGTTGTATCATGGCATGTATGTTGTATGTTGTATCCATCACAACCAACAGGCTCTGAGAGGGGTGACCACCATCTGGTACGACTGGTCATACATCCTGGCGTGGCTCAGCGTCGGCTTCTCTCTTATCTCCTCTATACTGTTCTTCAGTGGTGCCAACTGTCTCAGGGCCGAGCGAGAGGCAGACAAAGCTAAGAATGTGCAGTATATTATGCCAGGTAGCTGCACTGCCCTGCCACACTTGTGTATTGGTCGGCACATTCATGACCTGTATCAACGTGCTCGGTGGTTTAGTAAACTACATCCCTAACATAAAGAGAATCGTTATGTGTGGAAAACCTGGAAAATTCAAGGCGTTTTATAAAAGAAGTTTTGTAGCAAGAGAACAATTTGTAAACTATATTTGGTTTCTATATTTAAATAAATAAACATTAGACAATTTTTTTCAACATTAAACAATAAAAAAATGTATTTTTTCTCTGATCTGACTCTGAGAATATCTCAAATATTTGATTCAGCTTTTTGCTCAAGAAAATGGACTTGGTACACCCCTTAACATTGCTTTTGCATAACAAATAGCAATATATGTTTTGGTATATAGAGAGTAACTATGTTAGTGCAAAAATAATAATATGGGGAACATTGAAATATTCACACAGTTGTGAGTTTTGAACACTCCACTGAGCACGCAAGTACAAGTGATGTCCTTGAAATGTGGTGACTAGCTGTGATGTGAAGGTACAATGTAACATTATGCAGCCTTGGGAATGGGGGAGAGATTGTTTGGAAAAGTTCCTTGATTCAATTCTATTTGCATTATTATCTCTTTTTTTACTCCTAATAGCTCAGCTAGAAGAATTGATTGATTTTAAGATGGCTTTAATAGTGTCTTGTTAAGACTTTTCATGAATAATGCGGACCACTGGCTCATGCACTAGCTTATTTTATTTTAGTAATATGTTTAGGTAATATGCATGTTTGCATGTGTGTGCTACGGTCTTCATTATTGCACATAAAGTTCAATGAAAGATCATAGGTTTTCCAAATTAGTAAGTACATCTTAAAAATATTTATGTTTCAAAATTACTCTATAAATATTACTTCCAACATTCAATTTTATAAATAGCTGCTGTATCTTGTAGATTTGAATGGTGCATTTTGAAACTGTGAACAAGGAACTTTAACAAATCACATTTTTAAGTAAACTTAAGAATTGGATGCACGTTGAAACAGGTATAAAATATTTGGTACAACTTACTTCTAGAATCTATCTTTCTTTACCCAATACATTATAGTTTCATATACTCTATCTTTCAACAATCATTGTATACACATCAAATAATACTAAGCTACTATCCATTTTTATTTACATTTCATTAGTAAGTTGCTAGCCTTTCTATGTTTGCCTGCATGTAGCTACTTTAAGAGAAACAATATTTTATCATATTTTAGTTTGTGGTCGATTACAATCATCTTGTTCTACACACTTGAAAAAAGTGTCATTTCATACTCCTCAAATTGCTTCCCTATTTCTTAAAATATCACAATATTTTTTTTAACAACATTAATTATCCCCTCACGCAAATATGTTTTCAACTAAAATTATAAGCGGGTGTCATCTCCATAATGTGGAAGCTAACAAAATTAACGACACACTTTTTTTCTATCACTCTAGAAGTAGTGAACGTACTGCTAAACTTTTTAAACAAAATTTTGAAATGTTTATATACATATTTACACACGTTAGTCACTAAAACAAAACTGAGTCATCTTGTTCCAATTTATTATTATTAAATATCTCTTGAATGTGCATTTATGCATGTAGCTAATGGTTAACATAATAGCCCTTTTATCCAAGGCTGTAAAATTTCTATGAACTGCATTTTACCTGCATATCGCAAACATGGCTCCTCCACCCCCTATCCCCATAACACTTTGACGACACTAAATTATTAACATAATTAACACAAGCTTTTTTTTCTCTTTGCCTACCTGCTTTATAATATAATGGAACCGCAAAGCAGGTGCTTAGGGAAAACTCCATCTTTTCTTACGATTGGTCATACATTGTGGCTTGGATCGGTGTTGGCTGGTCGCTGGTTTCGGCCATCTTGTTCTCCTCTGCGGCCATTTGCCTCCGCAGTGAACGAGAAAAGGAAGAAGCCATGAACATGCAATATTTGATGCCGGGTAAGGGCTTTTTAACATTCCTCAAAGTTAAAAGAAAAAACACTAATTACATTCTTAGTTGATTGGCTTTCTTGATTTCAGTTTAAATCCCAGGTTACAATGTTTTTGTCTTAAACACTATTTACAAACTCTCAAACCTTTTTTTTAATACTACCACATAATACGAAATAATACAGTAGATCCAAATATCAACCCGCTAAAGAATTTTTAACGTTTGTGTTCATATTTGTTTATATTTTTGTTTTGTTTTTAGCTAGTTCCAACCATTTAAAGTATAGTACAACAAATTATATGCCATATACTGTGGTACATTTGTCTTTTTCAAATGGACTTTCATTTCTAAATGTTCTCACTTATCTGTGACACAAATATACTAAAAAGATCCTAGACCATTTCTTTTAAGTACTTCTTCTTTTTCCAATAGATATAAAATGTATGATGAATTAAAAACTATTTAATAGAAAGATCTGTTTTATTGTGAAATGATACATTTTATTCTAGATAAACTGCATGGTTTAAAAAAAAATCCTTCATCCAATCATATAACTTTTAAATAAAACTATGGCTAGATAAGGTTATTCTTCTTCTATGAACTATCTAGTACCTATCTAAAATAGTGTTTTGTGCATAACATTGTTTGAGCAATACTGATACCAAATAATTTGAATGAGCCAGCCCTAGAAAATAATTATTTCGCAGCAGTAAGTTAATTATTTTCCTTGCAATAAGATTTAAAAAATGAAATAATGTAAAAAATCAAATTTTAAAATATGCTTAGTCCAAACTAACCTAACAAAAGTATATTCTTTAAAACACACCCTATTATAACCTTGCATGCAGCATGTTTTCCCAGGTTAATTAACTTCCTGCTGCTATATTGAAAGTTGAGCTTATATGTTAAAAAATATTATTTTAATTTAAACTAGTATAAGATCAAAACTAAAATTCTATTATTGCAATTGGTAGTGTTTTAATAAACTTTAGTATTGGTTTAGCTCTGAAATCACATATGTTTCATAAGTGTTATCACATTCTAGAATTCCTTTGTTCTTTTAGTTGCTCTGAATGTCTCATCCTCTTTGTCATTTTCCTTTTGTCCTTTTTGTGTTATTTTTCTCTTTAATAAATGGTGTTGCACATTTAAAACTTCCTCCTGAAGATGTCAAATATGAACTATATTCCCTTTTTTCCCAGTGATGTCATTACAAAAGTGTAAAATGTGAACAAATGGTCATCTTTTTACATTAATGTTAGTTTAAAATGTTTTCTTAGTTCCTATTTTACTTGAAAGGTCATATTGTGTTTGTTAATAGCATTATTTCCTGTATCTTTTGGAATGTACACTATTATACTTTAATAGGAAATAGTGATTTTTGTTATAAAGAGGTACGTTATGCCAAAGCTAGAAAATATTATTTAATATTGTTATGATAATAGAAGTTTTACAAGTTAGAGTTAGAGACATATGCTTATGTTAAACATATTCAATAATTTTGAAACATTTCAATGAGAACTATAACTAAGTATTAAAAAAGTGATAAAATTGTATATATATTATAATTAAAACTAGAGATGGGCCACTCGAATCTTCGAATCCACCGGTTCCTTACAAGTATTCGAGGATTCGGTGTTTTACTGGATTCAATGGTCGAATCTTTCACCTCATAAACAAAGCATAATATTTTGAATTAAAAAATTACTTAGTCAGGCCTACTTGAAAAGCACAACTTAATCCAGAATCTTTATTTTGTCGGACAAAAGAGATAAGCATGAATAAAATTATTATTTAAAAAATCTACCCTCCCACCTCTATAGGAAACTTGGACTCGACCGTTACAGCGCGTGCTCACTTCTAAAACTTCCATCTCACGAACACTCTTGTAAATATTTTAATGAACACATTAAAACTCTTCAAAAACTGAAAATCAAAACTAGAATTACAAATAAATTCGAAATAAATAAAACAAATTACAGCTTTTTTTAACAGAAATAAGAACACATTACACATGATACAAAGTCGGCCGCCATTACACATGAGACAATGATGTATATTATGTTTACTCACCAGAGTGATGATTAAATAAAGATACTGTTAATTATTACTACTCAACTGGTTTTAATTATCTACAACTATGCAAAGAACCCCAATTTATTGCATACAATCCTTAAGTTAGATATTTTGTTAAGTTTCATGAAAAATAAATACTGTCAACAGTCAGACACTGATAAAACTGTTCATTTATGCCTACCGGCCTACGTATTGTACATCGATTGTTTGCTTGGAATCAATTCAGGCAATCTGATCATTTAATAAGCGCTATCGAGTTTAAGAGTCAAATAATGATTTTCTTGTGTATTGTGTTTCTCCATACAACATTATAGACATTAGCAATTACTTTACAATTTACAGCCTAAACCAAATTAATTCCAATTATTTGTAATAGATTAGATGGTTTGAAGCCCAACTCTTAAACTTCACAATTTTGCCCGCTACATTGACATAATAAATAATATACCATCAGATGAAGTAGGAGGCGGCCCCAAAAATTACTGTAATGTATTTTGTTGTGTTTTAACTATGAATTTTGAGGCCTTCATTTTGTGTTAGGTATGTAGGCCTTGCCCTTCTGGCGTCTACCATTATTTAATTGTTTATTAAAAAATAAAATTGTGGAACTGTTATCTGTGGATTTTATAATTCCAAGGGCGACATGTTCTTGTTGTTTAGTCAATAAAACCTACACTGCTAACACAGGGCTCTAAGGCATTGAAGTTACATAACACTTGGTCACCATTGATAGGGTATCTTGGAGTGTTAATCTCTTCAGAGTTTAATATTAGTGTTTTCACACATATGATTTTCATTGTAGCTTTTTAAAACATTTCTCACATTAATGTGGGTGAACTCCTTCATAAGAGTCTGTCTCACCCCATGGATAACTGTTACAGTTATAATTACAGAGGTTCATGGAATTGAATAATCACTATATCTTTTGTGTGCTGTATAAATGGATTAGTATATTGAATGAAAGTTACAAGTTTGATAACATAGCGACCGGTGTACACACAGGGTTTTACAAAAACAGGAAGTGGAACAACACAAGTCAAAGATACAAGTAATAGGCCTAACGCACACATAAAAAGGGGTGGAGACATTTGGAACTAATAATTCAAATATGACATGTTGTTATTCACACAATAACACCTTACTTAAACTTCGAACCAAACATTGCATCTTGGTTTTCTGTATTCTTCTTTTAAAAATAGTGAAATTCAGACCAGTGAAACTATTTCACTAGATTTAAAAAAAAAAAAAAAAACTGAATTATAATAATTTTAAAAATGAAAAAAATTATTTAACTAATCCCACTTTCACTGTTATCAAATAAAGGATGAAGAAAACTGCACTTTTGATGCAATTTCTGGTTTGAGCATATTGTTTTATTCAATATTCCGTGTGATGAGTCGCTAAGTTTATGTCTTCATTTCTGTTCCCTAGATTTAATTGGTTGAAACCTGTTTTTTTAAATGATCTACTTACATTACATCCATCCATTAGTGTTTCCAGCCTATGGCCTGGATCAGTTTTTTTATTCAAGCCATATATTTTCCACTGCCGGCTTGCTAGACCTGTTGTAGCTTCATATGCCTTATAATCTATCTTAAGACTAGGACAGACACAACATCCAGTCCCCGGCCATCAATTTGAAAGGGTAAACCCATATTTTCAGCAATAGATACATTTTTGGCCATGCTGGCAACTAAACCCAGGACCCATAGGCAGACACCCTACCGACTGAGCTGAGGTGTCTGACTTAATGATCTACTTAACTATTTTTATTTTCATTAGCCTTGCCATGAATGCACCTTCAATCTAGGATAATTCAAAATCGACAAAAATGAATTAGCTTAACAATTGAAAGTAGTTTTAGAGCTCTCTTACATTATTAATGTGAAATTTGATATTAATTTGAACAATTTGTTAAGTTACCAAATTATTTATAAGTGAAACTGCTGAGATCATTTTAATTAAATATCTTATACTTACCATTGAATTTTAAAAATTGATTTGTATGTACTTTATATCAAGAGGAAGCTCGAAAATGATGAGCCTACAAAACTTTCCATATCAATCCCCAGCTTTAATGAAGATCTCACTTCGAAGCTCCAAATATGAGTACTCGCAGAGCCCTACACAGCACTAATACAACATGTGACCGAGTTGGCTTAGTACCCTTTCACCATTCTTACTAGTTTACTCTATCCCATTCTTCTCCTCTCACTTGCACATTTGCTGTTATCTGCTCCTCCCTTTGCTTCCTTGGTCTCCCCTGTGATTGTTTCCCTCCAAACTTCAAGGCCGTCATTCTCCTTGGGATGATTTCCTTTTCTCCTCTCCTTATGTGTCTGTGCCATCTTACCCTCTCTCAGGTTACTATTCCATGAACCCCCTCTAGCCCAACTCATTCTCACACATCTTCATTTATAATCCTGTTTTTTTCTGCTGACATCTTACAGGCTCCTTAAAAACTTCATTCTAATTGCCTGGACAATTTCCAGGTGCCTCTTACATCCAATGTTAAGTTTTCTGCTGCACACTTAACTATGGGTAAAAAGTATGCTCTTTACAGCACTTAATTACACTTCAGAGCTACCTCTTTTTTCCATAGTAGGTTTCTTATGCACTTGTCCCCGGTGGTCCTCTTTTCCTTCAATCTTCTCTGCTACTGCACTTCGCCTCAAGCACCCTACCAAGACTTTACACAATAATACATGAATTGAACTAAGGGAAACCTCACTTCACTCTTGTAGGCACATAATAACAGTCATGGAACAAATACAATATGGATTTTAGTCATTTAACATTAAAAAGAGGAACACAGTCCACGCTTAACACTGCTGATACTGGACAGCGATAAAACAGCTGCATCTCAAAGAAAACATGGCTACTACTATATAATCCCTCAACCAAGGTTTTGTGTTTTTAGAACATTTCAGGAGGAATTGAAAAAATGTGCAAAACAACCCTAAAAAGAAAGAAACCAAATAATAAAATGGGTCAGAAATAAAATTGGTTAAAAAGTGATAGGTATTGTAATAGGAGCATATGAAAGAACTGATACATATAACTAAATAAAATGTAACAGATTTGATTGTATTGTAAATAACTAAGGAAAACCTCTTCATACTCCCAGGTGCATAATTAATATTAATAAATGAATGTATATTTGTTTAGTATACCCTCAGAAACAGCAGTATGCCTACACAGCAAGCTATCCTGCCCCAGCTGCGGCATATCCTGGGCCATACTACCATGGTTCTCAGTATGGTCCATACAACTATTAGTTTCATCTAGTAGTGACAGCGAGAACTAAAAGTCTACATAATCAGAGGTGCTGGACCTTGAACTTAACATTGGGTGTTCGAAACAACAACCATGACAAACAGATTAGCTCAATTTATGGAACAAGCAGCATCCAAATAAGAAGGTTCTATTTTCTTGATCTTTAACAGACATGTTTTATTTATATAATCCTAAAGAGGTAAAATAATACTACTGCAAACAAGGTATGTTTCCCTTTACTATGATCTGTTTTCTGTTTAGTTATACATTTATTTGAACTAATTATTTTGTTTAGTATATATTTTTTTATTATTTGTATAGTCAGTGATCACAATTGAAAGTTGAACTACTATGTAGTTTTTAATATATCCAGCATCAATAACATTTCTTAGCAGTTTATAAAACAACTCTGACTCAAAATATATTAATTTTCATTAAATCAAAAATATGTTGAATTAATCAATGGAAATATTATATTTAATCATATCAATAAAATTAATTAGTTTTAATCTAAACATGTAAGATATAATAATCATTTGATCATATGCTTATACAGGGCTTACATGACACATGGAAGCCAGGTAAATTTTTAAGTCACTTAATTTCAAATATTTTTACAATAATTCTTAATATCTTGCCTTTAATAATTGTGTCAAGAATGTAATAGTAAAAAAACAAAAATTATTAGGTTTTTTGTGTGTATAGCTTTGAATATAAAATACTGGGAAAATGCATATTTTATGGTCTGAAAAATATTGAAAAGTCGGGAAATTTCAAAACTATTAACTTTGCTAATATTACTTTACAAAATTAAACCAATCAAATTAATGAATGTCACACATTCATATAACATCACAACTTTAAACAAAGGTTTTATAATAATTGTGTAAAAATATGAGCAGATCTGTTATATACGCCTTCATTGTATATATTTAAGGAAAACCTCTTTTCGCTTTTTGAGGTATTTTGTTACATTTGGAAAAAGTTAGAGCAAAGGTGGATAGAAACATATAAAAAGGACAAACACAATATGGCTTTTACAATGAAAAGAAGAACACAGATCACACTTTACAGTGCTGCCACTACACAAAGAGGTAATGGCTGCCTTTTGAAGAAGCAGTAGATTTATTTTATTCAAGAGAGCCATTACCTCTTTGTGTAGTGGCAGCACTGTAAAGTGTGAACTGTGTTCTTCTTTTCATTGTGAAAGACATATCGTGTTGTTCCCTTATACATGTTTTCTATCCACCTTTCCTCTTCCTTCTTCGAAATATAACAAAGTATTCCTTCATTGGGGATGGGTTTTTTTATTAAAAGCTAAAAAAAAAGTATTTAATTTGTATATTTGATGATAGTTTAAGGGCTATCTAGTTCTGAAGCACAAATTGACACTCAACAAAAATAATGGTTTAGTTAATTAATGATAATTCTTTAAATGTTTTGACTTAGGAAATATACATTTAAGTTTTATCTATAAACATATTTAGATACATATTCCTGTGCTAAACTTAATTTATTTAACACAGTATCACATTGTAATTATTTTTATACTGTAAAACCTTGTAAACCAAAGCTATACATTTTATTAATCACTCTTTTCTATAGGTAATATAGTCTGATTGAATGAAAAACAAATATATATTATTTTCAATAGTTGGTCAAAATACAAAGTAGTTTCAAAAAGCTAGTGAGAATCAGGTTTACATATTCTTATTTACTTCCTTAGTTTGGTATTCCATTACATATAAAGAATAAAATCATGACAACAGGCCCACCTGTACAACTTTTGGTTGACATTTTAAAATATGCTTAAATCAAACTTGTTCAACCTGTATTTACTAAGTTCACTGCATTGCTTTGCTAAGATCTGGTTTTATTGTTCCTTTTTTCAGAACAAACACTTAAGAAATGGACAATTAGCACTGATTGTTGAGAGTAACAGAAGTGACTATAAGTTTTGCCAAAGCAATATTAGGTGAAATTTCCTGCTCATAGTAACAAAGGCATTTTGTGCCCACATAAAACTAAATGACTTTTATCATAATGATTAAGTAACAAAACTGTAACATTGTAACAAAGCAACTTTGCTTAGTGTGTAACATTGTCACAGCCCCTTCCTTTGCTTCTGCCCGCACCCCTAAAAAGTTATTTAGCATAATATTGTTAGTAGTAATCCTTTTCTTAAGGAAGATAGCTGTTTTCTTCTGAAACACGCACAACTTAAAGTTTGTTTGCTCTAAAAATACAACAATGAAACAATCCATATTAGAGTGTTTAGTATGTGTCCAATTGCTGTAAATTTACACCAGCCCTGCTGGGATATTATTCTTAAAATAATCACAGTAGTACTATTTGTTTGTTTTTTCCTTGACCTTTTTAAATGATGAATATATTTTGATTTTTCTGTGACGGTTTATTAGATGTATTTGAATGATTGTGGTGAGGACTTAATCAAGTTCTCATGGGCATTTATATTATGAATGTGGGTACTTTTAAGAGTTAAAATAAATATTTAATAAACAGTTTATATAGGAACCCATGCGCATTCACAATTTAGATTATTATTTTAGGTTAACCAGGTGCACAGTAAAAATACATGGTTCTTTTATTTTTATATTAAAATTGAATGCTGGAAAGTTTTTTTATAATTTGAAAATTTTCTTGATGTATAGCTAAAAATATACTTTTCACACAAAACTTAGTTATAGTGATAGTCATAGGCAGAAAGAAGAATCAGTTCTTGTTGTGGTTGATGATTTAGTTATTTTACATTTCTACCCTGTTACCACTAATTTGAAACTTGTATCATTACCAACGTACTCTAATTGTATTTAAAATATATTTGATTAAATACTATGACTGGATTTTTACTAGTACAAAACTAGTATTCACAAAGTTAGTTCACTGGTATATCTATTGACTGGAGACAATATTTCGACCATAGGCATTAAAGCTAAGGTGAGGAGCTTCCCCACCCCCAGCCTTATTGGCCTCTGGATAGCGAGCTCCAAGATCGTCTTGTACCCAGGCCGCAGACAAGGTTCACACCAGACCCACAGTCGCTAGGTTAAGAGAGAACTTGAGTCCTTCAACACAGGGATCATGGTGCAGTCACTCTCTATTGAGCAGGCATTTTTAAAAAGAGCTTCCACTCCCCTTCCCATAAACCAACCCCCTAAATAAGCCAACTCATACTTCAAACTACAAAGAAAACATAGAATACAGAGGTCCTTTTTTTGTTCATGTGAATGTTTGCAAATTATCTAGTTGTAATCAACTAGTTACTCTGAAAATGTTTGTTCATTGTAAGGGTGTGAATTGGGAAGTGAGGGGGGGGGGGGTTAGAAGGGCAGAACTGCTGGTAATTATTGTGTTCTGACCAGCACTCCTTTACAAGAAACATTTTGAAAGTGAGTTGTTTCACTTGGAAGTGCTGTTAGTACTGAGAACTAAAACTAGCGCTCCCCAGTGTTGATGGACTGAGGTGTCCGGGTGTATATCTTGTCTGTGACCCAGGTTAATACATCACTCATTAACTTTAGACTTAAGTTTCTAAAGGACGTGTGAAACTGCTACTAAAAGCTATCAGATAAGTAGCAACGATGACGCTTGGTCTGATTTTGTTCTGCCTAATCCTATAGGGTTTGTGTTTATACACACTATTGAAATTAATACTTGTTTCGGCCTAAACGTGCTAAGTCAAAGGTTCCTGGTTTGATTCCTAAGTTTAAATATTTCTGAACCTAATCAGATATTTGATTTATGTTTGTTAATGAAAAATGTGTTTAAAACGTACATAATACTAACACTTTTGATGAAATTTACTACTTTTGATTTAAAATGTTTCAGAAAATGACAGCATTATTACCTTTAATAATAGTCATTACTCACTAGCCATTGTAAAATGTTCACCAAGTTTGTTCACAAAGGCAGCAGTTATAAATATTGTACAGTTGACTAGATTTATAGTTATATTTCCATTTATAGAAGTAGTTTATTTATTAGTTTTAAGTTATTTTATTAAATTTGTAAAAATAAGTTTATCAACTATTATGAAATTAATAATTTAATATACTCAAATGTTAGTATTATGTCTTGTATATTGATAAATGTTTGGAAACTTAATAACGCAATTTTGTGAAAGACTTCATTATTTAGATTTTGTTGATATGTGGGAGGATATTTAGTTAATAGTTAGGGCAACCATTTTGAGATAAATGTATTTTGCACTTTAGTTCTAAATGGTCTTTTCAGAAATGTGATTGGATTAATATGGCTACGCCTGTTATCATTTTGGAATGTGGTTTTAATATTTATATATGGCTATTAATTTGTTGTTACCTAGTTACTTTTTTTTACTTGGTGCATCATTTTAAAAAGTTGGCACTGAGTTTGAAATACTATTATATAGATTTTTCAAGTTTATATAATGTGTTTGTTATGTTTTAAAATTGCTACAGTGTGTGTGTCCAGAGCAAGTTTACTAATGCAAATTAAATGTATCTGATTGAAGTGGTCACATTTCAGAAATAGGTCATGGCTGCATCCAAAATAAACACTCGTTGTAAATAAAATTGCCATTTGGGTAAATATTTTATCAGGTGATGTGTTCAAAATTTAAGACATGTAATATGTTTGATATTTTTTTAAAGATTTTAAAGAAAATGTAATAATTTTATAATTCTTTAGTATTGTGTACAGAGCAATAATTAAATTACCTTTTTTACTCAAACATTTCTTAGTCAATTACTATTTTTACTACTACACTTACATATGATAAATGAACCTAGTTGCTGGCAAGTATAGACTTACAACTTTTTAGTTCAGGCTTGGTAATTAAAATCATGGTTGGCGATGAAGGAAAAACATATATTGTTGCTTTAGTCATTAGGGTTTTGGGAAGTCCACTTTTTCCATTTGAAGCAAAGACAAATCTAATAATATGAGATATTCCCGAAGCTGGGTCAAAGTTTGACTATTTAAAGAAAATGTTTACTGTTGGATAAAAATATGCATAACTTTAAAAATTTAGGTATAAAATATAATTTATGTAATACTATATTTCAAACACAATAAATCTCATCTTAGAATTATAAATTAAGTTTTTTCACAAAGTGTAATTTTTTTTTTTCATACAAACATTAATTTGTGATGGAAATAACTGGAGGGGGAAAAAATGTGTGTTTGAACTTTGAATTATTTTTTTTTGGTGAATTATCATATTTGTCGAATCCAGTATTTTACTTTCGAATCATAGTCGAAGCAAACAAATATTCAAAGAGAAGTCTGAAGTTTTCGAAGCTTCGCACACCTCTTTTAGTCATAAGTTTTTATGTTCTGCCTGACTTTAACTATGGAGTCATTGCATTTTGAATAGATAACCAAGAATAAGTACCTTAGCTTTGCATTGGGTGTTTATGGGTAGTGAGCACAGCCATTTTATTACAAGCTAAGTCTTCACTCGTCTTATTAGGCACGTTTTAGCCTCTACTGGTTGAGGCCTACTGATGTTGGTCAGTTTAATAATTTTACCATTGACATTGTTTTCATACTTGTCTAAGTCATTTGATGATTATTTGTTTATTTAATTAATGGAATTGAACATTCATATTTCATTTCTTATAAACAAGCTGTCATTTATAAAATCATGTCTGAAACTCACCACTTGACATTAATGTAGATCGATCCTTGCTTTGCACCAACATCGCTTCACTCGTGGAAAACTAATCATTTACTGATGTAAAAGCACTTTAGAAAAACCACACTCACCTCACTTTTGTCAATAAACTAGATCATACAAGGTTGATGCTAAAGCCCATTTGCTTCCCTCTGTGGGGCATATTCTTACTCAGATAAAAAGCTAAAAGGGATATACCTCATTTGTTAACAGATTGTTTAGGTATAACTTTCTTTATTTAAAAAAAAAAGGCTAAACTTTTTATTGGGAAGTGAGACTAGATCATCATTAACTGTTTCAAGGATCCGCCTCGGTGGTGTAGTTGGCTAACGCGCTAGTTTTGTGTTGAGCTCAACTGCTGAGGACAGGGAGATCGAGGTTCGAATCTCGGTCGGGTGAACTGGGGGTGGTTTTTCCTAAATGGTTTTCCACTCTTCCTCCACGCAAATGTGGGTTCACATCCTCTAAATTCAACCTTTCCAATTCCTAACCCATTAGCTTAATTAGTACTTAAGCATATAACCCGAATGGGTAGTAATATGCAATGCTAAATTAAATTAAAATCTGTTTAAAGCCTGGGGCTGGGTCATGTTAGTAAATTGCCTCCAACTTACTTTTTCCTTCCACGACTATTCCATTATTTTCTTCTCATTTACACACTTGCTGTTATCTGCTCCTCCCATCTCGTAGTTGGTCTCTTGTGCTGTCTTTTCCCTACATATTTTATATCTATTTATATATAATCCTATTGAAATCTTTGTTTTAACAATATTTATACTTTATTATTATATTTAGAGATAGGACACTCAAATCTTTGATTCCTAGAATCCCTCAAAGCCTATTGTATTCGAGATTCTTAAAAACCTCTAAAAAAAAGTCTCTCGAATACAAATTATGAAAACCTTGACTTAAAATAAAATTTTCAAACAATTGGTAAAAAAGAATCATATAGTTTTGAAGAGTAAAAAAAATAGTGTATTAATATAGTTGATTTACCGTACTCAAAAAAGTGTTATCTTTATTTGTTTATAACATAATAGGTGTGACAAAAAAAAATTGTCATTGGCCTTAAACAATTTTTTTTTTTAATTTAAAATATTTTCTCTTTAAATAGAACCGTACATATTTAAAGATTTAAGGATTCAAATTTGAATTCGAGATTCGAAAGAAAATTTAAGATTCAGATTTGAGAAATAAAAGGATTTGATCCTTCTCTAATTATGTTGTTATTAATTTTAATATAAGAAAGATCAGGGTTCCATCTAAATATATAGAGAATACCCTCATAACCTGCATTGGTGGGCATGCTGACTAAATGCCAAATGTCAGGCACATCTAGTCTGGTTTGCCGATATTGGGGAGGTAGGGGTTTGAATTCTGGCTGGGTGTACTAATGGCATTTTTCGCTAAACAACTTTCTGCTTAATCACAACTTGTGAATGTGAGGAATGCCAAGCCTCCATCGTGGTTCGGATTCAACGTTAAACTGTAGGTCCTCCATTTCATCTCACAATCACCCTACAATTCCTCATTAGCGTAAGTGCGTATAACCCGAACGTGTAGTAAGATGCGGTGCTAATAATAATAATAATAATAATAATAATAATAATAAATAATAATAATAATAATAATAATAATATAATAATAATAATAATAATAATAATAATATATAATAATAATAATAAATATAATAAAAAAACAATAAAATAAAATAAAAAAAATTAATCTATAATAATACTATAATTCATATATATAATCATAATACTACATATAATAAATAATAAATATATTATTTAATAATAAAATAATATACTATATAATAAAAATATAAAATAATATAATAACTAATAATAATAATAATAATAATAATAATAATAATAATAATAATAATAATAATAATAATAATAATAATAATAATAATAATAATAATAATAATAATAATAATAATAATAATATAATAATAATAATAATAATAATAATAATAATAATAATATAATAATAATAATAATAATAATAATAATAATAATAATAATAATAATAATAATAATAATAATAATAATAATAATATAATAATAATAATAATAATAATAATAATAATAATAATAATAATAATAATAATAATAATAATAATAATAATAATAATAATAATAATAATAATAATAATAATAATAATAATAATAATAATAAATAATAATAATAATAATAATAATAATAATAATAATAAATAATAATAATAATAATAATAATAATAATAATAATAATAATAATAAATAATTAATAATAATAATAATAATAATAATAATAATAATAATAATAATAATAATAATAATAATAATAAATAATAATAATAATAATAATAATAATAATAATAATAATAATAATAATAATATAATAATAATAATAATAATAATAATAAATAATAATAATAATAATAATAATATAATAATAATAATAATAATAATAATAATAATAATAATAATAATAATAATAATAATAATAATAATAATAATAATAATAATAATAATAATAATAATAATATAATAATAATAATAATAATAATAATAATAATAATAATAATAATAATAATAATAATAATAATAATAATAATAATAATAATAATAATAATAATAATAATAATAATAATAATAATAATAATAATAATAATAATAATAATAATAATAATAATAATAATAATAATAATAATAATAATAATAATAATAATAATAATAATAATAATAATAATAATAATAATAATAATAATAATAATAATAATAATAATAATAATAATAATATAATAATAATAATATAATAATAATAATATAATAATAATAATAATAATAATAATAATAATAATAATAATAATAATAATAATAATAATAATAAATAATAATAATAATAATAATAATAATAATAATAATAATATATAATAATAATAATAATAATAATAATAATAATAATAAATAATAATAATAATAATAATAATAATAATAATAATAATAATAATAATAATAATAATAATAATAATAATAATAATAATAATATAATAATAATAATAATAATAATAATATATAATAATAATAATAATAATAATAATAATAATAATAATAATAATAATAATAATAATAATAATAATAATAATAATAATAATAATAATAATAATAATAATAATAATAATAATAATAATAATAATAATAATAATAATAATAATAATAATAATAATAATAATAATAAATAATAATAATAATAATAAATAATAATAATAATAATAATAATATAATAATAAATAATAATAATAATAATAATATAATTAATAATAATAAATTATAATAATAATAATAATAATAAATAATAATAATAATAATAATAATAATAATAATAATAATAATAATAATAATAATAATAATAATAATAATAATATATAATAATAATAATAATAATAATAATATAATAATAATAATAATATAATAATAATAATATATAATAATAATAATAATAACAATAATAATAATAATAACAACAATAATAATAACAATAACAATAACAACAATAACAATAACAATAACAATAACAATAACAATAACAATAACAATAACAATAAAATAACAATAACAACAACAATAACAATAACAATAACAATAACAATAACAATAACAATAACAATAACAACAACAACAACAACAACTTTCTGCTCTTCCGTGCGAATGTATCCACGTTTTATTTCACTTTTATCTTCATCTGTACTCTAATAGGGGAATTACATTAAACTATGATTGGGTGGGTAGGAAGTGAAGAAATGAATTTACCCTCTTATAATAATATATGTTAAAAAAATTAAAACTAGCTATAGTCATACACACCAACTTAAAGAAAAAAACGCTTTTCTTGCATATATATATACTTTAAAAAAGTGCTATAAAATACAAAAGGACATTCACAAGAAATATTTAAACAGAAATGAGACAATGGCACCCATTAACAAAAAAGAATACAATCTAACTACTGATATCCCCCCAATGGCGAATCTGTAAAATAGAGTACTTCAACTCTTTTTATTTTAACTCCCCCTTCAATGTTCTCTGCTATCTTCTCCTTGATTAAACTCTTGTTTAGAAACCAAGTGCTGTTCCAATTTTGAACATGTGGCAAGCTCGTTGAAGTAATTGCGCCAACACACCCAACACATCTTTAGTACATTGTACCACAGCAAAAACTCTTCCACTAAAAACAAACCATCAGGATTTACTTATAGGAAAGGCTTCCAGATCTTGATTCACACAATGGCTGTGTGAATCAAAAATGTCTCAACACCAGTTGAACCAAAACCAACAACTGAAATTAAGTTATTTCTATGATATAGGAACTCAAGAATAAATTGCTAGTTATTGAAATTCATAAATATGTTTTGGTTTATAAAGGTTCTTATTGATTCCTGAATGTTATGACTTTTATAATCAATTGACATACAACAGAAGATAAAAAAAAGGTACCCAAATAATAATTATAATAATTTCACTTTTTTCTGCCTTTTCTTTGACTTAATTATTATAGTTTGAAATATTATAGGTTTTCTTCCATCTTTTTTTTTTTTTTTCGCAAGACATATTTTTCTTCCTGGGGAATTAGAAAATTGTCAGTGAGCAGTCAGTAATAAGGTCAGATTATTGAGGAATAATAATTATGTCCATGTTGTATAGTGTTCTCTCATTTTGCTCAATAGGCTAATAAATTATTAACATTTCAAATTAAAACTATTTGAATTGAAAGTGAGAATATTGCATTGCCATAACATTATTTTAATACAATATTAGTGAAGCCTAAAATAATCCCTATGGACTTATATATATATTTGGCAGACGAAGTATATAATTTATTTCAATTTTTAAGGTAAATCAACCCTAAACTTGTACACTATTTCTTTATACTTCTGTCCTATCAATTGGGTGGTTTGCCTGCATCAAACTAGCACTATATAATGCAGTATAATTGAGGTTTTTTCACTTGAAAATACACATAGAAAAGAGTTTCATCAGATACCTATATTGAAAATATATTAAAACAAAACATGTTCTTTAAATAAGAATGGCACTCATTTTTATAAATAGTAAATTAGAAAAACCAAACATGATATAAAAATAAAAACACTCTCATAAAAATGTAATGGAAAAATAATTAAGACGGTTTCAACACTAATGTCTCTAAGACATTAAAATCACACTAACAATTACAAAAAAATTTAATAAAAGTGACTTTTAATGCACTAAAATCTCCCCAAAATAAGCCTTTGTAATTTTAGTTACCCTATAAGAAAACATAAGAATCACAAGCACTTAGAAATTTGAATTGTTTCATATTTCATTTATTCCTTAATTTAATATTAGCACACATGATCATTCTGTTCCAATTTTGTTTCACTATGCACAGTTGCAAATGTACAATTACACATGCACCTTTTATATGCTCTCACTGGAAATTTATCTTACTACGAAATTTATTTCAATTCAATTTTTAATGCTTGTAAAAGTTTATGTTCATAATCTAAAATGAAAAATAACATGGTTAAAATAATATTTTTAGTAGACAGTATTAAATACTAAATGCTTTTTAAAATTTAAATGTGATAAGTTTGGTAAAATATTTATTGCAATGTTGATCACCGTTGATTTTAGACAGGTTTGCCTAAATAATTCTCTAAATAGTTACTAATGCTAGTTTTGTATATGAACCAGTTTTAAATACCTAACTCAAGTTAGAAAACAATCATTAGGTTTTCTCAATGTTAAATTAATTTGTACTGAAACTTTAATTTTAGAAAAAGACCATGTATTTTATTTAGTTTTTATTTATTTGGGGTATTTAACGTGCACCTTCTGAACCAACTGGTTATTAGCACACTAGAATTTCTATTAGCTAGAGTGAAAAGGCCTACAAATTTTTCCATGAAACGTATTTTTGCATATCTCCCATGGTTATTTTACATGCTACAATCAACGACTTTACTTCCTCTTCGAAGGAAGTTTTGCTACAGATTTTTATTGCTCAAGAAACCTTGGCTGGGTTTGAACCCACAAACGTCAGATGCTGAATAATATAAATAATGATTATTTAAGTATTTAGTGATCTATTTAGCTCTTTTTATTTTAATTGTCTTGTCATGGCAATACAACTTCAATCGAGGATAATTTAAAATGGACAAAAATATTAAATTAGCTTACCGGTCTAACGTAGTTTTAGAACTCTAAAAAGTCATTAATGTGAAATTTGATATCAATTTTAACCATTTGTTAGGTTACCGAGTGATTTATAAGGGAAACTCCTGATGCAATCTATATTAAATAACCTATACTTACCATTGCATTTAAAAAATTGATGTGTATGTACATCAAGAGGAAGCTTGAAAATGCCAAGCCTACAAAACTTTCACTTTCAATCTAAAGCTTTAATGTTGAGCTCGGCTCGAAACAATAAATCTGAGTACTTGCAGAGCCCTACTAAGATCCAATTAATTCATCTAATTCCTTCACTGTATTTAACTTTAGTTTTTTGCTAGTCGCTATACCAATAATGCTGATATACTATAAATAATTAAGACAGTAAAAAATATCGGTATGACACGAGTTGTTGTAGACAAAGCATGATACATAACTTACATTTATTGTATATTCATTTCCAACTTTTACTGCTCTGCAGCAGCCAGTTTTTACAAATTCGTCTGTCCTTAGTTCTATTTAAATGACTGTAAATTCACTAAAATGAGAGCTGGCTGTACTGACAAATAATAGTATTAATAGTATTTAGGTTTCATTCCTTTGTTGTTTTGTTGGTAATAATTCATTGGTGAAGAATCAACAATAATGCAGGTGGGAAGATTGGCGCGACTCACCTAGCAGGAAGACCCACAGCACAAAAAGCAGCACTGCTGGGAAGCCCTCTTTGGGCAGCAGCATGTACCCAAGTCCCAGCACAGAGGGTCCTTGGTTCAGTAACATTCCCTTAACAGTGAGCAGTAACCACGGCAGAAACAAGTATGGGATACTCTAGGAGAGACAAGGAAATTATGTCAGTCATTTAACTGTCATGACATATGTTGGTTGATACACCAAACACCCCAATAAAAATAATGATAGTAACAATACAAATTAATAATACTTTTCAGATCTTGCTAATCCACAAATAGCGATTTCAAAATATTGTGTAGGCCTACCCTTGATGCTTATTTATAAAAAATATGTGATGCCCAAATCCTTGATTCCTCAAATCCCTCAAGTGCAATATTATTTGAGAGATCAAGATTCATAAAAATTTAAATAAAGTATCTTTAATACAATTATGATTACCTTGACTTTAAATAACATTATTATGTAAGATGGTTGGTAAAAGGATTTATATAGACTTGTGAAATTGGGAGGGTAACAAAATCACAAAAAAAAAAGAACAATAAAATTGTATCAATAGAATTTATTTACCAAAAAAAGTTCTCTTTTTGGTTTATGATGTAGTAGACATGACAAACAAAATAACATTTGTCAGTGGCACCAAGTATAACACAATTTTATTCAAACTAAATTTTAATTATTTTCACCTAACTAAAATTGTACATTTATAAAGTTTCAGATTTTAGATAAAGATTTCAGAAATATAGGATTCGGCCCATCTCTAACCTATAAGTTTAATTTACTCGCACTGGTGGTTGCATGGTCTGACACGTCACTATTGTGTTAGAGGGGATTTCCGGTGATGAGGATATTGAGGTTTGAATCCCAGTGGATACACTAAGGGTGGTTTTTCACTCTCCCTTCACCCAAACATGGGTATATTTCCTCTAAACTTCTATGTTCTTCAACCCTTTTCCAGTAGCATAATTAATGTTTGTGTACAACCCAAACAGGTACTAAATCATAATGAAAAATTATATTTTCATTTTAAAATTAACTTTCTAAATATAAGAATTATTCAACAAGAATAGTTATTATTTTTAATAGTTGACATCCACTTTACCAACATAATGTTAACAGCACATAACACTCACACTGATAGCAGGACGGTCAAAGCTGTTCTCCATTTTAAAATATAATTCAGCTGTATCTCCTCCGAAGCTAGCCTCTCTAGTCCCTTTATATTGCATTATAAAGCAATAAGTAGACATTTTTTGAGCATACCAATAAATAAATATCAAACTCTTATACAAGATTAACTTTTACACAAATATTGAATTATTTTAGGCTCCCCTGGAATGTTACCAAGTTCTTTCAGGCATTTAGTTAGCCTAGCTGAGTACCTTTACATCTGCGACAATGACAAGAAGAGCGGACAGCATCCCTCCGACCAGGTCCATGGACTTGACAGTTATCCGAAACCCTGCAGGTGGGACACAAATACACTCCATTTACTCTGAAATATAGCAGTCTTAACTTGATGGAATAATGACCTTAGCAAAAAAGGTACAGCATAGTGGAACCATGCAACATAAGTTTGCTACCTTATAGGTGTACATAATTATACATTACTTGTAGTGGTGTAGGTTTGAATTGAGTTTAATTAAATATATCTAGTTTCAGCAGAGCAAGAGTAATATAAAACAATTATACCCACTAAAATTATTTCAAATTTGATTATTATAATAGAGCCATACATAAACCATAAACTCAAACAAATATTTTAAAGCATGATTATTTTTTAATGATAAAAGTCATGATAATACAAATAAATATTTTTAACTAAATTTAAACCAGCTTCGATGGTTGAACAGTCTCTAAGGCATCACTCTCACTAGAGATTGCACTGCTGATCAAAGGGAGATTGGGGTTTGAATCTTGGTCATTTGTATTGAGGCTGGTTTTTCCTAAATTATTTTCCATTCTTCTTGATCATCAGTTGAGTTAGGGTAACATAAAACACTTTTTTTTTTCTGTTGGTAGTACTGAAAAATTAAGGTGTGTCTTACAATCGATGGCACCTTAGAATCCAAGAAATAACGTAGTCATACTTTTTCAAGCACTTGACACATGGTAAGACTAGAGGTTCACGAAGAAGCTGAAAGGGCTGGTGCTCAGCCTATCTCCTACCTGAGCCCACCTCTTCACTTTATTTATTCCTATTATCCCAAAACTTATCAACTATCATTTAAAATTCAAACATGGAAAAAACTAGTATAAAGAGTGTTATTTCTTATTAGGAATATTTTACTAATGTGCACTTTTTGGTTTAACTATTTATATCAGCACATGACTTACAAACTAACTTACCCCTAGTTCTAGTGTTGTTAAATCTAAACAAAGGAAAAGATTGTCGTATTAAATAGACATTGAAAGGAGGATATAAGGATAGGGGCAAGGTGTACACACTCACAAAATAAATGTAGACTCAAAAGTAAACAATTTAAACATCACGGTAATTTTTGGAGCACGTCAGGCCCTTCCTTCATCAGAAGAGAGAATAACACAAGAACACTCTTTGCATAGGTGTCGCTAGCTCTTATTTATTGAGGGGGACGGATTTAACCAAGTCCGTACCCAGCTTTTTTGGTTGGAGGAGGGGGGTACTCGCAGTGGCTAGTGGTAACGTCCCCAAATTGAGTTCTCAAAGTTTTTACATTAAATATTTTATGAAGCATTTTAAAGTTTTTTTAACAAATAATTCACCTTTTAGCTATTAGAAAATTGAATAGACTCAAATAAGCCACAAGCCTAGACATTGACAAGAAAAAATAAATGTTATTAATAATACTTAGCACCGTATATTACTACCCATTTGAAAATACTATTCATACTTTTGAAAGAGGGGGTAGGGGTGAAACCACCTTTCCTTTCTTTTGGCCCCGGAAATAAACAAATTTCCCTTCACATTAAAGATTTTTTTTTTACCAACTTATTAACAAATATGTGATATGATAACTTATTTAGCTATTGTATTAATCACACAGATAAATTACCTTAATCATTAATGCATTGAGCCAAACATAGATCTTCTTTGTTCATTCATAAAACACCTCACACTTTCTTTTATATCGATGCTATCCAACACGTCTTTGTGTATATAACAAATTGCAACGTGATTTAGTCGATTTTGTGTCACACTTGATCTTAAGAAGGAGCTTTACAATTGAAGGGGCAGCCCACAACCCGGATTTCACCCATTTACCCAAAGGTTATTCTTATTATGATGATATCTCAACTTCCATGAATGATAATAAAATATTTATTGTGTCAAATTTTAGGTATCAATATGCCAAACGATTATGCCAGACCCAAAATTGAATAAAACTATGGAATAATTAGATAAAAAATTAGATAGAAATTAATAAATGTGTTTGAGCTTCAAACTAGTAACTGAGAAGGAAATTTAATTTTTTAACTAGGCATTAATAATCGCAAATAGTTTACGCTCACAACAGTATGATTATAATTGGGTGTTTATATATATGAAAAAACTGAATAAACCCAAAAAAAAAAAATTTCATTCTTTTTCGATTTAATATTACATTGGAGATAGGTCGCTTTACCTCCATTCTATTCTTGTCAAAAACTCCATATAGTACGCTCGGTTGGATACAGAAGGGGTGAAGAGGGAGGGCTTGGTTATCTTTCAATAATATTTTAAGACCTGAAAAGTTTCTAACAAGCCAGCACCGACACAAAGTTCGTCAGGTGCTAGTGCTGTATTGGTTGGAATGGGTGTTTTACAGTAGCACTATAATTTGTTTCAAATTTTTTTCAAAATGGTGAAAAAGAATGAGAGAAAGCATCCTTCTGATCACAATCTTAATGGATATGAATTAACATTAGAAAACCTTACCCCAGAACATCAACAAAACAAGAATATAAAATTTGGAATTGCTGGCAGAAGAGTTGTAGAACTCTCTTACTTTTTAAAAGTGCTCAGTAAAATGACAGAACATGGACCACTGAGCTGCAAATTAGAAAATATGGAACTGACCAAAGAATCAAGGTGTGGACTGCGAAGCTGTCTTCATTTTAAGTGCAACGTTTGTGGAGTAGAGCAAAACATATTTACAGAGGATCCATGTGATAAATCAAGAATGGAAATCAATTCTTCAGCTGTGTCAGGCGTGCTAAGTGTCGGAGGTGGTCATTGCTCATCTAGAAGAGATTACTGCAGCCATGAACATGCCATGTATGAGCAGTCGAACCTACAGTAAGTATCACAACATTATTTGTGATGGTTTATTTGCGACATCCATGGAAGAGATGAAGATGGCTGCTCAGGAAGAATCAAGACTTGCTGTACAACAAGGAGCAGTTGACGTGGATGGTGTTCCATTAATAACAGTGGTGGGTGATGGTAGCTGGGCTGCGTGTTCTTATCGTTCCAACTTTAGTTCACTTTCTGGCGTGGTAAGTTTTATTATCAACACTTGATTTCTCATTTACAAGCCATACTACTGATTTATTTTGTTAGTTCCATAGTTTAACGCTCAATGGTATGGATTTCCAACGTTAAATTGTTCAGAAAAATAAATCTAACTGGTGTACTGGTGATGGAGAAGCTGGGTTTGGATTCCCGGGCAGATTTACCAAGCGTGTTTTCCCTAAATTTTTTCCATTCTCCTTTCATGTGGGTAATTTTCCTATAATATTTACCTTCCTTATCCCTGTCCTATCATCCTATCAGTGTCAATATGCAGATAAACCCGAAAGGACAGTAAGATGTGGAGAGAAAAGGGGTGAAGGGGGGGGGGGGAACCACAACTAAATCATGTTAACGTTGATAATGAAAACTGTTTGTGATTAAGATAACCTTTGTAAATTGCATTTTTATAATAAGCTATTAAATGGATTATATTTTTAATAAAACATTGATAGAATTTAAATGAGAGTCAATATAAATCCGAAGAGTTTTTAAACACACAATCTTTTATAACCACCATAAATTGTAAAAATGTTTGGAAATCATATTATTACAAAAGTAAAACTACTTGTATGTAAAATGATAGACCCTAAGTAAAAAATCACTAAAACTATTTCACTTGTACATTAAAGATATTTATTTTATATAATTTGTCCAATATTACGCTAAGCTTAGGCAATAGTGAGGATTAATATCAAAGATAGGTGAGGAGGGAAGCTAAGAGAAAATACACAAGCAAATTGTTTTTAAGAAAATTAAAAACAATTACGAATGGCCCTTAAAATTCACACCACTGCTTGCTTGGTAAAAAGTGTCAGTCCTGTCTTGGCTGGCTTGCCGGTAAGGAGAGGATGGGTTTTGAATCCCAGTGGTTGTACTGAGGTAGCTAGTCATAAATAATTTCCCACTCTTCCTCTACACAAATTCAAGTACACTTTCTCTAAATTCTATCTTTCTCATCCCTATTCTATATGCATGTGCGGGTATTCCGAAAGGGTAGTAATATGCATTGTTTGTAAATGATATCTGCCCTAACTGAACTATATTGAGGGTCAAACCAAGTCATATTTCTTCCTCGGAGTGGAAACACATGCAACAATCCTACAGGTCTATAAAAATTTTAAAATACCTAGCATTCTAATCTATGTCATCTAGTAATTCCTTGATATTAGGATATTTCCATTTAAAAAAAACAACTTAAATGACATTATTTAAAAATAAAATTTAAAACTGTCTTAAAGTAAACTTGAACATATTAGGCTTTAAAATTTAGTAATATATGTTACATAAAGTTTGTGTTTTTTATTTAAGTTGATTAAGCAATGTAGTTTTTACCCGATATGCACCCAACTACTCTTTATATTTATTTATTTATTTATTTACAACAGCGGATATGGTTATTATTTGAGGAAGTGTACCCACATTTTCATAGAGAACCATTTAGGAAATACTATTTATATTTATCTGTTTCTTTACACAAATGGGGTGGTTATAATTTAGGAAAGTAGAATTAAAGGAAGGGTACTGCATTTGAAAGGAGGGAGAGTGTGTGGGATACAATTTCAGATACCCACACTTGCTAAATTAGACTAGGATTCGAGTACTGACATTCCTACTATAAAGAATTAATAGCCAGAGCTATTATTTATGCTAATTAGTGGGGATTACTCCACCTAGATATCATATTCTGAAAATTGAAAAATGACACCTGGACACGGGTTCGATTCCCGTGTCCAGGTGTCATTTTTCAATTTTCAGAACATTCCTACTATAGTTGACTCAACATAAGAAGAGTGGTAAATGACAGCTAGCAGTATCTTTTAATTCAGTAATTCTAAGGGAAAATATTAATTGAAAGCATTTGATAAAACTATTTTATCATAAATTACTAAGCAAATAATAAATATTTCCACATAGGTTAGTTAATATGAGTGACTTTCAATCAATGTTTGCAGTAAAATAAAACTTCTGCTAGATGTCAGTTACCACCACTCCCTCCTATGGTGAAAAGACTGCTGTACCTCTGAGCTATAGCTCGGGCAAGACGGAACCGACACCTTGGTCCTCCTGATCATTAGTATACTTTGACTGTGTACAGTGTATGTTCCAAGTCTGAGGTATTTCGTAACCGGTGTATAATCCATAATGTGAATTATATTATATCACATTTTAGTGAATCTTTTATAATCCAAAATGATTTTTAGTTAGTATGATTAATAGTAATAATCATTCATATCTGTTTGTAAATCAATCATTACATGGACTCGGAAAATAATATTTCAATAACAAGGATCGTAATTAATATGAAATCAGTTAAAAAATATATCAGATTCAACCTCAGATAAATCAATGAAAAAAAATATTCTTAATTTAGAATATTAGATATGCTAATATTTTAACCGGAAAAATCATATGCTCTAATGAAAATGGTGGCCAAAGTTTAAAAAATTCAAGATTCACAACTTCTCATTTTATATTAATAAATAATATAACTTTTTAAAAAAACGTTTAATTTCTTAGAGGTTTTGGTTGTAGTATGAAATTCTCAATGTAAACTAAAGCACTCCACACAAGTGTCATTCACTGAGTTTTGTAGGAATTATTGATTGAGAGGCAATTTTTCCTATCAAGCATTCTACTATATAATGATATGTAGTAAGAAAAAAGGCTTCCTAGATGTCATTCCTCCAAAAATCAGTGGATAGTAGAGTCAAGTTTTCATAAGAAGGCACTATAAAAATAAATAGAGGGATGGTGACATAATACAATGTAAAATAGATTGGATTAGGTGTAAAATTGTTATTTTTATCCTGAATTTATTAAATAAATATAAAATAATCATAATACACAATTTTTTTTTGTATTAGGCCATAATGTTAATCAACCAACACAACCACAATAGATTGCCTATTACCTATGCCAAAAGCCCGAATTTAAAATTAAAAACAACACAGTAAATATTATCCCCGTGAGGTCTATTACATCAGTCTTGGTTTAGATTTGGTCAACGCTAACAAAGAGATCAAGAATTAAATAGCCAAAGCGATTATTTATGCTATAAGTGGGAATTACACCATCTAGATATCATATTCTGAAAATTGAAAAATGACACCTGGACACAGGAATATCGAACCCAGGGTCCCGGGTTCGATTCCCATGTCCAGGTGTCATTTTTCAATTTTCAGAAAGATATCAAGGTTCAAAACCTAGCCAGTTGCGCTGGGAATAATTATCATCCTGCAAATTTTACTGTTATATTTCCATAAACCTCTCACCTCATCCCTGTTACAATGCATTCAAACTACCCTAACCCAATTCGATGATTGAAAGTTCTAGGGGTAACAATATACTAGACTGCCAATGACGGAGAAAATGGGGCTTGAGTCCCTGGATGGCTATACTGAGGGTGTATTTTCTCAAATAGTTTCCAACTTTCCCTGAGCGCAAATGCCGGTCACTTCCTCCATATTCAAACTTCCTAATACCTAACACACTAGCGTAATTAGTACTTAATGTGTATAACCTGAGCGGATAGTAAGACGTTGTGTTAAACAAAAATCTAAAAAAGAATGTAATGTACATTTTAAAATGTACAAAACACCTAGATAATTTTTATCTATGCTTGAATACAAAATGAAAAACATAAATATGAAATTCGAACATATCACCTTTGGCTTTAGCGCGCCAATACTCTTTCACTACTCTATTTGTACACCATGTGAATAATTACACTCGTCCCATTGCTATTAATAATACTAAACTACTTTGGTTCTTATTTTAAAGAAGCATCCATTCATTGTTGAGAAGATGTTGTGCCTTTCATAACAGTAAATAGGCGTTTTATTACTCTGTCACTATACATATTTTTGTTTTGTTTCCTTCAGGCTGCTATTGTGGGGTACAAGACTAAGAAAGTATTGTACATAGGAGTCAAAAACAAATATTGTACATTTTGTGACCGGGCGTTGAAAGAAGAAAAAAACCCTCAAAAGCATAATTGTTTCAAAAATTGGGGAGAGGATCGAAGCTCGTCAAGTATGGAAGCCGCTATTATTGTCGAGGTCTTTTGCAAGAGCAAAGAAATGTATGGCCTACGATACAACACTCATTGATCAAATAAAATAAAATGTGTATCTCTTCTAAATTAAATTTGGTTCATCAATAGTGGTTACATTTCAAGTGTTAACGGCTATTTTTGGTATGTTTAGGCGTTCATAGAAAAAAGCTACTAGTTTATAGGACCAAACTATTTGTTAAAATTTGTTTGTGTACAATGAATATTAAAATGTAACCATTAGATTTTATGGATATCTTGAGTTCAAAAAGGTTCAAACTATAAGTACAGATTTGGAACAAAAAACACACAAATACGGTTGTTCATTCAATTTTAGGGATATTTTACTTTTGGTAAAGTATCAAACTGGAAAACAAACATGTCAAAGTGAACCTGTCACTTGAAATTTCAAATAAAAAAGAAATACATATTTTTAATTAATTAATTATAAGTAATAGCTATTTTAATAGTGTGTTTAGAATTATTTGTACTTTCTAAATAAACGTGTGTTTGTGGTTAGTTTTGGCTAAGCTATTTAAATGTATAGCAAAATTTATCAAATAAAAATGTATTATTCATGTTTGTTACATTAAATTCAATACTTTAATGAATAAATGTATCACTAGTTCCGCAACCACGCCAAATTTGTTTTTATTTTGTTATACCTACCTATTGTCCTTACATTATTTTAAATATGGATTACATTTGGAGAAATTTATACGAATGAATATCTAAAATAAATATTACTCTTTTCTTTTACAGAAAGTTAACAAGTAAGTAAAATTACTATCCTCAAGAAAAAGAAAGAGATTTCAGGTATTTCCAAATTTCACCCAACTCATTCGCTCTCTCTTCCCAGTTGTCCACAAACATAGGGAGTCTGATACCTTTCAAGGCAGAAACTACCTAACCACCAGTTACAAGTTGCCTTTAAATCAGAAGTAAACCTTAAACTAAATAAATAATTAACTAAAACTTATTTCCGCCTCATAAGATAAACTTGGCAACACAAATAACTTGGTAGAAGAATTAATGTTTCGACATTTGAAAACAAATTTTGTTCACTAGGGTGTGTATGGTAGCACTCCCAGTTGGTAGTTGAAACCAGCGGGGTTCGAGGTTTTGAAAGATGGGATTGGTTAAGTAAAACTTTTTTTTTAACAATTCTGAAAATCAACAGATTTAGGAAGAAACCCGTTGACTTGGCAACACAGGCTGGAAATAATCACTGAGAATATTGAGTAAACATTTACATTTCCTTCAAGGAAAACGCGGGGTTGGGAAGAGAAATGAACTATTTCCAAGACAAATATAAATTCCAGGTAGTCTTGGCTAATGATTCTCGAAACTTAGGAAGTGTCAATCATTCCCGTTGTTAATGAAGAAGTCAAGCTACAAAATATATAATATATTATTAACAAAAATATGTTGTACTAGCAGTTTTAATATTGTAATTGATTTATTTACATCTCCACTGTGAGAAACCAGTTTTTCCCAAATTCAGTATTTTATTAAGAGTTTCCTATCTGAGCAAATTATTGAGGGGGACATGCCCTCCCCCACCCCCAGATAACACCTATGACTCTCTGGAGGCTGGACAATGGCTGGATTTTGATCAACACTACCAGTAGTATATCCATTGAGAGGGTACTAAGAGGGCTTGCTTATCCCCCAACCCTTCACACCGTTATAGAGGAAGGAAAAGAAGCTTGAAGTGTTGAAGCTCAATTACAAAGGTTTAGGGCTACATTTTATAAACTTTTATCTGTTTAGACTTTAGCCACGATATAATTATTACTTTTTAGTCCTAAAATGTATTTATAGTATTCTCAATAAACAATATTAACAATGTGAATTGTTCTTATTATTCTTTGATTGTTATTATTAGGGTTCTGTCTTGTTTCAATAAGTTTTAATTTGGTTTCTAACTCAAATAACATCACTTCAGCAACCAGGGGCACACCCACGGGGGGTTTGGGAGCTGAAGTCCCCTCCCAGCTGAAGACCCTTCCTCAGAAAATTTAGAATATTACAAAAATATTATAAGCACTATGTTCTATCAATAAATTAATTATATTTAATATAAAAACAAATAGTTTTGTGCAGTAATTAGGGCTTTTCAGATGAATACTTTTTTCTGTGGATTTTTAATTTTACTGTAAATTTGCACTTAAATGAAAACTGGACCTGTAATAGTGTAATATTTTCTAGAAATGGTTAAAATCTTTACGCTTTGTACATAAAGTTTTGAAGTGGGTACAGTAATATCAATTATTATTTTAGAGCAATCATGTAAACACTATTGTATCAGAAGAGGGGAAGGACAGTTGATATTATTATATCCCCACCCCCACCAACTGCAAATCCTGGTGTGAGAAGAAGTGTAAACACAGACCTGTTAACCAGTGGTGTACACAGTGGCAGAGGGTAGGTTGAGGATCTGATTTAGGTACAAATTAGCTTAAATATTATCATTTTCATCCTTTGAAATCAAAATTTTTCTCGGGGGAGAAACCCCCAGACCCACACTGTTTAGGGAGCATCGCTGATTATCTTTCTTATCCCCCTACTTCGAATTAAATTTCCAAATATTACAATAATTAAAATATATACTGGTGCAATTATGAAAATTATTATGTAAAAATCCCCTCTCCCCCAGCTCAAAATCCTGGGTGCATCCCTCTGACAGCAACACAACTTATATTATTAGGTACCAGTGGCGCAGGAACTAGGGAGTACGGGGGTAAACTTTACCCCCCCGAAAAATTGAGGGGGGTAAAAAGTATCATTTTTACCCCCAAAATAATATAGTAAAACTTTTTGATAATGTAAACATCTTATTGAGTCAAGATACAATGTTCACACTATGTTAACATATTATTATTATTATTATTAGCACCGCGTCTTACTACCCGTTCGGGTTATACGCACTTACGCTAATGTGTAATGGTAGGGTGATTATGGGATGAAATGGAGGACCTACAGTTTAACGTGGAATCCGAACCACGGTGGAGGCCTGGCATTCCTCACATTCACAAGTTGTGATTAATACACGTCTTGTCAGAGGTGAAGGAAGGGTTTGGCAATCAGATAAATCTGTGCCGGGACCGAGGATTGAACCCCGGACCTCTAGCACAGAAGTCTGACACCTTACCCCTAGACCACCAGGTCACCGTTAACATAATAAAAATAAAAGGTGCTTGGAGCATACACTGAAGAGATTTTGAAAACTGATAGTGATACCAGCTACATCAGCTACTGCAGAAAGAAGTTTTTCAATGCTTGGATGCATTAAAAACTATCATCGCTCCACGATGAGGCAATTTAGACTAAATCACTTGAGAGGCTCAGCAAAATTGAAATTACAAAACTGGTTAGTGGTTTTATAGCTAGTAACAAATATAGAGCAAAGGTGTATGGAAATATACTTTAATTTTCAGTGTTTCATAATTCTTAGTGTAGTTGCATCAGATAACATTTTTCTTAATATGTTTTGTGTGTATTAATTCTAATGTTTGGAATGACTCAAATAAATTAGAAAAATGCACAGTGGGACCATTAAATACAGGTATCTGTCATTATACGCGATCTCACCTTATGTGTTTTTTCTATAACACGATTCAAAGAAATAAAAAATAGTGCATGGTCAGCTGGAATTTCGCAGTCATCCTGTGCGGTGGTGGTGTGACCTTGTGTACACACATTCCAGTGAAAGCATTGATCTTTACTGTACAGTTTGGTGTTAGGGGGTGGTATTGACAATATTGTATATGCATGGGCAAAAGTTAAACAGTCTTGTATGAAGAGAGTTTGGAAAAATATTTGGCCTAAAGTTTCTGATTTTCATGATTTTGATCCTGAGCACGAGCTTTCCAATTCAAGACATGACATCGTCGACATAGCAAGATGGGATTTGAGGACATAGATCAGACAAATGTGGATCAATTGTTCCAATCCCACTCAATAGAACTCACCAAAGAAGATCTTCTAGAAATGGAGAATGGCATAAAGAATTAAGAGGAAGAGCCTTATGTTGTTTAGCCTATCAAACAACTTTCAACAAAACAATTTGCTGACTTATTTAACCACATTGACATTGCAATTAGAATCATTGAAGTGACCCTAAAATGGATAGAAGCACCGAAGTTGCCAGAGAGATCCAGAGTTATTTGGCTTGGTAGAAATAACTCTATAGAGAGAGGGAAAATGCTGCCCGTCAGTTGAGTCTTAACCATTTCATCAAAGAAATTGAAATTTGTCAGTCTAAAGACCCAGGGCCCTCACAACAGCAAAAGCTTACCATTCCAGGGCCTTCAAGAAAGCAGGAACGTACCGTCCAAGGGTCTTCCGAAAAGCTAAAGCCTACCATCCAAGGGCCTTCAAGAAAGCAAGAGCCTACCGTCGTAGAGCCTTTATTCCAGCAAAAGCTTACCGTCCCAGGGCCTTCAAGAGAGCAAGAGTCTACCATTCCAGGGCCTTCAAGAAAGCAAGACCCTACCATCCCAGGGCATTAAAGAGAGCAAGAGCGTATCGTCCAAGGGCCTTCTTGCCAGCAAGAGCTTAGCGTTCCAGGGCCTTCAAGGGATCAGGAGTCTACCTTCCCTGGCCCTTCAAGTAAGCAAGAGCTTACCATCCAAGGGCCTTCAAGAAAGCAATAGTCTACCGTCTCAGGGCTTTCAAGAGAGCAAGAGTCTACCATCCTAGGACCTTCAAGAGAGCAAGAGCTTACCGTCCAAAGGTCTTCCAAAGAGATAAAAGACTACCATCTAAGGGCCTTCAAGAAAGCAAGAGCTTATCATCCAAGGGCCTTCAAGAAAACAATAGCATCCTAGGGCCTTTATGCAAGCAAAAGCTTACCATCCCAGGGCCTTCAAGAGAGCAAGAGCTTACAATTTCAGGACCTTCAATAGATCAAGAGCTTACCGTCCAAGGGCCGTCAAGAGCGCAAGAGCTTACCGTCCCAGGACCTTCAAGAGATCAAGATCTTCCCGGCCAAGGTCCGTCAAGAGAGCAAGAGTCTACCACCAAGAGCAAAATAGTGATAATACAGATTTTCCAAATCCAGTTATTTTATCATGCGATTGAAGATTAACAGTAAGTGTACCTGTAGCATTGTATTAATTAGATACATTGATTAAAAATTGTGTTTGTTTACAAATTTCAGGAGATTGAAAATTAGCAATAAGTGTAGGCTACCTAATGCATTGTACTAGTTACATACATTAAAAAAATGGCATTCATTTACCATTTTTAGGTTTTTATTTCCTTTGGAGTAATCCTTATCACCCATGTTAAAATCATTTCACTCGCGTTTTCGTGTTACGCGATTTTTTATCAGAACCAATCCCTTGCGTAGTGTGAGAGACAGCTGTATTACATTTTCCTGTTCATTTTTAAATCTCAAAAATCTTATCAGCTATAAGAGCACATGGTTATTTTTACCCCCCCCCCCCCCCCAAATAAAAACGTTCCTGCGCCACAGTTAGGTACTTTATTAAATTACAGATACAAATATTTTGTATAAAAGTAATTATGACCATTATTTAATGTTATAAAATGTATCCTCATTTTCCCCTTTAATAAAACATAAAAAAACTCTTTAAATAGCTTTTAGACATATTCAATATTTAAAAAACCTCTTAACTTTGAGGCTCTCCCACTCCCCCACTTCACAATTTTGCATATGACATTGATTTTTACCTGAATTCTATAGTTTCTTTTCTTCACAGAATAGTTACATATGTGTTCTATTAATGGGTCACATTATCTAAGGCAGTGGTTCTCAAAATGGGGTACGCGTACCCCTAGGGGAACGTGAGTGACTTTCAGGGGGTACATGAGCAGTTATTTAAGGGAAAATGGGCAACATTACAAGAGAACCAAACATGTTGGGAAATTTTTGAGATGACTGAGGGAAATTCTCTCCTTTGATTGATTACCTGGTATTTTTAATTTGGTGAAAATTTATCTTGGGGGGGTACAATAGATATGTTGTCATGACCAAGGGGTACAATCTGAAAAAGTTTGAGAACCACTGATCTAAAGCTTTGAATCACTTGTCTTCTTCCGCCTTTCATTCTACACTTGAACTGAGAAGCTTCAAAATGAGATAGGTTTGAACAAACTTACTGTCAACTCAATAATAATAGTAGTAATGATAATAATGGTGGTGATTATTATGATACAAACTTAAATGGCAAATAAATGGAAATGATCTTTAGTACGAAAATATCTATCCGTGAGGGCAAATCTTTCAATTAAATTAAATACCTTGTTGAAAAATGGAGCTTGGTTGTGGTAATTGAACCAGAAATCCTTGGCTTAGCATGTCACTGTTCTATTGCTGAGTTATTCATAGAGTCTGTGATGGACATGAGAATTAATCAGCTACTTACATCTTTCATTGAAATACAGCCATCAGCTGCATCTCCGTGCAATTAAATGTTGTATGAGTGGCAGCATAAATACTGACCCTGAATCTTCAGTGGCTGTGGTTCAATAATAACTCCAAGTAGCTCCATAGACTGCCTTAAACTCTGAGTGAAGAACCACCATAAGTAGGCCTACATGAACATTCCTGGATAGCTCAGTGGTAGAGCATTGATGCATTGAGCTTGCGCTCAGGTGTCGTTTTTAAAATGTATTTAATATAATGCTGGAAGTTAAAAGTCTTTGTCTTCTCTTATATTAAATAAAATGGGCAATTAAATAAGTTTAATTTAGCTAGGGATGTGCGAGGCTCCAAAATGTCAAAGTCGAAGCCCAAATCTTCTTCGCATCGATTTTGACACCCACATTAACCTTAGTATCTTCGAAACATTTCAAAGTAAGAATCGAACTTTCATGTAATTTATAACGAAACTATTTGAAATATCTCAATAAATATGAGTTATTTCAAGATAAATCATTTTAGAACAGCTACTAAACAGTATTTCAAAACATATTACCGATTAAATGACATATAATAACATAAGCAGAGATAAATTCATATAGTTCAGCATAAAATAATATATAGTCTCTAAATATTTCTCTTTACCTAAATGCATTTTGGATAATTTAAAACATTAAGCATCAAAAACTCTCTCTTCAACTTCGATTTTGAATTTTCATCACATGTTTCAAGCTTTACTTCATTTTGCTCCACATTTAAAAAGTGACCTTCGCACAACCTTATATAATTTAACAACTAAACAAATTACACACATAGAATTAGAGCTAAACACAAACAATATGACACTGTAGATACAATACAAATAATACAGTGTATGTGTTAATTTAATCTCAACCCACATAAGTGGTCGAATTATCTAAGACGTCACTTTTGAAATAGACTGGACTGAGGTGACAGGGAGATCATGGTTTGAATCTCTGTTAGATATAGTAGTACTGAAGATGGTTTTTCCTAAATGTGTTTCTCTCTCTCTCTCTGCCTACTTGTAAATTTCAGGGGCGTATTCTGAGAAAATTAATAGGTATGCTGTACTCTAAAATTTGCAGGGGAGATTTGGGGGCCGAGGACCCTCAACCACCGTTGTCCAAGAACGTCAAGGGAAATATTTAAAGATGTGTACCTATAAAACAGTGGTACTCTAACATTTCTCCTAAACCGTATGCTATCATAGGACATTTTAATCCCCCCCCCCCCCGTACTCCCATATTCTCTTTTTTTATCTATCCATAACGATGATTACCATCCACGAAAAATGTAATAAAAGTAACTCCATGGTGTCAGCCCGCATTAAGGCTATACCTATCGAGTGGCTACCAAACTGTTTGGCGAATCAGTGCCAACTCTTGCGGGTAAGGGGGTGTGAATGGTCAGCACAACGATGCCTACAGCCATTAAACTCGGCTTTCTATACAGGAGTCTCTACTACTGTATTCGAGTAGCTCCTTATTTATCCACACTAGGCTGAGTCTAACCTGTTTCAGGCCCACTGATTTCCAGATAATCTGAAAAGACCTCTCAGAAAATCTGGACCTCTGGGTCTGTAGCCAGAACCTCTGACCACTAGACCACAAAGGCGGTTCTCAAATTGTAATGATATCTACATGGTTAGAAATTTAAGTGAATATTAATGTCGGGGCTAAGAGTGGTATGGGTACATTTCTGAATTAATAAGAGGGACAGATCCTATTCAATTAGCCTAGTGTAATTAAAAGCACACAGTTAGCAAGACTCAAAGCAAAAAATTATAATAAGAGTAAAATGAAGTGGTACATGGATCAAGTGTCCATCAAATCTTGTCTTGGTGAGAGGGAATCAGGTGGATTGTCCAACTCACGTTGCAATTAAAACTATTTCTTAAAGCTTAACTTATCTCACACAATGCTGCTTGGAAACAAACGAGTCTCCCAACTTGGGAATTTATGCTCTAGAAGCTATTTAGATGCTTAAACTCTCACCAACATAGAGGAGATCATCTCGGACTATTGATACTCTATCGCTACGTCATTGGTTTATTGCTAAATATTTACCAATATATTTTGCTGTAAGCAGTGGTGCACCACAGGGGGAGAAGGACAAACAGGGTATTTGACCCACCCCTTTCACAACACCACAAATAATTTTAATATAAATTTAAATAATATGAAGTATAACTAAAATATTTAACATTGAAGATGTGTCGAATACCAGGCTTCAGGCTTAAGCTTAATATTCAAAATGTTTACCGTTACATACAAAATTAACAATTGGAAAAAGTACACAAATAATAGCTTCGATACCATTTGCATTATTTAAATCTCTTAATTACTATAAAACTATTCCAAATAACTTCTAAAAGCACATAATATTCATAAATATTCTCGGTCTTCAGGGATTAGGGGGTGTGTAACCCCAAACCCGCTCTCTCCATCAAAATGTCATTCTTGCTACCTGGTGACTGTTGGGAAAATTCTACTTACGGAAAAATTACCTATGGCACTAGCCGAGAATAACACCCAGGACCACCAGGCTAATAGTCAAGTGCGCAGACCATTACACTACGAGAACGGTTGTTAAAAAAGTAATTTAAATTGTTTAAATTTTAAGAATTAAGAATGAGTTGAAGTGGGCCTTAAACTGAAATTAGCTTAGCTCTAAGAAATCAAGTCTAAATTATTCAACACATTTTAAAAAATTAAATTAATCGACAGTGGATCCGAACGAGATTCGACTGGGATTAGATAACGCCAGTAGACATAGCAGGTAAGTAAATATAATTTGATAAATAGTTGATATTATTACCATCATGACGAGATCAAAACACGCGTCATCATAAATGCAGTTTTTAGCGTCATAAAAACCAATACAAACTTAGCACTGAAGGAAGAACACAGAGAGGGATGGAATGCTAACGTAGGTGAAGGCACGGCTGTGGTGAGAGCGGGGTTGACACTATGGATGGTTAAATATAAACACACTCGCTGAACTACTTATTTGACACATCTCTGTGACAGAGACATTGCACACCCAAGGTGCACTTCCCCCTCCCTCCCTCCAACAGTATATTTATCTATTTTATTTATTAACAACGCGTCTTACTACCTGCTCAGGCTATACGTCTATTTACTAATTGCACTAATGGGTTAAGGATTGGGAAGGCTTAATTTAGCGGAAGTGCACCAGCATTTGCGTGGAGATAGAGTGGAAAACTATTTAGGAAAAAATCATTCTCAGTGCACCTGACCGGGATCGAGCCCCCGATAACCCTGTAATCGGCAGTGTAGTCCAACACGATATTAGCGCGTTAGACCAATGAAAGCTTGAAACAAGTGAAATACAACTAAGCTACTGTATGACATAGATTAAGCACTAAACAATGTGTCAGATATAGGCCTATTGGATACATTTTAAGAGCAAACCTATGACTCAATATTTGAAAAGTCTACCTACCTCCACCCCCTACAGCTAGTCCCCCTCTCCCAAGTAGATTGCACCAATGAACAGAGGACGTCTTAAGAGCCCCACTCGCCCCATGAATAACACCAAACTTGGCTTGGTGAGGTTTTCTCTATACTACTTTAAAAATCAATGGAATTAAGAAGAGTGAAATCGTTCTACCATATTAAAAAAAACACACACACACACAAATTTTAAAAAAGTGAAAAACTAATAGACTGATACCAATTTCACTGTCGTCAAGTGAAGACTGTAGAAACTGCACTTAGATAGCTTACATTTTATGGTATGGACGTAATCGTGCATCTAATATCCATTTAATCATGCATACAATAACCCAGTTGATCGTGTATCTAACGCACCAGTTAGTTGTGTATATGATATCTCGGCTAAGTGTGTATCTAATACTCAGCTAATCGTGTATCTAATGTACCAGTTAGTTGTGTATATTATATCCGGCTAAGTGTGTATCCAATAATCAGTTGATCGTGTATCTAACGCACCAGTTAGTTGTGTACATATTTAATACCCTGGCTAATCGTGTATTTGATATCCCTATTAATGGTCCCTGAGACGAACTCTTGAGGCCCCGCCAATGCCAAGTTCGTGCAGTTCCTTGGGAGAGGGCGGTGTCCCCCCACTAATCTAGACTGTGCAGTAGACTCACTGGAGCTCCAGCCAGCCTGGCGGCTGCAGGCGCAGTCTTCTCCTACCATACACAGCAGGTGGCAGGTGGAGGGCGTCGTTTCCCACTGCAGCGTCGTGATGCTCAGCATTGCCGTCATCTGGTGGACACGTGAGGAACGTGTTCAGAACACTGGGGGGTGGGAGAAGGGGAGGTAGGTGGACCCCAGGGGCAGAGGAATTGGTTGTTGGTTGGATGCACAGAGCGACAGGTTCACCATCTTAGCTCAGGGATGGGGAACCTGCACCTTTTAAGGTATTTGGTGCAGCCCTGTCGCACATTTAAAAAATTAAATATATATCTTAATTGTCTAAAAACCTTACAGTATCCCACGTCTGTTTTAATTGATTAAATGGAAAATATATCTTTTTAAAGCTTAAGTTAAAAAAAACTCGTTCTTATTGATCTAGTGATCTATGATTATCTATTTTTGAGAAAACTACTGTACATGAGGAATCCGTGAAGCAACATGTGCCCTTCCAATGTCAAAAGGTTACCCTCCTCTGCGACTTAGCTTAAGGTGAGGATTTAGGGAACGCGAGTAAAGGAGAGTGTTTTTTTTGCATTTTTTATAGCAAAAAAATTGTTTGGTCAAAATAAATCAAATATTGATTCTGTACAAATATAGAGTTTAATTTTCTTCGCATGGTGATGATATAAACATTTCTTGAATATGTCTCTTTCAAGGGTGCTATGGAATATAATGACAACTTTATCTCTTTATTTAAAAAGTTTCTCATTTAATGCCGCTATGCTCGTGACAGATATTCAAGAACTGTTAATACCACCATGTGAAGAAAATTAAACTATATATTTTTATTGAAGCATTATTTGATTTATTTTTACCCAAAATAAATATTTTACTATAAAAACTGCAAAAGCACTGCCCCTTTCTTACGTTCCCTACATCCCCACCTTAGTGCACTTGTCTACTGAGCTGAGTCTCGAAACAAGACCCTGCTGGTGGTGACTGATGTAAGGTGTCCAACCCTCCCTGCCCTTCTCCCACTTCACACCCAGCCCAAGTTTTAGTTGGCATTGATCTCGTAATTAGATGTTTGGCTTCCCTTTTCACAAGTATCCAGCTCTACTTTCATGTAATCATAAGTCAAGTAATGTGATCTTCAGCTGTCACTTTAGATATGTGTTATCAATACCTATAAAGTAACACCAATATGATAGTAAAATGTAACTTGTATTTTCTAGAAGCTGCTCCAAATGTCCCTTGGTAAGAAAATGAAGGAAAAAGGGGGCTTGGTCTACACATTGTTTTAATTTATGTGCAGGTTAATGTCCCCAGCTCATCTCCTTAACTCATTTCTAAACAGAAAGCCTGAATCAATACCACAAAGGTATTACTTACTTAACTAAAGGGAGGAACACAATTTTACAGTGATGTATATTTTTGGTCATCAACGCGAATCAAACCAGGGAATTTTGTATCATCGAGCATATTCATTACCCACTGGATTAAAAGTTCAATATGTACACCCTAATGTTAGTTTCCTAGCTCCTCAGGTAGATGCGTGTACATTTCTACACTCGGATGGATTCGAAACCAGATCTCCTGGTTAGCAGTGGGGTGTTCGTCCCACTGTAGACCCTAATCATGAGTCAATACCAAGACACAAAATTTCATGAGAGAAAAATTGTCACAAAATGACCTTTAAAATGACACAAAATATTCTAACAAATGACTAAGTTTTCAAAAAAAGAACGAAAACTTGTAATGGACATAATAATTATATGACTCAATCTGACACGCAGCTAACAAATAGAAACAAAAAGCACAGTTATGCAATAAAAAGCCCCTATCAGCCAAACTCATGTATTCTGACAAATTTAACATTGATTTGAAAATACCTGGTTTATAAGTGATAGCTATCCCTTTAAATGCAACCCTTTCCAGGATCGGGCCTAATTCTAGTGTTCAGCTAGGAATGTGTTTTTCCAACAATACAAGCCAAGAGGGTTCAATGCTCATTGCCTGCAAAATCTTTTCATTTATTCCAACAACTGTGTGTTGACAACATTTATGTTTGAGTACCGGTATTTATGCATTTACTATGTATATATATACATATATATACGGTGTATAATATTTAAAAATATACTTATCCAACATAAATGCCTAAAAATGACTAACAAAAATGACTGAAAATGACATAAACCAAGAAAATATGACTTAAAAATACAAAAATTAACAAATAAATTACTTATAAAATAACGTTTCCTCAACCAGGGGATCAACATGAAGCGAATTTATGTAGGCTACTCATGAGCATTGTCTGTGATGTAACAAAAAAGATGACATATCATCAAAATTAGGGCCCTGGTCATACCGTAGCGTAGCCATCGCGCTATTACTGATGTGGCAAACAAAAACTCCCCACTAATGTTTGACAGGCACATGCACTCTTGTTGGTTAAAATAGAGAAAAGGGAAGTTATCTGTAACGGCGTGTACATACCGCTATTTCTCTTAAATTTAAAGGTAGTAATTGTTTTCTTTTAAAAATAAATTAAATGATTCTCACGTGAAAATTAACGAAAATCAAGTATGTTGGTGCTGTTTTACAAAAGTTATGAAACGTGTATCTTAAAAAAGGACACGTGGACCAAGGCGTGACTGGGATGAGATCGGGGTTCTAATCCAGGCTATGAGAACCTGTGGATTTTTTTTTCCAAGATGGTTTCCTGACTTTCCTCCAAGCAGGTACAGGTAAATTTCCTCTAAAACGATTCCGTCCTCATTCTTACCAAATTAGTTCCCCGTTAGGCCAGTAGGCATAAAAAGGTGCAAAGAATTTATAGATTGAAAATTAGAGACAATTTTTGTGACAACTAATATACATTTCATTACATCTCTAATTATAAATAATATATTCAACTAATTATGTCTAAAATCAGAGAGTGGACCTTTCTATGAACCGAAAGCTGTTTCGGTTCTCAAGCGAAGAACCGAACGGAACCCAGTAAAAATGTAAGTTATTGTTAACAACCAAACAATTTTTTTAGCATCGCGTCTTACTACCCGTTTGGGTTATACGCTTATGTTCTAATTACACTACTGATTTTAGGAATGAGGAAAGTTATATTTATAGAAAGTATACCAGTATTTGCGTGGAGGGAGAGTGAAAAACAATTTTTAGAAAAACTACCCTCAGTATTCCTGACCGGGATTCAAACCTCGATCTCTCCATCATCAACAGTTTAGTCTACTGTGATAGTACCACCGTAGACCATACGTCCACCGAAGCTGGTAACAAATAATTAAACTTACCATGCACATGATGGTTAGGAGTACGTTCTTACATGTGCTATGCATGACAACAAGAAAATAGTGATAATAGTCTTTAATAGTTCTATAGTCTTTAATTAATCTTGATGAATCAGTTTAAATTATTAGATAATTATACTCGAAATGTTGAAGATATTAATGGTCAAAACCAATTTAGTTTGATATGTTTTATAAGTAAACATTGACAATTTTTTTTAAAGTTAGAAAGGTAAAGTAATAAGCATGGTAACCTAACAATACGTAGACAATAATGCAAAACCTAACATGAGGTTAACACAGGAGATGTATAAGTTATTTTTAGAAATTATTTACTTTTCCTAACATGATGAGAGAAAATTCAAGGTAGAAGGAAGCAAAGTAGGTACTTAGAAAAAAAAAAATTGGTTCAAAAAGGCATGAAGGTAATGATGAGTGGAGGAGGTTACATAATAATAAGTTACATACCTGACATTGTTAAGGTAATCATATCTCTCAGGTTACAGTGGACAGGGAATTCAGAGCGAACAGAAGAATCAAGCGATTGACTGGCAAACCTAACGGCAAGAGAACAACGTGAACAGGCACGGATTGGAGTATTATAATAAAATGGAGCTGATAGAGTTTGGGTGTAATGAGGGAGATTGGATAGGACTATCTGATTATAGGGATAGGGTGTAATGAGAGGGATTAGATAGAACTAGCTTTAGATAGGGACAGGGTGTAATGAGGGGGATTGGATAGGACTATCTGATTATAGGGATAGGGTGTAATGAGGTGGACTGGGTAGAACTGGTTGATGATAAGGACAGGGTGTAATGAGGTGGACTAGATAGAACTAGCTTTAGATAGGGACAGAGTGTAATGAGGGGGATTGGATAGTACTATCTGATTATAGGGATAGGGTATAATGAGGTGGGCTGGATAGAAATAGCTGATGATAGGGGTAGGGTGTAATGAGAGGGACGGAATAGAAATAGCTTTAGATAGGGATATGTGGCGTTCTTTTGTAAGTGCGACAGTGAACTTTTGAGCTCCTATAGCCAGATAATAATTAAGTAACAAAATAAAAAACTCTGTATAATTTTATGATTAAAAAATAATTAAAAATTAACAAATTTTTTTAAATATATATTTTTAATCATAACTAAACAATGTACTTTAACAACTGCATTATGTAAACTATTGTTGAAGGCTCTTTTTGGTTACATGACAACAAGACTTGTTCAGCAGCACTAAATTTAAGTAGTTTCATTTTGAAATAGGAAATTAGGAAAATCATGTTGTGGAAACATGTATGAAATTTGAAACCAGAAAATTTCCTATGTGTGTGTTTTTTTTCTTCTAAATATTTGTGTGCCTTGTCCACAGCCAAGACACAAGTGTGCAAAATATGCTGAAGGCGGCTAGAAATCGCGTCTTCAATTTCAAGGGTCATGAAGCTGCCTTTCCATTCGATCATCGGACCATTTTTACGGGTAAAAATGGGGGGGGGGGCATTTTAATTCGGAGCACAACCTTAATAATACGGATTGTTTGAGACAGGACTAGCAAAATTCGTATTATTTGAAATCTGGATAAATAGGAGGGATAAGTTTAAACGTGCTTTGATAGAAAAAAATGATGTATTTAATACATGTACAGTAGGCCTACAAAGCAAAATATTATATAATTCTGCAAGTGTACAAATTAATCTATATTCCTGCATGCATACATTGTAGTTTATTTTGATTGTGTCCCCCTTCTGCATATCCAACCTCTTAGCTGAGTAGCATGTCTTTGCAGTGAGCCAAGTTCAATTCTCGGTACAGAGGGAACATGAATTTGGTATTTGGGAAAGTGGGTTGTCCCTATTCTCAGGGATGCATTGACGGCCTGGGGATTGGATGTTGTGTTTGTCCTAGAGTTAAGATATTTCGCAAGTGGTTTACTGATATAATCAGATACAGGGGCTCCGGAAGCTCTTTGGACGTGAGGCTCAACTGGTAGATTGGCTTGACGGTCCTTCCACATTAAAAATTTAAACTCTGGCTAGCTCTTTAAGATATTTGAAAGTGGTTTATTTTTCATGGATGATACTTGTTAAATCTTTTATTTCTCGTAATATAGGTATAGTAAGAACACAGTAGGAAGGGCGGATTAGTTAATGCACACTTTTTGGGGTCAACGATAAAAATTATTATTCTCTATTTGTATTTTATAGGTAAAGATACTTACTCTACAGTGTTGGTGGAATCTTATTTGTTTAATGAGGTGGGGGGTAATTAAATTATAAAAAAAAGGTTTGTTTTAGGGTCTTGGGCCCTTACTCAGAAATTTGTTTAGATTGAGTTGCCTTTAGAATTCCCTGGAAATATTTTGAATACCAGACTCCTCTAAAACTAAAGGCTATTTGAAGTGGTCAACCATCAGCACATTTTTGAAAATTGATTAACTCTAAACACTATTTTTAGATGACTTTTCACCTGAATTTATTTTTGAAAATTAAAAGGCTTTAGAAGCTAATTGGTGTGGGCCCCTACTGGCAAAATTTTGAAAATTGTTTGCCCTTAGATTTTTTTTTTTAAATTAGATACCTCTATAAGCTATTTAGCGTGGCCTTCTACTGGCAAGTTTTTGAAAATTGTTTGGCCTTTTAAACTATTTAAAGTGATTTTTTAAACTAGATATTTCTAGAAGTTATTTGGAGTGGATCTCTAATAGCAAGTTTGTGAAAATGGGATGCCTTTAAAAGATATTTAGAGTGGTTCTTGCTGGATTCTTTTTTAATTAGATGCCCCTCAAAGTTATTTAAAATGTGTCTCTGAAGGCGAATTCTAGTTATTTGAATGCCTCTATAATCTATTTTAAGTAGTCCTAGTTTTTTTTAAATTAAATGAATACATAAGCTATTATTTTTTAGTTTGTTTTTAATCGTAACTAGTGTTGAGCTCAACCTTCTTCACATACAACTAAACTTCCTACATTTGTTTGCCACGAGTCTTACTGCCTGTCCGGGCTAGTAGTTATTTACATATTTTTTTAAGGATAGGCATCCTGTAAGTGGATATTGTGAAACACCTGGGAGGAAGACATTTTGGTATTTCTATTTAATCGAAGAAAAATCTATCAAACATAATATAAAGTTTATTTGAAAGTTCTCGACAGTTGACGTTAAAAGTCAATTATCAGTGGTGCACAAATCAACCCCTTCCAAGATTTCTTGCTATCACATTTGGAATTGATTTAAATTAATAAAGTCATAACACTCATACACACAAGAATTACAATATTCATCCCGTTAAATAAGCCTGCATTCTTTTATATCTATAGATTATCTTAGCATGTGATTTACTTAACATAAAATAAATAAACTAGAGTATAGTTAACCTACCTGGCCTGGAGATTATTGTGTACAACTTTGCAAAGTCTTTCGAAACAAACACTTAGGGAATGTAAGGGGGAAATGGGGCATACTTCTGAAAAACCCTATTCTACTACAATTTTATAACATGATTTATAGATGTGTAAACCATGACTTAAAATTACCATGCTGATAGTTATAGATGTTTATGATAGACATTTTTAGTTTTGTTGTCAAATGAAACTACTTGACACAATACCATTTCCCACAAGGGACAAGGGCTAAGTCTGTTGGTTAAACAATATTTTAAAACAATTTTATACATGGGTTTTTTTCATACACGTGAAAAATATTGGGGACTTACGATAGTCCAAGCCCTCCCCTCTCCCAGGCTCTGAAGGCTGGATCAAAAATCAGATGGTTCAGAAAGTGCACGTTAAATTTTTAACATTTTCTGCGCTCGAATCTCAGCCGGATGCTCTGAGATAATTTTTCTCAAATTATTTTCCACCCCACTCCAAACAATGTAATTACATTTGACCTAACTTGTATTTATTCCTCCCAACCCTATTAGTGTAAATATATGGACAACCTCAACGGGTAGTAAGGCGGGGAGCAAAAAAGTAAGCTTTGCAAAAAAAAACCTAGGTATGTGACATAAAAAAATGAAGACAATTTTGCCAGCCTTATTTTCAGAGGTGTTGCCCACTGTTGTAAATGATGTCACTCTTGTATTCAGGGATGTTGTCACCCTTGTTTTCAGGGATGTTGTCACCCTTGTTTTCAGGGCTAGTTGCCCACTCTTGTAAATGTTGTCACCCTTGTTTCCAGGGCTAGTTGCCCACTAATGTAAATGTTGTCACCCTTGTTTCAGGGCTAGTTGCCCACTAATGTAAATGTTGTCACCCTTGTTTCAGGGCTAGTTGCCCATTAATGTAAATGTTGTCACCATTGTATCAGGGCTAGTTGCCCACTAATGTAAATGTTGTCACCCTTGTTTCAGGGCTAGTTGCCCACTAATGTAAATGTTGTCACCCTTGTTTCAGGGCTAGTTGCCCATTAATGTAAATGTTGTCACCATTGTATCAGGGCTAGTTGCCCACTAATGTAAATGTTGTCACCCTTGTTTCAGGGCTAGTTGCCCACTAATGTAAATGTTGTCACCCTTGTTTCAGGGCTAGTTGCCCACTAATGTAAATGTTGTCACCCTTGTTTTCAGGGCTAGTTGCCCACTAATGTAAATGTTGTCACCCTTGTTTCAGGGCTAGTTGCCCACTAATGTAAATGTTGTCACCCTTGTTTCAGGGCTAGTTGCCCATTAATGTAAATGTTGTCACCATTGTATCAGGGCTAGTTGCCCACTAATGTAAATGTTGTCACCCTTGTTTCAGGGCTAGTTGCCCACTAATGTAAATGTTGTCACCCTTGTTTCAGGGCTAGTTGCCCACTAATGTAAATGTTGTCACCCTTGTTTCCATGGCTAGTTGCCCACTAATGTAAATGTTGTCACCCTTGTTTCCAGGGCTAGTTGCCCACTAATGTAAATGTTGTCACCCTTGTTTTCAGGGCTAGTTGCCCACTAATGTAAATGTTGTCACCCTTGTTTTCAGCGCCACTCTCATCTGTTCAACTCAGTGTGCACTCTAAAAGGAGGACATTACTACATCGTCACACTATTAGCACTTGTTGGATGGGTGAGTGAACTCGACCCGATGAACTATTCTTACACCCTTATTTATTGTGCACTGTGAATTCTATTTTCATGATGTGGTTTCACAATCTCTTTATAAGCAAGTGCTTTGTTATAATTGTTTAATTCACTTAATTATTGTCCCCCTAAATTAACTTCAGTAATATGTTTTGAAGAATCTTTTAGAAAATACAAATATGTTATTTGTGATCACTATTGATAATGTTCTACTATTATCCTATGTTTATTGATGATATCTATCGAAAGAGACAGATGCACAGATAATGACTTGATGTGTGAATAAATGAATTGTCCATAGGCGTCGAATGGGAGCGTGGGGGCCAAATTATTCTTGTTTTCTAATTTTCTAAAGCTGCACAATAGTTCCACATCAATATGACAATGTTAATACTCAATTGCGAGCACATGCGATGACTTTATTGTTCGTGGAATTGAGTACGATGCTGATCCAGTAACATTTTCTTTAACTCTATGAACCACCGGGACCACCGTAGTTGCCTACAGTAGTTGGTTGTGTGGTAGATAGATGGTAGAGTAATGGAACAAGAGAGACTGAACCATCTTAACGATACTTACTATTCAGTAGGAGTGATTTCAAAACTGCATTTTAGTTATCAAGTCTGACACAGTACTTCAGAGCGTTAGTAGTTATTTTCTACATTGGGATTTGTTTTCGTTGAAAGGAAATGTCTTGTTCAAAGCAACCGACGAGAAATTATTAGTGAAAGTGAAAGAAAACAGCCAACACGGCTTGTAAAAGATTATTTCGTGGAATTGCAAAACAAAATAAACGGTAACAAACTTTTGATATGTGTGTGTGTGGGCGCAGCCATCACGGTATAGCGCTGCTCTCATGTTAGACTTGACGGCCAAGTACGGAGAGATCGGGGTTCAATCCTGGTCGGGTGCTCTTCCTCAAATTACACCTATCTCATCCCTTACCCATTAGCGTAGTAGGCGTATAACCCGAACGGGTAATAAGATGCGTTTTTTTTATAAAAAAACTACAGAATACGGGAGTGTTTTACGAAATTGTTTGCAGCTTTGCCTTCACGCAAATGTACGTACATTTCTTATAAATTCCTAACTTCAAGTTAGAATAATTAATATAAGCCTATAATATGGAAATTTGAATGGTTAGTGAAACCCTGAATAAAACCGTTACAATAAAATAATAAATAATATACTTAGCCAATGCGATAGTAATAGTCATATAAAAATATAATTATTATGTATTAATATTCTTAGTGATTATTGCTTTTGAAAAAAAAAAATGAATATATATATATATTTATGCTTATTATTACCCGTCCGAACAATACGGGTTATAACCACGGTAGGATCAATGAGAAATGTACCCGAATTTATGTGAAGGGAGAGGGAGAGATCGTTTTGGAAATATGTCCTCAGTTCCTGCTGCCAAGTTTGCCTATCCCCAGAAAAACATAATTATGAACCTGACATTAAGTCCGCGTGCCCATCTATAGTGTTTTATCTATATAATTTTAATATATATATTAGTGTACGTTTTAATGATGTGTGTAGTTTATACACGCGACCCACACAGGTGAGCATGTGGGAAAAGGTGTTAGTTTCGTCTATCCTAGTTTTATGGTGACCAAGAGGTCGTGGCTTTAGTTCCTGTTGGGTGTGCATACGGTTCTCTTACTTTAGTTCGAATTATTTTCCAAGTTTTATTCATGCAAATGCGAGTACAATTCTCCAAGAATCCTACCTTTTATATATCCACCCCAGAGTATAAATTTGCGGATAGCCCTGTCGAGTAGTAAGACGTAGTGAATGAAACAAAACCATGTTCTAACATAGGCACGATATGAAGCAGCTAAATGTATAGTCAAAACCCCAATATCGTAAAACAACCATTCCAACTTTGAATAATCCACATACCAGTCTCGGTGGACGCATGGTCTAATGCGCTGTCTCGTGTTATACTATAATGCCGAGGACTAAAGATCGGGGTTCAATCTAGCTCGGGTGCACTGAGGGTGGTTTCCTCAATCTCTCCACGCAGATGCGGGTGCACTTACTATAAATTACACCTACCGCATCCCTAACGCATTAGCATAATTAGTACATAGGCGTATAACCAAACAGGTAGTAAGATGCGGTGCTAAAAAAATCCACATAGTCGCTAGATGAATGCTCTAAAGTTTTTGGCGTCCATTTCTCAATAAATTGGTCTGCCGATGATGGGAAGATTGGGGGTTGAATCCCGGTTGAGTGTACTGATGATGGCTTATCCTAAATTGTTTTCCACTCAACTTACACACAAAGGTGGGTACACTTTCTCTAAATTACAACCTACCTCATCCTTAACAAATCAGGTTAATTATGACATATTGTGAGTACAACCTGAACAGGTTAATCAAGGTGACAAAGAAATAATATTATAAAAATAACCAGGAAGTCACAAACATTGATCTCGGATGACAATAATAAACTTATTTATATTCTTAACCTTTTTACATTCAAAAGTAAAGCAAAAATAAAAAATAACTAAAAAAATCAAATCAATATAAAATAAATTAAAAAATAAACATGTATTAAATTAACCCTATTCATGGTGTCCATAGCTGTCTTGATTTTTTTTAATCTTTCATTACAATTTATTAAAGAAACTTCGATATAGCTTTGGTCAAGACGATCCAGTTTATCCTGATAAGCATGAATATTTAATTTTGAGCTCTGTGGTGTCCATTGATCTCTATAATATAACTGGATGGACATCTGTGGCTGAAATTTTCGAGCTGTCGTCTGCATACCATTGTGTAAGGGAGAAGGAAACTTTCGGGTATCTCTTTCTCTCTTACACCCATACACGGAAATGTGGCATTTTGACATCGTTCATTAATTTGATTGAATACATTAGATACATCAATGTGTGAATGGTTAAATTAAATAAATATGTTAGTTAAAGCATTGAAGAATATATAAAAGTTCAAAATAGGTTAGTTTTTTCTTTAAATAAGTTGATGTAGCCTAATATATACGATGATTTTTGAAGGAAGCTCGCTTGTAAGGCTTTATCTCGTACCAGAACTCTACCCTATAGTTGTGTTTGGTTAGCATAAAAGACCTTACAGAAGGAAATTTATACTTCCGTTTTAAATTGCCGTTTATCCTACCAAAATATTATATATATGATAGTATTCTGGTACGAAATAAGGCCATACGGATTGGGATTATTACTAAAATCAGGGTTTAGTAGATACTGTACTTCCTACAAGCCAATAACCTAAATTATCATTTGAACGTAAGACTTCTACACAAAGTGTGTCATTCAAACAAATGTAATACAATTTTTAGCTAACTTGTTTCATTATAGTTATCGAAATTTCAACATAATATGGTTTCTGAAATATATGAGCCAAATTTAAAAAAAACAGGTATTATAATAATACTTTCCACAAGCCTATAACCTAAGTGATAGTTTGAATACATGGCAACTATACAAAGTTTGTCATTCAAATAAATGTAATCAAGTTTTAAGATACCTTGTTCATTATATTTATCGAACTTTAATATAATATTGTTTCTTAAACCAATATACAAGCTAATAACCAACTTTAAATATAAGTGTAGTCGTGACAGACTGTAAGCAGCATTGATGACAACTACATAAAAACTGAAATATCTAAGGTTTTATTTGTATCTGTACAGTATCACATGTAAAACTGGATTGTATATCCTTTAATGTAAATGTTTCTTCAGGAAAGTGTGGTATAATACTTCACTATTTTCAAATAATAACACTTTTATTCATCAGAGACATGTTTTCGCATAAGAACATTTAAAGAAACCGTTAAATCTGTCCCCCCCTCAGTGTAGCAGACGATACACTTGAGCGTCACGCCTTTATCCTTGGAATGTGCATGTATATGTCCATCCAGTTATATTATAGAGATCAATGGTGGTGTCAGACCCAAAATCTAGGGGAAACCGGGGCAAGTTTTCCAACTTTTTATAATTTTATTTTTTCATTTTTTATTTTTATCTATTTTGAGGTAAACAGGATATCTTTGTATTTTCCTATACATTTATCTACAAACTAGCACAATTATTTTTCAAAAAAGTAAATATAGTTTTTGACAGAAAATAGTTAAGTCTATTCATGTTAAGTTGGAAAATGTGCCCTATATGTGAGGCAAGTTTTCCAGCCTACTAAAAATGTACAGAGGCAAATTTTCCAACTATAGCCTACTTTAAATGGTAAAACACAGGTAATAAATCTTGCTTGTTACTTAATATGTATTTTTTATCGTAAACTAAAAAGGCATAATAATAGTACATAAAGAAAGTAATTGGATATAGAAAACAAATGCCATTTTAATGATTTTACAAAAATTGTCCCTTAACAATTTTACAAAGACAGATTTTTTTTAACAAAAGTCGTCATTGTCTGAATCACAATGAACGCAAACAAAAAATGCAACATCCCCTTTGGTGCAGTCTTCATGCGCCCATTTTTTGCATTTCGTGCACCGCACCCACATTTCTTTTGCCTTAGATTTGGTGTAAGGTTCAAAGCAATAAATGCATAAGCAATCCTCATCTTCTTCATCACATGAATGTAAGCTTTTTATACCCTTTTAGGATTTGATGTTTTAATGCCTTTTACATTTGAAGACGAAGGTCCAAACAGCTTCCTGGCCGAGAATGGTTTTTTTTTCTCGCCCCTTTTATCTGATTCTTTTTGCAGTTTCCTTTTTTTAGATAAATCGTTTTCCATTTTCAGCTGATTTTTAACGGGAGTATCAGTCAGTATAACTGTCTTTCTTTTTTTTCTTTCCACGCCGTGTTTGCTTCCTAGGTGCCGCCTTCTCAAAAGGCCTAACTTCTTCTGGTTTAGGCCAAGTTTGTTTGGATGTAGAAGGAATGCCTTCTTGATAAGCAATAGAGAAAGTTTGAGTGGAACTCGAAGGAACATCTTCTTCGGAAGTGCTAGCCTGCGTTGGTGTAGAAGGATTTGACGCTTTCGATGAGTTTGAATTCTGGCTAGTTTGAAGTCTGTTCAGGATTGTTGGTGCTTTCAAGATTTGGTACGGCAGGAGCTGGCCTGTCAGTAAAGTAGGATGGCATAAAATCTGAGTCTGTAAATATTTCAGGATTCAGTGGGAAAATTCCCGAAACTTTAAAACCCGCCATAATATTGACTGGTGTTAACGCCAGTAGAGCAGCTCTAGCCAAAATAGATGGGATATTGTAAATTGTCATAGGTCTTTTATTTGTGCACACCCAGGCATCACAAGCCGTGTTAATTTGCTTTCTGAAGGGCCCTTACACACTGTGATCTAAGGGTTGTAGCTTATGACTGTTGTGAGGAGGGAATGACAACAAAGTAACACCGTTAACCTTGAAGTATTCCAATGTTTCTGTTGAGAGATGAGAACCGTGATTGTCCAGAAGAAGCAGACTTGGTCGTTTTTCTGAGCAACGTGCATAACTTACAAAGTGCTTGGCGAGCTTAACAATTTTTTTCCCCATCATCCAACCTGATGGGTTCGCATCACCGTCACATCCGGTGGGGCCATCACGTAGAAAATTTTGCTGAAATTTGACCTTGGGGTAAATCAGAAATGGTGGGATGGCGTTTCTTGCAGCATTTACAGCGAATGCTGCCGTCACCAAAGTTCCTCTTTCTGCTGAGGTTAATTTACCTATTTTTTTTAAATCCACGACGTTCAACTATTCTATCTGGCTTTTGGACCATGGTTACCCCCGTTTCGTCCATATTCCATATGTCTTTAGGCCCAAAGTTTTATAGCTTTAACACAGTTGTCAAATTATTAAAAATCATATCAACGTTTGTCCTATTAAAGCTAGTTACTCGAGAAATGCTGGTGGCCTGTGAAGTTCTAATTGAAATTTTAGGGATTCCTTTTAAAAACGAACTGAACCAGTCAGGCCCTGCCATTTCATTTACTATCCAATTTTCCGGCAATTTTCTCTTACATGCACGAGCATACGTGTAGGAAAATCGCCTAACTGCTTTGGGAGTAAGCCCAAAATAGATATCAGAAGCCTTCATGGTGTATTGAACCAGCATTTGTTCTTGCTCAGGAGTAAAAATCTGTACAAACAAACCCAAAATTTATTAGAAATTTAACATTTAATAGGTAAATTATAACTTACACACACATATATATATATCGTAGCCTACCGCCTACAAGGAAGTTAGGGCTTATCATATTTAATCTAAGACTAATGTAATTTACTTTAAAAAATAAGAATATAATCTATCTAATACATTCGTACTTCTTGAGCTAAGGCTGGTCACTGACGTAGTGACGAGCGACGGACTGCAAGTCATAAATTAATCAGTCTTCCCTCCCCCCCATCCGGAAGCGCATCCCATATACTGTTTTAAGCTGGACGGTGACTGTTTGATGGATGTAGAAAACTGTCAAATGCTGGGAAGACCAGTTGTCAGCAAAATTCAAAGTATGTTTCGGTCGTCGTCGCTACGTTAGTGACCACCCTAAGTGGGTACGTAGCCTACTTACTCTCGCCATGTTTTTGCGTATACTATTAGCAGAATGTTTGGAGGAGGTATTGCAAGCGGTGGTACTTCTGGCGATGTTACTTCTGAGAGTATTCCTTCTATTTGAGGCAAGTCTGGGACAGGAGATTCCGGTTCGACAAGTGGAACAGGAGTTTCCGGTAGAAGTTCTTCCAGTGGAGGCGTTTCCAGTTGAGACACAGCAGGCGGGGGGATCACATCTGATTCTGGCACTGGTTGTGGGGGATTGTTTAAGGAACGGAATTTCGACCAGTAATTGTTCAGAGTCCTACGGGGAATATTGAAGTCCATGGATGCTTTTCTGACACTGCACCCCTCCCTGACCGCTACCAGAGCGGCATTTATTATTTCAGGAGTGTACGAGCCTCTGTCGGTCTTCTTTTTATAATTGCAGACCATTTTAAATCTGTAACAACACATTTTAGAATTAACCATTTCATATATGGTTATTTGGCCAATTTTATTACACAATAAATACATTTTTGATACAATAAGACTAGCTGATTTAGGCCGGGGCACGTTTTGACACTACCTCGACGAGTAGCGGTGTAAGTTATTTGCAAAACAAACGCATAGTTACGTGAAGAAAGAAACCCCTTTTTAGTACATGCAATATCAAAACAGTAGGTTTAATGCTAGTACGTTTATTTTAAGTTTCAATAAATACCTTAAAGTTTACTCACCATTGAAAAAATGAAGAAAACAGCTCTGCCGACGATGTGACAGCAGCTACTAAACTAAAACTTCCGTAGATGATGTGTGCTGTTTTGCTACTTCAGCCAGTTCACCCGCTGGCGTCATCTAGCGGCTCATTTTAAAACTAAAGCGAGTGGAAAACTTGCCCCTATGGAAAATGTGTCTCGGTCTCCCTACTTACTCCAAGTTTCTCTAATTTCATTTAGATAGTGTACAATCAAAATACCTTTATCATTACTCTTATAAACAACAACCAGAAAGTCATCGTTGTTCCTTTAAAAGTATTCTTTAACATATATATATATTGTTTAATTTCTTTAACAAAATTAAAATATAATCATGAGAGAAAGTCCCGTTCCCTTTTGAGTTAAAAAGAGAGAAGGCCTAGCATGATTGTGTGTCCTAAAATCCAAGGACTGTCACATAATACATTATATTATAAAACTGATATAAATATCCACTCGGGTCTTATTATAATAGCTCTGTTAATTTGCTGAAAAAATCACACTTATATTAATATCTATATAAAAAACAGGATTAAATTAATAATGTACCTGCTATCAACAACAACCAGATAAACCACCCACAGTACACCCGACCGGGAGCGAACACTGATCTCCCTGTCCTCGGAGGTATAGCCAAACACGAGACTAGCACATTTGACCGTGCGGCCACCGAGGCGGGTATCTATTCTCAAAGAGTTGTAAGTAAAAGTCTATCATCGTAAATAATATAATATAATAATATTTAGCACCACGTCTTACTACCCGTTCGGGTTATACGCTTAAGTACTAATTACTCTAATGGACTAGGAATTGTGAAGGTTGAATTTAGAGGAAGTGAACCAGCATTTGCGTGGAGGGAGAGTGGAAAACCATTTAGGAAAAACCACCCCCAGTTGTCCCGACCGAGATTAGAACCTCGATCTGCCCGTCCTCGGCGGTCGAGCTCAACACGACTAGCACGTTAGCCAACTACGCCACCGAGGCGGGTCATCGTAAATAGAAATATAAGTTGACCGCGGCATTCCCTTCTCCTCCCCCCCTTTCCAATCATTGCCAAAGTTTCTACACCTGTTGTTTGTTTTTAATAATAAAGTCGCTCAAAGAGAGACAGGGAGAATTACCATGTGGTGGGGGAATCTTCACATTAGTGTTGCCCTGGGAGAAAACCGCTGAACTACGTGTAACCATTATGTTGGGCCTGGAAAGAGGTTTTTTTTGTGGAAACAGTAAAAAAAAAAAAATGTAATTTTTAAAATCTCACTAATTTTTCTTAAATAACGATTTTTTTTAATATCAATTGTTTGGATTGTTTTTATTTATTTCAACATTTAGCGTAAAGCTTGTTATTTTAATTTTAATTGATGGCTAGCAATAAATATATATATATATATATTTTCTCGTTATATTTAATTTCTACAAATATAGAGGAAGATAAATAAAAAAAACCCACTAGTGAATTGGTATTATAGTTTTTGAAATAATCTTTCCTTCAGATTAACCTGTAGTTTCAATATGGACAACTTATCTCCCGCCGACTCTTAGCACATACAATAAGTAAATTGATAACATCAGTATTGACGCTGCGATCAAGGCCGTAACCAGCCAATACTTTCAGGGGGGTTTGGTGGGCACATTCCCCAAATGCCGGAGGCTAGAAAAAAATTATTAATGAGAAACCGTTCTAGAATTTATCTGAAGTGTTTGTTTATGGAAACATAACACCATAACTGCCGAAGGCTAGAAAAAAATTATAAATATCAAACACTTATAGAATATCTCTGAAATGATTTTTATGATAACTCAACCCCTTATTTGTACTTGTACCTTAATTTTAATATTGGTTGAACCATAAATAAAGCCATATATATTTCGTTCCCCGTCTGGCCTTGGCTGCGATGAAAGACTTTATCACTAGAAATGAATACAGAGCCCTTTTATTTGGATTTTTAAAAAAAAGTTTGATTAATAATAATTTGACAATTATTTCTTTATGAACGGTGATGATATGAACGTAAGTTTTGTAAGGTTTTTTTTTTTACTTTGTGGTTATTTACACTTTTGAGAAATAATTTTTGTCTACTATTAATAATGCTATAATTTTTAATACTGTAAGACATTATTTATCTTGACTCAACTTTTGATATGATGCTTCAATTTGTTTTTTTAACTGAGCTTTGAGTTTTTGATTATGTGACTTGAGAAAATAGATTTAAATTACCTGTATCAGCGTATCCTTTGCAAAGTGCATTGTATAATTTTGTGTGGATTATAATAGTTTGAACGATTTAAAACAAAGTAATGATTTTTACAAATGATCGTGTCTTGCCACCGGCCAAATAGTTTTGCTAGCTCATGTCATAGAATAATACAAAGCAGCCGATAGCTAGTCAAAGTTGCAGTGCATCCAAACATTATATTCTCTTTCGTAAGTTATTCATGGTAAGCGGGATGTGACCCAAATAATATATAATCTTACGGCTACCAGTATTGCTGGGCACGCAGACAAAAGTGCCAGTTCTTAGTTTACCGATGACAGGGGTGTTGGGTTTGAATTCCAGGCGGGTGTGCTAAAGGAGTACCTAAATGGTAACCCACTCTTCCTCAAAGCAAATTACAGTAAATTTCATTTAAATTATACCTCTATTTCTCCTAATATATATGCAGCTAGCTCGGAAGACATAGAGCACAAAAAAAACCAATAGAGTAGCTTGTTTAATTTTTCTGATAGCCACACTAAAAAGTACACAATTAAAATTATAAATTTTATAATCTTTGTGCATTTTTAGTGTTTTTGTTGTTGTTTGTGTTTTCCTTGTTTGTTGTAGTACATATTGTTGCCTGCAGGTCGTGGCACTAGCCGATGTTCTCCGTCTCTTATTGGGTGGCCCTACACTGGTAGATGAGCTTCTGCGCAGACGTCGCGCGGTTCACATCAGACTAGGTGCGTGTCAGACACTGTGTTCGTTATTAAAAATAGACTCATTACTCCTGGACCAGTAGTAGGCCTAATCAACCTTTTTTGTTTGCGTACTTCCGGAGATAATGTAACTTCAACTTTGTACCCCCAAAGTAGTTGATGCATTATGCAAGTTATAGGCTACATATTCTATAAATTACATTTGGGTGAGTGAGAGAGAGAGAGAGAGAAACGGTGCTCCTTATGTTCATGTCTCTTGCGGCTAACCCTAAATCAGGCCCTGATTTTTCATTGTTTATCATTAAATATATATTTACATTTTACGTAGCTTCCCCCTAAGATATCTTCGCATACCCCAAGTTGAACACCACGATCCTAGACTATCCATGCGTGGCCACTCCCCCTACGTCAGACGCGACCACCTTTTCGCCATGGACTTTGAGGACAGTGTGTTGCGGGTTTCAGTACATGTTGGCTCTGTTGACTGTGGGTTTGATGCGTTGTATAGTAGTAATCATTCTATTGTTTTTAGTCTATTATCTCGACAACCAGTCGAAACTTAGGTGGATATACCGCTATAATCATCGATGAAGTTGCCACCAGCCTTCCGGGAACTTTATAACATTGTCACCGGTGTCTGGATTAAATGTCACCTCAATGCAGGAACAAACCTAAGAAATTCCATTAAAAGGGGTTTTGATTTTCATCCATTGTTTGGTTATTATTTCAGTCTTGCTCCTATGCAACCATGCCTTCTCAATTATTAAAGCTTTCTTATCTATTTATTGTTTAATTTAATTAGTTTTAGGATATATCATTCATAATGATATGTAGGTATCATAAACTGATGCGCGATGGCTGTCCACAGAATCAATCCTTGTGCTAGATTAAATTAAATTAACCAAGAGGGCTCAGTGGTAGATAATAACGCGCAAAACCAAACTTCTGTGTCCGGGTTGTCATTTTTTATTTATTGAATTTCAGATTTTTGTTTGTTACGCTAATGGCCGCTTTTGAGTATAGGCCAATGCATCTTCAAACTTGAATAAAAATCTACAGGAGTAGAAATTAAAAAACACTGCTTCCCATTTTACTAGCCACCCAGGCTACTCGTGTATTTACACTAGTGGAATAGGGGATTAGAAAGTTAGACTTTAGAGGAAATGTACCCTCAATTGCATGGAAGACGATTGGCAAATCATTTAGGGAAAAAAAACAACGTTCAGTAGCCTACATTCTTCCGGGATTCCAAAACCCTTCTTTCCCGTCACCCTCAAACCAAATCAGACGGGCTTAGTGCCTTAGCTTGTATGACCACCTATGCGGGTTTGTGATAGAATAACGCATGAAATAAAAGCTTGTTTTTTCAACACATTATGACCTCACGTCTGTTTTCTCGCTTCCTCATGAGTCTATACTCCTTCCAAGGAGCTTTGAGTGCACATCTGTAGTGGTGGTTATGGCGTTAGACTCATATTGCACTTGACCTCCACTGATGAGGGAGGTCAGGTTAAGAATCCCGGCTGGGTACACTGTAGGTGTTTTTACCCATCCTTCATGTCCATGCCAATGTTGGTGTATTTCCTTTAAAGCAACTTGTCCATATTTAAACCTAATATTATGTCGTTAATTAAACTTTTGTTACATGTTAACTAAAACATAAACTGAGTGGACTATACTAGTTTGAGTACCGTCAACCAATAGCCTTGAAAGAAGTGTGTAGTACCTAAAACCAAACCTTCTGTCATACAAACTCTGGAGTCATTTTTAAACGTTAACGCAGCATCAAAGTGCTTCTAGGGTTTAGTTACTAAAACATTCTAAACAATCTATTTGGCATTCCGTAACGTTTCTGTGATTGTAATTGCATGCAGAGTATGTCACCAGACGTCTCGTGTTCTTATCCTACCAGCTCTATATTATATACATCTTGATGGTTGTCTATACGCGTGTATTACCTGTTAGTGAGTGATAGATTATATTGTCTTGTATTCAGGTGTCAGATAAGTTAAACCCTGAGTTTGGTTGGGAAAACAGTAGACAACATTCAAACATATTTATTTGCGGCCAACATTTCTCTATATTAGTTGTGTAATTTATAGGTATTGATAATATCTATCAACAGTGATAACTACAGATAACGTGACTTGAAGTACCCTATGAATATATTAAAATTTGTTTTAGTAAATTTAGTAATTGACTTCTACTGTTCTTCCTACCAAAATCATAGTATAAGAAACTTACGAACGTTTTCTGATGATTTTATTATTATAACACATTAAATGAACATTAATATGAAATTAATATTACATTAATTATTTAAATTTAGCTTTATTGAGATACGTAGCTGTGATTAACAAACTAAGAGTAGATTTTGCCTTTACATCGCTTATGCTAAAAATATATTAATTGAGGATGTCCCCTATTTAGCTCGTTTGACTACGAAAAATCAAGTCGAGGAGATTAAGTTATAATGGTACCGTTTTGTACCCTTCTCATTTATTTAAAAAGTCATGGATGAAGTATATTTTTCTTTAAAGAACCGTATGTAAATCCTCCTTTTAATACTTCATCCATGGATGATCAGGCGTTTTCAGAAGTGATTTCAATATAATACGTTTTAAAACTTATTTTGTTTAAAAAAACTCCCTTCGCTCTATTTGAAAATTAGGTGATGAGCTGACTGCCTATACCCAATAGGAAGCTAGTCTTCGCAACATCAGGTTGCCAGGAGTTCTCCTATTAGTTTTAACACTGGTGACAAGGGGTCCATGAGGCAAGGGGTAGGTCATATACAACGTGTTTCTAAAACATTGCATCAAACTTTGGCAGGATACTCCTTGGGTGAAATTAGAATGATTCTCATAAGCAACCTAGGGTCCATCTTCAATATTAAGGGCGGTATACACCCCTAAAGACAGAGCTAAAAACTACTGTTGTGTGAAATATTATGAAAACTGCTTAGGGTATTACAACGAATCTTTGTATACTACTTATTGAAACCTTGATCATTAATAAACTAAATGTGCTGTTACCGTTACCCACCCCCATCATGTAAAAAAGTGGGGGGGTTGTAACACATTTTTTCTAAAATAAAATATGTCAGAGTAAGTATTACCAATTTTTACTTAAGATTACAAGACAAGGAATCAAAATTAACAAAAAAGGTGTCTTGGAGAAACTGTCTAGCTTTCCCCGTTTCTGAGATAATCATGCATGTTTAATTTCAAAGACAAGTGTTAATTTCTACCAAGTAGGGAGCCAATAAAGCTGTGTTGCTTCACCCCCCTCCTTTCCCCCACTCTTATTATCACTATCTTCCCCTCCCTCCACGAGCAGACTGCATCAGTCCACACGACTTCACTGCATGTTGCGCGTATTACTAGTCAAATGGCAAAGTACACAAACGCAGAAATGACAGACATGGTCATGCTGTACGGTGAAGCTAGAGGAAACGCAAGAGCAGCTGCACGGTTGTACCACGATAGATATCCTGCGCGACGTCAACCTTATCACCGGACCTTCACTGATGTCACTCAGCGACTTCGTGAAACAGGTACATTTCAGCTACGAGGGGGAGCTGGTAACCCGAGAAATGTTCGCACTCCAATTGTCGAAGAAGAGATACTGAATTATGTGGATGATAACGCGTCAACAAGCACACGTGCCATTGCGCATCAAACGAATGTGTCCAATTCCACAGTATGGCGGGTCATGCATGATCAGCTGCTGCACCCGTACCACATGCGCAAGGTGCAGGCATTGGGGCCAGCAGATTATGCTCCTCGACATGAATTCTCCGACTGGTTTCAGTGCGGAGTGGTTCCTGATTTCTCCACTATAATATTGTTTTCCGATGAGGCAACATTCACCAGAGACGGCTATTTTAATAGTACAAATAGTCACATTTGGAATGACGTGAACCCTCATGCAACTATCATCATGGGCAACCAGCATATATTTTCTGTCAACATCTGGGCAGGCATTGTGGGTAACCATCTCATTGGCCCTTACCTGATGCCACGACGTTTGACTGGCCACATCTACTACCAATTTCTGAAATTTGCATTGCCACAGTTCCTCGAGAAAGTACCGCTCTCCGTTAGACAACGCATGTGGCTACAACATGACGGTGCCCCACCTCATTTCACAAGAGCTGTGCGTGACTACCTCAACACTGCATTTCCTGCCCGATGGATAGGAAGAGGTGGGCCTGTTGCGTGGCCACCACGCTCTCCTGACCTAAATCCGTTAGACTTCTTTCTGTGGGGCTTTGTCAAAGCTTTGGTGTACGAGACAGCAGTTGAATCTGAGGAAGACCTGTTAGCCAGGATAGTTGCTGCATGTGATAAGGTTTAAGAAACTCCACGTGTTTTCGAAAGAGTACGCCAGTCATTGATACGTCGCCTCAATTATTGCAATAACGTTAGGGGCCACCATTTTGAACACTTGCTATGAATCTGCTTTTGAAGCTAGGAACTAAAACATGCAATAACTACAATTTGTATTTCTTAATGTAGCTTTCAATATTCCAGTGAGTGTAATGAATAAAATCCCACCCAAGTGTGTACTGTGTAAGCATAACTCACTAACGTAATAAATAGCAACACATCGGATCTTATGAAGAAAGAAAAGTATCAGAGTTTCTCCATCATAACACACAAACCAGCCTTGTTTACCAAATGTACGTGATACATAGTCACACGTGCCGGTAAAAATGGTTAAACGACTGCATTGCGAAATAAAACTGCGATTCTGGCTGCCTACCTGGCAGGAATTTGCACTTGGCTCTGATCTCAAACTTGTGTGATTATCTCAGAAACGGGGAAAGATAGACAGTTTCTCAAAGACACCTTTTTTGTTAATTTTGATTCCCTTTTTTGTAATCTTAAGTAAAAATTGGGAATACTTACTCTGACATATTTTATTTTAGAAAAAATGTGTTACAACCCCCCCTTTTTTACATGATGGGGGTGGGTAACGGTAACAGAACATTTAGTTTATTAATGATCAAGGTTTCAATAAGTAGTATACAAAGATTCGTTGTAATACCCTAAGCGGTTTTCATAATATTTCACACAACAGTCGTTTTTAGCTCTGTCTTTAGGGGTGTATACCGCCCTTAATATTGAAGATGGACCCTAGGTTGCTTATGAGAATTATTCTAATTTCACCCAAGGAGTATCCTGCCAAAGTTTGATGCAATGTTTTAGAAACACGTTGTATAAGCAGTTTGTGCGTGTAGTAATACACATAACATAGAAATAACACAGAAACATAGTAATCTTGACAGAGACAATCTCAGTTTGTAACAAGCACTAGCTCGGGCTCTCCGTGTCATTTCGTAAACGAATAAAAAACTGTATCATTTTAATATTTCAATACTGAAGGTGTAATAAACAAATTAAATCATGTACAACATTAAATCCATACTAATTTCAACAAATAACCACTAAGTAATCCTACAGTAAGAAATGTATATAATCAGATCGTCATAGCCGTGTGATACCAAGTACGTAGTAAGCCATGCACGGGTCGTCGTCGTCATAATCATCATCATCATCATCATCACCGTCTCCAAGAAGGTTGTAACAATAGTAAGTCAGCCCCGGACGCTTTCTACTTCTAAAGAATTGTGTCAAGAGCCACACTTTTTCTATGCCAGGACAATAAACAATTACCAAAAGTATATATATATTGTTTCTGTGACCAGCAATTCTTTTTGTCCTGAATTTTGAAAAAAAGCGAAAGGGATGGCTGACATATCCTATATTGGCTACGTTTATTTCTATAAGCTTGGAGAATTACCTTAAAATTTTTTGTTACATTACATAATACTGTTATTCTTTTTCGTTCACTGGACAAATAAGCATTGCACATGATTTCAGCCAATCAAACTTAACTTTCTCTGATTTTTGTTGTGGCAGGTAAGTGGATGACATCACGGCCTGTACTCCAGAAAGACATCAAACTGATCGCCTCAGTTCTGGCGCTAGAACACTACACCTTCTTGATCACTGGGGTGTTCATTGTAAGTAGGTCTCCAGTCACAGTTCACTTGCCTTGTCGATCTACTGACTAGATCATATTATTATATTCCCTAGATAAATAACATTACATTCGCAATTACAGTGTGTTTTCTATGAAGCTATTATCTATATCAATATGCGTTTATCTGTTAATTTGCGTTTTCTGTATTATTCCCCCTGCCAATATGTGTTTCCTATAAAATTATTTTCAATATTAATACGTGTTTTCTATGAGATTATTATTCAAGTCAATATGTGCTATCTGCGGTAATATTCTCAATGTTAATATGTGTTCTCCATGAAATTAAATATGGCTAAGTGTTCTCTGTGAAGTTATGCATGTCAGTATTGTGTTTGCTATGGAATTATGTCTATAAGCATTTTCAATGGCGTTATTCCCAAGTCAATAATGTGTTCTCTAAACATATATCCCTTTTACAATATAAACCTTTCTCAAAAGAGGAATACATATTCCTTTATAGCCAAGAATAGATCACAAACTTGGCTAGTATATATTTTAATTAACTTAATTAACTTCACATTCCTTAACAACGTGTCTATGGGTGAAACAAAATGTTGCTAGGAGCACTTTCGTTAGGATATACCAGAAATATTGGCCAGACTTGAGTAAATTGCTTATAATCTTTATATGAGTCATTCAGAAACCTGAAATAAATGTATTTTAAAATTATGTCCAGAGAGGGATTCCAACCCATGACATTTGGTAATGGTATGTTAAACTAAAGGTGGAGGGCTATAATCTCTGTTAGGGCATGAATGGAACAAGAAGTACATAATTGCTATATACATTCTGTCTTATTTGGGATAGTGACAAAAAAATCTGAGTGCTGTTTTTAACTGGTGGAGATCTAAGCAGCCGATGGACACGTTAAAAAAAATATTAATACTTGTCAGACAACCATTTTGTTGCGTCTGTTGCTAAGGGATGAGAAGAAGCGCGAACAAAGGAAATAATTAGGGAAACTTTACATATTATCTTAGTGCATATATCAGGCTGTTTCTCTCATGAAATTATAATTGCTCTGGGACAAATTGGTTGTAGGCTAACCCATCGCTGTTCCTCCCCTACTTGATGATGCAGGCGTTCATGGTCCTCGTCCAAGGGTGGTATTTATTATTCTGGTCATCGACTGTGGCATTCACTTGTCTCGGATGGAATTACTTTACTCGGGTGAGTAGTGAGGACAATGTATACCTCACAGAAGCACTCATGGAAACAAACTTGCAGCCCAGGTTTCATCGCATCTTTAGACAGTTTTTTTACTTCCTCACATAAAAAAAGTATTGTAGTTGTGATTATGATGAAGCTTGACGTTTTATGTGCCCTCGTACTAATGGGCATGCCACGTCACCCCGATATTTGTACTTTAAGGGTAATTTCCCGTCAAAATAAAATAAAACCTATTAATTTGATTAGATATTCTACTAAATTAGTTGAAAGATTTCAGTTATCTCACACAAGCAAGGCCGTAGCCAGCCGATAGTTTCAGGTGGTGGGCCCATCCCCCATTTGACGGAGGCTAGAAAAAATTCGAGATAAAAAACAGTTTCTAGAAGCTATCTGAAGTGTTTTTTTTATGGCAACACAACCCCCTAACTGCCGGAGGCTAGGACAAATTATAATTATTAAACGGCTCTAGAAGTTCTCTAAAGTGTTTTTTTAATGGTAGGATAACCCCCTAATTGCCGAAGGTTAGGACAAATTCCAGATATTAAACAGCCCTAGAGTTCTCTAAAGTGTTTTTTTATGGCAACATAACCCCCTAGCCGCCAAAAACTAGGAACAATTCTAAATATTAAACACCTCTAGAAGCTATCTGAAATGTTTTTTAACACCATAACTGCGGAAGGCTAGAAAAAATTCTAAATAATAGACACATCTAGAAGCTCTCTTAAGTGCTTTTTATGGTAACACAGCCCCCTAATTTGTACTTGTACATTAATTTTGATATTGTTTGAACCATAAATAAAGCCATATATATTTTATCATAAAATTTCGGGGGGGGAGGGTTGAACCCCGAAACCCCCCCCCCGACTACGGCCTTGCACACATGCATTTCATGCCCCATTTTAATTAAATCACCTTAAATCATACTTGAGAAACAATATCACTCAAATGTGATCAATCATGTGGCTGTGTCACACATATATAAATATTTTGGGACAAAATCAGAATTTATTATATTATTTAGACACGTTTGTATGTTCAACCAAGGAAAGAAGAGAACAGGTTTTTGGTCAAGTCAATGTCCACTTAAATAAAGTGTTAATTATTTAACACAAAATAAATAAGCCTCTTGTAAATAGGCCTGTTGATATTTTTTTTTCAAAGATTGAACAAATTATTCAAAAAATTGTTGCACCTATTTTAATCTAGGATGCAATAAAAATCTTAAATTAATATTAATGTTAATGTTCAATTGAAACAGAGTATTTTGAATAGGAAGCTTAGTATTTAATGGGTAATATTAGATTATACTTAATTTATTTTACATAATTATTGAGGGGGAAAAATAATGTATATTCCCCCCCCCCCCCAAACAAACGTTGGAAAGTCAAGAACGTCCATGCCTGAACTCAAAAAAGTGGATTTTACCATTCTGTGTCTCTACTGTGTGCATCAGGGTATACAGCCAAAATGGTTGATTTCCTTCAAACTTGACATTTAGATGGTCATTTATCAAGAACAAGTTGTGATTTTGATTTTAGCTCTAAAATTAAGGGTAGTGATTTGAGAATATTCAACTTAAAAAAAAAGAGTCTTTAAGTTAGCGACTGGATATCTGAGGAGTGTTTACACAATAAATATGAATCCATTTTCGTTTCCATTCAAGTAATGATATAAGGTTTGTTTACTGAAGGCTGATTTTTTAAATTAAATTTAAAAAAAATTGTTCTAACAGTTTAACTTAGAACTTATTAAATCTAAAGAGTGTTTCAGATGTTTATAAAAAAAATATATCTTAGGAAGGATTACTTAAGGTTAGGACCAATCTCCGGGTAGTCTGGAGATGTTTTCCAAGGATCCCGGAGTTCCAGAGGCAACCTTGACCTTGCCTCTGATATCAGGATGTGGCCCTAATATTTTGGAAGGCAAACATAAGATACAGGGGAAGTAATAAGAGATGGCGGGAGCAGCCCTAAGATCCATAGAGCCTTGCCCACCGACAAGCAAGAAACAGAATCTCAACCTTACGGGGGTTTCGCTGCGCTCCTGTTGCCAGCTTGAGTCCTTCAACACTGGGCTGCGCTAGTGTCACTGCTGGGTAATGATAGGACTGAACGTAGCGATCCTAGTGGTGAAGGACTCAAGCTGGCAACAGGAGCGCAACCATTTTAGCCTGGAGGTTGAGTGTCTGGGTATATTATTTGTCTGGGGCCTTGCCCCATTTGGGAACAAATGGTGGCCTAGGGTTGGAACTGTCGTGCACCCAATCCATCAGCTAGCTTGAGAGGACGGCTATCAAGTAGCCACCCAGTGCAGACAGTGGGAAACAAATCATCTAAGAGTATCCTCCTCCAGAACCACAGGGGCAACGTGTGACATCCCCCAATGTTAATGCAGTAAACTGAATTGGTTTTAAATGTAGTTAGACTTGGATTCGTTTAGGTTTAGGAATAATTATAAGGAACCAAATACTCTTAGTTTAGAATGAAAAAATAGAAACAAATAATAAATAGAAAATATCGATATATACAAAGAGGAACTAAGGACTCATCTTAAAAGTAGTTAGGATGATGAATCAAGATAGATGAGGAAAGTATTTTTTTTAAATAAGAAAAAAATTGTAACCTTGTTTAAATATTTTATATTTTGTTTTTGTTTCAGTCAGCATGGTGCACAGCCTGGTCCAAGCCTTTTGTCTGTTCAGAGCCTACCTTTCGTACTGTGACCTGTAATACAAAAGTAATCCTACAACAGGAAAAAAAACTCACAAACACAACAAATTGTTTACTATATTTTATTTGTAATCCACTGAGATAAAAAAATAATCAGTTTATATGTTTCCAACACATCTTCGAGTATCATTCATAGCATTCCGTTAACACTTTTTAAAGGCAGTTTTTACATAATATTGTTGTCCCGAATACTGATTTATTAAGTCCTACGACAAACCACGTGATATTTTGAAGATGTTTGTAATTATTTGCTTCTAAAAAAGGTTTTTCCAAAGCGTTTAAATTATATCTCAAGGGATTTATTTATATTATTGAGTATAATTTAATGATAAGTTTGACGCTGAAGTGTTTTAAAACACAAATTCATAATTTAGCTATCAAACAAGATTAATATCTCCTTGAAATCACTTATTTGGGCTTCTTTCTACACTTTTTCTTGTTCTTCTGATTAGTAATTTTTGTCCAGTAACTCAGCTTGTTTTTGATCAAGATATAGTAATCTGTGTCTGGTATATTCAAGTCATCCATTAGAATCCACAGCTTTAGAAATAATCGTATTCTTCTGAGAACGAATCGGCTACAGGTTCCTGGCGGTGGTAATTTGTTCCGGTGTCATTTGAGCTGCTATATAGGCACTGCTCTCTCTAACAATTAAGAAAGTGTGAAAGATCAACAGATTACTTCTTTAAAATAACAACTTATATTTATTAAAGTGAGTATTGTTATTTTTTCAACATTAATTTTATTTTGTTGTTGACTGTTAGTCATCTCTGGATAAACAACATTTTGTCGTAAAATAAACATCCTTGGGGATGGCTGAGACCTGCCTTAACATTTCCATTGCTATAAAAACGATTTGAACATATTTGTTGAAGTTTTACGAGGATTTACTCGTAAATCCCTAAAACTACAATTATTGTAATACGCACGCGCTTTTGTGGTCGTATGTTTTAAGGTATATCTCTCGCAACAGACTGGATTGCCAATGACAGACAGATCAGAGTTAGAATTTGGGTTTGGTGTGTTGAGGGTGGCTTACCTAATTTTTTACCAACCTCCCTTCACGCAAATGTGGGTACATTCTTTCAAAATGATATATTCCTCATCCCTATTCAATGAGTATAAATGTGTGGAGAACCCAATCGGTGGTAAGACGCGGTAAAAAAATCACAAATCTTGGTAATATTAAAAAAAATGAAAATATTAAAGAAATACCCCAATGTTTATTTTAGAGCGAACAAATGGGCATCCAAGTAAATAATAAATGTTACAAATCATTCAAAACTCACTTGTACCCCCTTAATAGGGTTGCCAAGTAGGGCTGGGCAGATGCCGATTATTAATCCGATCATCGGCCGATTATCGCATAACCGGCGATTCCGATGATCGGTGTTCGAATCTCCGATTATTTATGCTGATTATTCCAAATGTGTGGGTATATTTTAAGTCCTAAAAAAATAATATTTTATCTCTGCTCTATCATATGTAATCTTTGAATAATTAGCTTGTTCTTAGCGACTTAGGTTTGAAATAAACAGCACATCCAACATTCCAAACAAAATATATCAAAATAAATATATTTACCATAGGTCTTTTTCCTATTTATGCACGTTATTAGAAATAAAAATACTCACAAGTAACAAATCTAATAATCATAAAATAAAATATTAGTAGATTGGTGTTGTTTTATTTCGATTTGTTAAAGATGCCCAAAAAATGAAACATCGGACGTAATAATCTCGCACATACGCACATTTTGTTTTAAATGGAAACTGTTTTTAAAATTATTAAAATTGAAAATAAAAATAATCGGCATCGGTGATCGGCCTAATCGGCAACAAATGATCGGCATCGGACTAATCGGCAAAATAGCTGATCGGCCCAGCTCTATTGCCAAGTGTCAACTGGAAGGAGTACTGAAACGTTTTGATAGAAATCTCATATAATTAAGAAGTTATTTTTATATTTTAAAGTATGGTTAGAACCAAAATGAAGGAGAAATATATCATCTGGGCTCCATACCATGTATAGCCCTACATTATGAGCTGAGTTAAATAAAAAATATGCATGAAAATCTAAAATTACCTTATTTTCAGGGACATTTTACTCAAATTGCCGCAGTTCTATAACTAAACTGAAAAGTGTAAAAAATTAGATCTAGTCTTACTTGAACAAATGCAATCATTGGTTTTCATTACTATAAGATAAAATTTTAAGTTATTTGAGGATTCTTTTTGTAGTTTTTAAGCGTCAGAGCCTACATTACCATCACAAATATGGTAGTGTGAACAGGGGCGGTCCGAGACAACTTTTGCACCCGGGAGGGATTGTTTTTTGGCGCCCCCCTAGGAGGAGCTATGAGTTTTGGGGATTATTTTCATATCATGCCCTGGACCCCTAATTTTGAAACTTGCGGAAATATTCGCTTGCGAGCTATCTCGCAACTCATGAACTCGCAAATCGCAGGCTGTACTAAAACAGAGCTAATTTTGAAAGGTTTCAACTGTCGTGCGAGTCGGTGTAGTGTTGTTTCTCTTGCGACTGAGTTTTCAATCCGACAACACTTTAAAACCATGACGTGTGCCAAAGGATTGAGGCGATGAGATGCCACAACACGCCATTATACAAGATACGTAACTGAAAATAAACTCTATTATTGTGTTGAGTGCATCATATAAAACGATTTGTTTAGTTTTATTAGGAAACCATCTTCCCTTCGTATACATCTACGCTTGTTGTAACAAAACATTTCAAGTTATATGACTATATGTAAAACCATCCTCTCAAATAACATCCACTTTAGCACACTTGGTAGAGTGATTGTTTTAAACTCAGATTTCTACGAGTTCGATCCCATCCCAGTCAGAATATTTTAATTTTTTGTCTGAATTTAAATCACTTTTTAGTAATTAGAATTCAATAAAATATCTTATTCTCGCAACTATTTTTAAACATAAATATGCCCTAAAGATTTTTACTATACGAATAATAATTAGCTTGCTTAGCCTTATTTTAAAATGTGTACATTTTTACGTCATAAAGCCCATCAATTTAATTTTAAATAATCACCTACATACAAAGTTTCAAAATTAATGTATATCTTAGACTCTGATGTGGGCCTACCGTTTTTAATTTACTACCTTTTTAAATTATTTTTAAGGACTATTATGTTAGTCTACGCAGGCTCAAATACCTTGTATACTTATATAAAAAATATTTAAAACCAATTATATGCTTACTAATAGAATGCTTTAAAATTAAAGTTTAAAGTCCCATAAATAAAAATAAAGAGTTGGGGTTGATAGGATTTGACCACGCTAACTCTAGATTATGAGATGCGCAGTCTACCGACTCAGCCAAATTCACGGTTAAATAAAATTGAAAAATTTAGAATATTTGATTATATTTTCACCCAAACAAATCTTTTTATTGAAGGATTGTATAAAGTGTACAAAGCAATCATATTTTTTCCTTATGTAAACCTATTTTGTACAGTAGTAGGTTTATTTCAACAAAATCACTCTCAGAAAGCTGCAACCGAAGAGGGGGATGGCATCCATTTTGTTATTTTACTGCCAACTCGATAGACAAAGCCTCTCTCGCACGGTGTTTGGCTGGCGAGTAGAATCCGCTCGCTATTCGATCGTGTGACGTCAGTCTTCGCAGCGCAGAAGTTTCAAAATTAGGGGTTTGCGAGATTGTGTGCGAGATGAGAGAAATACGCTAGCGAATCGCTACTCGCACGTTTCAAAATTAGAGGCCCAGATTACATTAGGTTTGGTTGGTCCTCTGTTGGGCACCCCAGGCAACATTCCAGTTCACCCGGCCTCTAAGCCACCCCTGAGTGTGAAGAGTTGTACCATTAGGATGGGAGGGTACTTATTAAAGTGTTGTTGTTTGTATTTTAATTCTAGAATTAAGTTACGCTAGTTAGTTCACTAATTACCTTTTAATCCATCGCTTGTGAAAGCAAATATCAGCCATAGCAATCTCTTTAGCTGTGCTACGACAGACGAACTATGGCCCATGCGTCTCGATATTTTCATCGTTATCTGAGGTACGTCTATTGCGAGTTCCAATCGTGCGTAGTCGCCATTGTTCTCTCTTCCATCGCCGGTGTCGCGTTCTATGTAGTTCGGACATCTTCGCGAGGTCGTTCAGCAGGCATTCCAAGGTCATCCACGTGACCTTTTGCCAGACCAGCATTCGGAAGTCTAGGAGGGAAAACGACAAGGGGATAGAGGAGGGATGGTGGCATTAAAATGTATCCAGTTAATCCATACAGGGAAATAAATGAGCATTTATTGCACCATTAAGGTATCTTCAGCTAATCCACACCAAGAACATAAACTAGAGATTGTGGCAACATTAATATACATCCATTTCAATAAAGGGGGGATTATTGCATCAGTTAATCCCCACCGAGGAAGTAAACGAGAAGTAATAACATCATCAATTGTCTTCAATTAATACACACCAAGGAAACAAACTAGGTGTAATAACATCATCAATTGTCTTCAATTAATACACACAAAGGAAACAAATGAGGGGTAGTAACATCATCAATTGTCTTCAATTAATACACACCAAGGAAACAAACTAGGTGTAATAACATCATCAATTGTCTTCAATTAATACACACCAAGGAAACAAACTAGGTGTAATAACATCATCAATTGTCTTCAATTAATACACACCAAGGAAACAAACTAGGTGTAGTAACATCATCAATTGTCTTCAATTAATACACACCAAGGAAACAAATGAGGGATAATAGCATCCTTAATATGTCCTCAGTTAATTCTCACAACGGAGATAAAGGGCATTCTGATGGAACCCATTCAACGAAAGTTTATCTCTACTCAGCCAATGTAGTCGATTTGGTGGACAACCAACCTAGAAACTTTTATGATTGATTTGTGCTCCCGAGGGGTCCTTGAACAAATTCAAATCGGTTGTAGAGTCGACAATATTGGGCAACTACAGCAAAATCCATAAATCCAAGATGGCCACCCAAAATAGTGTACATTTAATTATCTTGGCTCGTAATGCACCTAGAAGTGTCATTTTTGTTTTAAGTCTATTCAGGTTTTCACTAGGCATTTCATTTTACATAATTAATTTTACGAACAAAATAAAACATGGTGACCATATCATAAGATGGCCACCGCTAGGTTACTTGTAAATCATTGATATGTAAATATCACACTTGTTATGCTATATATAATCATGCCATTATTTGGATGCATTGCGAAACTCATGAAAGGATCTTGTTTTGATGTGAATGTTGCCTCAGCCTATGAGGGATTGATTGGTATCTTCAATGGCAAGTCCTGGGTGAAAGCAATTAGATCTTTCCGTGGCGTATCAGTGGCTACATTGCAGCTTCTTTTTTTTTTGGATGGAAGACATTTGAGGAAATACAACATTATCTGGAAACAGCACATCAACATCCCACTGGTCAACATTAGGTAGACAACTTTCTTCGGCCAACGCTACTCGTTCACCAAGAGAAATAGAGGGTGACTTCCATTTGACAATGGAGTGCATTCTCGAGTAGTTCCTCCTTGTTGGTCACGTACAGTATGCACGTTATATATCTCAATATCTTCTTGAGATACGTGCACTACCCGCAGAAGCTCTGACAGACGATCAAGGGTTGTTGGAGTTGCTATACTGATAATGAGAAAGTTATCGTCTTCAACAAATACAAAGATGTATCGACCAAGGATCATGAAAGAATACGCTGATCTGGTGAAATTGTATTCGATTATTATCTCACCATCACCATCCCTCTTTCAAAATGAATGCAATAATGAAGAGCAAGTGCAACAAAAAATATTAGCAAATGTGTTGGGTCCATTCAGTCTTGGAGAAGATGTCAAGGTTGAGACTCATGATAGTGCTACCTTTAGTAATGACGAGGCGGACGTATCCATCATATTGTTTGTTCTTGACGCTGCAAGCCGTGTTATCCATATTAGGAGTGACGACACAGATGTGTTTGTTCTGCTTGTCTATTGGGCATATCAGGAACATCTGGATTTCAGAGTGCAGATAGAGTAGTGGGATGGAACGGTGCTAGAATTATTGGCACCTGTGCTAAACTTGAACCAAAATGTTTGCGGTTACTTGGCATGCATGCCCTCAGCGGCTGTGACACGATCTCGTATCCATTCGGTAAAGGCAAGGAGACTCCACTGAAAACGTTGCTTGTAGGGGAATTTAACGTGTCAGCTGATGTGCTGAGAGAAGTTGACGCTACATCAGAGTTTCTAATGGAGGCTGCTACAGCCTACTTCACCACCTTATATGGTCAATCGCCAGGGACATCGCTGGAGTATGCTAGATTCGAACTCTTCACTAACAAGAAGAAAAGTCACAAAATCATGGCCTTGCCTCCAACATTCTCTAACATGTTGCGGCATGTTCTTCGGGATCATATTCATGTGACGCTGTGGAAAGCTTGCAACCAGCATGCGCCCCCAGATGAATCGGGCGATATAACTCAATTTGGGTGGAATTTAAAGAATGGAATCTCAACTCCTGTTACTGCTAATTGTGACGCAGCTCCACCAGAGCTCATTGATACACTTAAATGTCAGTGTAAGGCACAGGGAAAGATGTGTGCCAGTGAGGCTTGCGGATGTCACAAAGTACGTATTTCGTACACATTATATTGCTACTGCTACAGCAAAGAAGGATGTTTAAATCCATTCACAACCAACGTAAAATCTGTAACAGCGAACGAAGGTTTTTCAGTCGGTGTTTTTTTTTATTATTTAAAAGTTTGTATGTACACAATCCGAAGAGATTTGCTCACTCGGGGAATTAGAATTTTACATCAATTTTTTATACATGTTTTTTAATTACTACTTAGTTATTCTATATTATAAATTACGTATATTTTTTATAATGTTATAAAGTGAGAAATCAGAAATTATGAAGAATGCTTACAAATAGATGAGTTTATCAATAGCAAAATAAGAGCGAAGCAATGTACTAATTAAATCATAAATTTCCCTATAAGTTAATTCTATTTTATTATAATTGATCAAGACAAGTCTGAAAATATGGACTAGGATGACGATGCTGATTCGCCTGAGAATGAGGATTATCATGACGATTGCAATCAGGATGAATCTGCTGAAACTGATAACTTGGATGCTGAGTGGCAGTAAATGCATTATTATTATTATTATTTAATGTAACAAATACTTCTTTTGTGTTAATATAATTCAGAATAAAGAATGATTTTGTATTTACATTTTAATTAGTACCTATCTTTTTTAAACTCAAAATGCCATTCATAGGCGTTTTGTATGATTCGTAATAATGTCTCACATATACTTTATACTTATTAGGGCAGCAATCTCGTGATATCGCCACCATGTTTTCTTTTGTTCGTAAATGATGTAAAATGAAATGCCTGATGACAACCTGATTTAAAACAAAAATCACCTTTCTAAGTGAATTACAAGGCAAAATAATTAAATTTACACTATTTTGGGTGGCCATCTTGGATTTATGGATATTGCTGTGGTTTCCCAATATTGTGGACTCTACAGCCGATTTGAGTTTGTTCAAGGACCCCTTGGACAAATCAATCATAAAATTGTATAGAATAAAACATTTCTAGGTTCGGTGGACAATACGTAGGAATGACAAATCGTCTAATAACACATTGTTGAGGCTCGCTTGAGCTCCTGGTTGGTTGCAGGATTCAATCAGGATCGGTGTACTGAGGGTATTTTTCCTAAATGGTTTCTCATTATTCTTCCCCGCAAATGCCTTTCTCATCCCTACCTCATTAGGAAAAAAAACGGCTAGTCCGAACAGGGAGTAAAGACGTGAGTCACGATGAACAATATTTAAAATGTTGGCTTACATGCCAATACCAGAATGAAGAGTAAAACAGCGGACTGGGGAACCGTCACGTGATAGTACCAGGCTAGGATGAACCACGAAGAGGTGGCGAGCACGAACAACCTATGGGTCTCAAGTAGTTCCAGAAACAACCACGGGACTCTCAGCATGCCATCTTCCTGGGACAAATTTACACAAATCAATAAATTCATGAGTTTATTTCTGTGGTGCACCCAGTGATTTGCTTTTTTAGGGGTGGGGGGCAAAGAGAGTGGGGCATTAATTTTTTATGCTATATATTATGTACTTTTTTCCTATTGTAAATTTCAGGGGCACTTTTAATGATTTTACTTTTTGAATATCAAGTCGTAAGGCCGGTATTAAAATTTTGCACATGCACTTACACATCTTTAGTTATTTTAATATTATAGTTTTTAAATTCTAAGCCCTAATAAAACTACTGACGATCTTGGGGACCCATACACCCTCTTCCCCCTCCACACCAACCACTCCTTTGGTGCCCCACCGACTATACAGAATTGAAATAAACGTTATATAGGGATGGTTTCCATTCACAAATATATTTATTTAAATCAATATTTCAAAACTACACCTGGTCATGGGTATCAAACCCGAGGCCCATAGCTTAGCATACCAGTGCTCTAACATTGAGCTATTCAGGTTCGTCCAGGACTCATTATTTTTGAAGGCGAATCTGTAATGGACGTGTGATATCGTCGACTACTTGATAATTCAAAAACACATCCACGGTGACTGATCGGCTTTTATGCTGCCGGGTGGAAAACTGTATAGCTGTATATTTATTTATTTGAGGTATTTAGCTTGCATTGTCTGAACCGACTGATTATATCAGCACAAGAGAATTTCGTTGAGCGAGAAAGAAAGGCACCACCAGTTTTGCCGTGAAAGGTTTTTTCACATACCTTTCAGGGTTCTTTTATATGACACAATGGACATGGGACCAATGGCTTGACTTCCCTTCCGAGGTATGTTGTGATAGGAATTTTTATCGCTCAAGAGAACTCCATCGACCCCGACTGTGTTCGAACCCACAAACAACGGGTCTTGAGGTAATCACTTTACCCCAAGACCACCGAGGTAAACTGTAACTGTATATGAGTGTGTTTATGTATTGGAATTATCATTTGGTCCGAAGTCTATATTAGCTCTCCAAAAACATGTTCATACTGTTTAATAGGTTCTGCCTGGTAGCAGCAGGAAAGAGTTGAAGGATAAGTATTTTTACTTTCTAACGACCCCTAGTATAGAGGAAGTATTGTGATCGTCAAAAAAAGTGAATTCAAGATTTTGATAGAAGTTGACGTTTCATGGTCCTCTGAATCAGAAAAATTTTGTTTTCACAATGCCATTTTGTGTTTGAATCTTGGCCTAGAGCCGAAACCATTTTATCCATAGGGTTAAAACATTGTATATGGGATTTTCCACAGAGGGAATTTTGGAATTAGCTATCCCCTAAAAATAAGGGTAGTTTACTTAAGGGCATAAAGAGAAATAAGTGATTTTCTTGAAATCGGCCAAAATGATTTTGATTAAAATTCATATGTAGGCGCTTTTTAATCACAAACAGAATGGTGCATTTAATTTTTATGGGAAAATAACTTTGAGGGTGCTTAGCATTTAAACGGATATCTCTAATTTGATCATATCGCCACGACTCTTACAGATACGAAATAACTTATTGCAAAGCTGTAGAGCTATTAAAAATAAAAAACTTTTATTTTAAATCTATTTTATAAAATCAACAATAAAATTCCAATATATAAGAAAATATATTTTTGAAATGGTGTTCTGGTAAATAGGGAATAGATCGTTATGCTTTTTGGTGAACAGTGATGTTCCTTTTTTTCTTAATACGCTTATGTAACAGTGTGTATTATTTCATTCATGCTCTTTGTTGGAGGGGGATGCTCCTTTTTCTATTCTGTTTCTGCAACAATATAATATGATTTAGTTTAGCATATCTTACGAGTTTTAAGTAAATATCTCTATTTTTTGTAAAGGAGCGAGATAATCTCTGCTGTGCATCATCCCATTTATTTATTTGTTATGTCAGTAGCGATGTCTTATAGCTTATATTATCCTCCATTACAATACCACACCCCGCGACTTTCTGATTCCTTGCTCGTTAGTTTCATATGTATCCTTACAAACAGTGGTAGCGCTGAATGTCATTATATCAAGAAGTCACTAGCAAATAAACATAAACTTATACAAGCCAGAGAGGTCACAATATTAGTTCCATATCTTACCACTAGGAGAGCGCTTGTTCAGCAAACAAAGTATATAAACTTTTCCCTTCTCCAAAGATGTTTTAAAAATAGGGGAAGGAATGAGGGCAAGAGGATAATAGAAGATTATTGTTTATATTTTTTATTTGTCATCTTGGTAGCAATTATAAATATGTTTATTGGGAAGAGGACCACCAGCGATCCTTGCGGAGAGATATTTGCTATGCAGTAAAAACTATCAACTTTATTTGTTGTCTTGGTATCTTCTTTATATATATATAAATAAGACATATATAGATATATAAATGTACTGTACTACATATATACACAATGAAAGTACTTTTGTAATTTGTTTTCTTTTTACTTACCCCTATCATCCCCAGTAGCAAGAGAATGCTGCAAAACAGTCTTAGAACGGGCGTCTGCAAGAAAACTACTGAGGTCACAAAGTTTGCTGGAACAAATATAGTTCTCTGTGCAATTGATATCGGGCAATATAGTAGAATATTTGCTGTTAGAAGAACCTTTCACAACTTACATAAAATAAATGTAGGGCATCCCACATTGACAGTAGCCCCCCATGATTCTATTACATCTGTCAAAAGCGACACATGACCTGGCGTATGATTACATGAAAGTATATTTAGTATATATACATATATCAGGTAATATTATTCCTATGACGACTCTACTGTATTTGCAATCACAGTGAGTCATATAATATATTTGTGCTATCAATGGTATATTTAACTAATTTCATTTTAATTAGCTTGTTTGAAACTATATTAACTACTTAATCTCAAGGGGAGGGTGGGGATGATATCTTAGAGGAAGTGCACCCTCATGTAAAAAACGGTAACCAAAGTGCACCAGGTCAACCTTGACCCACTCCCAGGCAATTCAGGATATCACGAGTCCGATACTTATACAGTCTGAACACAGAGGGGTGTATTTATATTATATATATTTAATTTAAAGCACCATATTTTACTAAACGTTCAGGTTACACGCATAGGCTATTTATGCTATAAGTTAATGATTAATTTAATCATGAATTAAAGAGTGTGCTGTAACAACTTGTAACATACGTTTCCCCCCAAAATCCTGTTATGCATGGAACAAGTTTGTTTGGGACACAGTTTGTATCCTGACAAAGAGATGGAACTGTAATCTACAAATTAAGAAGGATAGTAGTGTGTTGGAAATGGGCGATCCTGGGACAACGTTGTATCATCAACTAAAATGGTGGTGTCCACCGACATGAAGCTGTCTGTGGCTATGGTGAATCACATCCAAATGTTTATCTTTTCACCTACTCTACTTAGGACTTCTTCAATTGTCACCCTGTCTGTCCACCTGATATTTTCTTGTCTTCTCCAGCACCACATTTCAAAACTCTCCGCGTATTTCTTTTTCATCTTTCTGAAAGTTTAAATTTCTGATCCATACAGCGTTCTGCTCCAAATGTAGCATTTCCTCAGTTTCTTCCTCAGTTCCAAACTAAACTTGCTGGTCAGCAGTAACTTCTTCTTGGTGAAAGCTTCCATCTGGCGATCCTATATACAGGCTCTCTACTGTAGGACTGAGCTTTGGTGGAAAATGCTACGAAGAAATACTCTGGAATTGGGAACAATATCAGTTAATGAGACAAACACAACGTGAGAATGTGCCAAGTGACTCAGCCATTGACTACTATAGTACTTCAATGTCCATCACATTCATTGAATTTAAGATCGCCCTAAACATGAATCGATTCTATCAACTTTCAGCATTATTTTCCCCATAAAAATAGATGACTAAAAGGGGGATGAAAAAGCATGTGAGTGTCTCAGGCAAGCATATGATCACATTTTACAAATTAGTAAAGAAGAGTGGACGGGAGAAGTGGAGGGGGACTAGACTGGTTGATACAAATGCTTCCACGTCATTGGATGAGCAAAATGTCACAATGTGGAGGAAGAGATTGACAGCTGAAGACAAAGTCATGTTCCATGCGTTGCCAGCAATCCACGCATGCAACGCTGATATATTCCCTGGCGTACATTCAATTTTGTGGGTGCTAGCTAGCTTTGCTTCCAGTGACGATCGCTAGTGTTGAACGTTCATTTTCAACACTGACAGGAATAAAAACTTACCTTCGGAATAGAATGTTCAAAAATATCTCATAAAATTCATCGGGACCTCAGCATAATTGAAAATAAAAGTGTAGATTATTTTGTGAAATGTAATAGAAGTTTGCAATTGTAAAATTAAAATTTAATTTGAAACCATTAATTTCCTCAAACTCTTGAATTTAAATTGTCAGAGAATTCTGATGTACTTTAATGTACTCAAATATGATTTTATTGTACGATTTTTTTGCTTAAATTTTTTATCGTCCCAGTAAAATACAAATATTCAAATTATTTTTTAATATTTAAGGAAATATCTCAATAATATTTTTTGTATCACCATAACTATTTCACATATTAGGTTATTATTAACCAGTTAATTATATCTAATCATTAAAAAATGTATAATTAGACCCTCTCTTACAAAAATTCTGAGTACGACCCTGGTGGGAGATGAGGTTTTTATTATAAATATCCCAAAGAAAGTAGTTTAATTACTGTATTATAGTATTATATCATTTTAATATTGTTTTCACTGCAAAAGTTACTCTTTCTACACCAGGACAGCAGTTAAAAATGAATATTATTGAGTGTACTGCGGAAATACAACGTTGTTTCAGGAAATTGTAACATGAATTTCTTTTAAGTCAATTTATATGAATACAGTTTTTGTTGGTTCATGTACACCCTACAATGTTAGTTTCAACGTCACTCCGGCCCACTCTTCAATTATATTGCAATAATTCATTTAATTAGCGGATGGTTGGAAATCCTCTTACCTATACGAAGACTCTGAAATAACTGTGGGGGATTGTGGCCAGGTTTCGTGATGTCAGGATGGTACAGGGCTGCCACCATGTTACCACCATAGATCCTTAGCAGAAGGAACTCCACCAGATTGTAGCACTGCCGGAAATAATGCACGTGTTCAAAAAACAATTTTACTTTATTTTTATATTTTATTCAAGGTGTTCAACTTAACGTTTATAAACACACAATTATTGTTTTATCTCTCAGCTTACATGGAAATTATAGTAAGATCTCCCTTTTAAAATAAAATATAAAAATAAATGTAGCATAGCCAACATCGCCAATTAATCCACACATATGTATTATAGGCCAATATTTATAAAATAGGCCTATATATATATATATATATATACACAGGGTGTTTGGAAACTCATAGCCCAAACTGCACGTACAGTTTGTTTGAATCAAAAGTAATACAAAATCCCTGTACACTCACATACGGAAACCTTTGCTAATACCATTAAATCGTGTTCAAAGTTTCTGCGTATTGCGCTTTGTAATAATGGCAAGCATCTTCTGTGATTTAGGACCGTTAATGATGACACTCAGAACGTTTTCGCATTTCTAGAGAGAGTGGTGTGTTGTTTACTATTAATTGTGGGATGTTCTGCTGCCGTGTTCCAAGATGTCGAGGTGTGCAGTGCCACGCGCCTAGCTCCTATGCAACCTGTTGTACAGGCATGCTTGAATAGCCATGCTATTCCAGCGCTGTACGCCAAAACTTTGGACACAATTTAATGGTATTAGCATAGCTTTCCGGATTCAAATGTATAGGGATTTTGTATTACTTTTGGTTCAAACAAACTACCGTATATGTGCAGTTTGGGCTATAAGTTTCCGAACACACTGTTTTATATTATATTTTAAAAGTGTTAAAATTGACCCCATCTGCAATATGTGTCAGAGAACTTTTGTTAAATTTTGAAACTATTAGATATAAAATACAATTATTTTCATGGAAATCCGACTATAGAACACACGAGTAGCACTAGAAGGTCGAGATGATATGATTTCTCAGTCTAGTCGGGCAGGTTAGATTTAGGGATGTCCCAAATTGTTATAATTAAAAATAGTTTTATTCTGATGTTGTCCAACCCAACTTAACTTACCTAACTAAACCCTACCAACATTTGCTTAGCTTAAATATATCCTTTATCTTACAAATAAATAACTGCTTTTAACCTATTTAGTTTCTTTAGTGCCGATAAAACACGCCAGAAACTCACAAAACTTACTTAAATAACTCTATTAATCTTAGTTTGTTTTAGCTACGCCTAGTTTACCTTGAAAGGTAGTGAGAGATCTTATCTTTGACTGATTACACCATGACTATCTTAGAATCTACAGGTGCTAGGTAAGGGGAAAAAGAAAAACCTTATTTATTAAAATGTTTTTTCCTATATTTTCGAGAAATAGTTTTATTCTGATGTTTTCCAACCCAAATTAACTTACCTAACTAAAGCCTGCAAACATTGGCTTAGCTTAAATATACCCTTTATCTTACGAAACTGAACCTTACTTAACTTAGCATCATCTAACTTTACATAACCAAAGAGATCTCGGATAATAGAAGCAATTCTATACTGTACTGGAGTGACATATCCAGTCCACACCCCTCGCAAAGAAATAAAGCGTGACGCTCAAGTTTGTTGTCTGCTTGATTCTGAGGGGACAAATCTAACGGTTTATTTCAGTGTTCTTTTACGAAAACATGTCTCTGGTGCATAAAATTGTTAATGTTTGAAAACAGTGAGGGTGAAAAAACATTTACATGAAAGGATATACAATTCAATTTCACAGGTAATAGTATACACATTCTAAAATATGTTGCTATCACTCATGTTGTTTACATTCTGTTAAGGCTACAATATATTCAAAGTTTGCTATTAGAGGCAGTCCTTGAATAAATGTAAGGGGTTTTTTGGGGGGAGGTGGAGAAGGGGGTCAGTATTTTCTTCCGTTATTTACGAAGGGGGGTAAAAAGTATCAGAATCCATCTTAAGTGAGTTTTTTATCCATGGTCGAACAATCTGAACATAAAGTTTTTTCAGAAAATACTGAAATGTTTCATTTTCATTCATTGATTAACCCCAATTTGAAAATTAATTTTCACTGTACAGTATTATAGAAGTAATTTAAATATAGACTTCCATATTTTGCACAAAGATAGTTAATTATAATACATATGACAAATTGACTTTTCGTTTTTATAATAATAATAATAATAATAATAATAATGATGATGATGATGATGATACGGGTTGACGATATTCTTGTCGGGGATGTGAAACACGGACACATTTCTACATTTGACACCCGATTTCTGTATATATATTTTTATTCAAACTAATAATAATAATAATAATAATAATAATAATAATAATAATAATAATAATAATAATAATAATAATAATAATTACTATGAAAGAACTATAATGAGATTTTTACTGCAGACATATTTTCACTCTGTGTAAAAGTTTTTTCCTAATTGAGATAGAAGGGTAATATAAGTGTACGAAATGTTCATCATGAACAAGATTCATTCCTCTAACACCAATACTTTTCACGGTCTGTTGTGTTTAGTTACGAGATCTTCACGCGCGCTAAGTTTTCGATAAACTGAAGATTGTCAGATAGACCGGTCCGTCATTCCGTTCCTACATTTATTTTTCCTGATCTACTCTTACTAGCTTTACTATTACTAGCTTTACAATAATAACTATTATGTTAAATATTTTAAATACCGTTTGGTTTTGCACTCTATTTATAATATATTTTACCTTTTTTGTAAATTAGTGAATAGATACATCTTAAATGTATAAATGTTGTCCACTTTGTCCGACAATAATTCAGCTCGGTCATTAATACGTCTACCTTATGTGTTAAGGGTCCCGTGTTTGATTCCCAACATGCTATATATTAATCTTTGATGAATTGTCAGACTAGAAACTGGATGTTCGAGGATTTCTTTGCAAACGAAACGATCTTAATCATAGAAGTCAACTTTAAATTAGGGTAGAACACCCATATTTATCAGTGAAAATATACTAGATCGTGTCATATAAATAAATTATTAAATGAATAGCATTAAGTTAATATTAGAACTTCTGAAAAGTAATTTAGTAATACTTATATAATAATATTGGAATTCTATTTATACATAATTTTGACAAAATATAGGCTATTGGCTTTATAAAACCACTTATAATTTTTCATAGCACTAGCCATCGTTTTCAAAAATTACGATAGTATTTTTTATGTGTATTACTTACATGTAATATGGTTGTAGACTTACTAATGTCTGCCTTATCACGAAACCTTTAATAATATTTTCTAGACTGCCGAGGACGGGAAGATCGAATTCGAATCTTGATCGGGTGAACTGGGGTTGGTTTTCCACTCTCTTTCCGTGCAAATGTGGATTCACTTCCTATAAATGTAACCTTCCCAATTTCTAACCCATTAGCGTAATTAGTACTTAAGCGTACAACACGAACAGGTAGTAAGACGCGGTGCTAAATAAAAAAAGTAAATACAATCTTTTCCGAATTTCATGTTATTTCCTCCACCATTGTTACATGATTACTCGCTACTAATGAGTTTCCCTTTAACCAGAGGCCATTCTTGAAAGGTAGGTAGTGCGTTATACTAGACAAACCAACTCTTACTATTACTTCCATTATTAAATCACTATTATAATGTCCAGCTTACCTTCAAGCCGCGCGTGAAGACCTCGTAACTAAACAAACACATCAAACTGTGGCAAGTATTGGCGTTAGAGGAATGAATCATATATCAAAATAAAATTCAGTTCATGATGATCATTTTGTACGCTCATACTACCCATATATCTCAATTAGGAAAAAACTTTTACACAGAGTGAAAATATGTCTGCAGTAAAAATCTCAATATAATTCTTTCATTAGAAAACAATTTTTTCAAAGCAAACCAATTGGGATATGGGAATTTTAATAATATCCTCGTGTCCTTTAATGTTGTTATAACAAATTTAAAAAAAGAAAAACTACTGTGACTGTGTTTAATAGAAACGGTGAGTTATATTTTAGGATTTTCGAGTATTTGATCGCGGTAAACATGATGCCGCTTGGATTTACCCTGCAAGAACTTAAAAATGTGGCCGTCTTGCGCGCTCGTGTCGTGAATTTAAATATCGTCTGCACTTTGCACGGAGCCTATAGGCTGTATTTAAATAAACAAGTCATAGAGTTTCAAACTTCATGGGAGTGCAAGGTCTCGTCCTGCCTCCCTCACGTGTTTCCTGGTGGTAGCTTAGCGCTACCCAGCAAGTTGTCAGACGCTCGTCTCGCACCCTCCGGGGAATCCAATCAAGTACTCTACACCTAACTAAACTCGGGACGGACGTTTCGGTGGTAGTTCCTGTGGTTGATATCTAACGGTGCCAACGAAGCCACAGTAGGCCGTAAAGCGTGACCGGCTGCGAAGCAATACCTCGCAGCCGGAGTCCGTCCTCCGGGACACCACACAGAACAACACAAGCCACCCACACTGCACAGAGGAGGGTACTCTAACCCTTCCACACTGGCTACTAGCCTGCCCTTTTTAGGGTTGAGCGAAAGGGCCGACCCCAAGACTACTGACAAAGAACTCATTTTCATCAAGCCGAGGTCAAGCAGGAACACCGACTTCTCAAACTCCGAGACCAACATGGATACGACAGACATGGAGACAGATCACGACGGCAACGGCGCGTTCACACTTGTGGACAAGCTCAAGCGGAAGCGCAAAATCAAGAACACCGGCAAGACACAATCAAAGAGAACCATCACGACGGTCGACAACAAATTCGAACCACTTGACAATGAGACTTCCACCAACAACGACACACCCCCGACACAGACTGACACCAACAAGAAGGAGAGACTACCCCCGATAGTGACGGTAGGGATCCATAATTACAAAAAAATCACTGAAATTGCCAAAGACACAGAATCCATTACAAGAGTTAGTTACATAAAGGACGGACTAAAAATACAAACCACATCCACACACGACTTCAAACTGGTTCAAAGCCTCCTCAAGGAAATGAACCAAGAGTTTTACACTTACTCACTGCCCAGAGACAAACCAGTGAAGGTACTCATAAAGGGACTGCCACCCAACAATGACCCCGAGAGTATCCGAACCGAACTTACAGATTTAGGGTACCCAGTTACTGACGTGCGCCAGTTTAGCCGCAGGGCAGAGGCCACCAGCACTACTCAGACTGTGACACTTCTCCCGACATTCTTAGTCACACTAGCTAAGACTCAAACTCAAACCACTATCTTTGAAGTTAGGCACCTCAACCACACACGAGTTAAGGTAGAACATTACATTCCTCCCCGGAACACCATTGTGCAATGTCACAAGTGTCAGCGTCATGGGCATACTAAGAACAACTGTTCAAACTTGCCCAGATGCGTGAAGTGTCTCGGAGCACACCTCACTCCCAGCTGCCCCAAAAAAGACAACACAACATCGGCCAGATGCGTCAACTGCAAGGGCCCACACACGGCCAACTACAGCAAGTGCCCGGTATACGTGCAACTGTTGGAGGCCAGACAAAATCAGACCAATACACGACAGACACGAACGCAACGTACGACGCCCCCACCTACCACCGGTGTTAACTTTCCTCCTATCCCGCGCTCCCGTCAAACTGTCCCTCCGACCGACCGACAAACCTCGGGCCCATAAGCGAAACAAACCGCAGAGGCCGCATCCACCTCCCGCTCCTACACCGATGTTACGGTGGGGCGCAACAGGCGACCACAACAAGAGAACACATCTTCCCCACTGTCAGATCTAAAAGACATTATCAACCTACTCAAGGAACTAAACATTTTTAAGATATTAACACACTTCAGACCCTACCTCACTAGACTCAGGGAGGCCACCGACAAGACTGACAAATTAATGATACTGCTAGAGGGAGTGACCGAATACTTCTCAACCGACTATGACTAATACAAACGCGACTGTGACGAACTCCAGACTCCAGACTCATTATGCATGCTCTAATGCACCCTGAAGGGGTGCACGGGAGCAAATTCCAACACGTACCGACCAATTGGTCACACCGTGTGGTTTTCGGATAATTAGCTGACGGGTTGTCGCATTTCGCGAAGTTAACTGAAACTAACAAAAAGCATATTATAATTAATATTATTAGGGAAAAGAAAAATTTTGGGAACCGACTAAGAGGTTTTTAGAGTTACGTGCGGAGACACTACTCTATGGGGGGCTGTGTGAGAGCCTCCCAAACCATGTTTGTCACTTCTCGCTTATCCGAGCAGGGCTTTGGGACGTCGGTGGCACCCCCCAGGGTCGATGACGTAATTCCCAAGCCCCTGGATAAGAGGATTGGTGGCACCGGGGAGTCTGGCGTAGAAGGACTGCGCCAGCTTCCGGAAGTGGTCCTTGATGGTCGGCATATCCAGGTCTCGGTGCAGATTCACATTCCGAACGTACCAAGGTGCGTCCACAATGATCCTCAGACACCTACTCTGGAATGCTTGCATCCTCCTCATATACGTGTCCGCCAGGTGGCCCCAAGCGGGACACGCATAGTCGAGGATCGGTCTGAGCAGCTGCTTGTACAGTGTCAGACCTTTCCTTGTGGACAGGGCGCTACGCCTGTTAAGCAGTGGGCCTAGGATTCCCAGCCTTTGCTTCGCCTTGGTCAGTCTCTCTGTGCAGTGAAGTCGCCAGGTCAGCTTGGTGTCCAGCGTAAGTCCTAAGTACTTAGCACTGTCCGCCCATCTGATCTGTTCTCCGAACAGCCGGAGTGGGGCCGGCCTGTAGAACTTTCTTTTCCATGTGAAGAGCACTGCTGTACTCTTCTCCACGTTAATACTCGTTCTCCAGGTAGTCAGCCACCCCTCCAACTGCGTCAGGTGCGTCTGGAGTCGCCTCTCCACCAGCGGCCCTCGCCACGACTCCGCTACTAGGGCCGTGTCGTCCGCATACAGTGCTAACTTGGTGTCTGGGGATTTCGGAATGTCGTTCACATACAGACTGAAGAGCACCGGGCCCACGAGGGAACCCTGTGGCACTCCAGCCCGGATGCTTCTGACCTGGGATGTGGCGTTCCCAAAGGTAGTGGAGAAGGTCCGGTTGGATAGATAAGATTGAACAATCTTAACTAAGTAGAAGGGAAGGTTCAAGGAGAGGAGATTGAAAAGGAGACCTTCGTGCCAAACACGGTCGAAGGCCTTTGCCACGTCGAGAAAGACAGCACCAGTCAGCCTGTTGATGTTGAAGTTCCTCGTAACCTGCTCCACGAGCCGGACAAGTTGATGAGACGTAGCGTGTCCCGCCCGAAAGCCGAACTGCTCGTCCACCAAGATGCCCGCCTCGCGAACATGTCGTGTCAGTCTCGTCAGTAGTAGTCTTTCGAACAGCTTGCCCAAACAGTCGAGCAAGCTGATCGGTCGGTAAGACGAAGTTAGGGCCGGGTCCTTACCCGGTTTATGAAAGCAGAGGACGTTGGCGTGCTTCCAGAGCTCTGGGAAGTGACTCAGGAGCAGGACGGCGTTGAATAACTCCACGAGGAAGTTAATCGCCTCCAAGGGCAGCTTTCGGAGGACCGCGTTATTGATGCCGTCGCGTCCGGGGGCCTTGTTTAATCTTAGAGCGGCTAACGCCCGCGACATTTCTGCCGCCTCCGTGGGCTCCGGTTCATCCAAGGGTCTGTACGAGACCGCTGCGATGACCTGATCCACGTGCCCAATGTGCACCGGGTCTGACGGGTTGTCAGTCGGTACAAATTGCGCCTCTAAGTGCTCAGCGAGAGCATCGGCCTTCTCCTGGTCGGAGTTGGCCACCCCGTTGCGACCTACAATAGGCGGCCTTGGTGCGGGAACCCGCATCAAGTTCCTCGTCATGCGCCACAGGGACCTGTCCTGTACGCACAAGCTCTCAATCTTGTCCTCCCAGACACTGTTCCGGTATTCTTTGACCATCTCGCGAACCGCATGGACTTTGCGGCTCCAGTTGGCCTTGTCTACCGGGTCCCTCGAGGTTTGCCAAGCCTTCCTCAGCCGATTTTTCTCCCGGACGTGCCTGAGGATAGAATCAGGCAAAGAAGCCTGTGGCGCCCTCTTAGGACGGTGCCTCGGCGTCGAAGCTTCGAGCGACCCCTTGATGGCGGAAGTTATGAACTCCGCACCGCGATCGATTTCTGCTGCTGTTCGAAAGGTAGGAGTGGGTCCCAACCTCTCTCTCAACACATTCGTGAACTTGTCCCAGTCAGTGCGCTTAAGGTCAGGTTTTTCGGGGGGTCTATGAAGGACACCGCGCGTCCCAAGTTCACAAGAACGGGGTTGTGATCCGAGTCTAGCTCAGCTAGAGACTTCAGCACCAACCGCCTTCTGATCCCTCTGGAGACAACGAAGTCGAGGACGTCCGGGAAGCCAATGGGATTGAGAGGGAAGTGGGTAGGGGTCGGGGGACCGGAAGCCACCAAACCGTGTAGATCTATGACGTCGCGGAGCAATCCGCCGCGAGCGCACATAATCCTAGAGCCCCATGAAGGGTGCTTCGCGTTGAAGTCACCACCGATTAAAACAGGCGTGGTACCTCGAAGCAGCACCTCCATGTCAGCCCTCGTGGCCTGGTTGAACCGGCGGTAGGGAGGGAAGTAGATGGAGATAAGACGCACTGGGCCGGTAGAGGTCACCAGTTGGATAGCCGTTGCTTCCATGTGTTGGAGGGGAGGAAGAGAGACGACGTGATGGTCAAGGCCCCTCCGGACCAGGACCGCCGTCCCACCCCTTCCCACATCCCCCGCTCGGTCACTCCGATGGCAGATGAACTCCGCCAACAAGAACCTCACTGCGGAGCGCAAGTGGGTTTCTCCCAACAGCATTACGTCGACGCGATGCTTTGCCAGGAAACTTTCCAGCTCAGCCTTCTTCCTCGCGACTCCGTTGGCATTCCAGAGTGCGACCGTGAGCTCCTTCAGCACTGGGGGTCCTCTATTCGGGTGCGCTGCCATGGGAGACCAGGTAGAGGATGATATGCTCCATGACCAGGTGGCCACGGTTACTCCTCGGAGATTCCTGGACTTTCCTCAAGAGACTCGATGAAAAGTCCCAAGGATCCAGTCCCGGAATCTCCTTGAGAAGCTCAATACAAATTTTGAGCTTTGTAGCTTCATCCTCAGGGGTAGGGTTGGGTGTGGGGGTGGCAAGGTTGACAGGGGTTGGAGTGGGGAGTGGTAGGAAGGGGTTGGAAGGGTGAAGGGGTTTGGGGAGGGTGGTGCGGGGTGCGGGGGTGGGTAGGGAAGGGATTGGGAGAGGAACGGTCTTGGACGGGTCCTCGACCGATAGGGATGAACCGGATGCGACCGGTTCAGGTAGAGTGGCTTTGGCAGGTGCCTCGGCCTGGGATGGAGGGGTTGGTCTCCCTGACAGCGCACTGGCGAAAGATTGCATCAGCGGCTTTGGCTTCGGAGCTGGAGTCACGGTCACCTTCCGTACCGCAACGTGCCCCGAGGGCTTCTGGCCTTCGCTAAGGCCATCCGTCCTCCCTTCGCTAACCTTGGAGGCCCGTACTGTCCCTGCCGCCCGCAAGGACTTGTACGTGGGACATCCACGCCAAGCCGAGGAGTGAGCTCCTGAGCAGTGCAGGCACTTCGGAGGAGATCGTCTCTCCTCCGGGCACCCGCCCCTCTCGTGGTCACCACCACAGAACCCACACCTAGGATTAGCGCGGCAATCCCTCCGCACATGCCCAAACCGGAAGCAGTTCTTGCACTGCACCGGGCCTCCGGGAGACTTGTACTTCTCCACCTTGACGCGGAGCCCGCACAGGACTGATATGGAGTACAGCCTTGCGGTTTGCTCCCCGGGAGTCAGAGAGACAACGAAGTTCGGCAACCGTTGCCTTTCTCCGGTTCTCTGGTCCCGTTTCCACTGGGAGAGCATCTGGGAGACAGATTTCACGGGGAAACCCATCTCCGCCAGCTCTTCCTGGATGTCGTCAGGGCTTGTCCGTGTCAGGAGTCCCTTCACCACGACCCTGACCAGTCGCTCCCGACCCAGCTCGTAGGACCAATGCTGGATCCCCAAGCTCGGCAAGAACTTCTGGAGGGCGCGGTAATCTTCCTCCGACCCGCACTGGAGGCGCACTCGATCCCCCGGCTGCCTGACTGCCTCCACAGGCTCTCGAACCTGGGTTCGAATGGCCCTCGCCACCTTGGAGTAGTCCTCCACATCACACAAGATGATGGGAGGGATCTTCCCCTTGGCTTTGGGAGCCGGCCCAGAACCACTAGTACCAGGCTGAGGCGAGGCACGGCTTGTGTTCTTACCCTTAGGTTTCCGCCGCTTCTCACCTTTAGTCAGCGCTGGCGCACCCTGGCCCAGGCCACCTCCGTTTTCGCTCTCATCACCAGAGCTACCGCCTAAATGGTTAGGGTTGCCCCCCGGTAGCTTCCTGGTGTTGCCGGCCTTACCCCTTCGGCGGGGTCTTACGGTCTGAAACCCTTCAGACTCATCATCCGACCCCTGGCTCGACTCGCCTCGCATCAACGGGAGGTCTGATCCTGAAGATAGTCCCTCCACGTCCACGGACTCGCTCGAGCTGTCAACACGCGGGAAGCGTGTGACCCGGTCTTCAGAGTCTGAAGAGAATTCAGCCGGGCGCTTCTTGCTGCCCGACAGCCCTTGGCGGGAGGTGTCGGAGTTGACGCGGGCTTGTGAAGCCCTTGCGATAACGCGTGCGTCAGCGCCGCTTGCCGCGGTCTTTACCGGCGACAGATGGCTTGGCTCCCCCTGGTCAGGGCTTCCGTTGGCACCGTTAGGTTTCCACCCATCGTGCTGGCGGGAGCTTTCGCCGTCCATCCCGGTTTGCGGGCTGGTGGCCCTGAAAAGGGCCTCCAGTTCTTCTTGGCTGCCAGCGGCACGCTCACCTCCTGTAGCTGGAGGGGCCCCGCTGGGCACGCCCGCATCGGCATTGCTGCCGACGCTTTGCTGGGGGCCGGCGCTGGTCAACGGGCCTAGACCCGAGGACGCATCGCCGGATGCCCCGGTGGTTCCACCAGTGGCACGCAGCCCTCCTGAAGTCGGAGGGGCCCCGCTGGCTTCCCCTTGGCCATCTGCGCCCACCTCACCGGTACTTGGTGAGGTCACGCTGGCCGACGTGTTGGCCCTAGAAAGGGCCGTCTTGTTGGCCCTAGAAAGGGCCGAATCGTCACCGAGCGGTGACTCTCGCTTGGCTCGGTCAGCGGCACGCTCACCTCCGGTAATTGGAGGGGCCCCGCTGCCTGCACCCGGTGGGCTGGCCACGCCAGCCCTGTTGGCCCTGGAAAGGGCCGAAGCCTTGTTGGCCCTAGAAAGGGCCGATTCGTCTCCCGAAAGAGACTCCCGCTGGCCTCGGCCGGCGGCACGCACGACTCCGGGAGTTGGAGCGGCCCCGCCGGCTTCGGCCTCGCCTGCAGGCTTGTTGCCCCTCGAGAGGGCAGCTGCCGCTAAAGCCTCGGCCTTCGGGATCGTGGCGGACCACTTGCCACCCGGCACCAGCTCCTTCCTGACCGGAGGGGCCTTCAGTCCCCGCGAGCGGAAACCTTCGATCCCCCCTGCCTGGACGGGCAGCACAAGCCTGCTACTGGCGGCGGTTCCTGTGACGAAAGACATACTTCGGGTTTTTATATGGAACGCGAGAGGGATACTCACGCAAGCTAAAGAGCTAGAGGACCTTTTTAAAACTTATTCAATAGATATTGCCCTAATCAATGAGACTCATCTAAACCCCGAGAAAAATATTCACTTTTACGGCTACACAATTTATAGAACCGACAGGCCCGGAGGAAGGGGAGGGGGCACGGCGGTCCTTATTAGGACCCATCTACCTCACTACCCACACCATTTTCAAAATCTTCTGAACTTAGAAGCCACCGGAATAATTGTAAATACTAGCGGCGGGGGTGTCCGGTTCGCGGCCATATACAGACCCCCGACAAAGACGCTACTACCACAAGACTTAGACATAATTACTGACGCAGATAAACTGTTTTTGGCGGGGGATCTTAACTCTAAAAACACCATCTGGAACAGCCGAGTAACCACCGTGAACGGCAGAGTACTAGCAGACCACGCCGATACACACGACTACGTAGTAGTTGCCCCTGATGAACCCACTTTTTACCCATCCAACTATCAACATAGACCAGACATCATAGACGTGGCACTTACCAACATTGGCGTAGCCACGGAGGACATGATTGTATTAAAAGAGCTGGATTCGGACCACAATCCAATATTGTGCGAGGTCAAACTAAACACTAACTTTAGGATAAGGGGACTCAATTTAACAAAAGAAACATGTGACTGGGTCGAGTTTAGGAGATCATTAGAGGACACCATACCAGAAATACGGGATGTAGATACAATAGAACAGGCAGACGCTGCGTTACAACTCTTCTCAACCACAGTGCAAGATGCCTACAGGGTAAACACCACTAGAACACCCATACAACACGACTTCCGGCAAGACTACCCAGATCTGGACTTTCTTATAGCCCAGAAAAGGGAAGCGAGAAGGGACTGGCAGACCTACAGGATCCACATCATAGGACTACCTACAACCGACTCATAGCCCAAGTGAGGAGGAGAGTCAAGGACATCAGACAAAATAAATGGGGCGCATACGTCACCGAGGCAGCACTTGACAAAACCAAGTTGTGGAAAGTAACACGACAACTTAAGGGGACCACCAAAAGAAAGACAGTACCAGCCATACACGGGGAACACGGCCTGGTTTACGACAGCACAGAGATGGCGGAAGCCATAGCCGTGGTATTAGAGAAACAATTCACACCCAACGACGAGCCACAACACCACGACTTTACCAGAGACGTGACTAGAACAGTCAGGGAATATCTGGAAGGACCGAACGACACAAGGGCAGAGGTAATTACTCTGGACGAGCTCACCACCACTATTAAGCGCACACCCAGGAACAAAGCACCCGGACACGATCGCATCACCAACGAGATACTAAAACAAATGCCAGGCAGAGCGGTATTAGTACTCCTGACTCTCCTTAACTCTCTACTGACGCTCTGCTATTTCCCGGAGGTCTGGAAGCTGGCTAGAGTAATAACAATCCCCAAACCCGGAAAGGACCCGATGTTCCCTCAGAACAGAAGGCCGATAAGTTTACTCGCGACCCTCAGTAAAGTTTACGAAAGTTAATACTTAAAAGATTAAAAAGAATAAACGATAGACTAGGTGTTATTCCAGACATTCAGTTTGGATTTCAAGCCCACCACTCCACCACCCATCCCACAATAAACATAATAGAAGACGTAACAAATGCATTTAAAGAAAAAAAAACGTAATTGCCGTTTTCCTAGACGTCGAGAAAGCTTTCGACAAAGTTTGGCACACTGGACTCATTCAAAAATTAATCAAATTCAACTTCCCAAAATGGTCAATCTTCTTGATAGCCAGCTTCCTCAGACGGCGTACGTTCCAGGTGATTATGGACGGCAAGAGGTCACAGACACATACCATTAAAGCAGGGGTTCCGCAGGGTTCATCACTAGCACCACACTTGTATAACATTTATGTAGCTGACATCCCCACCCACGATCACGTCAAGGTTAGACTCTTCGCCGACGATACCATGCTATACGCAACCAATAAAAACATAAATTATGCATCACTTGCTATGCAAAGATACCTCCTCCTCCTCCAGGATTGGCTCTCCAACTGGAGAATTAAAGTAAATCCAATTAAATCAGCCGCCATAATCTTGTCCAAAGGAAGGAAACCGCTCCCCGCCCCACTTACACTTTTTGACACAGATATCCCACTCCAAGACGAAGTCTAGTACCTAGGGATCACAATAGATAAGAAACTTACCTGGAGGAGTCATATAGATAAGACCAACGGTAAAGTAGTAGGTAGATACATTCAACTGTACTCACTGTTCAAAGGGGGGCAGCTCGAAATTCCCACCAAAATATTACTATACAAACAAATAATTCAACCCATAATACTTTATAACTGTGTAGTATGGAGTTACGCCTCCAAAACAAACACTAACAAACTTCAGGTAACCCAAAACAGGATATTGCGCACGATTACGGGGGCAGACAGGGGCACTAGAATAGCAGACCTACACACAATGACCAACTGCCGCCAACTACAGGAAATCTACCAGGATAGGAACAAAAAGTTCTACGACAAGACAGAAACACACGACAACGAAATAATTAGAGGACTCGGACAATACGACCCGACTGAACCACGACACAAACGACCTAGGCTGGCGTAGTTGAGCACTTAATTATATCTATTTAAATGTCTATTATAACCTAAAAAAAACAACTAAAACTTAAGATAAAAATTTTAAAAAACCCAGAAAATCCCTAGTAGAAAAAAAACCTAGATGTAGCATGCATATTAGAATAAGAATTTGCTAATACTTGACAGTCAACTACGCCAGTGGACGACGACAACTTCACCTACCAACCATCCCATCCTCCCTCCTACCCAAACCCCAGACCGTCACACTATCGCTCATTTCAGCCATTACTACCTTAGTCACGGCCGGACGCCACTGGGATAACCGTCTAGGTTCTCTACTAGCCAGAGGATAATCCTGGCGCCGGGGGCGGCCCCAGATGGTGAATGGAAATGTATCCACCTCACCCCTAGTCCTAAGAAAAGAAAATCCTTCCCCAACAACAACTCTTATTACCCTTGTCACCGCCGGACTCCACAGGGACAACCGACTAGGTTTTCAACGAGTCAGAGGATAATCCTGGCACCGCTGTCGGCCCCTGATGGGGAATGGATATGTAACCATCCGCGTCAAACCTAATCCCCACAGTCAGTCAACCTTTCGATCCTCTTCCCGGAAATCGACTCATGGAACATCAACATATCATCATCATACCTTATAACCAACAACCTTTCTTCATCCCAGGTAAAAGTCCTCCCCATCCCGAAACCCAGCGCAGTCATCCACTATCACCATCTCACCTCCCAATTAGAAGTAATTAGTTAACTATGTGTTATACAAGGTATTAATTTCATTCATGAGGTCAGGAGTCACGAAAGTGACTTTATACTCGAACAAAAGACCAGTTCAGCCCTTTCACAGGTGACCTAGCTTGGCGTTTCTGTCAAGGTGGATATCTTGCGTCGGGCGACAAAATCAACCCCCTGTAGTGTTCTACAGGCTCATTTCATCTGTTTCACATCATCTGGTATTAATTTCATTCGCGAGGTTAAGAGTCACGACAGTGACTCGGTACTCAAACAACAAATCAGCCCTTTCTTGGATGACCTAGATTGACGTTTCTGTCAATTTGGATATTCTTAGTCGGGCAACAGCCTCACGGGGAGTTTCAAACTTAGTTACATTGTTCAAACCTTTTATTAACACAGCTATTTCATTTAACCATCACATACATTGATGTATCTGATATATTAATACAATTAGCGAACGATGTCAAAATGCCACATTGCCTTGAATGTGTGTATTAAAGAAGGAAACACCAGAAAGTTTCTTTCTCTTTCATACAATGGTGTGCAGACGACAACTAGACAATTTCAATCTCAGATGTCCACCCAGTTATGTCATAGAGATCAATGGATAATATATACGGTAGTTTATAACGTTTATGACCTGCAGCTGCCATTTTTGATAGTTATTATCAATACTTATAAAATAATACGTACTAATAATATATTCAAATATTATCCATGTCAGCATTAAAAAATATATCATCCAAAAGATTCTTCCTTCGAGAAACCTAACAGATTTTCGTTGATTTGTAATTTTTATCCTTCTTGATTTAAATTGTTTGAGGTTACGTCTTCCAACATTTCATTGTAGGTAGTTCCTTTTGAAATAAAAAACAAGCTTAAACCGTCTTATGACAAGTGAGTGCAACTAAATTGTAGACAAGTCATAATGGAATGTGAAATGTTGGAAAACAATCCCGGTCAATATTTACTCAACAGGACATCGTGTTTGCCAGTCATATTACGCGTGTATCCCCACAAACCCACGCCGCCATACTCAATTGAGGGCCAACTTACCATGATTGCAACCCCCATCACAATGTTCTTCTTTCGTGTAGACAAATGTTCCATCCCAAGATACTTACGTCTTGACAACTAAAAAATTGTGTGGGCCTAGAAAACCTAAGAGGCCACAGATGATCAGTCAAATTGTTTGAGAAAATACACGATATGTTTGAAATTATAATAATTTCTTAAACCTATGGCAACTCAATGATTTGAACAATTATTGTTGCATTGCCTAGTTCCCTACATCCTCCCTGCAAAATAAAATTGCTACTTCTAGACCACGTATTTAAATAATTATAGCTAACAAAATCAACACGGCAAATCAAAATGACATCACTATCACGTAAGTTATGGGTCGAGTCCATCCAAATAGGGGAAGTGACTACATATAATATGCTGTCTAGCAGTAACGATTAAAAAAATCGTTCTAGTAAGGAGAGATATTATTTTATTAGCATAAGAAATATTAAAGTAAAAATATATTTATGCTGCTAAACATATTTTTACTTTGATACGCTCCCAACCACCCAGGACGATCACTATCCCACTTACCCGACCGAGTCAGAGAGACCGGTCCAGCTTGCAACTCTAGGCCAGCGAGCAAGCACAAGATCCAAGCCAGGATGGGCCATTGTGCTTGTGGTTGGAGTAGGGGAAGGATAAGAGAGAGGGAAGGATCGTCCTACTCCCTCCTTACTTCATAGACATACCATTTATAAGTATAAATACATGTAGTAATATTAAGAGCATTTTAACTCTAAAACCCGCGGACAGAAAATGTGTAGTTTATTTTAAGTAAAAGAAATAGCCTTCTTTAAAGATTCAACATCTCTTGTTCCCGGCAGTGCAAGCTTCGGAGCCTATCGCTATATCTAAATATTAATTTTCCATTATTATTTCGAAAATTAAATTGCTGATTTAGAAACCAATTTGTATATAAATGGCTGGTATATCATCTGTTATAATCAATCCTCCAACTCTCTCTCACAAACGTACACACATCACATTAATGAATATAGATTACCCTAGAAGATGTCTGTGGAATTACTCTCGACTACTTCTGAGGCCTCGTAACGCTGGTACAGTGGCAGTGCACGGAATATCCTTAGTTCCCCTCGTGTTCTGAATCTATGAAAAAATGTTTATTTGACTTACGGTCTGAAGGGCCAACATGGGCTATGAGGTAAGTTTTGTTTAAATTTCCCGCCTCACGCCACAAGCCAAATCCTGCCTTAAGTGAACGCAAACACATTCTCGTTGCTTTTTATGTCTACCGATAGCAGGACCACCCCGAGATCTCTACGGGGCTAGTGAGGTGGAGGATATCCGTACAGGATTCTGTACATTGCGGGCACCATACAACACTCGGCTTACACCTCTCATAGATCGAGACTTGTCAAGGTGGAAACCCATCTGTCATTCCGGGGTCCAGCATCCATTTGTCTGGGGAACAAACACCTCTTGCGAGGCTTCTCTAGCCCACAGTGGATGTGTCCTTTGAGTGTAGCCACGCAGTTTACGTGCGCAGTGGGCAATTTAGGGACCAAATACCCTGTGACTAACGTAGATCCGGTCATCGCCAGACAACTGGGAACACTTAACCCGCCCCCAGCTCCCGCTGTTTACCCCTAATAACTTAGTCAAAATAGTATTAGTGTTATATATATTTTTAACAATAATTTCAATTAATAAAATTACTAATATTCATATATGTTCTTTACGATCTAAAAATTAATGAACAAACCTGCACGAACTAATCATCCCCTACTTAAAATTATAAATTCAGCTATTGTAGAGCCACCCATCCCAACTAATATTTCAATATGAAAGAAATTTTGGGTCACTACTAGGTATATGTATAATTGTACAAATTATTACTGGATTATACTAATAACATACGGTAATAGTAATAAGTCCATGCAGGTTTATTTCAAATGACGTTTGAGCCAAAGAGAAATATTTGTTACTCCGGTGAAGCGGCAATGACTATTCAAGATTAGTCTAAGAGTAATAAGACTATTTATTCTCTCTGTTTCCAGGAGAAAAGATTATATTAACACATGTAAGATTCTCATGATCTATATTGTTAGTGTCATCAAATAGATTTCTAATGAATGAATACCACCGTTTTGCAGAATAAATAATATCTGTGTGTATAATTATTTGATCAATATTTATATTTCTCATTTGATGATGTTGAGAGCTTTGATTGATAAAGTTATACATTCAAACCAAAAAGAAGGGACTGACTTTATTAGTTCACAAGGTAGGTCCTTTCTACACAAAAGATCAGTGCCTTGCATGATAAATTTTTTAGAACACTGTTTTTATAAGCTTTATCACTCGTTAGTGGAAACTATACAGATAAAAAACACAATTGATAGGATATAGACAAAATCTATACTATACAAAATAAAATATAATTATCAGGATACAAACAAAAACTATAACTAAACAAAACAAAATGCAAATGGCAGAATATAGACAAAAATGTTAAATAAGGAATGTCATGTGTCATTCGTACATGATAAGATATGTGATTTATAAATAAAAATACAGATCGGTGTCTTGGTGTATAGTCATTGTAAAATAATATGGTTCATACTAGTTGTGATAAAATTGATAAAGAGTTAAAAAAATAGTAGACCTAATTATAATAATAAATTAAGATAAAACATCAACAAGTATGATACAAATGAAATTTAGATAAGTTTTTCCCATAGTATATTACTAACTGTTTTTTGAAGTTCAAGAGGTCCTTGATTGAGTACACAGGCAAAGCTATTGTATTTTTTCAAAACTTCATATTTGAAGCTATTGTAGCCATATATCTTATAATCGGTGTATCCCAAATCCAACTTTTCTGATGCCTGTTCATGGTTGATCTACAAGATATGTTACTTAATGTAGCCTACTATTGGAAATAATTTTGTATACTACTATAGCAGAATTTAGGTCGGCACAAAGTCCTAAAGACGGTATATTTGTTAGAAATTATACCTGTTTAGAGGGAGTAAGAAGTGGTAGCTTGAATAAAGCTTTAATAGCTCTCTTCTGTAGTATTTCTAAGTCATTCAACTTACCCAACTTTATTAGTGCTAGATCATATAATATTTAGACAATTTAAATGACTGTATTTAAGAGTAAGTTTAATGCGAATGCTTTAAGTGAGATTGAGGAATAACTTCAACTTAAGGGGGGATGCAAGGGGACGTGAGAAAAGCCAGTATTTTTGCAGTTTTTATGACAAAACATTTTTGGCAAGAATAAATACAATATTGCTCCAGTACAAACATAGAGATTAATTTTCATCACACGGTAATATAAATAGTTCCTGAATATCTGTCAAGAGCATGGTGGCATTATCTAACAAACATTTTAAATGAAGAGAAAAAGTTGTCATTAATTTCCAGAACATCCTTAACAGATATTCAAGAAATGTTGGTGTCACCCTTTGAATACAATTAAATTCTTTGTTTGTACTGGAGCAATATTTTATTTATTTTGGCCAAAAAAAGTTTTGCCATAAAAACTGCAAAAAACACTGTCTTTTCCTCGCGTTCCCTTCCACCCCACCTTAACATTTGCGATGCACGCCGAGTCCAATGTGAATCAAAAGTCTGCCATTTAAACATTTTATTTAGAAAAAAATATATAGCTAGGCTGCTTTCAAATAGAGAACAATTAAAATGAAACCTTTTTACTTAGTTGTAAGTATTTTAAAATTTAAATGCTGCACTCCACACAACAAGCCTGTGGACCACACTTTGGGAACCCCTGCATTAAAACCAACGACTGTTCCGCGCAGATGCAGTTTGGAGCCTGAAGAGCGTAGCCGGCTCGGTGTTGACGGTAATCCTGTTCTTTTCAATTGTCTGGACTTTACTGGTGAGTCTACTTGTTTTGGTTGAGAATTTTGTATTTTGTTACAAAATAATATACCTGAAAAGTTAATTTATTTGTAGTTTCATGATTTTAGTTCAAATAGCCTATATGAAACGTATTGTGGTACCTACGTAAAATGACATTTTTTGGCCCACTACAAGCTACCACTATAATTCATAATTTTAAAATGTTAGCATTTTTTCCAGCCAACATTGATAACATTTTACTATATTATGCGTATTATTATATTCCAATTTTCACAGAAAGAATCTTAAATTTGACAGAAAAGCTACTAAATCTACTTTCTTGTATCCGTACATCAGGTCATGTTATCTGCTGATCTAACTTTTGATATGTACTGTACTTATAAATACCTGGTAAGATATAGTGTTTACAATGCACTATATCTTCTGATATAGGCTAGAGCAAGTTGTTACTTTCAGTGACTGTCTCAGTTTTACTTATGGCTCTGACAAATATGAAAATGGCAGTGGTATGAACGATACTAGTATTAACATGTCAATATACAGCCAGTCCCTGTGATGAATGGAATTAAATGTGTTGCTTTTAGGGTTCTTTGGTGTATGCATTTCGGTGGGCTTGGCAGACTGATGTTCGCTAACACCTTCTAGCTCAGTGAGCAAAGTAACACGAAATTACCTCACTCTTTATTTCTCTAGTACGCCTTGCACCCTGCCCGCGGGCTTATTCCCTCACTAGAACAACCTAAGCCCCTAATTATCTATCTCGGGCAGTCAGTGTTTAATTGTACAAAAGGAAGAGTAATCACAGGGGATCTTATTGATTATTTCCTACAAGCCCAGTAATTCCCATGTCACGCCTGAATATACACAAATATGCCTAAGGGACAATTCATAAATGCAATTAAATATAAACAATAACGAAGGAAAGTTCACAATCATGGCCCAACGGCTAATTTAATGGTGTGATTATTTACAATAAGATTAATAGAAATTTATATTGAATAATATTTCGTACACAAATTTACAATATTTGGAAGGATGATTAAATCCCCCATACTACTGACTCAGTAATAGTGAACGCCACATTAAGCTAAGCGTGACAAAAACAAATTATATAAATATATCAATGTCTTAACATTGATTAAATTTAACCTTATATATACTTTGATTAATCAAACAAAGTTAGAAATAAGATGAATATAACGAGTATGTAGGGAATAGCTAGTTATCCTTAAACATAACAAGAACATGTTAGGGCCCTATAGTTCCTAGACCTATCCATTAGACCAAAAGTAAAAGTGTCATATATAAGGATCATAGTTATTTGCTAATTTACAAATGTCTCGCGAAATGGCGAGCATAAATACCAAACTTTATCTTAACCTGACCGTCATCATATAAACTAATAATATTTAACAAGTCCCGCAAAATAATTACTTTAAACAACGAGAATCACAGCCATCTGGCTTTCCACTAGCTTTGAATCCCCTATACATGATCAAACTCGTAACAAATTACTTCCCTAAAAATTAACATTCCAAACATATAGCAAATCTGCCCCAAGGCTACAACCCTAACCTGAATATTTACACACATATGGTCCGAAGACGAGAATTACTGGATTATAGCAGATCTACACCGAGACCAGAACCCTGACCTGAATTTAGCAACCAAATGGTCCGAAGATAAATCCCTACATATTTAGACAGACTTACATTAGTTTAGTCCTAGCGGCCTACATATTGCCCATGTACGCCTAATATCTGTAAGGCATCAAAGAGTAACCTCCATAGTAACAGACCCGCTTATATTCAATCTTATTCAGGAGGGGGAAACTAGGGGAGGCCAGGATGACGCCATGAAGCGCTCATCTCTTGAGTCTAGCGCCTGCGCACAGCGACGTTGACACAAGGGGGGGGGGGGGGGAGTCACTCCTGTTACCAATGTCCAGACAAGTCCTTATTGCGCATGCGCGTTTTCACGGGCAATTGCAGTTCACAATTTGGGTCAGATGCCACTTCACACACACAGTTCATTTGTCGATTCTGATCGTTTGTTTGGCGTGATCATAGTTCTAATGTGAAATTGCAGCACGTCCGTTGGCTGGGGTGAGTACTGTTTGCAGACGGAGCAGGGTTAGTCTTTCCACGGTACAAATCCTCTGCCCCTAAAAGAGACAGCTCCCGCGTCTCCCTGCAACCAAGGTGGTCCTGCTTCACGCCAAAGTGACCCAAGCGACGTCTTACTTGGTCACCGAACCGGCAGCAGTTCAACACCCAGTCCAGTCTGCTCGGAAAGCGCCCCATGACCTCCAGTGTGTGCTCACCACCCCCACGCCTATGCAGCATTCTTCAGAGATGGTCGAGGCTCTTCCTTCCTTCGGCTGCACCAGCGGAATGAAGGAGGGAGGAGGAACCCACTGAACAAGAAAGATACAAGCCAGTACCCCATGATCACACAAAATTACAATTCTCTCCAGACTAAGTAACTTTCTCCTTTCAAAAGAGAGACTCAAAAAACACTAGAATCTAACTAAAGTCTCAAATATGCCAAAAAAATTTTAAAATTACAAGATGAGATTAAATATATCTCAAATTACTACAGAATTAGCTCTGTGCAAGGAATGCGTCTTTAACAGTAATGTGCTTATCACACCTCCTCCTAGCGTATCACAATATGGTACAGACAGTTTAGTCTAGTTATAGACAATTTTCAACATGAAGTTTATGATATTAAGTTTATTTTTCCGCCGGGTACTAAGCGGTCTCTTTGCGGGACTTACAATTAACTTACAGACTAGCACTTACTCTTGAACAGCACGTATTTACAAACATACTCATCCCTGAACCAGGGATGAGGACTCTTTGATGCCGAACGGTTTGACTTGGGATGCGTGGGCTCGTCTTGTGATGGATGGGTCACCAACATCACTCAAGAGAAGGGTAACAGGGGTGAGAAAACGCTCTACCCGCCATGGACCACCCCACCTAGCACTCAGCTTCGCCGAGATCTTGTCAGCGTGGAGCTCAGTGGGTAGCATTTACTGAGAACCAGGTCCCCAATAGTAACCGAAACAGGGACACGCCCAAGGTTATACCTATCAGCTACTTTTTTATGTGCCCTTTTTAAAGCTTCGAACGCCTCCTGGCATCTATCCTTATGCGAGATCTTCCCATCCCCACCCAATAAAGGGTCCACATCCCATACCGCTAACAGAGGGTGGTTGAGTTCTCTCCCCAAAAACACCGACGCAGGCGAGGCATTGGTAGATTCATGAAACGCGGAATTAAACGCGACATTCAAGAACTCAATATCCCGATCCCACCTGGCTTGTTCAACCGAGTGAAAAATGGTCAAGGCCACCTTAAGATTCCTATTGAATCGTTCCACGTGGTTAGGGCAAGGATAGTATGGGCTGGTGGTTACATGTTTAATGCCCCATCCGAAGCACAAGTCTTTGAAAGTGGCAGACCTAAAACATGGCCCGTTATCGCTCACTAAAATCCGGGGGGCACCAAATACCGCCCACACGCGTCTAGCCAGCGCGTTAGCAGTGGTCTTCGCTTTCATGTCCCTCAACGGTAAAATGACCACAAATTTAGAGAAAGCATCTAGCACGATGAGTATACAAGTATTCCCTAAGGAGGATCGGGGCAGGGGGCCAACATAGTCGACGAACACTTTTTCCCACGGAAATCGAGCCACATCGGCCGAATGGAGCCCAACTTTCGTGTTCTGCGCCGGTTTGGCCTTTTGGCAATCTTCGCACTGCCCAACTTGCCGTTTCACATCACTGTACATTCCTGGCCAAAAGAACTCTCTAGAGATTTTGCGGTAAGTTTTAAGTATACCCAGGTGACCACCAACAATAGAATGATGGAAATAACGCAACAACATTTGACGTACCACAGTCGGGACAACAATCTTCTTCCCTTTCCCTTTTCCAGCAGATACTACAAGAAGCCCTTTGTGAAGAGAATAAGGACCCACTTCCTCTCCCTTATTTATTTTCTCTATAAGTCCCGAGCACCACGAGTCACTTCCTTGATGATCTCGAATCGAGATGAACGACTCCGGAATGGAATGAATTACATTAAATGGCTGTACAATATTTTCATTCTCAATTGGCTCCAGATCTTCCGCCATCCGAGACAGGGCATCAGCAGTCACGTTATCCCTTCCAGGAACGTGATGCGTGCTGAATTTGTATTTCGATAGGCGTAGCACCCACCTACCAATCTTTCCTAACTGCTTCGGGTGTCGCCACATCCATGACAACGCCATGTTGTCAGTGTACAGTTCGAATTCGCGCTGTTCTAGATAGTCAGAGAATTTCTCGACGCCCACAACACAGGACAGACATTCCTTCTCGAAAGCACTATATTTTTGTTCAGCAAGAGATAAGGTTTTGCTTGCAAAAGCCACGGGACGAATACCGTCTGCAGTTCTCTGGGACAAAACTGTGCCTAGTGCGACAGAAGATGCGTCGACATGAAGAAGGAATGGGCAAGAGAAATCGGGCATGTGCAAAACCTCGGGGCTAATCAGTTTGCCCTTAAGCGTTTTGAAAGCTCGGGATTGTTCTTCTCCCCAGGTGAATGGGACACCCTTTCTTTTTAAGCAATTTAAGGGGGCAGCAATTTCAGAGAAATGCGGGATAAAGCGTGCGTAGTAAGCGCACATGCCAATGAAACGCATCACACCCTTTAAGTTTTTGGGTTGCGGGTAATCGATAATGGGTTTCACCCTTTCGGGATCGACCAGCATATTCCCATTGGAAATAATATACCCAAGATACTTGATAGACTGTTTGGCCCACGTGACCTTGTCAGGGTTCACAGTCAAACCCGCCTGACGCAAGCGGCTCAGTACAATATCTAAATGTTCAAGATGCTCATCCAGAGAATTGCTGTAGACACAAATATCATCAAGATAATTAAAGATGAACTTATATTTCAAGTCAGAAAAGATGTGATCCAGAACACGGCTTAACGCCTGGCCACCGATACTAGCGCCCAACGGCACACGATTAAATTCATATAGTTGCCAAGGGGTAACGAATGCCGTATACTTTTTTGACCGCTCTGTGAGAGCGCATTGTAAAAAACTGGCATTCAAGTCAATGAGACTATACACTTTAGCGCCTCCTAGATGTTGGAAAGCACTCTCCACACTAGGCATGGGGTAAGGATCAAACTGGATTTTTTGATTAACTTTTCTATAATCTACGATCAACCTATGTCCTTGTCCTTTCCTAGGAATAATAAACGCCGGGCTAGCATAAGGAGATTTAGATGGTCTAATGACTCCCTTCTGCTCTAAGTCCTCTATCATCTCACGAAATATCTTCAATTTGGGTGGGTTGCACGAGTAGGGACCTGACCTTACCGGAATCTCGTCTGTGACTACAATGTCATAGGGGAGTATGTCACATTTTCCCCAGACGGGTGTTATGACATCCGAGTATTTCTTAATCAAAGTATTAATGCGAACTTCCTCGCTTCCTAAGTGGACTACACCATATGGGCTTTGAACTTAGACACAATGGCACTTTAATCCGAGAATTAAACCCAAAACTTAAATGTCCCGAGCCCAAATCTAAGATACCTCTAGTGGCCCACAAAAAGTCGATTCCTAATATGACGTCGCACACAAGTTTGCTTACAACATATAACCTTCTTTTCCACGAAAAACAATCAATCTTGAGAGAAGGATAAACAAATCTATCAATAACAATGCTACTGCCATTCCCTAAAACAAAGGTACGGGGAGCACACTTATTTATTTGAATGTCACTTTTGGGCTTACCACCCCGGATGATACTCAGAAATTCGGCATTAATAAAAGACGCGTTAGCGCCCGTGTCGATAAAGCGGCACCGTGATTTGACCCAATACTAAACTCGATCATGGGGATAGGGGTCTCGAGTGGTTTATTATTATCAAACCGCCGTGTAACTCGACCACTCCTCTGGTTACACGTTACTCGTTTCCCGCCGGACATTGGTACCGGAGATGCCCTAATTGCTTACAACCAAAACATCTAACTCGAGACAGATCGCGACTATTATTCCCTCCTCGTTGCCCAGTAGGTTTATTATTATAAGGTCTATTAGTCACGGGGGGGTCTGAGAATATGTAAGCTGACCAAAACTATTTTTTTGACTTTTGTTCAAAAGGGGTCGATGAAGTGGAGGGTTTAGAAACGGTAATAGGGTGCTTCTCAAAATATTCCCTTTCCCCCAAAAGCGATCCCTCAATTTTGGAAGCCAGAGAGTACAACTCTGAAAAGGACCGCGGCAATTGGGAAAACACAAAATGTCTCCTGGTAAGCGGCGATACATTTTCCAGAATGATTTCTACGATTTGGGGCTCGCTGAGTTTTAAATTGAGGATACTCGCTGCTTCCGACACAGAAAGAATAAAAATCCTAAGAGACTCATGAGGAAATTGGAAACGGTACACGAATTCTGAACATAAACGTTCCCTTTCTCTCCTAGAAACTAGAGAGTCGAATATGTTATCTTTAACAGTAACCCAGGGGGTCCCCTGACTTATCCCCTCAGATATGAGGTGTGTTAAGAACCCAGAAGTTTTCCCCAGACATAACACTAATATTTCTGCGTCCTCAACAAGACGTAATTTATGGACTTTGTTTACTTCCAGCAGGAAAGCAAACAACGCAGAACTATTCTGCCCATCACACACAGGAATGCGATTCAACCAATCGCTGACTACTTTGGACCTAGTCTTATTATCATGTGAACCGTCTGACCGAACAAAAACATTGTTAGAGAGCGGGTTCCGTGAAGACAACGTGTTACTAACGGGATCTAATGGGGCCTGCCTCTCAACATTGGCCATAGACACCTCTCTATTCCTATCGACCACCTGACCGGGCACATCACTATTATCGATGTCAGAATATAATGGATTTTTCTCACCCAACTCCCGAGACAGCATGGTCCTCAATTCACGAACAGTGGATTCGGGGTTAACAACTATCCCTCGGCCCACGAGCTCCGCAATTAACGCCTCTCGGTTCAGCTTGTAAACTTGTGATTTACTGCCAAGTGTTTCGGCTGTGTCCAGCGGTGTCTGATCCATGGCGTAGAACGGGGCTTGTAACATACAAGAAAAACAATTTAAGAAAAATAATCAAAAGATATATATATAACCCTGTGAAGCAGAGTGGCGCAGCTTGCACCCTGCCCGCGGGCTTATTCCCTCACTAGAACAACCTAAGCCCCTAATTATCTATCTCGGGCAGTCAGTGTTTAATTGTACAAAAGGAAGAGTAATCACAGGGGATCTTATTGATTATTTCCTACAAGCCCAGTAATTCCCATGTCACGCCTGAATATACACAAATATGCCTAAGGGACAATTCATAAATGCAATTAAATATAAACAATAACGAAGGAAAGTTCACAATCATGGCCCAACGGCTAATTTATTGGTGTGATTATTTACAATAAGATTAATAGAAATTTATATTGAATAATATTTCGTACACAAATTTACAATATTTGGAAGGATGATTAAATCCCCCATACTACTGACTCAGTAATAGTGAACGCCACATTAAGCTAAGCGTGACAAAAACAAATTATATAAATATATCAATGTCTTAACATTGATTAAATTTAACCTTATATATACTTTGATTAATAAAACAAAGTTAGAAATAAGATGAATATAACGAGTATGTAGGGAATAGCTAGTTATCCTTAAACATAACAAGAACATGTTAGGGCCCTATAGTTCCTAGACCTATCCATTAGACCAAAAGTAAAAGTGTCATATATAAGGATCATAGTTATTTGCTAATTTACAAATGTCTCGCGAAATGGCGAGCATAAATACCAAACTTTATCTTAACCTGACCGTCATCATATAAACTAATAATATTTAACAAGTCCCGCAAAATAATTACTTTAAACAACGAGAATCACAGCCATCTGGCTTTCCACTAGCTTTGAATCCCCTATACATGATCAAACTCGTAACAAATTACTTCCCTAAAAATTAACATTCCAAACATATAGCAAATCTGCCCCAAGGCTACAACCCTAACCTGAATATTTACACACATATGGTCCGAAGACGAGAATTACTGGATTATAGCAGATCTACACCGAGACCAGAACCCTGACCTGAATTTAGCAACCAAATGGTCCGAAGATAAATCCCTACATATTTAGACAGACTTACATTAGTTTAGTCCTAGCGGCCTACATATTGCCCATGTACGCCTAATATCTGTAAGGCATCAAAGAGTAACCTCCATAGTAACAGACCCGCTTATATTCAATCTTATTCAGGAGGGGGAAACTAGGGGAGGCCAGGATGACGCCATGAAGCGCTCATCTCTTGAGTCTAGCGCCTGCGCACAGCGACGTTGACACAAGGGGGGGGGGGGGGAGTCACTCCTGTTACCAATGTCCAGACAAGTCCTTATTGCGCATGCGCGTTTTCACGGGCAATTGCAGTTCACAATTTGGGTCAGATGCCACTTCACACACACAATTCATTTGTCGATTCTGATTGTTTGTTTGGCGTGATCATAGTTCTAATGTGAAATTGCAGCACGTCCGTTGGCTGGGGTGAGTACTGTTTGCAGACGGAGCAGGGTTAGTCTTTCCACGGTACAGCCTCTTCAGTGCTGCCTAGGCTTTATAGCTGATGATGGAACTGTTGAAGATCCAACCAACCTTCTGGTTCAGTTTTTTTTTACATCCATTGCTGTTTCCAGCCTGTGTCCTGGATAAAATTTTTTTTCAAGCTATATATTTTCCACTACCGGCTTGCTAGTTATGTCATAGATTCATATGCCTTATAATGTAACTTAAGACTAGGACAGACACAAGATCCAGTCCCCGGCCGTTAATTTACCACTGTGAAATGATAAACCTACATTTCAACAGTAATACATTTTTCAGTCATGCTGTGAATCGAGCCCGGGACCCTTAAAACAGTAGATAGACAAGTTATCGACTGAACTAAGGTGTCGGACTTCTGGTTGAATACTATATATACATAATAATGTGAGATTTTATAATGTTAGCATCAAAAAAAAGTCTATATTTTCTAAAATGTTCTCCCTAATTAAAATTGAACTGTATTTTAAGGGTGTCCAAGCGAGTTTTGAACTGTTTTAACATTTTTTTGGGAAACCTTTTGCATGCTCTTGATTATCAAATTTTTGTTCTAAATTAAACATGGTTGAATACATTCCTTAAGATTTTCATTTTATAAAAACAACTTTAACACATTTATTGAAGTTTTACCAATAAATCATTATGAATCTTAAAACAAAGTATTGTAAATAAAGTGATTAAAAATGGTTCCTTAACAGAAAAATAAAACCATGAAAATAATATTTACAACCGAGATTGAGATATGCTAAAATATTTTCTTTTTTTCAAATCTCCGTGGCCACCGGTGCAGGCCAATCTTTGTATTGATTGTAGGCCTACTATTGTAATATTATCAATAATATTTATTATTATTATTATTATTATTATTATTATTATTATTATTATTATTATTATTATTATTAGTGGTGGTGACTCAAATTCACTAACTTACAAACCCAATAAGTTCTTCCTTTTTTCTACGAATCTCGTACCTCAAATTCGAAACTGAGTTTAAAAAAAAATTTTTTTTGAACGTAAGAGGAAATACAAATATTATATCATTCTGTTTTAGATTAATATTATATTCAAATGTGTTAAATCAATGGTCTGGAGTCTGGTTCAATTTGTTAAAAGGGTCTACAATATGTAACACTCCTCCCCTCCTCCCTCCTATCATTGTTTTCATTTCAGTGTAAGCTGACTAATCAACAACCACATTAACAGTTTCAACTTATAGGAACAAAACCTTTAAATTTGTTTTTGTATTTATAATATTAGACTGCTTGTATAACTGGGGTACTTCTCATTTCTCAAAGTTCCCCCAACTTAGACATATTTGGTGTCACTCAAAGCTAAATACACATTATTAAGATTTTAGCTCAAATAATAAAGTTAGAAAATACCACACACTGTGACACCAATCACTCCACAAGAATTATAATTATTTTGTGATAGCTACTAAGGGCCAGTTTCATTGTCAAGTGCGGCGGGCGCTATACTACAAGACGACATCTGCCTGGATCAGAATGTAATGTATTCTATCTGACATTGAAACTGGCCCTAAATTGCATTGACATTTTTCTAAACCTCTTAAAAATTAAATATTTAGATACTGATTCCAATTCGACTTCCTGGGCGTGAAACAGGGTTCAGCTATGCTCACTGGAATGAAAGAGAGGAGAGATATCTCTTTGTTGCACTTTTAAAGAAATATTTTATAAAATATATCATTTCTAGTATTTAAAATAACTGTAGTAAAAAAATATGCCTGGTTTTCTAGGATCACTTTCAAGCGGGGGCTTGGGGCCATGGCCCCAGTTAACCCCATTCCCCTCTTAATCCGGCCCTGATAGTGTCCGATTAATGTTCAGGGTAACCCACGATGGGACTTATTGTGGCAATGTTTGACCTTGAGGAAACGCTTGTTCCTCCAGCTGTCGACTGAACAAGAGTGGTCCAGGAGCTCTGAATACGGTGCCATGTGTGGGAAAATCGGTACAGTCTTGTACCGAATGATGGTGGCCGTTATAGGTGTGTTCTAATCTAGTTAGTGCCTTTCAATTTATTTTTTGTCACCGACTCTAAGGTGGAGCTTATATCATGCATAATGCACAACTATTAGTAAATAGTGTATAACGTATAGCGCACAATTCATAAAATGAAAAGTAATGATTAAAGTCTTACTTAAATGGATTGTCTTTTATTAGTAGAAAACGACCTAAATTCTTTTTACTACTAGATAAGGTCCCTAAAGATACTTAAAAAAAAGTTACCTCGAAAAGACACGTCTATTCTTTTGAAACTTGAAACAAACCCAATTTAAGTGTTGCTTGTACTATTAAATCAAATTTGATTATGTATTTGATCTGATTTTATTATTGTCATGACTATTATGATAGACCTATTTCTCAGTTTAAAAAAACCCATGGTTTCAGCTGAGTGGCCGCCATCAGTTAGCGAAGATGATACATAGTGCCAACTTCCACGGATAGAGGGTGTCATGTACTCATCACAATGAATCCTCCGGCCGTTAATATCAATTATGTAGACTAGAGCCGCTACTCATTTGTTCTCACAAAGTTGACTTGACCTCGTTACAGATCCACTGCTTCAGAGAAAAATGTTGAAAGTATTTTGCAATAAGAGAAACATAAATGTAATAATTCCCCTTTATTTCTAATCATAGTAGAATAAAATTATATCTAACATAATTTTAATGATATTGACGCCATATGCAGACAAAATAGTTGGGGATCATTAGTGTTGATTTCGGTGAAATAGATCAACAGATGTTTACTACTCAGTAAATATTAGAAAAAACAAGTGGGAATACACATGACAGTTGATCAATTATAAATACATTTTAAAAAGACCTACGATTTAGTAAAAAGTAATAAATAATATGAAATATTAGTTAAATTTGGAATACCTAAAAAACTTGTCAGGCTAATTGAAGTCTGAAACGCATAGCAAGGTACGGGTTGGATGTCACTAGATGTTTTCTAAATATATAATGGGCTGAAACTAGGAGATGCACTTTCCCCATTACTTTTTAATATAGCCTAATCTAGAGAGTGCTAATAGGGTAATGCAAGAGAGTAGGGAAGGGTTGGCATTAAACGATACAATGCATGCAGATGATTTAGCGTTGTAGGGCAATAGTAAGGAAGTTGTAAGAACTAGAGACATTTTACTAGAGGCTAGTAAGGAAATAGGTTTACAAGTGAACACTGAAAAGACAAAGTATATGATCACACAAAGAACACAGATTGAAGATGATAATTTAGAGATCACGTCAAACAACACATTATTTGACGGGGTTAATGGGTTTAAATATGTGGGGACAATTTTAACTAGCAACAACCATACCTTATTGTAGTGGACAAGGAATGTAAAACTCAGAATTTATAAAACAATAATTTTACCGGTTGCTTAGGAAGATATTTGGTCCTAAAAGGAATGAAGCTACTGGGAAGTGGAGTAGGTTACATAATTATGAGTGTCCTGTACGCGTATTAACATTCCCTAACCCAGTACAGAGCACCACTCATTTAGAGCGATATGATTGGTCCTTATACCGCACCGTCTCTCTCTCTCTCCCTTTCCCCTCCGCCGCCTTTCTCCTCCCACGCGCTGTGTCACGTTACAGTGCCTTGAACGGTTAATAGTATTAATTATAAAGTAAAATATAATTTTGGTAGGAAGAGCAGTAAAAGTTAGTTACTAAAGTTACTAAAACCATTTTAATATACATCATGTTATCTGCAGTTGTTTATTTTGATATTATCAATATCTATAATAGTAAAATGTTATCACTGCTGACCGCAAAGAAATATGTTTGAATTTTCTCTACCGTTCTTCCAACCAAAATCAGGCTGTATGTATAGCTATTATTATATATAAATTTATATATCCGTCATATACATCTAAATTGTATATATATATATTATAGTAAAGACTATACATGAATTATGGTATATATTTAGATCTTTAGTGCTAATACTATAGTACCGGTAATATATTATAATACCTATAGCCTAATATGCATTGTATTTAAAATTATGTATCACATATCAAAACACATTAATCATGTTCCCTTTCTGTGCTCTAATAAATATACTACTATGAATGTGCTGAATGTGACGAGTTTGTAAAGTCACCGGTGATTCTACAAATCCACTGGTTCACTTGGATAATGTAAAAAATGTATTTACTATTTCACATACTCACCGAACATTTTACGAAACTACCATCAACCCCCAGAGAATGTTAATAAGTCACGTCAAGATTAAGTTTGGTTAGGTTAGTTTAGGCAAGTTAGGTTAGTTTGAATAATCTTAAACGAATTTATTTTAGCTTAGGTTAGGTTAGGCTAGTTTAGATTTATGTTCTATATTTTTATCCAGATACATAAGCTAGGCCGTAGTTCAAGGGGGGTTTGGGATATCAACCCCGCTCCAAAATTTTATGAACCAAAAATGTATGGCTTTATTTATGGTTCAAACAATATCAAAATTAAGGTACAAATTAGGGGGCTGTGTTACCATAAAAAGCACTTCAGAGAGCGTCTAGAGGTGTTAGATATTAAGAATTTTTCTGGCCTTTGACAGTTAGGGGGCTATGTTGTCATAAAAGACACTTCAGATAGCTTCTAGAGGTGTTTAAAATTTATAATTTACCCAAGCCTTCGGCAGTTAGGGGGGCTATGTTGCCATAAAAAAAACACTTCAGATAGCTTCTAGAACGGTTTAGAATTTTTTTCTAGACTCCGGCAATTTGGGGATGGGCCCACCAAACTCCCCCAAAATTATTGGCTGGCTACGGTCTTATACACAAGATTTTTTTTTTTTAATCACCGGTAAGTGTAGATAATATAGTTCATATTTCATACTTTCACCAAACTGCATTGGGGAATTAATAAAATCTTTGGTAAATTTAGATAAATCCTCAAATTTGTTAAATAAACCATAGCTTTCGGTGATTCTATATATTCACTGGTTATTTTACAAAATAATGAATTAAGCACATTCACAGTAACATATATATTTTATAACACCGCGTTTTACTAACCGTTGAGGTTATACGCTTATGCACTAATTACGCTAATGGGTTAGGGATAAAGTAGGTGATATTTAGAGGAAGTGCACTCAAAGTTGTGTGGAGAGAGTGGGAGAAAACATTTAGAAAAAACTACTACCAGTGCACCTTACCGGGATTTAACCCCGATCTCCCCGTCTTCGGCAGTCTTGTTTAACACGAGACTAGCGCATTATACCATGCAGCCTGTATTCTAATATTGTCTTACTATAATTATATCTTCAGAATTAATTAATGGGAGGAACTCTTCTAATGTAATGAATGTATTCTAAATAATTTGCTCGACTACTTATAATGTTTGAACCTTTCTAAAGTATATTTAAATGTGCTTTTATTATTTTGTAACTATTTGTTACGTTTGAACCTTTCCTTAAAGTGTATTTAAATGTCTTTTAATTATTATTTTTTAATTACCTGTTATGTTTGAACTTCTTCTTTAAGTTTATTTAAATATTTTTTATTATTTTGTAACTATCTATTATAGTTGAGTATTTACTTAAATAGTATTTAAATGTTTTTTATTAAATTATTTTGTAACTATTTATTATGTTTGAAACTTTTCTTATTGTGTATTAAAAGGTTTTTTGAAATTATTTTGTAACTGCTTATAATGTTTGAACCTAATTTGCTTAGCTACATATAGTATTTAAACCTTCCTTTAAAATATTGTATATTGTTGTTTAAGCCTTTCTTTGAATTGATTATACGGTATTTAATTATTTTATTTTATTTTAATAATACATTTTTAATAATAAATATAATAGATCATGACACGTTATCATCTTATTAATAAAATACTCAGAGTGACCATAGATGCATTTTATTTGCGTTCTCTCTTTCACCTGAAATCCTCGCCTCATAGTACGTGTCTGAAATTGAGTATTTTCTAGTATATATGTTTCGCTGGAAAAAGTAATTTACCTAACTTCAATGCGAGCGAAGCTGACGGCAAACTCCTGGTTAGTATATTATGTGCAGCAACACTTATGCCTTTGTTGCACTTGGTGATTGACCGCTGTTTGAAGACCGCGCTAAGACCTAGAGCCAATCATATCGCTCTAAATGCGTGATGCTCTGTACTGGGTTAGGGAATGTTAATACGCGTCCTGTACTCATCACAAGACATAGCTAGGATAATCAAGTCTCGTAGATTACGGTGGACAGGACACGCAGCGCGAGTGGGAGGTTCTAGAACCTTGTTCAGGGTACCTACTGACTGCCAAATTCAATGGGAAAAGACTATGGGGAAGACTTAGACGCAGATGGGAAGATAACATTAGAATGGGGCTTACTTTTGTAAGTGCGGCAATTAACTTTCGAGTTTCTAATTCCATTGAGCAAGTAGCATACACAATCGTAGTCTAAAACAAAGAAAATTTGTTGGAAACAAACGAGTGTGGCATTTCAAACATGATCAGAGAAGATTGTATGTAGTCTGCTGTGTATAGGGATACTGACTTTTCATGAACACCCTTTTTTCACGAAATGTTTGAAAAATACACTTAAAAAATGCCAACATTTGTTTCAAGCTCTAATAAATCATTAATACATATTTATGAGTTTACGAAATAAAATTATACAGGTATTTATACACGAAATTAAAGTTTTCTCATGAATTCTTTGTAACACTTGTTTAAACAGAAATTCATATTGTATAGGCTAAATTCAGTTTGTAGTGCGGCCTATAATCGCATCCTTAGAAAATATGTAGCAAATGCTACAAATAAATAGTTTATAATCTCTATAACAGGCAATACTTCAAAAACAGTTGAACAGTTGAAGCCAAAATGGCTGAAAAAATGAAATAGTCCAATCTTCTATAGCTGCCACTATTACTTTTCACATATTGTTCTAGATACTTTTTACTACAATTATTGGTTACTTGAATACAAACTTTGTTTATTTATTTTATTTATAATGGTCAGAGCTCCTGGCTATAGATCCAGAGGTCTCGGGTTCGATTCCTGGAGCTTCCACAGTTTTATCTGTAAAGCATTGGTTCTGGAATGGGGTCACACTCAGTCTTATGAGGTCAAATGAGGATCTACTTGGATATAGAAGTAGTAGCTCCGGTTTAGAAAACTGAGATTAATAGCTGGAGGGCTCGTTGTACTGACCATATGACACCCTCTATCCGCAAATGTTGGCACTATCATTGCTAACGGTGGCGGCCGCTCTGCCGGTACAACTCGCTTGCGGGCTCACAACATGGAGATATTTTTTTTATATAAAACACAAACTTTTTTGCGATCAACAATGGTAACTATATTATTGTATGATTATTGATAATATCAATCAAAAGTGACAGACACATGACTTGATGGATGAATACGTGAAAGTAGAGCTGGTAGCTATTTTAGATGTCAAAAAGGTTCTTTGTATGAACATTGGGCTGTAGAAGCACAATCCACCCTCATTAGTTGGTGTGCACTTCTAGGGCTCCAGGAGGTGATCAAGGTCTTGTGTGTGGTAGCTGTGGTCCACCTTCTGATCACCATGATCCTGAAATATATGTCCGAATCTTTCTAATCCTGGACAACTCGCCGCATAGTCCGTCCAGAGCTCAACTCTTGATTACTGGGACCCTTATTTTCATCAGATTGAAACCATGGAAATATTTGTGTTTCTTCAAACTTTGGTATATACTGATTACTAAACGTGTAAAACCACATTTTTATAAAGGTATACTTTTAAACAAAATGAGGTGTCTAACGTGAACTTTCTGAACAAACTGATTATATCAACACGTGACTTATAAACTAACTTGAATATAGAAAAGGAACAACACCCAGCCATTAATTCATCACTTGGAAAGTGGAAACCCAAATTTAATCTGTTATCAATATTTTGGCAATGTCGAGAATCAAACCCGGCACCCTCACCTCAGTAGGCAGACATGTTACTGAGCTAAGGTGTCGGCTCATTGACGAATGAATTCGTGAAATGAGATGTTTGTTACAATGATAATAATTTTAAGTTTGTGATAAAAATAATAACCTAATTTTAATATCATCTTGCTCAGGGGGGGAGGTTTGGGGGTGTCACACCTCCCAATATTTGTTAAAAGCTTGAAAGTTGGGAATTTTGTGAGATTTGAGATCTGAAGTTGAAAAATTCTAGGCTTATTCTGTACCCCATTACTTTCTATTATGAAAGTCTCTAACGACAGACTTGTACAGACAAATTTAAAATTTCCCAACTGTTGATCCCTACTCTACAAAAAATTCCAACTTCAAAAATTATCAATCATTGAAAGGAGATTCCTTGTTTAGTAGATTGTAAAAAATCTTAGTTAATCAAGTAGTCTAGTAGCGCTGTTATCAGTAGGCAGAGACAACGGCCGGTGAGTGTATGCCGAATGCTGTATGGAAACGAATCATAAGGGAACATAAGCTGCTCAGTAGCAAAATTTCGCTCAGCCTGCAATGCTTGAAGTGGCAGCATTGTCAGCCAATGTTTTATTTATGGTTTAATGTTTTTAGTTGTGACTTCCGGGGCTGCTAGACTGTCACAGTTTTATTATTCAAATTATCATATGTTGTACAGCCAATGCCTTAATTAGGGCTTTATTAAATTTTGAAGGCATAAATGCAGTGAATGTTATGAAACATTTTATTGTTTTCTTATTGAAAGCTCTGACTGATGAAATGAAGACATTTTGATTATTGTTAATGTTTGACTTCTGAAATACACATTAATTTTTCTAGCAAGTATCCATACTAGTTTGAATTGAACTGATGTATCTTATTTCATTGTTTATTAAAATATGCTTTCATGAAAGCAATTTAAATAGGCTCAAAGCAACAATGAAGGAAGAGGAGTAATAGGGCTGTGTTACATTGTTACAACTCTTATCATTTTTCATTTGATTACGTAGACTACATTAAACAAAAAATTAAGATTTTTTTCACACCTTAACATTTTCAAATTTGAAATACATTTTTTAATTCGTTATTTAGTGTTTGATTTGCATGACATTTCGTATAACCATGTTGTTTAGAGAGCTCATTTCGAATTTGCCATAAGTTATTTAATAAAATGTCAGGGGAAGCCCCTTCACCCTCCCGCGTTAAATTACAATGTTTTGAATATTTTATTGACGTACCAGTATTAACATTTTAGACCACCTTCCATGAGGTTATAAAGCAGGACATTGGTAGACAGTTATAAAAAATACTGTAGGAATATCGATAAATTCCATTTTTGTATTGCTTTATTTTACAGTTGAAAATGTTTTTAGATAAACATGGCCAAAATGCTAATTTTTTGATAAAGTGACGAGCGAGTTCTACATCTCCGGGAGCTTACTAGCTAAATATTGTTTCCAACTGTGCTATAATAAAGCAGTGGTTTCCAACTTGGGGGTCGCAGCATGTTTTGGTTGAGGTCACAATATAGAGGTTATAGCTTTATATTTACTTTTTCATGGATTTTAATGATTATAAGAAGATGCGAAATTCTAATAGAAACGTAAGTTGTTAAAGTGTTAAAAACGACCAAGCTACTGATTAGGTTCCTTTTGGCTATTCCATTCTGATAACTTCTTGCTAACTTGTTTACTATGACAGCCTTGTAATGCTGCTAGCATACCATAAAATCAACCCCCAACCCCGAGCTTGTTGATTCTATTTTACCACACATTAGTCACATATAATCATTATTATAAGCAATTTATAATAATTTAAACAAGCATTAGTGGACATGCTGGTTTAGTGTCACGCTCTTTTGGTTTGGTTTGTTGGTGAAGGTGAAGTAAGGATTTTAATTCTGGCCAGAGGTAGTTTATCCTGATATCCCTCCAAGTAAATAAGTGTACATTTCCTCTAAATTTTACCTATCCCACTGGTTTAGCTAGCTGTAGATAGTCCATGCTGGTAATAATATACAGTAAAAAAACTTAAAAACTAGGATTTGAACGCTTTTAAGTTATCAAAGGGTCGCGATGGCCGCAGAGAGAAAAGTTGTAGTCATAAACTACAAAATGTTGGAAACCGCTGTAATAAAGTCAGTTATATTTTTTAATCTAAAATACATGATTTGAACTATATCTGCAAATCTAAATAAATATATTTAAGCTCAATTGGATATTTAGTTCAGATGCAGGTAAACTGAAATAAATAATAATTTAAGTGACACTGAAAAAGCCTTGTAGCTTTAAAAATCCCGTATGAACAAATAAACAAAGCCATGGGGGGGCTCAAACCACCTCCGAAATTTTATGAACAAAATGTCTTTATTTATGGTTCAAACCATATTTAAATTAAGATAAAAGTACAAATTAGGGGGCTGTGTTACCATAAAAAGCACTTCAGAGAGCTTCTAGAGGTGTTTAATATTTATAATTTTTTCTAGCCTTTGGCAGTTAGGGGGTTATGTTGCCATAAAAAACATTTCAGATAGCTTCTAGAGGTGTTTGATCAAGAAATTTTCCTAGCCTTCAGCAGTTAGGGGGTTATGGTGCCATAAAAAAACACTTCAGATAGCTTCTAGAACTGTTTATCAATTAGAATTATTTCTAGCTTCCGGAAATTGGGGGATGTGTCCACCAACACCCCTCCCCCCCATCTCGAAATTATTGGCTGGCTACGACCTTGCAAATAAATAAATAAATTTAAAAACACAGTTGCCTAAAAGCTCGGTCAACGCTTGATTATCATCCCAAATAAAAAAAATGGGAACCTCCTCCTGCCCCCCCCCCCCCCCCACGTTCTCAACGTTGCCCTTCTTGTACTCTCCTTTGCTATTTGGGAATTTTTCTAATTTCGAAAAGCTTAGAGTTGGGAAAAGCACTGGTCCCCCCCCCCCCAAATATATTTCGTGCAACGTCCCTGATCTTGCTTATTTAAAGCTCCTCCATCCCCTCATGCCAACCTATAGAATGCTGCCATTCTAGCGACGCCATTGCTCTGCAGTTTCCATCTGCGCACGTCCTTTGAAGTTATTTTATACAACATTTAATACAGGGCTCAGTCCTTATGGGATGAGTATGCACAGAATTACGTTGTTGAATTACTGTCAGCGTCTCATTACTAGATACGAAGCTACTTTGGATATAAAAGACCCAAACACAATGACCGACCGTTCATTGCTTTTTTAATTTGGTTCTTCAGTGACAGAGAGGTTGGAGTTCGAATCCCAGTGGAAAGTACTGAGAGTGGTTTTCCCTAAATAACTTCCCCACTCTCTCTTCATGTAAATTTGGGTGTATTTAATCTAAACTATACCATCTTTTTGGTCTAGACTTCATGGTACACATATTTATGTTACTGTAAGGTCAATCTCTGACAAAATAAAACTCTTAAAGTGTATGGGGTGAGTAGCCTAGGCTTTGAAGCACGTGTTTATCATAAACTGCCATCACTTAGTCAAGATGTCCAAGGACTAAGTACATCAATCGTTTCGATATCCATCAGTTCACCAAAACAACTCCAAAGTAGGGATGCATATCAAACATCGATATTCTCAAACCTATGTTCGGTGATTTCACCTTTGATGTTTGTTGATCGGGGATTTTCAACCATAGATGTTTTGTACTAATTTACGAGGCACTGATGAATATATATTTTTACCCGCCTCGGTGGCGTAGTTGGCTAACGCACTAGTCGTGTTGAGCTCGACCGCCGAGGATGGGGAGATCGAGGTTCGAATCTCGGTCAGGTGAACTGGAGGTGGTTTTCCTAAATGGTTTTCCACTCTCCCTCCACGCAAATGCGGGTTCACTTCCTTTAGATTCAACCCTCCCAATTTCTAATCCATTAGCGTAATTAGTACTTAAGCGTATAACCCGAACGGGTAGTAAGACGCGGTGCTAAATATATATAATATATTTTTATATAAATATACAGACAGAATCACGACAAATTATGGTTGCTCTAATCATTGATTTGATAAATATGAATAGTATGTTTATTTTACAAATATCATTTTTTCTGTGTATTCATGAATTATATGAGCACAATTTGTTGGTTTTATATTGAAGTTTTAGATTATTTTTTTACAAATACACTTCAGTCTTGATTTGAAAAAAAAAAACCTGTTGACTTCACTATTTAAAAAATCAGTATTTTGTTGATTTTTCTGCCGCGTCTTATTACCAGGTGTGTTTTTTTTAAAATAATATCAATATTTTGCAGAGGATTTTTTTCTCTCGTCCATATTACAAATAATAGACACATCGATGTGTCTCATTCAATGTCCATCCCTGTCCTAAAGCTGTAGCTCGGACAAAAACGTCGAAGGTAACGCTCGGGGTACCCCCGCTTGTAGTCCGCCCACACGCACCGGTCCGCCCCAAGCTCCTCCAGGTCCAAGAACCGGTGGTGGTTGTCCGGAGGCAATCTGCCCGGCGTAGAGGAGGGACAGAAGAGCCTCTCTGGCAGGATGGTCACTCCAGGGCATTCGGTGGGGTCCCCCACACAGAAGTCATCCAGGGCGGCCACTATCGCGTCACGGGATCTCATCTTCCTAACCTTGTCTTTGTCGGCATTCAGGATCATCATCAATTCGTTCAGGAAGGCATGGCAAGGTCGCCCTACGCTGAGGACACGTCCTTTTGTATCCACCATTATCTGAAAAAAATTGAGGTGAAGTTTAAAAAATGTGGAGGACCCAATGTCCTATGTTTGCACCAAAACAATCAGGCTTATTTTTAGTCCCAGGGCGCTGAGACGTGTTGCAGATGCTCAAAATTCAAGCATAATTTAAGAAATAGTTTGTTATTAAAAATATGGCTCCCACCAAATTCAAGTTGAAAGGTATCACTATGTATTTATATGGTTTAAACCCTTAAATTTTAAGTATTTAAATTTAAAACATTCATGAAAATGTAGTATTAACTTATTTTCAACGACGTCTAACGTGAAATGTTACAGTTCTGAGATCAAGATAAATGATTGGAGATATATATCCAGGTTTACTCAAACAAATAAAGTAGTTTTTAACAGGCAACAGTGGCAACAGAACATTCAAATATAATGGAGAATTGTTTGAGTGATATTGAAGCTTCATCTGCAATTCCCATAAGAAATGCAGCAATGTTAGAAAGTTTACCATCAATAAGAGGGTGCCCTTATTAAGAATATCATAAGCTATCCTGGAGATCGGATAGATAACTACATATTTCCGGACCTGCTGGGTACTAACACTTATATTAGATGTGCATTTGAAGTTCGATCTAGAAGTACCTAATAGGCAAGTCTGTAGTTTTAGGTTACATCACAGGTTCGTTCTATTGGCTTAAAATTTAATGCACACTATAGAAGAAATCAGTCTATATCAGGAGCGTAGCCAGGAATTTTTTCATCAGGGGAGGGAGAGGAGAGAGATGAAATCAAAATTCGGTAAATAGAAATAAACATATAGGTTTTGATTGTACCGTTTTATATCCTATGGAGGAGTTTAACACATTTTTTTTTACATTTTTACTTAATTCCTTTAAAATGGTTTGATATTTTTGATAAAACAATATGAAAATTATTATTTTATTTAAATGGTAAATGTCAAAACTCTATACGAAAATTGTTAAAATGTACTGTACCATAATGTTACAAACTTACCTAAAATAAGTCTAAAAATATACCATGTAATTTCGAAAATGTGTACAAAATTCTGTTAAAATAATGAATTTATTAAAAATAATCAAAAAGTAAAATAAAAGTGTTCACTGCACTATATCCCCCCTCACGGTACCACCAGCTACGCCACTGACCTGTTTGTGTTCCAATCAGTTTACCTTCTTATCGTTTTGTTCCATAATGTCAGCCAAAGATGCTTTCCTCAAGGTAAAGAAGCTGGTGTCAAAACTAGCCCCGCTGTTATCCCACAGATCAAGCACTCTGGCGGCGAGGAGCAGAACTTCCCGAGACACCTCGCGCCTGTGCTGCCATAAGCTAAGCAGTGGGGATTTGTTAAAATACCGATATCCGTCCATGTTGTGGAGTCTGACGTTCGGATATCGGGAGAGTATTTCATTGTTGCCTGTAAAATTATCTGGAGACGTTTCATTGCTGGAGACAAAAATAGCAAATACTTGTGATAAACGAGATTAATATCAGTTTATATTATCTACTCACAATGCAATTTATTTCAAAATAAGCAAATATGACTACTTTTATTTAGTTATCTAGAAATTTAAGTTTACAGTGATACGAAATATGAAATCAACAGAAATTAGCTTGAATTGCGGATTGAAGAAAACTGGATTGATATTAATTTAATGAAAACAAACTTTCACTCAGATCAATTTCAATTCACCTAGTAATGATTAATGTATAAACTTAATTTCTGAGGCTGGTTCGGATACGACTTAATGAGTTTTCTAAATATCTGACTAAAGCATTGACTGATGTTTCTCATGTATGAGGTTTGTGTTTCATTTCGGCTGCTGCCATATCTTCGTAACTGTTTGTTTTATTACCATGTCTTACTACCCGTTCGCGTTATACACCTATGTATTAATTACGGTAATGAACTAGGGATGAGGAAGGTTGAATTTAGAGGAAGTGTACTAGCATTTCCGTGGAGAAAGAGAGAGTGGGAAACCAAATAGGGAAAACCACCCTCAATACACCTGACCGGGATTGAACCACGATCTTCTCGTTATCGGCAGTCTAATATATTCTGAGAGTGACGTCTTAGACCACGTGATGAGTTAAAACTAATTGATAAAGACAAATGCGGGTATATTTCCTCTAGAATTGCACTTACATTAGCCCTATAAATATGGTGCAGATAGCCCACACGAATGATGCAGTTTAACATGTCCAGAGAAAAAGCCTTAACCCGAATTAAATAATCTTCTTACTTATCTAATATGTTGTAAACGTTGCACACGACGTCAGGGTTGAGCCTGGCCATGGATTCGACGGCGCACCCACAGCGGGGTGAGTCTGCGCAGAGGCCCAGGGACACAAAGCTCACCCTGGTGAGTTTGGGTCGGACCTGCCACTTGACAGGCTGGCCCTTGTAAGGGTTGATCAGTGAGCTCGTCAGCTCTAACTCCACGAGGACGATGCCCGAGACGACCAGGAATATGAGACCGACCACGAGGAACGCGATCTTGAACGTCGCCGTTAGATGTTTGGGCACCTGGGAAGATGAACACAAGGAAGACCTGTACATTCAGAGTCGAACAAAGGAACTTGGTTTCGTCACGGTTCCACAGAAACCTCTCAATTTGTACTACGTCTCCCTCTCCGCCCGTCCAGGCAATCTGCATTTAATTACACTACTGGAGTAGAGATACGGAAGGTAGAATTTTATTGGAAAAAATCCACATTTGCGTGGAAGGAGATTTGTAAACCCTTCAAGAGTCCCCCCCTTCCCCCTTTTTCTGCAGTACACCAAGCAGGGGATCGAATCCTGACCTCCTAGATATAGGAAAACCAGATTGGATGAGTCTTACGCTTTTCCCACATGCCATCAGATGCGGAAACTAAAGATACCAAGGAAAACAAGAACAAAATCGAGGAATGGTAAATGAAAAACCATTTTTCGTGTCTTTGCTAACTCCAAATTCTTGATTCCGATAAACTAACACACAAAGTAGTCAGTGTGGTATAGTCTTGTTTGCTGAAGGTGGAGAGATCAGGGCTTGGACCCTGGCTGAAATAGAAGTGGTTTTTATTTAATAATGTCCACGTAAATGTGGGTACACTTTTTATAAATTCTACCTCCCTCGTTTCTAATCCTTGAGCCCAATTAAGGTGCGTAAAGCCCGGACGGATAGTAACAGCGCGTGATTCTTGTTATAATAACCTCGGATAAGCATTTCTTCAATATATTCCCATTTGATAATGGCGTCATTAAATCACTCCCGTCAGATGTTCTCCAAAATGTGTCACATGTTTCTTGAAGTTGCACCGGTGCAATAACACGTCACTCAATGAAAAATAACACTAAAAGGGAACGAGACCTTAAGTAAGACCCGTGTGTGTGAGAACTAGACTCGCCGGCTGAAACACAAACTTAACCTGGAAAATGAACTGATCCAAGTGGAAGAAGTACGCTAAGTACTGTACGTGCTATTTCAAGATGGTAGATGTTGTTGAGTGTAACGACAGTTCAGGATTGCACGCTATTTGCCACCCACAGGAAGAACAAACACAGATGTTAATGTACGCTCACATCGAATAAAACATTGAACGTTTATTATTATTATGTTAGGTGACCTGGCGGTTTAGGAGTAAGGTGTTGGACTTCTGTGCTGGGGGTCCGGGGTTCAATCCTCGGTCTCGGCACAGATTTATCTGATTGCCAAACCCTTCCTTCACCTCTGACAAGACGTGTATTAATCACAACTTGTGAATGTGTGGAATGCCAGGCCTCCACCGTGGTTCGGATTCCACGTTAAACTGTAGGTCCTTCATTTCATCTCACATTCACCCTACTATTACACATTAGCGTAAGTGCGTATAACCCGAACGGGTAGTAAGACGCGGTGATAATAATAATAATAATATGTTTTATTTGAGGAATTTAACGTACACTTTCTGAACTGACTGATTATATAAGAAAACGTTAATTTCTCTGAGCGAGAACGAAAGGGCCTATCATTTTTTCCGGGAAAGGTATTTTCTTATACCTTCCAGTGCTCTTATACATGCCACAATCAACATGGGACCAACGGTTTTACTTTCTCTCAGTAGGAAGTTATGCTATCGATGTTCATATCTAAAAAAAAATCCATCGACCCCAACTGACTTTGAACCCACGAACATCGGGTATTGAGGCGAGCACTTTACCCAATACCACCGAGGTCAATGCAAGTTTGTTATTACTTCTATTTGCTTTATGCTTTACTACTCTTTAGTTATTTTTTATTTTTATCATTATTATTTCTATTTTTTCGTAACTATTCATCAGTATGTAAGTTGTAATTATTTAGCTATGATTGTTTATCTTATTTTTTATGTAATTATATGTATTTGTAAGGAAGGTACTTGTTTACTTTTCGGTGTTGGCCTGTCATAGGTCTCACGACTGTTGGCCAGCACTATAATAAAGGAAATTGAAATTGAAATTATTTACGTGCTCAGCGTCTTAATACTCGTTTTTGCTAGTCACATATTTAAACTAATTGAGTATAGGGGTGAGGAAGGTATGGAGATGAAGAAATGTACCCACATTTTAATGGAGGGAGAGTGGTAAACCATTTAGGTAAATACATTTCAGTACACTCTGCTGTGATTTGAATCCCAACCTCCCCATTACGGGCAGGTCAGACAAGACAAGTCTGACGCCCTTATCCACGTGTCCACCATAGTGGGTATTTTTTTTGGGTTAGTACTTGTTAATACTATGGTTATTTAACGTTTGCGTGAAAATAGTTTGGGAAAAACACAGTGAAAATGATGTGTTGAAAATTACGCAGATGAGATAAAAGCCTCGGAAATTGAGGTATGTGGTGAGTCTTACTCCATATACCATATGGTTGTCTGTACGTTTATTACTATTACTATTGTTTCATTGTCCATTTTGGCCGTCGAACAGTATAAGGCAGTGCTCGCCAAGCTCATTGAGTATAGGAACTACGTTTAAAACTTTAAATGGTTTCGTGAAACTAAACAATGGCTGCACAGTATCACTAAAATTGTAACCTGTCCAAAGGCATATCCGTCACATACGTGTAGTGAGTGTACAGAGGCGGGGTTTGTGGCTATCATTCATAATCATAATGTAAGTATTGTAAAAATATGAATAAATCTTTCGTACATTAAAAATTAAATTATCTTTAAAGATAATAATGGACAGTACAATATCATTTATTTTTCGAACAAATCTTTTGTCAAATATAAATGAAATAAACTTTATGTGTAACTTACTGAGAGAACTGACATTCACTTTTGTGCACATTTCCCCCCTTGATGTTTGGGGAGTCCCCTGTCCTTCCTTTTCGAATGCGATTTCCAAGAGGTTCATCTGTATGCCTGTGAAAGTGACTGAAAATGTAGTTGCGAGCTCCCAATAACTCTCGATCAACAGTTTGGTCACCCCTGGTCTAAGGCGTTAAGGTGCCCACTCGCATTTATCGAAGAGGTCGTCACCTTACACTCCACAGACTGAAAGCTATTAATCACCACTCACTCACAGTTATCAAAGAAGTCACGACCTGCCGGCCATTCGTCGAAACTGAAACTTCTTGTGTGTGTGTGTGTGTGTTTGAAGATATTCGTCGCAGAGGTTCATCTAGAACGATCCAGCCTGCAGATAACGGATCGAAGCAGAAAACTGCATGTGGGTAGTACTTTTTCTCAGTTAATTAACGAAACCCAGAACTTTTGGCTAGACAGATTTTTGCCCTCACCATGTCAGGAAAATAAAGCAATAACCCAGAATTTTTAAGGAAATGTATTGATATAATTGTATATTAATTACATCTGTCTTTATGGAAAGTTAAAGATAAGTGGTACGGGAGTATAGACCTTAGGCAGAAAGGAAAAAGGGTCAATTATTTGGCGCAATTCGGGTCTGCTCTTCCAAACTTCGTCCTGTTGCTAAAAACCTTAAAGTAGCAATCAATCTTTCTTTGGCGCTAATAGCACTTCTCATTATTGTGTTTTACATGCTTATTAACGGTTCTACTAAATTTAGCAAAATTTGAAATGATTCCTTGCTCATACGTATATAGTTTTTTTTTAAAATCTTTATTGCTTGAACATCTAAGTTCCCTTATAAGTATCATGTGTGACAAAGTATTCCTTTTTTGTAAACACTCTTTAACCCAAAAATCCCTTCCCCCTTATTTTGTGTAGTTATCAACAATTAGCTTCTTTTTTTTTCCCACGAGAGGCCCATTGCTCCACATACGCACAGTTTTTAGGATTGTACTAAGGCCGATACTCGCCTACGAATCCTAGGACCAATTCTGTGTGTTTATGGTGAATACTTCAATTACCTGTAGGCCGTTAACTAAGAGAATTTAGCCTTCAGTTATCGAACTGATCTAATGTGTGCCGGTTTTCGATCACCAACTTCAGTCCTGGCCTGCACATTACCGCCTCCCCAATATCCGCAAGTGGGCACCTTTACTCTCGCAATAGACTGGAGTGCTGATGACGGGTAGATTGGAGTTAAAATCCCGGTTGGGAGTACTGAGGATTTTACTCAATGGTTTTCAACTCTCACTCCACAAAAATACGGGCCCACTTCCGCTGAATTATAACGTACTCATTCTCAACAAATTAGCCTTTAGTTCATATGCGTGAACCGAATGATTGATATTTTTTTCGTAAGTTTAATAAACAAGAAGCCTGTGCCTGTGACTAGGCAGTTATGGTTAACTTACACATATAGGGGGAACCTGGTTCAATTCCATGTCGTTATAACGATTATAATACACAGGTTCATCCCATTATACAATTAGTAAATATCTAGACACTAGGGCTGGGCTTGTAGTTCTAAGGTAGTTTGTAAGTCGTGTTCTGATAACATTTGTATGTATTATAAATGGCACGTGATAGAACTGGTAGATTTCTTGAGTCGGTCGGCTACACTATCTGTTCAACTATCCTTTCTGCCACTGTTTCTTACACTTCGGGGTCTCTAGAGACTTACACCCTCCATTGACAGAAATTCAATAGTAAACTTCACTACATTTAGATCGTGTCGGGAATCAAACCAAACAGTTGACAGTCACTAACCACGGGATAGCTTACAAGCAAAGCTGTTTATCAAGTCCAATACTAATAAAGTTTATTAAAACTCACTCTCCTAATCATGTTATCTTAGTTCAGAGAATTTTATTCGTTGATAGTCAGTACTAGAAATGGAGTTTACTCTTTACATGCTACACGTCTGTTTGACGGGACTGCCTACACGACCCCCGCATCCTCTATAAATAGATCTCTGTTTTCTCTAGAAACGCCGTAGTGTTTAGTCTTTCCATGCTACACGTCTGTTTAGTGGGACTGCCTACACGACCCCCGCATCCTCTATAAATAGATCTCTGTTTTCTCTAGAAACGCCGTAGTGTTTAGTCTTTCCATGCTACACGTCTGTTTGACGGGACTGCCTACACGACCCCCGCATCCTCTATAAATAGATCTCTGTTTTCTCTAGAAACGCCGTAGTGTTTAGTCTTTCCATGCTACACGTCTGTTTAGTAGGACTGCCTACACTACCCCCGCATCCTCTATAAGTAGATCCTTGTTTTCTCTAGAAACGCCGTAGTGTTTAGTCTTTCCATGCTACACGTCTGTTTAGTAGGACTGCCTACACTACCCCCGCATCCTCTATAAGTAGATCCTTGTTTTCTCTAGAAACGCCGTAGTGTTTAGTCTTTCCATGCAACACGTCTGTTTGACGGGGTGCATGCTATACCCCTGCACAAACTAACTATACCTGTCCCAATATCCTGGCGGACGCCTGCAGTGTCACACGGCGACTGCTATGCTCCACGTCACTGTCCACAAGGGGGCGTATCTCCTCCTCAGTCCCCCTCTGCCAAGCGCCGCCGGTCGGGGGGACAAGCGCTCCTTTGGGGCCAATTATCGACCAGCCTGAAGAGATCATTGTACCCAACAAACCAGCTTTACCTGAGTGATGTTTTAGAACAATATTGAGTTGGACACAAATATAATTAAATACGTAATCTAGGGGGAAGGGATGATGAGAACAACTTAGAGGTCATGCACCCAGATTACCGTGGAGACAGGGTAGAGAAACCTACTGTGTAAATTGTATATGTAAAATAGCCTTGAGTGTAACAGATCAAGATTCGAATCCAAACTTCACCCTCAACAACAATCTCATGTAATGCGAATCAAAGGGCTATCCCCAAAAGTAAATAATTAAATAACGTCAAATAACTCCCAAAATAAAACTATGTTAAGGTGCGGCCGAAGGAGCGAAAGTATTTTTATAGTTTTTATAGAATTGAAATTTTTTGACCAATATAAATCAAATATTTCTCCAGTAGCAACATAGAGTTTAGTTTTCTGCACGTGCCAATATCAACAGATCTTGAATATCTGTCAAGGGGGTCCTAAAATTTTGTCAAGACTTTTTAAATAAAGAGAACAAGTTTTGACAAAATTCCAGGACACACTTTACGTATATTCAAGAGCCGTTGATATTAGCATGTGCATACAACTAAACTCTATATTGCTACTGGACGAATATTTGATTTAATTTGGCCAAAAAAATGTAATGGTATGAAAACTATAAAAATTACTCGCACTCCCTTCTGCCGCACCTTAATAGACCTGTTAAAATATAGGAATGCCCACACAAAGAGTCTACAAGTTTTATAACCACCCCACTTTACTACCTGTTCAGGTTATCCGTATATATTATAATTACTCTAGTGGGGTAGGGATGAGGAAGGAAGCATTTAGAGGTGATCTATCCGCATTTGCTTGGAAGTGAGAGTGGAAAACGATTTAGGAAAACCACCTTCAGTATATATGATCGGGATTCACATCTCGTTTTTCCCATTATCAGCAGAACAGTCTAACACGAGAGTGACGCCTTATACCGTTTGATAACTGAATCACTTAGTCTACAAGCTGTGTGTGTGTATATATACACTATATAATTTATACTATAGGATTTACTACTAGACAGGAAATAGCCGAAACCATTCCTGATAAAGAAATATCATAGACATATAATATATTTCGTGCTTTGGCTAATTTCGGTGGCCAAAGCTAGAATAAACTGGTAATTTTGCAAACTGGCTAAGCTTTGGGCTTTGACCATGACATATATACATAAAAAATTATATAAGCGTTTAGAAAGTGTAAATAGCCCCCAAATTAAAATGCCTTAATTGACTAATTAAAATATAGGAATGTGAAACAAGAGTATATATGTATATACATACATTCATATATATATATACGTATTTCTATATTTTAATAAGTCATTTAAATTTAGGGCTATTTAACGTACACTTTCTAACATTTATATAATGTTTTATGTGTATATGTCATGGTCAAAGCCCAAAGTTAGTCAGTTTGCGAAATTACCAGTTTCTTCTAGCTTTGGCCACCGAAATTAGCCAAAGCACGAAATATATGTATATGATATTTCTTTATCAGGAATGGTTTCAGTTATTTCCTGTCTAGTAAATTCTATAGTATAATTATTTTATATATTACCAATCTTACAATCAGTTTAATTTATGCCCTGTCTAAGGGGGAAGGTGGTGTTTTAGGGGAGGGGGAAGCTCCAGTCTGCATCCGGACCCCACGGGTACTCCCACTTGCGGGGCGACTCCCTAGCCCCAGTGGCTAGTTTAGGTTAGGATAGGATGTGAATGTTTTGTGTCATACTATCCAGAACTTTGGGAACTGGCCAGAATATCGTGTTTAGTTAGCGATTTGGCTGGCTAGAACGCCAATTATAATTTTCCCCATCAATATTTCGTGATTTGACTGGACCAGCTGGCCAATGTGCAAATAATCCAGCCAATTCGTGAAGTAGCTGGTTTCAGGCTTTTACCATAACATATATAATTATGAGCGTGTTTGTCTAAGATTTGTGTTATAAAACAATGAAACTAAACAGCTTCCATCCAGACCACCTCATTTTTGTACTGAGAAGGCTAGTGTGTATTTTAGAATACAGATTATATGAATTACAATAATTACTTAGTAAGAGTTTTTCAAAAAATATAAACCATATTTTCTTGCGATCAACATTGATGAAATTTTACTATACTATTAATGTTATTTTTAGGTATTCAACTTATCTATCAAAAATGATACATGCTGATCACGTGACTTGACTTATGAATATAGTGATAGCTATTTTAGTAATTGTTGTTATTGTCAAAACAGTTTCTGCTTTTATACCCGAATCTGACTATAGCCTAAACTAGGCAGGCGTTTTTAGAAGTAAAAAGCAGCAGGAAAAGTACAACGTACGAATAACTTATATACAAGTTCAAAATTAATGTATTTCTACCCGATTCGGTGGCCACATGGTCTAAGACGTCACTCTCGCAATATATTAGACTGGTGATGACAGGGAGATTGGAGTTCGAACCCGGTCGGGTGTATTGAGGTTTTTTTGACCAAATGGTTTCCCACTCTCTCTATCTCCACGCAAATGTAGGTACACTTCCTCTAAATTCAGCCTTACTCATCCCTAGCCTAAAGCTTAATTAATACATAGACGTATAGTACAATTCGAACGGGTAGTGAGACGTGGTTAAAAAATAACTAAAGAGCTTAAAGTGCACTTAAAAAAAGCTCCTTTCTAAAAAAAAATTTTTACATTTAATAAAAACATTGTCAGTGAGTAAGTCAGAGAATTTAGAGTGAATCATTTGTGAATATATGATGACATTAATTGTAAACATTTGTTGTTTCTTGGTGTTTTTTTTCTAAACAACTTCTTTCGCCAAACGTAGAATAATTTTAGTTAATACCGATTGTTACTATCTTTGTAATGGTGCAATCTACACAAGTAGCGAGCGGCTGAAAAAATATTTTGTCAACTTAAATGGGCCTATATTAAATTTAGACTCCCAACTATTGTCTAACAATTTAGAGGTATTTTTTCTCAAGTACAAACTGATGTTATGAGTGGACTAAATAGTGACGTAATAATCGATAATGTAGTTGAAATTGCCTCGGAATTAAATTCACCTACATCACATCACCACTTTAGCTTACACTGAAACAAAAGCTTCAATGATATTTACAAATGCATGTTAAGGTGGGATGGAACGGGACGCGAGTTAAGGGAATCGTTTTTGTAGTTTTTATGGTAAAACTTTTTTTGTACAAAATAAATCAAATATTTCTTCAGTACAAACATGGAGTTTTATATTCTTCACATGTTGATATCAGCATTTTAAATGAGGAGAAAAAGTTGTCATTAAATTCCAGAACACCCTTGACAGATATTCAAGAAATTTTGAGGTCACCATGCAAAGATGTTTGTATGTTTGTACTGGAGAAATATTTTATTTATTTTGCCAAAAAAACTGCAAAAACACTGGGTTTTTTTCCACGTCTCCTTCCATCACATCTTAAGGCTGTTACATAGGGAGGGCATTCTATGCGTTTGGATATCCCGCATTTTTGAAGAAGTGGTTTCATATTTTTAAATATGGTTTTCACCAAACTGTAGGCGAACTATATCAACAGGTCTCGCTATAAAGTTTAAATTTCAAGTTTAAATAAAAAAATTAAACTGCACTTTACGCCAATATTTGTACTTCTGAGATTAAAGTAAATAGATAGAGACCTAGAACTAGCCATCCTCTATTAAATAAAGTCATTTTTTGATAGGGTCACAACAGAAAATTTGAAGCAAATGCAGGATAGTTTTTTAAGGTTATATATAAGCTACAAGACATTTTTTTTAAACTTTAAATATAAAGTTTAAACTCTTCAACTGGTCAAAACTTAAGCCTAAATGTTGTTGAAAACCATTTTAAGAAATATAAAACCACTTCGTAAATAATCCAGAATTTCGAAACAGCTGCAACGCTTTCAGTGCTCCCCATGTAACACCCTTAAGGGACCGTCATATTTGTAGTCCCAGCCCGCTTGGAACCCTGGTTTCCGAGTTTTATTCCTTCATCCAAAGTTGTTTTTTTCTAATCCTTGATTAGTCATCAAACTTGTACTTACTTTTGTGCCGTCATTTGTTTGACCGTTTGAAGAGCCGCTTCACCTGCCATCCAAGCCTCTGTGTCCAGCGCACCTCTTCACACACACACTCACAGTGTCCTATTAATGACCGATATTTACTTGCAATGGCACATTCTAGTTATATTATTTCTTCATCTTGCAGAGTAAGCAGACGTTGTCCTCGTAAGGTTTGTTTCCCAAATATTGTGTGACGTCATGACAATGGCATAAGAACAATAGGAACACGTTGTGGTAAGGGGGGGGGAGGGAGAAATGTTAAAGAGTGCATCACATGTAACTCAGTCTTGTTTGTTGACATAAAGTCAGTAAGGATAAAATCATTTTGAAACAATATATTTTTATTTACTTTTGCTTATGTACGAAGAATAAAGAAATATTGTTAGGCCTACACTAAAAAAACCTCTCATACTTTGACAAAAATGTACTTTTTGCGCTTTAGATTCCAAACAAGCGATTTTGGCGTACCGTCTGTATGTCTTCATGTCTGTATGTATTTATGTGTGTATATATTTATGTATTTGTGTATGTATAGCTTTCTGCCATTATAGCTGTATGTCTTTTGTCCATGTAATTATGTATGCATGTCTTTATGTTTGAATGTAGGGGAAATGTGCCTAAAATGACATACCATTTTTAAGTTTTGAAATTTCTTCTAGAATATTCTTCTGAAATTAATTGTTTCTAACTTTTTATTAACTATGATATATAATCTTTCAAATGAACACCAAAAACACCACTAATACATATATTTATTAGTTAAAAAATTAAAATACAAAATATAGCACTGTGCTATTTTATACATACTGTATGGGTAAAATGGCATACATATAATCTTACACAGAAAAAACACTAAACATACAAATTAAACCTTCTATTATGACTTTTGTTGTTTTATATGTAGTTATCATGGCTTGCAAATATCACACACAAAATGTTTTTCCCTCTTAGCAAGGCCAGCCAATTCACGTTCTGATTCTTGGTCAAATGTGGACTTGAATCAACCCAAACCCTTGCTAACACCTTGAATCTGCTTGTTTTTATTCCTGTCCCGCCTTCTTAAAGTTGTTTGTGGTACTCCAAACAGTTTAGATGCCCAAAGCCAACCCATTTCCCCATTATTTACCACATCAATAGCCCATTGCATTGCTTGCTCTTCCCATGACTGCTTTTTCGTCTTTCTGGCGTAAGTCACAACCATCTTCGCACAAAATATTTGAATTTAATATTAAAAATAATTTAAGTAACTATTTCAAATATTAAAAATAGATTTTGGTGAACAAATTACAGTAAGAAACATTTATTTTAGCAGGATAATGATTGATTTAAATAACTAAGACGCTACCTAGGGTAAAATGACACACTATGCCATTTTATCCTTACCAGTGGTATGCCATTTTACCCAACATTGCTAACTATGGAATAATAAAATATTGTACCAAGAATAATAAATAATTTATGGTCGATTTTACGTCATAAATACTGCATATTACACTTGAAGTAATACTCATTATATTTACAGTAAAATTACTTACCCTTCAATGTATTTGTTAACAATGAAAGATAACAAAAAATATATTTTACTAAGCAACTTATCAATTTTTCTTTAATAACTTCAGAAACACCTTCTGCACAGGTCGGCCATTTACAGAATATCAACGATTCCAACTAAGGAATAACTCAATACCCTTAATTTGAAAAAAAATTAGCAGTACTTGCGAGAAAATGCACCTATGCCATTTTATCTGAGTATGCCATTTTAGGCACTTTTCCCCTACTATATTTATATACGTATGTCTTTCTGTATGTATGTATTTTTGTATGTATGTATTTCTGTCTGTATGTCTTTCTGTCTGTATATCTTTCTGTCAGTATGTCTTTCTGTCTGTATATCTTTCTGTCTGCATATCTATATATGTGTGTATATGTAGTGTACGTATAATTTTCTGTCTATAAGCCTGTATGACTGTATGTCTCTAAATATTTCTGTTTGTGTATATTTCTGTCTATATACATATGTATTTCCTTTTGTATGTATTTCTGTATGTATTTATGTTTGTGTGTGTTTCTGTACGTATGTATTTCTGTTTGTGTGTATTTCTATCTCTGGGCATATATATTTATTTTTATGCGTATTTCTGTCCGTATATATTTCTGTTTGTGTATATATCTGTACACTTCAATAGAACATAAATCACTTGGTTATGTTTTTTATGTTTTAAAATACATGCATCCTCTTTCAGTGCATTTTTAATATAGACTCAGGCATTATATTAAACAAATTAATACTTTATCTGAAGCAGCAAACAAACAATACATTCAGTTAAAAAATATATCCCTAACAATTTTGGTTAGGTTCCATTCATGTGCAGTATGCAAGGTAAACCATATCAGTGCTCTGTGAAACTATATAAGTTTGATTAACTTCACCAAGATTAATTCAATAAATTTAATTTATTAAATTGGTCTAAACAAAGAAACCAAACACAAGACCTTCTCCATACCATACCAACTTTTTATATAGTCACTTTGAAATCAATGATTATTAAAGACTTAATTTGAGGATTAGGGAAGAAATGTACTCTCACTACTGGTCAGAGGGAATGGAAAAAACCACACAGTTGATAAAACAATCTGCTCGAATCTGGGCCTAATGAAGGGGGGATTACTTCACATATGTGATTTAGTACTGTGATTTTCCCATCCCTCGCCAAGTGAATGTGGGGGAGTTTACTCAAGGTCAATCGTTGTTAATAGCCTTGATATTTAAGATAGTTTTTTTTACGTCATTCGTACTACGTTTAAAATCGGAATCTTAACGCCATACAGAATTTTTAAATTCCATGCTATTTGAAGGTTGCGCACACAATGAAATAAAGTCAGTCACATTTAAATATATGGTATGACACAGTTGTATAGGCCTAAAATTTCAATAGATGGTATATTATAGATCCTGTTTTTCCCTTGAGATAATGGTTATCTGTAAGCAATCCCCAAATGAATGTTTCTCCGAAAAAAACAAGTGTACAGGGCTACTTATTATGTAACACAGTGTCCAAATATTTATTTTGAACAAAATCGTTAGAGCCGTTTTCTAAAAAATTTTGACTTTTCAAAATTCAATCAACAGTAACTACGCTTAATCTTATAACTAGAATTAAAATCACTATTTAACCTCAAGGTATTACCATATAACATCTACATATCAAACACTTGAACGAAATCTATAAAACCGTTTCGGCTGTAGCCCTACTAGTCTTGAGATGGAAAATATGTTTATAGTTATAATAATTTCTCCACATAATAAAGTTAAAATGTGTTAATGATGCTGACATTAATGTAACACCCGTTTCGGTGCCACATGGTCTAATACGCTAATCTCGCAATAGACTAGACTGTCTATGAGGGAAAGATCGTGGCTCGATCCCTGTCGGGTGTACTGATGATGGTTTTCATAAATGGTTTCCCACTCTCTCCCTCCACGCAAATGTGGGTACACTTCCTCTAAATTAAATGTTCCTTATCCCTAGAACCATAAGCGTAATTAGTACATAATCGTATAACCCGAATGGGTAGTAAGACACAGTGCTAAAAACAAATTAATGTAACACGGTATATTGTTAAAGCTCATACCCTGGTAGAAATGTAGTACTTGGAGAAACAATAGTTCAGGTGAAATGAAACATCACACAAATGTGACCTAGATAGATTTTATTCGAGTCTTCTCCCCAGAGCGAATATCTCGCCCACGACTTCAGGCTGTCTTGATGTCACTTGAAAGTGAAGGGGCTATCGCGCTCTCTTTCAAACTATTTAACGTAGCAAACCTTTTTGTTATCAAGAAATATGTAACTTCAAAGTGATTTATTTTGTAATTTATAGCGCATAACCTGCCGCGTTATGGCCTGTTTTGGAAAGGAAAAAAATCAACAACAACACACACACACAAACCTCTACTTGAATGTATTTCCTTCACAAAGTAGTTCCTTAAAACAGTTTCACTCGTTTAAAGCCTCCATACGCTTTATCTATGAGTAGTTGAAGAGGAGCCTGGTTTGAGCTCAGAGAGTGCTTAGAAGGACTAGGCTATTTTGTTGTGTGGAAACTATTTTTACTTTATTGAATAAAAAGCTTTTGTTCTAAAATAATTTTTTTTTGGGAATCTTCCTTAGTATATCTATTGTATAAAAAACAATTTAACTTTATTTTGTTGATATAATGAGAAGATACATACATTTTATAAAATTCCTGCTCTTCTGTCCTGTACATACGGGATCTTTCTCTTACTTCTCGATAACCCAAGTCGTAGAAGTTTGAAATTTGGAGCATGCCATCTTCATGTGAAAAATCCGAAACTTTAAAAATCCAAGATGGCGGATGCAGTTGTAAGACAACATGTGCGCATGCATGGAAAAAAACATACGTATGACAGTAATGTTGAGAGTTGTGAGCAAGTTCACTGTTTTCTATCATCCGTCCATAAAACATTTCATGACGTCCAGTTTGTTCTGAAAGGGGTACAAAGTGGGTAGTATAAATATTGTTCCCAGTGGTAGTATCGGTTAGTGTTTTGTATTAAAAAAAAAAGAAGGAGAAGAAAATGTTCTACCTCTCTCTCTCTCTCTCTCTTCTTTATTCCTACCCTAATACAACCCGCCCCGCGCCTCTTTGCCTTCGTGCTCAATATCTCACCTCATGTGTTACCTCACTAAAAGTTCTCTAAATAAACATCGCCGAGCAATTGACACTAATATAAATACATGTTAAGTATATTAAGAACCCACATCACGACGGATTAACTGGGAATATTAGATACATCACTACGTTCAAACCTAGAAACCGCATCAAAGTGCATTTTTCTGCCTTTTCCTCTTGACAAAAGCAAAATTTGTGGCTAATTAAATAGATTTTTTGCTTTTAATTTTAAAATAAGCTCAATTATATTTAAATTTTGTTGTATTTTATATCACATGTGGTAAAAGGGTTTCGTTGGTCTCAATTTCATTACCTTCGGATGTAAATGACAGAAAAACCACACCACAATGTGACGTCTGGCTCAATCTGTATTAACTCTTTACTTTGTCACGCGCTATTCGTGGACTGTGACGGACTCTTTAAACAATAGTGGTGGAAATAAAAACCATTGAATTTAATCAGGTATAAAACAAATTTTATTAAACACGGGATATATGACGTGACATGAAAACAAAATGTGTTTACATTAAAGACTAGATTGTTTATCAAGCGTTCATCTGGGAGACAATGTGTCTCAGTGAGAAGGTTAAACTTGTTTCTATAAACGTGATAATAGTACCGACACCCTTACAAACACCCAAACACCCTAGCATTCTGGAGTCACCAGGGTCAGCAATAATTGATACTGAGTAGTATATTATTATTTACACACTTTGTACTCGTAAAATAAATCATATTAAGTGGTGTTTACATCTATTTCACTGATAATACTTTATAACGATTTATTTTTTGGTAACATTTATTTTTCAAATGAATGGATCACATGGCTCTAAATATTCTTCTACGCCGATGAAAATAATACCTTTGTAATCTAGCTAGAGCACTAGTTATTTTTGTTTATTATTATTATTATTACTATTATTAATCATGAATGTAACTAAACATTTTAGTTTTTGAGCACACATTTATTTCAAGAATAGCACAATCATGTGTGTTGGAAGTGCATTAGCTAGAGTAACTTAATATTAACACTAAGACTATATGCCTTAACTTTATCTTTGAGATCTAAAACATTCAAATGATATTTAAGATCAACATAAAATTAATTTGATTCATTTTAAACATTTTAAAATATTGGAAAGTTGAATGTTGGCAAAGTGTGGATCCATCATTTATTAAAGACATTACCAAAAAATAAAAGTGTACTATATTCAATAGTAAATTTTACCAAAAATGTTGAGATTCACATGAAATCGAGTAATACCTCCTTGCTATTAATATCAATTTTGGTTCACATAAATATATTTTATTAATATTATGATCTGTATACAATATTAAACTATTTGGGCATAACTAAATAATCTTATTAATAGTAATTTCAGTTACAACAATCATTATTATATTTATAAAGAGTGAAATAAAAGTTAACTTTTTAATACTGATATTAGAATCAAAAATCACTAACGCTAAAGTTAATTCAGAGTAATCAATAAATATATTAACTTTTACTATTAATTCAATACATTTATTATATTCATAGCTGTACATTGTTTCATTTAATTTAAAAGTAAATTAAATTGCACATAGATATATGAAAAGGTAGTAGAGAAGTTCTTTGTATAGTTCGTTTTCAGGAACTTTGAGCTTTTATACAAATTGAAATTTACTAAAAAATACTTCCATATTCTTCTCCCTAACAAATGTGTAATGTAAATTTGACAAGTGATCCCAAATGGCTTCCCTCTTCAAAGTGACAACACATGTTTGTAAGGGGAATGAACACTAAGCTATGTTTTTAGTAATTTTTAACATTGAAAAAAGGCCAACATTACCGCGAGCCAAATAAGCTTAGCGTGTAACATTTATTCGGCATTACGTAATAACATCAAATAAAAAGAAAATTAGAATGCTTTTAATATTATTCTATGCTATAAATAATAAACTATTGATTAAAATAATTTTTTTTATGGATTTTTATTTCTAAATATTATATAAAGTGAAAACGAAAACATTCCATATCAGTAACTTCCCCTGGATGACCCTTATTTTGAATTAATGCTTTAACAAACCAAGAATCAATATTTCGCTGTATATAAATAAATAAATAAATAAATAAGATACTTAAGAAGTAATGTTTGTTTATAACGTTTGATCGACACATTTCGACATTATTATAGGCAAGAAAATGAAGGCAATATTTCCAAAAGCAAAACACCTTAGCACCATGAACCCCAATATAACGATGCCAATCTAAGTATATATGATTTAAGGTCACTATAACATGACCATATTAACATAACATATTAGGTTCAACAGCGTATTTTCTAGTCAGGTCTAAGACATTGATATTTACAGTAGCTGGCAAGCTAAAATGCAACTATTGACGAATCAGTTGAAAACCATACACTTACTTTAAAACAATAGTCAACCGTTTGGTAAACCATGGTAAAGTTTAAAAGCTGAAACACCGACATTTAAAATATTCCAAAGTAAAGTGGGCTGAACAATATTTATTACAAAAGGAAAACAAGCCAATTTTCCTAGTAAGCATGTTTTTCTACCAATATTTTAATCGTGAAGTCACTTTGATAAAATAAATAAATTAACTAACTTTAGTAAATAATAACAGTAACTATTATTCTCTTCTAGCCTATTATCGTCTCAAATCTGATTTTAGTGAATTTTGAACAGTTATCTTGCCCCCTCCTTGAAATTGCAACCGGAATTTATTCACGAATCCTTGGGAAAATTTTAAGAAGAATACTAGGCTGACGCCTTAGTGTAGTCGAACCACGCTATGATCAAGTCTCAACTAGAAGCTAAATATGATTAATAAGATAGTGAATTCTGGAATAATTTAAACTACTTGAAAACACATCCCCACCTAAGCCCTTAATATTTTCAACTGAATCTCAAGTTTGCATTTTTCTTTACAGCTTCGTGGTCGGCAAAGAATAAATTAACAACGCGATCTTTGACAACGTCTTTAAGTCCCAGTAACGGAAACAGCTGAAGATACTTCTCACCCAGACGTTCCTCGTCATGGCTAGTTTTTGAAATCCCAGCAGCTGAAGAGACTCCTCACTCAGACATTCTTCACCGTTGCTCGCTCTTGAAGTCCCAGCAGCTGAAGAAATTCCTCACCCCAATGTTTCTCGTCATGGCTAGCTCTTGAAGTCCCAGTAGCTGAGAGACTCCACACTCAGAAGTTCCTAGTCATGGATAGCTATTGAAGTCCCAGTAGCTTAAGAGACTCCACACTCAGAAGTTCCTAGTCATGGCTAGCTATTGAAGTCCCAGTAGCTGAAAAGACTCCGGGCCCCAACGTCCCTCATCTCAATGGGGATATTGTACGAAGTCCTGTCAGAGGCGCAGGCCGGGATCTTGACGATCTTCTCACACCTCTTAGACACCTCCCAATAGGCGTGCCCTTCCGGACACTGGTACAGGTAGCCTTGGAGTTTGCCCTTCGAGCCTTGGCGGCACTTGTAGAACTTGAGGCAGTCTCCAGGGTACGGGTGGTGACCCTTAGTGGGACAGATGGCGCTTCCTGGCGAGACTTGCACCTGAAATCCATCACAATTTTTAACGTTAAAGATTTTAAATTCTGGAACACAGTTTTACACCATAGCTCAGTCAGCAGTGCGTTTGTCATATTAGTTAAGATGCCTTTGCTCAAATCCTGGCAAGGAATTAAATATACTTCTTTAAAATGGGATTTATTATCTTTAACAAAGTGGTAAAATGGTGATCTGGGGTTTTATTGTTGTGTTTTCCTTAGAAATAATTAAATATAACATTTTAGAAAACATTTAAAAATAGTTGTATTCAGGAGCGTTATCTAAGATAAGATTTTAAATATAAGATTTTTTGATTATTGATTTATTAAAATTGAAAACAAATAAATAATATAAATTGAAATTTGGTAAAATGGAAGATCAATATTAATAAATTATAGTGGTGTCTGTATATCGACATGTATATAGGTCCATAGAACTTATGGTACTTCTCAATGAGATAGAAAGCTGAAATTTGGTGAAATTATAGTGGAACCACTTTAAAGCTGAGCAAAACTTTCGAACTTCAAAATTGAGAGCAAATAAAATGTATGCCTATAAAAAATAAAAAAATAATTTATTGAATAATTTTAATTCATCGATATTTTATTTGCCTTAAAAAACCAAGGAGAAAATAGAATAGAAATTCCAATATTAAATCCAAAGAAAAATTACAGATGATAACACAGGTATCTGTAATCATAGTTTTGTTTCTTGTTTCGTGTCCATATTAGTAAATTAAAATGTGTTTCTTTGACAAAATATAATTTGATTAAAAGTTACACGGGTAACGTCCAAAATGCTTATTTAATTTAAGCTTACATTTATATACTTGTTTGTTCATACAAATCAATTACTACTATAATTTAAGGCATCTTTAAAATAAAAGAGTGTGTGAGCATACAATGACAGAAAGAAGCTTTTTTTTTAGTGAAAATGATACATTGGTGTATTTGGTTCATCCACCGAGTCTAAGAAGCTACGAGAAACTTAATTTAATATGGTGTAGGAGAACTTTGCCAGGAAAAGCGATAATCATACTTTCTTATGTTTTGATTGCGAAGATTTGACTCTCCGAAATGCACACATAACATACTGATACTACTAGTCAGAAAGTGATAGGAATTTAACTAGAGGAAGCCACCCCATAACCCTCCGGAAATCATCCAAGACGTGAACAAGGAAGACACGTTTTCAGCAGCGCCTATTAGACGTTGAACGCAGAACAAAAACATGCTTTAGGATGACATTGAACAATGCAACCATCAGAGGCCAAACTGCTAATATAGAATGAGTCAACTATGGCTCTGAACCATACATTAAATACAGTCAATCATTTGTTGCAGAGTAGACAATTCTTATTCATGTTCAGAGGGCAGCAATCGTCCAGAGAAATATTAAATACTCTCAGCTGTGAAATAAGTTTAAATTCTCAAGATAAACAATATGTACAGGAAATAAACAGTAACTTACGTTAGTGGAATATATAAAGCCACACGGCTGACTCACTCACTGACATTAATGTTTACCCACTTCCAGAAGAGCTAGAAACTTGAAATTTGGCAAACTTATAGCTTCTAGCCTGTAACCGACGGGAAAATTCCAAAAAGTTTAAAAAAAATTAATTTTTAATTCCCGAAAAAAATTCAAAAATGGCGGATCACTTTAAAGTCTGTGCGGACCTTTCTTTGGAGGTAAGACCTATTTAAAAACGGATTGCACCAGCAGCTACGGATTTGGCGAACTCACTGGGGGTTTGTAGGTGGAGCCCCCAACGAGCAAAGCGAGCTGGAATATACAATTGGGTGATGGAAAGAAAATATAATAGAAGGGCCAGAGGAAATACTGACACACGACTCGGTAGTTCACTAAAAATTTGGAAATAGTCTGATCCCAACTGATATTTTGAATGGGTATTATGTGCCCACTAAATGAGCAGGCTACACCAATAAATGAGGTACAATATTTAGTATTTTAGAAGGAGAGTTCCATTGTTACTTCAGTGTGAACTCAGTGTTGACTGTAAGGATGATCGGTAAAAGGCAACTGTAGGATTTTCAAACAGATTGACACCCTCAAGAATAAGTTACTGCCACACAAGTTAAACTTAAAAATAGGCGGTATAATAATGCTCCTTGGATACCTAAAAACTATACAGGGCCTAAGTAATGGAACTGCCTAGAACTGACAAAATTGGATAAAAAGCTATGATTATTGCAACAGTATGAACAGGTATATCTCAAGTGAATGTTTGTTTCTTACCGACAGTTGGTTTGGCTACCTGTAGGCCCTGACTGACATCTCCTTTATTTTGAGAAGGAGGCAGTCCCCGTTAAACTGATGTTCTTAATTACTTTTAAGTAGTTATATGGTCAAACCTTAAACATGGTTGATATCTATCTTCCCAAGCCCGTTTTCAGCTATGGCCAATTGTATGTGGCCTTCTCCTATACTTTTTTTTATTCGTGTAGTAAAAATATAAAAGTTTATTTCATTCTCACTTTATAACACTCTTACGAGAGAAAGTTACTTTTTAAAAAAATCCTAATATTACTTGTGCTTATAATGAACAAATGAATAAAGTGTTAAGTTTTTTTTCAAACTCTATCACCAAGGAAAAATATCAATTTCAAATCCAAGGAGAACTTATAAGGACATTTTAACTTGAAATCCAAAGATGAATGTAATACTGTAGTAATGATAAGAACATGACATTAAGGGGGGTGGAAGGGGACGCGAGAAAAGGCCAGTGTTTTTGCATTTTTTTATGGCAAAACTTTTTCTGGCCAAAATAAAAAAATATTATTCCAGTTCAAACATAGAGTTTAATTTTCTTGAGAAGTTGATTACAAACATTTCCTGAATATCTGTCATGAGCATGGTGGCATTATCTAACAAACATTTTAAATGAAGAGAAAAAGTTGTCATCAAATTCCAGAACACCCTTAACAGATATTCAAGAAATTATGGGGTCACCATGTAAATAAAATTTAATTCTATGTTTGTACTGGAGCAATATTTTATTTATTTTGGCCAAAAAAAGTTTTGCCATAAAAACTGCAAAAACACTGTTCTTTTCTCACTTCCATCCCACCTTAGCATTAATGGAGAGAGAACGATCCAATTTTCACACAACTACTAGGTTACTGATAAACTATCTTAATTGTATCTATTAATTATTTTAAGAGCCGCAAGATAACGTCGCTCACCCCCCACCACAACTCCGTCTCCTACCCCCCAACTTCCCTCGTATACACGTCACTGGTAAGGATATAATAGTAAAATACTTACCGCCGTGGGTTCATCATCCAGTCCTCTGTATAGTTTGCTGCCTACGCTGCAAGGAGCCGCCTGGTCTTGTGGTAGACACTGCAGCTTCTGTTCGTCGAAAACCGTGTCGTTGGTACATGACAGCACCAGCACCTTCACCTCGTGACTATTGGGAGAGGTGGTGCACTGATAGAACAGTTGGCAGTTCTTGGGATGACGCCTGAACCCGTGGGGCACACGAAGGCTACTTGGTGGTCTTCCAGTTCGGACACCGCGCAGTTAGAGATCTGCTGTCCGGGCGGCGATTCTGATGTGGTTGTCGACGTTGGGGTGGAGGCTGTACTCTCTGAAGGCTCGGTACCCTTCTCAGGAGGGCTGGAGGTCTCTGAAGATAAAGTAGTTTGGTCTGTAGGGTTCGTTGTCTCACTAGACTCTGTTGTCTGTTGGGCTGCAGTTGTCTCACTAGACTCTGTTGTCTGTTGGGCTGCAGTTGTCTCACTAGGATCTGTTGTCTGTTGGACTGCAGTTGTCTCACTAGATCTGTTGTCTGTTGGACTGCAGTTGTCTCACTAGGAATCTGTTGTCTGTTGGGCTGCAGTTGTCTCACTAGACTCTGTTGTCTGTTGGGACTGCAGTTGTCTCACTAGGATCTGTTGTCTGTTGGACTACAGTTGTCTCACTAGATTCTGTTGCCTGTTGGGCTGCAGTTGTCTCACTAGACTCTGTTGTCTGTTGGGCTGCAGTTGTCTCACTAGGATCTGTTGTCTGTTGGACTACAGTTGTCTCACTAGGTTCTGTTGCCTGTTGGGCTGCAGTTGTCTCACTAGAATCTGTTGTCTCTTGGGCTGCGGTTGTCTCACTAGGATTTGTTGTCTGTAGGGCTGCAGTTGTCTCACTAGGATCTGTTGTCTCTTGGGCTGCAGTTGTCTCACTAGAATCTGTTGTCTGTTGGGCTGTAGTTATCTCACTAGAATCTGTTGTCAGCGGGACTGTAGTTGTTGTCTGTTGTATTGGATTTTTTGGCTCAGTAAACTCTGTTGTCTGCTGGACTGGATTTGTCGTCTCTGAAAGTGGCGTAGTTTGCTCTGTAGCAGTATCCCCGGGTATTGTAGTTTCTTGATCAGGATTGGTTGTTTCCAAAACTGTATCTACGGTGGTCTGTCCTTCTGGTTCAGTTGTCTCTGAAAATGGGTTTGTTTGATCTGTCGAGTCTGTGGGGTCTGTGGTCTGTAGGGTGGTTGGCCCACCTGTTATTTCGGATGTGACTGTACTTTGTTCCACAGTGGCCGTCGTCCCTCCGGGAGTGAGAGCCTGGTCGGTTTGGTCTGTAGTTTCCCCTGCAGTCACGGTATCCGTCTCACCTATGAATTTACATGCATGTTTTAAGTATGGTGTGTATCAAAATTTTTATATAATATATAATTTTATGTAATAATATACATTTTGTATAAAACAAGGATTCGAATAGGAGACGTTTACTATTAATACCCAATTTATTTGGGAGATCCTAATCTTTAAAACCCATTTCGGTGATTGCATGGTCTAAGGCATCACCCTCGCAATAGACTGGACTCCCGGAGTTTGAATCCCGGTACGGACAAGATTTTTCCTAAATGGTTTTCCATTCTGTCTTCACGCAAATGTTGGTTCACTTCCTCTAAACTTAACCTTATTTATCCCTAACACTTTAGCTTAATTTGTCCATATAAGTACAGCCTAAATGGTCAGTAGGACGTGATGTTAAAAAAAATGAACCTTTAAAATATATAGGTTTTTTAAATTATTTCAGATCTACATTTTTTAAAGTAAAACTTATTTTTCATTAAAAAAAAGTTGATTGCTGATTGATAAGCAAGGCTGTCAGTGAGTTTTAAGTTGTAAAACATTTCCATTTTTAATAAATTTATATTTATTTAAATTATATCTTAGTTAATTCGAAATCCATTGTAATCCAGGACCCGCTGCAGCTTTATCACCATTAAATTAAGAGAGAAATATATAATCTTTGAGTCGTGGAAACTTGCTTAAGAAATAATTAATTTTTACATTGCAATTAACTTTACACTACTTGTTTTTTTAGTAGCAATCTCCTTCGTGTATTCAAGGTTTAAAGATAAGGTATAATTGTAGAGGAAGTGTAACTAAACTCGCACGGAGGGAGTGTGAGAAACCATCTAGAGCAAAAAACCTCGTTACACCTGATACGAAGTCGAGCCCCGATCTTCTTATCACCAGTAGTCCAGATCATGCAACCATAGATGCACGGCAATGAGTTTACCGAATTTACAAATATGTATTTATTAAAGTTACCAAAAACGACGTTTACAAACTTAAAAGTAATAAGAACTAGACCCGCACCAATTACCATGCAATCAAAGGCGTCAGTCTCACAAGAGATTGTATTGGTGGTGACAGGTGAGGTCAAGGTTCAAATATCAGCTGGTATATCGGGTATTTATCATCGTCATCTATCTCTGTACTCTCGCTCCATTCTAATATGGGTGAACCATCCTTAAAATTCAGTGATCAATAACCTTTGTTTTTTTCTATGTCCCATGCCTCACTACTCATTTGAGCTATCGCATATTTATACTAATAAACTAGTAAATTAAAAGGTATAATTTAGGGGAATTGTACCTACATTTGCGTGGTATTCCATTTAGTAAAAAAAACTTCATTGCACCCAGTTGGGATTCGGACTCCAACCCCTCAATCATTGGTAAATCAGACTTAACGAGGTTAGCATCTTATCCCGCGTACCCACCGGTGTGGGTAACATTGGTGCTAAAAGCACTAATCATAAAAATGTAACTTAAACAAATGACTTGTGTGATATTTACCTGGAGTTTCAGTAGCAGCCATGGTCGTCGAATCTGGTTGTTTTGTGGTACTGGTCATCTCCTGCTCGACAGGTGTTAAGGATGATGTTGGAGATGACGTCGTGGATGGCGTTGTGAATGGTGTTGTGGATGATGTGGATGGTGTCGTGGATGGTGTCGTGGATGGTGTCGTATCGGTAGAGGACATCACTGTAGTGCTCTGAGTGCCACTGCAATCCCTAGGGGGGTAGACGCTCAACTCATGGTTACAAACACTCAGACTTGGGTCAAATATGGTTCCTTCGGGGCAATCGAAATGATACACAGAGAACTTTTGGCCTTTATCACCGTCCCAATCCACACAGCGGTAGAACTTCTTGCAGTCTGTTGGGTGCGCATAATAGCCCGCTGAGGTACAAGACACTTTCTGTGAAGTGGTATTTTGAGTTGAAGGTTTCTCTGCTTGGCTGCAAGGGAAAGTCCCGTTGCTTTTAGTTTGGTTCCCATCTACTGGAGAGCCGGAAGCGTTTGAAGGAATATAACTTTCACTTGGTTTTCCTTGCCCCGATGATGTGGTAAATACAATGCCGTTTGAGGAGCTCGTTGAATTATCTTGGACTGACATTGCAGATTCCGTTGATGTCATGGGCTGCTTACTTGAGAAATTTGTCGAACTAGTCTGTTGTTCACTTGTTGGTGTAGTCGAGCTCTCAGCTACTGAAGAACCAGAAGTTACATTCGAAGATAAAGGACTTTCACTTGATTCACCTAATCCTGATGTAGTAGTTGAAACAATGATGTTTGTGGAGATCGTTGAATTATCTTGGACCGACGTTGCGGGTTCCGTTGATGTTAATGGTTTTTCACTCAAGATAGTTTCTGGTCTCGTTGGATTTTCTTGTTCCATAGGACCACCAGATGGTAAACCACCCTCAGAAGAGCTTGCTGGTGTTGTTGAAGACTCCTTTATTGATGTTTCTGGAGTAATAGTGTTAGAAGGACCTTCTTGGTCAATAGTGGGTTTTCCAGAGGACTCTTCTTCTGTTCCAGACGATACAACTTTGTTACAATCTCTTCGTACGGCGTACTCATGGTTACACACGTTACTATCCGTATCCCACGCAGTTCCTTCAGCGCATTCAAAGTCATACTTTGTGTAACTGCTTTTACCGTTACCGACACAACGGTAAAACTTCTTGCAGCTACCTGGTGTTGGGAAGAAACCTTCAGACGCACACGAGTTACTGTCACCTTGCTGCGCTGATGAATCTGGTGGAGGTTGTGAACTTTCTAAACCAACCAAACCATTAGGAGTAGTAGAGCTTCCTTGAATTTCTGATGATGGTGCAATAGTTGAGCTCTGGTGGTTATAACTAGGTGTTGTGCTGCCTTCTTGGCGTATTGGTGTAGAACTTTCTTGATTTTCAGATGATAACACAGTATTGGAGCTCTGAGAACTAACACTAGGTGATGTGCTGCTAGCTTGGCTGATTGGTGTAGAGCTTCCGTGCGAATTTAAATTAGATGTGGTTTGATTTCCGGCAAAGGGCTCATTTTCATTTGTTGGACGTTCAGAACCTTCTATATTCTCCTCTGAAGGTTTGAAACCTTCTTGCACCTCAGAAGGTGAAGGAATGGTGGGGCTGCCTTGATTTCCAGTTAAAATTCCTTGGTGGGTTGTGGATGAAGGTGTGGTACTTTGGTGATTCCCTCCCTCCTCAGTTGATTGGCCTCCACCTGATGAAGGGGATGTAGTGCCAGGGCTGCTATCAATGTTGTTACAGTCTCTACGTACGGCGTACTCATGGTTACATACGTTGCTATCAAAGTCCCATGCGGTTCCTTCCCCACACTCAAATTCATGTTTTGTGAATCCTGCCTTTCCGTTATCGACACAACGGTAAAACTTCTTACAATTTCCTGGAGTTGGAAAGAAGCCTTCCGATTGGCAAGACCCATCCTGTTGAGAAGGGGTCTGTCCCGGGGAAAGACGTAGTAGAAGTTGAAAGAGATTCTGTTGATCCTTCACTGTGCCCATTAGAGGACAATTCTCCACTCTCACTTTGGGAAGACCCACTATTTTCTTGTTGATTTGATGAAGATGTTGATTGCTTATTTCCAGAAGTTGAACTTGATAGCTGCTCGTTGGAAGAGTGAGACGAGTCTGTAGTCTGTTCATTACTTCCACTTAAACTGGAACCCATAGACTGTTCATTGTTACTTACTGAATCAGTAGCTTGTTGATTACTCTCTGAAGATGGTGGGATGTTAATCCTTGCTGGTTTTGATTTTGAGACGAGGTTGATGTGCTTTCGGAAGATGTAGATTCCTTATTATTATTTACAAAGGACATTGTTGTTTGCTGATTATTGTTTTCAGATACATTTGTTGACTGTTGATTCTGGCTCACAGAAGACAAGGTAGATTGTTGATTATTAGTAGAGGATGACGATTGCTGAGCATGGGAACTAGAGGATGCTGTTGACTGCTGACTACTTGCGGACGACATTTGACTTTGAGATGAGGAGGCGGTGGATTGGTGGTTCTGAATTTGAGAGGAGGTGGAAGATGTTGTTGCTATTTGAGACGACTGAGAGCTTGAAGTGAAAGACGATGATGATGTTGAACTTGAAGGCTGTGAACTATTTGAGAATGAGGACAATGATGTTGACGAGGAAGTTGTGGATTGTTCATTACCAGATGCCTGAGTGGTGTTACTGTAGCTAGATGACGTCATGGAGGTTTGTTGTGGAGTTGTTTGAGTGTTCACGCTCGGTGGAGTGCCCTCTTCTACCGAAGATCTACAGCCAGGCCTCTGAACGGCGTAGTCGTGGTTGCACACGTTGTTTTCAGAGTCCCATACAGTTCCTTCCCCGCACTCAAAGTTGTATCTCGTGAATCCCCGCCCTTCACCTGCGACACACCTGTAAAACTTCCGGCAGTCCTCAGGTATAGAGTGGAACCCTTCTGAGTCGCAACCAGCCCCAGGTTGCAACGCACTGGTTGTGGTCAAGGTTTGACCCCCCTGCTGAGGAGGAGAGTCTGTTGTCTGAATCTGTGTTAGGGGAGTGGTTTGTCCAAAGTTATTTTCAAACTGATTATTGGAGATGTTCCTGTATTTTGCTGGTTCCAGTTATTTTGTTCGTTTCCACTTTGCTGTTGATTTCCACCATTTTGTGAGCTGCCACTTTGTTGTTGATTCCACCATTTTGCGAGCTCCACTTTGTTGTTGATTCCACTATTTTGTGAACTTCCACTTTGTTGTTGATTCTCACCATTTTGTGAACTTCCGCTTTGCTGTTGATTCCAACCATTTTGTGAGCTTCCACTTTGTTGTTGATTCTCGCCATTTTGTAACTCCGCTTTGCTGTGATTCCAACCATTTTGTGAGCTTCCACTTTGTTGTTGATTTCCACATTTTGTGAGCTGCCACTTTGTTGCTGATTTCCACCATTTTGCGAGCTGCCACTTTGTTGTTGATTTTCACCATTTTGCGAACTCCACTTTGTTGTTGATTTCCACCATTTTGTGAGCTTCCACTTTGTGTTGATTTCCACCATTTTGTGAACTTCCACTTTGTTGTTGATTTCCACCATTTTGTGAACTTCCACTTTGCTGTTGATTCCAACCATTTTGTGAGCTTCCACTTTGTTGTTGATGCCCACCATTTTGTGAGCTCATACTTTGTTGTTGATTACCACCACTCTGCTGCTGGTTCCAGTTCTGACTGTCGGGCTCTTGCTGTTGTCCACCAGTACCTGTTGACCCCTGTGAACTCCACAGTCTGACCGCTTGACAGCCCACGCATGGTTGCACACATTGCTCTCAGTGTCCCACACTGTCCCCTCCCCACACTCGAACTCGTATCTCGTATAACTGTCCCGACCATTCCCGACGCACCTGATGAACTTCCTGCATTGACCGGGCACCCCGAAGAAACCCTCCCCACCGCACTCTGAGCCAGGCTGGATTCCGGATGAGCTCTTGGGGGTGGATGTCGGGGTAACTGTGGGTTTATATTTGAGGGTGGTCTGCGTTTGGGTGGTTGAGTATTTCGTCGTGAAATGCCCATGGGCGGTGGTGGTTTGCCCTTGTTGAGGTGTGTACTGCCCTGATGATTGGGAAATTGCCCTTGTTGAGGTGTGTACTGCCCCTGGTGATTGGGGAATTGCCCTTGCTGAGAGGAATATTGCCCTTGTTGAGGTGTGTACTGCCCCTGTTGCTGGTTGTATTGCCCCTGTTGGGAGGTGTACTGCCCTGGTTGAGAGGTATATTGCCCCTGTTGTGGGGTGTATTGAGGCCTAGGAGAGTGCGTTGTCTGTTGATGAAAGGGGAGCGGGGTCGTCCCGGGTTTTAGGGGTCCCGAAGGGTTGCCAACCTCGTTCTCCATCGAGCCAAGTCCATCGTCTCCCTCAGCAGGAGGGGCTTGAGGCGTGTACCTACCCCCACACTCAACCCTCGCCGTCATGGAGGCGTGGTTACAGATGGCGTACCGGGGGTCAAACACCGTCCCTTCGCCACATTGGAACTGGTAGGCCGCTAGTTTGGGCCTCAACGACGCTTTTCTGATGTGGAAGAGAGCTTGTCCGCTCATGTCGACGCAGCGGTAGAACGTCTTGCAGTCGTTCGGGTCTGCGTGGAAACCTTCTGACGGACAGTTGAACATCACCTTGCGGCCATGTCTTGAACCCACGCGCTCTGCTAGATAACATACATAATGAGTGATATTAGACTAGAGCAGAACTAAGTGACCACAAGTGGCACTATACAAGGGCTGAACAGAGGGACAATAAGCGGAATTAGTCTAGAGTTGAATTTATAGCCAATTTAATTATTATTATTATTATTATTATTATTATTATTATTATTATTATTATTTATTATTATTATTATTATTATTATTAGGAGGCCTATAAGGTTTGTTTTAAACCGGGAACGTGAACAAGTGGGTACCACAGGGAATATGCAGCATTATTATTTTTATTTGTACATTAATAAGTCCCTGCCTTTGAACTTTCGATAGTTTTCTAATACAATCTTGGTTGATTCTTCTTTAACTACACATATTCATTTTTTTAGGCCTACTTGTGGTAATTAAGGTTTTTAAATTAATTAGTTATCTCTAACTGCCAACCTATCATGTGTTTCATTCCACTGGTTGGTCAAAAATAAGTGCATATTAAAAAACTAAGTACTTTTAAATCAAATAATAATATAATTTTTTAAGTATGTATTGATAGCAAAAACAGATAAACTTCAAATTTTATAATAGTTTACAGAAAATTACTCTTCCTATAATAGTCTCTTTAAGAAAAACTTATTTCCATATTTCCAAGGATCGAATTTAGAAATACATATAATGAACTGACATAATATGGCTTTTACAATGAAAAGAAGAACACTTTAACATTCATGCCATCAGACAAAAATATTAAATGCTTTTGTTTGAAATTATTAATAGTTAAAGGGTCGCAGTCACAGAAGACAAAAATAATTAAAATAATAAACTAAAAAAGCTCTTACAAATAATAAGACACACACGATTAAACATGAATTAAATTAATGTTAGGTCACTGCGATATGAACATAATTTAGTGACCAATGTGATTAAACATAGTAAATGACTACTAGTTGACTGTGATAAACATAATACAGACCACTAGTTGACTGTGATAAAACATAATACAATGACCACTAGTTGACTGTGATAAAACATAATACAATGACCACTAGTTGACTGTGATAAAACATAATACTGGTACAATAATCATAAAGCTCTTCTAATCAAAATTTAAAAAAGGATCAATGTTTTAAATAATCTATTCAGCACACTTGTGGCCACATGTGACAGCTCATTTACTCCTCAACATTCCTCATGTGCCCAACCTGTACGAACATTGTACTTCACCAAGCCTTCTTCAGAACATGAACTCGAAAACACATCTTTACATAATACAAGGAACAAATTATGTGTCATATTTGTCTTTAACTAAACTTTCATCGGAATTATTCAATTCTTTGCTGTTTTTTTTTACATTTCTAATTTTTACTCTCTTCCCACCCCCCTCCCTTTTTGAATTTACGACCAATTTGGAAGTTAATTTTAATTTTTGTGGACTTGTTTTTTCACATAAATTGTCAAAGCAAAATAATATTTATTTATTATTCATCTACTCCCTCGTGATCTTCTCAAAGCCCTAGGAATGTTCCTGATATTTCTCGGAGAGATAGCTACACCATCAAACGAGGGATTACTTTGAGCCTTTTTGTTCATTTGAATAGGAAGTGCCCCATATTTTGGAGGTCAGAGCTATTGTATACAGGCCTATCTAAACCAGAAAAGTTCCAGGAATATTTTTAAGGGGAGAGAAGGGGATGGGAGGTAACGCGAGTTAAGGTCCATATATTTAAAGTCCCCCAACCCTATTTTTTTTAACAAAATAAATAAAGTATTAGTTTAATATATATCTTTAGTTCAATTTTCCACACATAATAAATCTGAACAGTTTTTTTTTCATCTCTTGAGCTACAAAGTTTCTGGTCAAATGCTACCATACATATAAAATTATTTAATAACTTTTTAGGTTACTATTTGTAGAAAATTGTACTAAATGTTTTAACTGAAGCAATATTTTATTTACTTTGACCAAAAAATGTTTTTGCTATAAAAACGGTGACTGGTCCATCACAACTAACCGTCGGACTTCATGTGGTCTGCCAATTAGCCCCCACATTGAGATAGAGGGGGCATAGTTCAGGTTTTCAAAGCAATTTACAGGGATTTCCATAGGTGCACTTTTCATATAAACTATGCCATTGAGTCTACCAATTTTTAGATAGTAATTGCACGTTCTGGATATGCTTGCGTCCATCTTCTGGTTTCTTCTGTGCCATATGTAGTATGTACCCATTGGAGACATAAATGCAACATCAAGAAGTCGGATTTTATAGGTGCAGTGGGGAGTTTTATCTTAATATTGATTCAACTTCCAAAAATCTATTAACATTAATGTGTATACACTTAATATGACTATAATAGTTGGCCTAATAATAAAAAATTGAATCCTACAAACAAAATATATACTGGGTAAAATGTGGTATTATTAAACCTTACTTAAAACTTTGTTTCCCCCCATGCTGATTATAAATAAAATGGCGATATTTTGTAATTTGGCAACTTATAGATTTTAGATAAGCGCATTAACTTAAGCCACACTATTGTCTTGATAAAATAAATAATTACTTATAGAGGTTCATTACTGAAATAATCCATTAATATTTCCACAAATGGCTGGTAGCAATTTAATAAAATAGCGTGTCTACCTACAAAGCTTAGAGTTCCGGGTTCGATATTCCTGTCATAGCCCAAAAATATACAATTGGTTATGTGGTTGGTTATATAAACAATAGTGATGGATTAACGACTGGGGGCTGGATGTTGTGTCTGTTCTATATATAAGCTATCTTATACGTCGTGTACTGATATAATCAGTCGGTTCAGGAAGTGATCGTTAAATCCCTCAAATAATATTTAAAAAAAGTTCCCTCCGGTTGTTTTTGTTTGTGAAGTACACCCGAGTGATCTATATTCATAACCTAGTTGAGTCCACGTGATATTTAAACATGTGCGACCCTAATGGTTGCGGGTGTGGGTGTGTGGCTCACCCAGATTCACGCCCTGAGGTCACTGGAACTGTTTGGCCTGTCCCCGTGACCGAGTGACTAGAGGGATAGACAGGCACCTTAGTTCAGTCGGTATCTTGTGACGGTACACCTTCCTCCCCCTTACCCCCATCAGTGAAACTAAATATATATAGCACGCTCGGGTAGAAACACATGCTGGACAAAACAAGGTTATTAGCGACTTTATCCAAGTGTCTATGATGGTCAGGGAGTTTTTAAAGGAAGTGCTCCCATATTAGCGTAAATAGAGGATGGGAAAACCAACTAAAAAAACACTGGTCCTACATTTGAATTTTGACTTCCCCATCACCAGCAAATCAATCTATTTTGCCACTGAGGTGGTTTTTCGATGCTTTTTAAGGCTTTTAACAATACTTACCTAAGAACAGAGAACCGTTGTTCACACTCAGGATATCAGCACCCACATCGGTGGACACGTGGGATAAGGTGTCGATCTCATGGTAGACTGGTCTCCCGGTGAAGTGGAGGCTGAGGTTTGGATTCATGCCGGTAATGTTGAGGTCAGGTTTTTCCTAAACGGTTTCCCCACCTCCCTTCACGTGAATGCGAGTTTATTTCCAATAAATTCCACCTTTATCGCCCCTCCCCCCTACCTCAATCAGTGTAAATATGCGTACATCCCGGACAGGTAGTAAATCTCCAAAGATCTCAGGCTAGATAAAGTATCTCATCAGCGAGAACACAAACAGGGACCCCTTGTGGAGCTTCTCATCGACTCCGTATCGGTCTTTCATCTCATTAGGACGAGTGCGTGAATCAGGTGCCTTCAGGAGGCTGTTGAACCTTTACTCACTTCCTGTTGGGCGAGGTAGGTATCCACAAGGCCGTGGGTAAAAAACAAAAACCAACAAAAAAAGGTGTTAACGTTAGTTCGAGGGGGGAAGCACCAATGGAATCCCTTTTGGCACGGGACCAATTCGACATGGATCTAACTGTGTTTGGGCCAAATGGGTTGAGCCATAAATATTCATCTGGTTTGCAAAAAAAACACACACAAAAAAACACCAACGTAATGCGTCTCAATGCAAATACATTCCATATACAATAACATACCTCTCTCTCTCTTTCTTTCTCCTATACATTCTCTCTCAGAGAAACGTGTCAACGACATCAATCATGTATCAACTGAATAACAAGATTATTTAAAATGAAAAACCACCACTCCTTTAAAAGGGCAAAGCCACTTAGCTAAATGCTTTAAACAAATCCACCGCCAAATTCTTGTACAGTTAAATCGCCGTAAGGAAGTTTGCGTTCCTCTCCCTCCGCCCCCCACCCCCCTTTCGATCGCTGTGTACCGTTGCTAATCTAATTTCCTTGCCTTATGTTACAGTAAACGTGCTATTAAATTCAAGCAAGTTATGTGCCAGCTCGTGTGGCTGATAAACGCTTCCATTAGGTTCAATGTGTTTTCTTCATTTAATCGAGCTTTTTAGCTGAGTATTAATTTAATATGTACTTGCCCTTGATTTGCAGTTTACTACCTGTGTTTACAGTTTAACAAAATTTAGCCCCACGTTTTACTATTTGTTCAGGTTATACGCATATTACGTGACCTGGTGGTCTAGGAGTAAGGTGTCGGACTTCTGTGCTGGGGGTACTGGGTTCAATCCTCGGTCCCGGCACAGATTTATCTGCTTTCCAAACCCTTCCTTCACCTCTAACAAGACGTGTCTTAATCACAACTTGTGAATGTGAGGAATGCCAGGCCTCCACCGTGGTTCGGATTCCACGTTAAACTGTAGGTCCTCCATTTCATCTCACAATCACCCTACCATTACACATTAGCGTAAGTGCATATGACCCGAACGGGTAGTAAGACGCGGTGCTAATAATAATAATAATAATAATAATAATAATAATAAACGCATATTTAATAATTACGCTAATGAGTTAGGGGTAAGGAAGGTTGAATTGGAAGTGTACTCGTATTTGCTGGAGGGATAGTATAAAACCATTTAATACTATCCACTCTCAGTACACCAAACCGGGCTTCGAACCCCGATATCCCTGTCATTGGCAGTCCAGTCTACTGAGTTGGGAAAACTAAGCTAGGGAGATTTATAGAAAAATATACCCTCATTGGTCTGGAGGAAAAATTGGGAAACATTTATTATTATTATTATTATTATTATTATTATTATTATTATTATTATTATTATTATTGTTGTTATTATTATTATTATTATTATTATTATTATTATTATTATTATTATTATTATTATTATTATTATTATTATTATTATTATTATTATTATTAGCTCCTAGTCTTACTACCCATTTGGGTTATACGCACTTAAGCTAATGTGTAATGGTAGGGTAATTGTGAGATGAAATGAAGGACCTACAGTTTAACGTAGGATCCGAACCACGGTGAAGGCCTGGCATTCCTCACATTCACAAGCTGTGATTAATACACATCTTGTTAGAGGTGAAGGAAGGGTTTGACAATCAAATAAATCTGTGTCGGGACCGAGGATTTAACCTCGGACCCCCAGCACAGAAGTCTGACACCTTACCCCTAGACCACCAGGTCACCATGAAACATTTATTTTAAAAAAAAAATCACCTCGGTATGCCTTGCTGGACTTGCAACCTTTATCTCTCCTACACCAACAAACCAGACTATATGAGACCGACCTCTTTGTCCGCGTGCTCACTGGTGTAGACTCTTATTATTAATAAGTAGCCTAGCGTGCACTATTATAATCTTTTAGTATTTTTAACTAATTAACGTGCACTTTCTGAACCGAGTAATTATATCAGCACCCAACTTATAAACTATAAACTAACCTAAATCTAGAACATTAACAAATCCCAGTCTTCAGCGATTCATTTATCACGGTGAAAAGGGGAAACAGCGTTTCACAAATGATACATTTTTCGCCCCGGAATCGAGCCCGGGATACTTTGCTCACTAGTCAGATACGTTACCGATTAAACTGAAGTCTGGTGCCGTGACTGTCATCCATAGAATTACGCAAGGTCTTGGAAAGGGGGGGGGGGGGGGGTTCAATAATTTCTTACGCTTTCTTACAGGGGGAAGGTTTTTGTTTTTGTTTATGGTGAGACAAAATCTAATAAAACACTTTTATAGACGCGCAGTCAAAAAGGTTGCGCCTAGCAATGACAGGTTGCGCCTAGCAATGACAGATTGCGCTGACAGGGAACCTATATACACAGCAATTGACCAATAAAGGTTAAATTTGTGGTCAAAGAGTTCGTTCATTAAGTTGTATTTTTTCTGCTAGCGACAGGTCCTTGCAAGTTAACCCTCCTAATACCATGGGGTCACCAGAGACCCCAGTGCAAATTTGTTGACCTGTAAAACCTCTAATATATTTTCCAAAATTCTGAAAAAAATTGACTTTGTTTATTTATCTATCTACCTTATAATGTATTATTTATTTATTTTTTATTTTTAAAATTAGTACCTCAAAATTTATTTTATACCACTGAATACCATTGGGGTCATATTGACCCCAAGACTGAAAACATTTGTTTTTAGTGTTTTGCGCATTTAAAATGTCTAAAAAATACACACAACTACTACCATCTATTGTGTAACGTTATAAACAATTTATTAATATTTTCTGAAGTTGCCTAAAGATAGCAGCATCTACATCATATTGAATTGAATGCTATAAAAAACTATTCTGCTAGTTGAGGAAAGTTTTGGCCAAAATGGCGGATAAAAGGTTGTCAGTAGAAGAAATATCAAAAATTCTAAATGAAGAGATTAGTGTTTCTGACTTTTCAAATAATGTGGAAGTTGAATATAGTGAAGAAGATTCTGATTATGAAGGAGAAGTAGATTTTGTCGAAAATAATGTTCAACGCTCTGATGAAGATGAATATAATTCTGATGATTCATCAATGTCTACGCAACAAAATTATTTCAAGTAAGTAATGTACAGTAAAACTTATTTATTGGCAGGTATAATTTGTTTTTTACCAAACTATAGTTTTATATGAGAAATAAATTTTAGATTATAAATAACTGTGTGTCTAAATGTTAATTTTTATAAATGTTTTCATTTACACATTTTTGGTCAGACAATACATTTATAAAAAAAATCAATGCTTTTTTTGCGAGTGTTTTTTAAATTTAAAAAAAATTAATGTTTCAAAATAAGTAAACACAAAATTATTTGCTTACCTAAATATTTATTTTCATACATTTTCAGATCAAAGAATGAAGAAACCTTATGGTACTCAAATCCACAAAGAGATGTACTAGGTCGGCAACCGAGCCGCAATGTAATGAGTATTGCACCTGGTCCTACACGTTACAGCATCAGAAATGTGGACACTGTACAATCTGCATTTGAGCTTTTTATCAAACCAAGTATTGTTTTGTTGAAGAAATACTGAAGTGGACTAACAAAGAAGGTGGTATTACTTATGGAGAGTTATGGGTGAGTGTTGCTAAGGATGAACTGATGTGTTTCTTTGGATTGTTGATACTTGCTGGCGTATTCAAAGCTCATAATGAGGCTATTACAAACTTGTGGAATCTAGAAGATGGTCGCCTAATTTTCAACAAGTCTATGGCTAAAAACAGGTTTACACAAATATCACGCTGTATACGGTTTGATAATGCTGAATCAAGAAGGCAAAATCGAAGTCCTGAAAAATTGTCACCAATAAGCAATATATTCCAGATGTGGTCTGAAACATTACAAGATGCTTACATTCCAAATGAGAATGTAACTGTGGATGAGCAATTAGTTACTTTCAGGGGAAGATGCCCATTCCGTCAATTTATTCAATCAAAACCTGGAAAACATGGTATAAAGCTCTGGGCAGCATGTGACAGCAAAACATATTATGTAATAAACATACAAGTATACACAGGCAAAGAAACTAATGCTCCTAGGGAGGTGAACCAGGGGAATAGAGTGGTGCTGGATATGGTGAATGGCTTGGAGAAAAGTGGAAGGAATATTATAGCAGACAACTTTTTCACAAGTCTTAGTCTGGCAATAGAGCTAGAAAAGAAACCATTAACACTATTGGGAACAATAAGAAAAGATCGTTCTGAGTTACCACCGCAGTTCACAACTGTTAGAGGTCGAGAAGTGTATTCTTCTCTATTCGTATTTCAGAAAGCAGCCACAATAGTATCATATTGTCCAAAAGAAGGAAAAGTGGTAAATCTATTGAGTACAATGCATTACTCAGCTCAAACTGAAGACAAAGAAAGAGCCAAACCTCAAATGATTTTGGACTATAATTCAACAAAATCAGGAGTTGACACCATGGATAAGTTGGTTAGAACATACACAACCAAACGAATGACAAGGAGGTGGCCTATGGTTTTGTTCTACAACATGTTTGATATAAGTGCTCTAAATGGTTTCATTATTTGGATGTATCTAAATCCCAATTGGAACCGGAAGACCAACTACAAGAGATGAATATTTATAATGGAATTGGGTAAATCCCTGACAAAACAAAATCGACAACGACGTGCTTCTGTTTCTCAAACAACCACACCGACTCAAAGAAGTGCAAAGCGTGGACGATGCACATTATGTGATCGATCAGCAGATAGGAAGTATAGTGATAAATGTGTTAAATTTGTATCTTTTGTTTGCAAAGACCATTCAATCATTGTATGTAAAGATTGCGAGAATAACTGAAGTAGCCTAACCTATCCTTTTATATACATTCCAAAATTTTATCTTTGTAACCAGTCAATTTGTATTCTGTGTGATGATGTATTGCTTTAAATTTCATATGGTATATATATATATATATATATATATATATATATATATATATATATATATATATATATATATATATATATATGTATATATATATGTATATATATATATATGTATATATATTTCATCTCCAAAATAAGTAAAAGTAAAACAAATTTAAAATAAAATATAATTATTATTATGACAATAAATTAGGGGTAGAATGTAATGTTAATAATAAAAAAAAATGGGGTGTCCAGTGACCCCACTGTTATTCAGTGAAACAAAATTATTCCGGTAGTAGGAGGGTTAAACGCGTCCTTTGGTTTGAGAGTTGTCAACGAAGAATTCCACTCGCATCGATATTGACAATTTATTCAATTTCTAGTGAACGCAAACATTGGTACTTTATGTCATCCGATTCAGGTGATTTATATCAATGATTTTTTAAATTGTTTAGGATCGCATTTCCTAATACTAGTACTCAAAATGGACTAATAAAAGCGAACGAAGCCAAAGAGTGTTTTCAAAGCTACAAGAAAGGATTTTTCAGACTTTATTCAAAAGCATATTAAAAAAGCATCTTAAAAGTGTCAAGAAAAAAGTTACCATCATGGGTTATTTTACTTAAATGAAGGTAAGTTCAGAAAATATATTCTTTTATTCAAATGAATGTTATAAAATGTGAAACTTTCAATGAATGCACGGGTAATGATTGATAAGTGTGTAATAAAATGAACTTCCGCGTTTTCTCACAATTTCGAACAATTATTATAATCAGAAACCTAAACCTGTGCATGTGCATTTTAAGATTTAATTAAATGGTTTATTTCAATTTTTAGCTATATTTATTTTTATTTATTTAGCACCGCATCTTACTACCCGTTCGGGCTAAACGCTTTTTTACTATACAAAAATGTATTTACAAAAAGTAAATATATATATCGTGGGGGGTGAGAGGGAGGACTGAAAATCTTACTATCGCTTACGTAGGGGGAGGCGGGGGTTTAAAATCATTGAAAAAAGCCTTACGTAATTTATGGACAGTCCCTCTGGAACCACTATAATAATCAACTAATTATAGACCCACCTCGGTGGCGTAGTTAGCTAACGCACTAGTTTCGTGTTGAGCTAGACAGCCGAGGAAGGGGATGTCGATGTTCCAAACTCGGTGGGTTAAACTGGAGTGTTCCTAAATAGTTTACCACACTCTCCACGCAAATACGGGTGCACTTCCTCTATATTCAACATTCCGAGTTTCTAGCTCATTAGGGTAATTAGTGCTTAAGAGTAAAACCCGGACGGTTAGCAAGACGTGGTGCTAAAAGAAGATTATTAATATACTTTATTAGCACCGCGTCTTACTACCCGTTCAGGTTATATGCACTTACGCTAATGTGTAATGGTAGGGTGATTGTGAGATGAAATGGAGGACCTACAGTTTAACGTTGGGATCCGAACCACGGGGAGGCCTGGACATTCCTACACATCACAAGTTGTGATTAATACACTCTTGTCAGGGGTTTGAAGAATGGGTTCGGCAATCAGATAAATCTGTGCCGGGACCGAGGATTGAACCCTTGGCCCCCAGCACCAAGGCTGACACCCTACCCCTAGACCACCAGGTCACCACTAAGAAGAGAACTGATAATAGCATCAATACCCGTATCAGTGGGAGCGCTGACAAAGTTTATCAACTCTGGTGTTCCGGGTGTACTAAAGGTGGTTTTACTAAATTGTTAACACTCTCCTATTTCCTCTAATAATACTTTCATCTTCTGTATCCCATTAAAGAAATTACAATTTATAGCGATAGGAAAATAAATACTTTCTTTAAACTCCTAAGTTTTAATGGCCAACTCCACCCAAAGAGCGTATAAATCAGTGGCACACCAGTGTGCTGAAAAACTCACTAGGTGTACAGCAAAATTATGAATGTGATGTTAGTGTTAAATATTATGTAGTTTTATTCTAAATTAATTTTTAAAAAGAAATTAGATAAAAATGTTCGAAAGCCTTGATATATTTACACTCCGGATAATTTAATGATTTACAATCAAAGAGTTGAGTAAATATTAAGAATATTGTCATTTATCACACAAAAGTTCAATTTGTTTACAAATAGATGACACACGCATTTCCTCTTCAAATGAGAGAAGTCTCCTCGCGCATGCGCATGTCCGTGCTTCCCTTAGTGTCGCCAACTTCCACGTTCAGTGTGCCGCGAGGACCACTGAATTCTAAATGATAGTAACGACGATAATAGGTCCATTCTCATGAACAATCATTAGCGTGGGTTAGCATATATTTAGAAGGTCCTTAGTCTAAGGGACTCTAGTTCGTTTCCAGCATTGCTAACAATGTGTCTATTATTATTATTTATTAGCACTACGTCTTACTACCCATTCGGGTTATAAGCCTATGAACTAATCACGCTAATGGATTTAGGAATTAAGAAGGCTTAGTTGAGAGAAAGGGCACCCACATTTGCGCGTAAGAAGAGTGGAAAAAAACATTTAGGAAAAACCACCCTCAGTGCACCTGACCAGAATCGAGACCCTATCTCCCCATCTTCGGCAGTCTAGTCTAACACGAGAGTAGCGCGCTAGACCACGCGGCCACCGATTAGATGTAATTCATTTTATAAGTCTTGTGCTGATATAGTCCTAATCAGACATTTCAGAAAGGGCACCTTAAATATCTCTAAAATATAATAATAATAATATAATGCTATCCGACGCCTTAACTCAGTTGGTAGAGTGTCTGTCTACTGAGCTAAAAGTCACAGGTTCAATTCCCGGGATGGCCGAAAAATGTATCTTTGGTGAAATGTGAGTTTAGCCTTTCAGAGTGATAAATTAACGGCTGGGGACTGGATGTTGTGCCTGTCCTAGTATTAAGTTAAATTATAAGGCATATGAAGAAGCTACGACAGGCCTAGCAAGCCGATGGCGGGAAAATAAATGACTTGAATAAGAAACTGACCCAGGTCATAAGCTGGAAACAGTAATGGTTGTAAAAAGTAATAATACTATATCTATATATTCTGAAAATTGAAAAATGACACTTGGACACGGGAATAGAGCCCGGGACCTTTAGCTTATCACGCCAATGCTCCTAAGCCAAAGGTCCCGGGTTTAATTCCCATGTAAAGGTGAAATTTTCAGAATATGATATCTAGATGGAGAATTCCTCACTAAAAAGCATAAATAATAGCTTCCGCTATTTGATTCTTTATATATATTACAGGTTTGTCCAGTTATCTGATTAGTAAATATCTTGGAGATGATATAAAATAAATTTTGGTGAATTTATGGGCGCTATTAAGGCAGGGTTCCCAATGTCATAACAAAAAGTGGTTGAGGTATCTTAAAAACGATATTGTACTGTAGTTTTGCAGAAAAATCACAAATGTTAGAACTTTCTAAACGTATGGGCTTTCTTCTACAAACTCTGTGATTTGGACAAGCAAGAAAAAATATGTATATAAAGTATATGTATATAATCTATTTATATTAATAATTTTAACTTTATAATTTATTTAATAATCTTTTATTTTTACAATTCAGTTTATAATCTCATTATTACATCAAGATATCTGTTAATTTCACAATTTAACATCTCATTGTATTTTTCCTCATCTAATTATACTCAACTTTTGTCTACTAAACGACTTTAACTCTCAACCTTTTATTATTTCAAACAAATGTGTTTATTAATTTAATATATTTGATTACTTGTTGTAGCGCATCTTTGCAAAACAACAAGTTTGAATAATTTTATTCTAATTCAAATCTTTCTTAACTTTGGTGAAAGATACAGTTCAAGTTGTCAGTTTATTTTAATAAATCGCCATCACTATATTCTCTGCCGGTTTCGCCGATTAATGGTAATGCCGTGAATAAAGAGGTACGAGTTATGCTAATTCCACGCTCCTTAATATTTAACGACCGTCGCGAATATTTCGCCGGTGCAACCAGTTATGGAAACAACCCCGGAGGTCGAAACCTTCGCGGCTGTTTACATAAATCATCCTTGACTCCCCGCTAAATAAACAACTGCCTGATCCCAGCAGGTCCTTTTATAACACACGGAGGGAAATAATTGAAACATAACAATCATATTTATAGCTTATGTTCCCCATCACAGTTACAACTCTTAAATTGGATACGAAGCGCGGCTCCTGGGGGAAAGGAGAATATTTATTTCGTCAATTATGGAAATGTGTATCCCGAAGAAAGACATCGAGGCAACTTTATATTTTACGTGCGTGAACTTTTAAACGTTTGCAATATTTTTTATAAACTCCAACTCATGAAATAAATTCATTTCTCACGGTAATTAAAAGTAGTTAGCGACACGGAAGGGTTCTGCCATTGCTGAGAGAGCTGAGACGCCTGTCTGAAGGTGGGGTGCAGGGAACACGAGGAAGGGTACAGTGTTTTTGCAGTTTTTATAGCAAAACGTAATTTGGACAAATTATATAAACTATTGCTTCAGTACAAACATATTTTAGTTTTCTACCTAAGGGGATATCAACAGTTATTGAATTTCTGTCATGAGAATAGCATCAATAATTGACAAACTTTTAAATTAAGAGAAAAAGTTGTCATTAAATTCCAGGAGACCCTTGTCACATATTAAAAAAAATGTTGAAGTCCCCATGTGAAGAAAATTAAACTTTATAATTTTACTGAGGCAATATTTGATATATTTTGACCAAAACAAGTTTTGATTTAAAAACTACAAAAATACTGCCCTTTCCTTGCGTTACCTACATCCCCCCCCCCCCTTAAAGCTGTCACCTTGGCACTAAGGAGTATTGACCGAGCGGAGGGTGGACCTATGATGGGTGTAATAACCCACTTTTATAACCTAATATAATATTAATACTATATTAAATTGAATGTGATTGGAGTAGATTACAAGTCATTGTTGTCACTATACATAGTGACATTCTTGGGCGTGTTAGTGGCAGTTAGCAACTGTCCCAGTGACAAATATACATTCTACAGTTCATTTTTCATAGGAATGATGTTTTATAAAATACAAAAACCAACATGAATAAAATTTACTTTATGTTAATAGAGTAAAAATTTTATAATTTTTGTTTTTTATAGGAATTGATAATATATATTAAAAGTAGGAGATGCAAATAGCTATACTTGAAGTATGAACATGTGAACGTAAACTGTCAAATAAAAGTATCTTCTTATGAAAATTGGGCTGTAGTAGGACGAGGCGAAATAATAATACAAATGAGAACAAATCGCTCTTGGGGAATTTGTTCCGAATACAAGGCAGAGCAGGTATTTTGATATATGTTGACAATATTATGTCAAATATAACTATCTATTTTCCCAGCTGTCATGTTTAAATGCTGTAATGTTGCACTTGATATCTTCTGGACGTCAGAGCAGGCTCGAGTGCTCTCATAGCTTGTAGCTAATAATTAATCAAACTCGACACACAACACAGGGAGAAGTATTTTGAAGGCGACAGACAAACACCCATTTAAGATATATTTTACTAATTTGTTTTTTATAAAAGATGTTTAATGTGCAATTTCTGAAAAACTAATAATATCTCCACACAATTTACAAACTACACTAAATGCATTCACAAAACCCAATAGCTGTGAACATAAGCACCCTTCATAATTATTGTTTTGACCATGTCTGGAATAAAAACTGGTACCTGTATCTCAGAAATAAGACGCGTTACCGACTGAACTAAGCCGTTATTTTGTAGCACCCGACTGTTTTACAGTATATACTTGGGTGCGTGTGGCTACACCGTCATTTTCTAAAAGATAGCACCCGTGTCTTAAGAATTTAATTTACAAATGGTGTTCTGGTCACCCACTTTTTCTAACCAGATCAGGACAGTACAGTTGAAAATAATTGAATATCTTGTACTTAAATCGTATCGGCTTAGGCTACATTACTAAACATAAGCTGTTCAATTATTCTTAACTGAACTGTTTAGCTCTACTCTGAACTAATGGATCTGTTAAGTTAGCTGTTAGCATGCAGGCCTACCTAAAATATTACTTCTACTACTTAAAAATTCAGAATTTTCTTTATTACATCTTTTATAAAACTTGTTTAGGGGTGTGAAGGGGAGATATTCTAGGTCTTGGACCCACCATGCCCCACTATTTTTGTTGTGATTTCCCACCGGGTTGTCCGAATTTAACTATGCTTATAGAATATATATGAAGTAGTTAAAGCTTAGAGTGAATGTACCTACATTTGCGTGGAAGGAGGGTTGAGAAACCATTTAAAGGGGGAAAAAATCCTCCGTACACCCGGGTAGGAATTGAGCACTGACCTTCGCCACCTCCCAGCCCCCAAACCCCCCCGCAAATGAAACTACACGAGCAAGATATTTGGTCCCGTTTTCACCAGATGTAGAAGGTTACACCGCTGTTAATAGTGTGTTAGTCGGTTTTATCTCCCTCACTCTTTTTTATGAGTAATCTTTAAACTTTTAATTGCAGTAACCAAAATTGATTTGAATACATCACAGAAAGTGGCCGTTAGTCACCTCTCCGTCAAAAAATAATTAAAATATCAACCGGTGTTAACGAGGGACCACTTTACCCCGAGATGAATATTTACACGGTGGATTATAGCGGCTCCCATAAGTTGTATCAAGGAGGTGGTACAAGTAGTGATTGTCAACAAGCTGCGGTATTTGTTTAGTGGCTGGAAACAAAACCTCGCCTCTTTCTGGTCGCTTGCCAACCTGAGCGTCATTTGCATCGAGCCTGCTAATTACCAAACAGTCCATCTTGTCTGGAGGGTTTATACAGGGTGGACGGAGCGAGGAGGTAAAGAATAGGTATTGAAGTAGTAAATCTGTCACCAGCTGGGCACAAAGAGGGCGGAGGTGCATGATAATGATGAAACTAGACGCCTGCATCGGTAGGTACGCGGACTAACCGTCAAGCTCACATGGACTGTTTTACCGATAGCGGGAAAGTCAAAACTAAAATCCCGACAAGGTGCACTGAGGGTGTTTATTCCTAAAATATTTACCACTCGCTTTCGACGAAAATGCGGATGTATTTCCTCTAAATTCTACCTTTTTACTCTGTGCTAGGGGTCCGGGGTTCAATCCTTGGTCCCGGCACAGATTTATCTGATTGCCAAACCCTTCCTTCACCTCTGACAAGACGTGTATTAATCACAACTTGTGAATGTGAGGAATGCCAGGCCTCCACCGTGGTTCGGATTCCACGTTAAACTGTAGGTCCTCCATTTCATCTCACAATCAACCTACCATTACACATTAGCGTAAGTGCGTATAACCCGGACGGGTAGTAAGACGCGGTGCTAATAATAATAATAATAATAATAATAATAATACCTTTTTACTTTCTCATTTCAAAAGAAAATATTGTGATAGCAATAAAAATTTATCTCGAGATTATGACAAATTTTTAATTCTTATATGAACACGAACCCAAAAAAGTGGATTATACCATTCTCTCTGTCTGTATGTCTGTCTATCCCTGGCCACGGATCCAAAACGGTTTGATGGATTATTTTCAAACTTGATATTAAGATATTATAGGGCAATACCACAAAACTTTATTTACCCTAGCCCTTCAATTAAGGCTATTTTACTGATCGGTAATTTTTATTTAATTCTAAATTTTTCGAAAATGTCTCCAATGATTTCGTTTAAAATTCATATATAGGATTTGTTTGACATTACAAATATCACTCACCATACAATTGACTTTTGAGCAAAAATTTGTTGAAGGGTAGCTTACTGATGATTGATTTTTAAAAAAACTTGAAATATTTTCCAAATGGCACTAACGATTTGGTTCCAAATGGGTATCTTGATAGTGTTTGACATAACAAATATCACAGTTTACTTGTTTTTTGGGATAAAAGCTTATTATAGGTAGTCCACTGATGACTGATTTTTCAAAAACCGGAAATATTTTTAGAATGACACTACCGATTCGGTTCCAAATTGATATCTCGGGAGTGTTTAACATGAAAAATAACCCTGTATACTTTGTTTTGGGTAAAAATTTGACTAGGGGAATTTTACTCACAGGTAATTTTTGAAAATCTGAATTAATTTTGAAAATGGCTTTAATGATTTTGCTTAAAATGTAAATCTGTGGTGTGTTTGACTGAGCATGAGAAATAAAACTGTGCATACTTGTTGGTTTTGGGGGGTGGGGAATGGGGGTAATTTGATAATAAGTAATTTACTAATGCCTGTTTTTTTAATTTGAATGTTTAAAAAAATTGCTTAAGTGATTTGGTTAAAAATTGGTATCAGGAGACTATTATACATATAAATAATAATGTATCTTTATTTATCTAAAATAAATTAATCTAAGGGTAGCTTACTTAAAACGAATTATTAAAAATTTGAATGTTTTTGAAATTAACCTTGAAGAGTGAATTCAAAATGGGAATCTGTGAATAGTTTTTCAAGATAAATAAGAATACGTTTTTATTTTTACAAATAACAAATAATTTTAGGATAGCTTACAAATATTTATTTTTGAAAATTTGAATTTTGTTAAATATACATGAACAATTTGGTTTAAAATGTATATATATAGTGAGTGATGTGTGACTAACAAGAGGATGTGTTTGTTTTTATGAGTAAAACTTATTTAAGGGTAGTTTACTAGAAATCTCTTTTTGAAAATTTCCTTCGAAAGCTATAATACACACAATATGAGAAGTTTGTGCGATTGTATCGTACCATTTATTTATTATATGTTCATAGCACGCCTTGTATACCCATACTAACTACCCTACCTAAAGTGTAAAGATTTTAATGCTATGGATAACAGACTAAAACATTTCACCTCCATGTTGGTGTGAACTATCACAAACCATTTCTTAAATAACGCAGGATTTCTGGATGTAGGCAACGTGTCTCATAGCTGCGGTAGGTGGCCCTATGAGTTGGATACACATGGAGAGGGCTGTGCGCCGACCGTGCGCCGACCGTGCGCCGACCGTGCGCGCGCCCGGCTGTGTAGTGTCGTCACCATGCTCTGACTGGGTCACCGTGGTTACGTTTGACATTGAGTTTTTCCTTTATTTTCTTCCAAATAACTTCTTTAATGAGATTATTATCGTATTATTTATGTTGTAAACTATACATTCGACCAAAATTATTAAGCTTCCTTCGGCCATAATTAGGCCTACTGCACACGCTAATTGTGTTGGAATGTTCGCCAGGAATTGTCATGTTGTAGATACGAGCCTTCGTGAAGGTTCGTATTTGCCGGAAGTAACCGAACCAGGAGAAACGACACATGGTTGAGCGCCCGGATTTAATTCAGACTGACAGGACTGTGCGCCTACCGTGCTGGACCGTGACCTTGGCAGAACACTCTTGAAGCAATCCAAGACGACACAGTCGGAGCACGGTCTGCGCACAGTCGGCGCACAGCCCTCTCAGTGTGAATCCAATTTTACGACGACGAATGTTCTCTTTTCTATTAAGTATCAATGACAGTAAAGGAAAAAGCCGCCATTTTATAAAAGTATCATATTTTCATTTACCCACATTTAAAAATAAAGGTTTTCATTATTTTAATCCTATAAATAATTGAAATGTACAACCTCTTTGATCAGTAGGTCTTTGTTTGAGAATGGTGGCTAAAAAACCCTATATATTGGCCCTTTGCTCATCGTTTGACCGTATTCTCATTGGACCAACTCTAAAAGGTTCCTAGATATAGATAGTACTATAAAACATATCCCATCTGAACAACGGGTAATTCACTCGATTAGGGAAAAAACAAATGAAACTGATTGTCTTATTTCGATGATATTAATTGGACAGATATTATACTTTCTCATTAGTTGATACAATATCACGTGATTAAGTACACTGTGTGTGTACAATAGTGAAACACCCTGTGGACTATACATGTATCAAGGACTACACGGAACTATGGACGAGGTAGATGAGACAATACCAAGGAAAGTTCCCGCGCAAGAACTGTACAAGAGAACTTAGCACCGAAACTTGTTTGTGCTCATTCCGCGGATTTCAAACTTGTACCTCCTCCTGTTGGTATGTCAGGCTTCCAAGCAGCCAGGTTGGTCCAACCAGGGCTGCCAAATATCTTATCTCAAGCGATTGTACAGTAAATGGAAAGCTACGACATGGATTTATTTTGCCCAGGAGGGTATTACTTAAGTTTATTTATTAACTAAATATAAAAAAACGGGTGCTTATTATACAAGTAACGATGTTAGCACGTAGGCCCTCAATATTATAAAACATAACCCCAAGACGTAAACAATGACTTAATGACAAGGACGGGAGGTGACCAAACATGTAGACCATCTCTAGGTATTCCTGGGGACCTGCTGAGGGGAAGGCCGGCCGATGATCTCAGTAGGGGGGACTGAGAGTCTGGCAGATCTCCGGCAGGACAACCCATTATTCAACGAGACGAAATGGCGGAGTTTGTCTCAAAGCTACCACGGTCTACCACACTTGGGAACAAGAGTGTCGCAGGGCTGAACGGCCAGATATCCGGACTATCAACTGGCTGAGGGGGGCTGGCTCCCCCGTAGCCACCCTGTAGGGCCAGGGACAACATCACAACAATCTCCCCACAATAAGGGAAAACGTGCCACAAACAATCCGTGTGAATGCAGTAAACTGCATATGGTTTTTAAGTTAGGTTAGAATAGGATTGTTAATTTAATCTTGGATTAGGATTTATTTATAAAGTTAGATATTAGGGTCCAAATAGACAAATAGTGGAACTAAATGGGGTAGTATAGTTGTAGAATAAACTCAAAGTAGGAAACAAAATATTAGACTAAGTAGTATAGGAGCTGATCCAGATTATCAACATAAAGTGATAAAATAAATAACAGATATAGATACAGAATAGTAGTAGAATGAAAGGACTCGATTTACATTACAAGAGGCCAGGTCAAGTATCATAAGAAATTGAAAAAAATAAAAAAATAATTCGAAATCAATCGCACGACGTAACAATTAATTTAGACCCTACAGGAATCCAAACCAAAGACTCTTGCGGCGGCAAGGGTGGGGCTGAGGGGGAGGGGGAATTAATCATCATCTAAAATTTAGATTCTAAAGCATAAATATTCGACAAAATTGACCAATTATTGGCCTATTTTTTATTACAAATTAATAATTGTATTGTTATTTTATACCCAGGATATTTTTCTTTAGCATAGTATCCCAACATTGGATCTTTCGATTGAACACTCCTTTTTTTCTGAAAGGATTACACTTTGAGTCTATCTTATAAGCTATAAGACTAACATGGTGAAATAATGCAAGATAATCTTGCTACCTTTCAGGGTTAAAAATGGAACAGTTGGTAAAATTAAAATACAAGCAGTATCCGTGTATTACGGTTGGCAAAGCTGGGCTGGTCCTGTGACATACCAAACTGATAGAACCTCCCTGTTTGAATAATTACCTTGCGCGGACAGCATCACCGCGCATGCGCAGAGGAAAAGGAACGTCACTGATGGCGTCATGGCGCCCTTAATGGTTCAACATCCGACTTTGCAGGGCCAAAATCTGCAAACAGAGAGAGACAAATACATTATATTTTTCAATGCGTGTAGTCAGCACTTTTATAGTGCGCATACATGCCCGTGTTTTGGCCACAAGTTAATATAAATTCCATTGGACTATTTGAACAAGTGAAAAACTATAAGCTATAAATTGGTGGTTCATTTATACCAAATCATTACAGTTCACAAGCTATCAAGATCAAACCTATTTTTTTCTGCTATTTATCGGTATCTTTTTTTAAACATATATTGTGAGACTGACTTCTTGAAGCGCGTGAACAACGGTTATTCTCTACGAATATAATGTGCTCTTGAATATATTTTTTACTTGTCTTATTTCTAGCTTGATCACCAAGGATAAATATCAACCTTAAATCCAAAGAAAAATTATTAGAATTATTTCAACTGGAATCCAAAGAGAAAAGTTCAGACTGTTTTAGCAATAAGAATATGGAGGTTTGTATGGTTACAGTTCACAGAACTACTAGTAAGACTATATTACCAATAAGAACATGGAGGGTGTGAGATCTACTGTTTACAGAACTAATAGTAGGCTTAAGACTGTAGTAACGATAAGAACATGGAGGGGATTGAAGTATACGGTTCACATAACTACTAGCAAGACTAGTAACGATAAGAACATGGAGGAATGGATAGCTACAGTTCACAGAACTACTAGTTATTTCGAATTAAATTTGTTTGTCTTGTAAATTTAGTCATTTAATTTATCAATGACCAGTGATTAATCATTGAAAATAATAATTTGAAATGTATTGCTTTGACTGTACGGAATGTAAAGAGGTATAAGTGTCCTGACGAGCAATTCTCCTCCTTATAAACAATGGAAGGTCTTCTGCTCTTTTGTTGACACAAAAAATAAATAAAGAGGTTCTGATTTACAATTATTACTTACCAACCATGTTTTAAAAAGTAGGACCAGACGTTCCCACCCCCAGCCCCCTCAACCCTGTGATACACTCTACCAGAATGCAACCCTCCACGTTTTTGCTAATGCTCCCTCAACGTATGGCTAAATGATTGAAAACCTTGTGCTTAGAGACATTAAGTTTTTACTTGAATGTGTGACTTTAAGAATTCAAAGTATGACAGGCAATGTTGGCAGACGCAACTGTGACTTTAACCTCAAAATAGTAAAATTTTGATTTTACATAAATCGTAATGTTGTAAACGATAAATTCAAAAGTATTTTTAGGCCAGCAACGAAGGAATAAGCATTTTCCTGAGGGTATTAATGGTCTGCTAATGCTGAGAGATAAACTTGAACTATAATCATATTGTTGTGTAGCTATAAGTTAATTTGTTAAAGTGGAACAGAATAATTGGAGTAATGGGCTATAACTGCTTTGGAGCAGAAGATCTTCGATCAACATTGTCTTGAAGAAAATATAGAATCTATTGCTAATATTATAATTGATATGACATACTTGCATCCAATGACTACAAGGTTGTTATCAAGCAGGGAAAATGCCTAAGTAGAAATTGGTTCTAAGGGCCAGTTGCATAGTCAGACTTAGTACGCCTCAAGTGCGGCGCTATACTAAATACAGGACGTCACCTGCCTGAAATTGAATAGAATGGGCCAGTTTCATATGCGAAACTGGCCCATTCCATTTTGGTCTAGGTAGGTGTCGTCCTGTATTTAGTATCGACTCGCACTTTAGGCGTACTAAATCTGACTATGAAACTGGCCCTTAGACTTTAACCAGTAATTCCAATATTAGAGTGGAAATTAGGAAACGGATTCAGACGGTAAATTCATGTTACTACTTGGTTGGTAAGTTGTTAACATCTCACCCGTTGTTTCAACGTTTGTTCTTTCTGGCTGTAAAACATGGACTTTCACTCCACACGATGAGAATAAATGTAGGGTGTTTTAAAACCAAAGAATTGAATTATATTTGCTCCAAGGAGTAATGAATATAGGCCTAATGGAGAGTGGGGTAGGTTACATAAATATGAGCTACATGTTTTATACTCATCACCAGACATTGTAGGGGTAATCAAATCACTCAGATTACGGTGCGGTGGGCAGGACATGCAGCGCGAATAGAAGAATCTAGAATCTTGTTAAAGGTATTGACTGATAAAACTAATAAGAGGAGACCAGAGGGAGGACCTAGAGGTAAAAGGGTAGATAGCATTAGAATAGAACTGAAAGAGATAGGGTGTATTGAGGTGGACTGGATAGAACTAGCCCAAGATAGGGTAGGTTGTAACGAAGTGGACTGGATAGAACTAGCCCAGGATAGGGGTAGGTTGTGACGAGGTGGATTGAATAGAACTAACTCAGGATAGGGGTAGGTCGTAACGAGGTGGACTGAATAGAAGTAGCTCAGGATAGGAATAGGTTGTAATGAAGTTGACTGAATAGAACTAGCCCAGGATAGGGGTAGGTTGTAACGAGGTGGATTGAATAGAACTAACTCAGGATAGGGGTAGGTCGTAACGAGGTGGACTGAATAGAACTAGCCCAGGATAGGAATAGGTTGTAATGAAGTTGACTGAATAGAACTAGCCCAGGATAGGGATAGGTTGTAAAGAAGTTGACTGAATAGAACTAGCCCAGGATAGGGGTAGGTTGTAATGAAGTTGACTGAATAGAACTAGCCCAGGATAGGGGTAGGTTGTAATGAAGTTGACTGAATAGAACTAGCCCAAGATAGGAGTAGGTTGTAATGAAGTTGACTGAATAGAACTAGCCCAGATAGGAATAGGTTTGTAATGAAGTTGACTGAATAGAACTAGCCCAGGATAGGGGTAGGTTGTAACGAGGTGGATTGAATAGAACTAACTCAGGATAGGGGTAGGTTGTAACGAGGTGGACTGAATAGAACTAGCCCAGGATAGGGAATAGGTTGTAATGAAGTTGACTGAATAGAACTAGCCCAGGATAGGGGTAGGTTGTAACGAGGTGGACTGAATAGAACTAGCTCAGGATAGGGATAGGTTGTAATGAAGTTGACTGAATAGAACTAGCCCAGGATAGGGGTAGGTTGTGATAAGGTGGATTGAATAGAACTAACTCAGGTAGGGAGCCCAGGATAGGGGTAGGTTGTAATGAAGTTGACTGAATAGAACTAGCTCAGGATAGGAATAGGTTGTAATGAAGTTGACTGAATAGAACTAGCCCAGGATAGGGGTAGGTTGTAACGAAGTGTGATTGAATAGAACTAACTCAGGATAGGGGTAAGGTCGTAACGAGGTGGACTGAATAGAACTAGCTCCAGGATAGGGAATAGGTTGTAATGAAGTTGACTGAATAGAACTAGCCCAGGATAGGGGTAGGTTGTAACGAGGTGGACTGAATAGAACTAACTCAGGATAGGGGTAGGTCGTAAGAGGTTGACTGAATAGAACTAGCCCAGGATAGGGTAGGTTGTAATGTGAATGATTGTTGACAGGGAATAGAACTAGCCCAGGATAGGGGTAGGTTGTAACGAGGTGGTGATGAATAGAACTAGCCCAGGATAGGGGTAGGTTGTAACGAGGTGGACTGAATAGAACTAGCTCAGGATAGGGAGTAGTTGTAACGAGGAGTGACTGAATAGAACTAGCCCAGGATAGGGGTAGGTTGTGTTGATACGAAGGTGGATTGAATAGAACTACTAGCCCAGGATAGGGGTAGGTTGTAACGAGGGGACTGAATAGAACTAGCTCAGGATAGGGATAGGTTGTAACGAGGTGGACTGAATAGAACTAACCCAGGATAGGGAGTAGGTTGTGTAACGAGGTTGGATGAATAGAACTAGCCCAGGATAGGGGTATAGGTTTGTAACAGGTGGACTGAATAAAACTAGCTCCAGGATAGGGATATGGTTGTAATCGAAGTTGACTGAATAGAACTAGCCCAGGATAGTGATAGGTTGTAATGAAGTGACTGAATAGAACTAGTCCAGGATAGGGATAGGTTGTAATGAAGTTGACTGAATAGAACTAGCCCAAGGAGAGGGTAGGTTGTAATGAGTTGATTGAATAGAACTAGCCCAGGATAGGGGTAGGTTGTAAGAAGTTGACTGAATATAACTAGCCCAGATAGGGGTAGGTTGTAATGAAGTTGACTGAATAGAACTAGCCCAGATAGGGGTAGGTTGAATGAAGTTGACTGAATAGAACTTAGCCCAGGATAGGGTAGGTTGTAATGAAGTTGACTGAATAGAACTAGCCCAGGATAGGGGTAGGTTGTAATGAAGTTGACTGAATAAAACTAGCCCAGGATAGGGGTAGGTTGTAATGAAGTTGACTGAATAAACTAGCCAGGATAGGGGTAGGTTGTAACGAGGTGAGAATAGAACTAGCCCAGGATAGGGATATGTTGTAATGAAGTGACTGAATAGAACTAGCCCAAGAGAGGGGTAGGTTGTAATGAAGTTGATTGAATAGAACTAGCCCAGGATAGGGGTAGGTTGTAATGAAGTTGATTGAATATAACTAGCCCAAAGGATAGGGGTAGGTTGTAATGAAGTTGACTGAATAGAACTAGCCCAAGATAGGGGTAGGTTGTAATGAAGTTGACTGAATAGAATTTAGCCCAGGATAGGAGTAGGTTGTAATGAAGTTGACTGAATAGAACTAGCCCAGGATAGGGTAGGTTGTAATGAAGTTGACTGAATAAACTAGCCCAGGATAGGGGTAGGTTGTAATGAAGTTGACTGAATATAACTAGCCAGGATAGGGGTAGGTTGTAACGAGGTGACTGAATAGAACTAGCCGGAGGGTAGGTTGTATGAAGTGATGATAGACTAGCCCAGGATAGGGTAGGTTGTAATGAAGTTGACTGATAAACTAGCCCAGATAGGGGTAGGTTGTAATGAAGTTGATTGAATAGAACTAGCCCAGGATAGGGGTAGTTGTAATGAAGTTGACTGAATAAATAGCCCAAGATAGGTAGGTTGTAATGAAGTTGACTGAATAGAACTAGCCCAGATAGGGGTAGGTTGAAATGAAGTTGACTGAATAAATTAGCCCAGGATAGGGTAGGTTGTAATGAAGTTGACTGAATATAACTAGCCAGGATAGGGGTAGTTGTAAGAGTGACTGAATAACTACCAGGATAGGGGTAGGTTGTAACGAGGTGGATTGAATAGAGAACTAGCCCAGGATAGGGTAGGTAGAGGTTGTTAATAGAAGTGTTGAGTTGGATAGACTAGCCCATAGGATAGGGGTAAGGTTTGTAATGAAAGTTGAACTGAATAGAACTAGCCCAGGATAGGGATAATGGTTTGTAATGAAGTGGACTGATAGAAGTGACTAAAGATATAGGGTACAGTCGATATCTATAGGGAAGGTTTTAAAATATATAGCTATAGAGGTCATATAAATTGACTGAAAGATACCATGGATAAGAATAGGTTAGATTGTGGATTAAGTTATCTACATAAGGCATATAGCCAATTATAAATACTTGTAAAAGTTTTAATCAATTGTATATCATTATGTATATTTTCAATATTTACTTTTTACAGTTTGAACGCTAATATTTGTAATGTCATATAAAAGTACTGTGTAAATACCAAGTTCATCAAAGTAAAAACTTTATAACTAGTTTGAAAAAAAAAAGTACTTAGCTCTAAGTTCGAATTTTATTATTTCTGTAAGCAACGTTGATATACTTATAGTAAATATATAGACTCACACCAACTAACTTAAAGTTTTTCTGAGACGTCTGACTTTTTTTCGACATTAGTTTTAAAATATACTTTCTTGTCAATCGATAAAAAGTGATACGAGTAGATAGATGAATGATCCAGTGAACAAGATTTCACAGTGCATGCCTCATCAGGAAACAAGAAACGTGAAAGAGGTGTCGTCCACACCTGTCCATAGCTCAGGTTACTTCGCTGTCAGTAATTTGAACTATGACCTCAGTCTTGTTATTAAAGACCAGTATTATTTATGCTAGGCAGCGTCTTAGGGTCAGAGAGATGGCCCAAGGTCAGCTGACCTTGCAAGAAGAGCAGCTTGTCCGCGCTTGGTAGACACCGATTAAATACCTTTATTATTAGACCATTGCGTGAATTTATTAACAATTTGCCATCATTACTGCTCATAATATTAAATAATTCCCTCGTGTGAAACGTGTTTCTTGTAGAGTTTTTTTTTTTGCATAATAAACTGGCAATTTTTATAAACCTATATTGTTCATAAAATAAGTTTAATATTACCAACGATCCTCTTTGGTGGTCACATGGCTTAAGCCGTCACTCCCACAATATACTAGACTTCTTATGATGGGGACATCGGGGTTTGGATCCCGGTTGAATGTGCTGAAGGTTTTTTCCCCTAAATGGTTTAACACTCTCCTTTCCCGCAAATGTGGGTACACTTCCTATAAATTCAACCTACCTCATCCCTACCACATTAAAGTGGGCTAGCTGGTATGCCTACATATGCGTATAGCTCAAACGGGTAGTAAGCATGTGGACTAACAATCAAGATCATGGTTTCCTGGTGTTTGAGAGGTTGGTGTTCGAATTCCGATAGGGTACTTTGAGGGTAGTTTTAACAAATTGTTTTCTACCTTTATTCCATAGTAAAACGAATACTTCTAAAGTCTGCTTTACCTATCCCTACCTCATTAGTGTAACTAAAGCCGGACGGGTAGTAAGACATGGTTAAAAATAAATCTTGAATATGCATCAGTACGTTTTAACACAAAGGATATTAAAGGTTTAATCCAAGAGTTTGAGACTGTGGGAATAGTTTCAAACATGTGCACTCGTATTCGCTCAGAGAGCGGACAGGGATAATACAATGATAAGTCGCATGTGGAAAACCACTCCCACAATGCACCTGGTTGAAACTAGAACCATGACATCAACTTGACAATCAAGTATAGTTTGAACTTGACGCCTAGACCACATGACCACAGTCTAGTTTTTGTTTAATTAGCTAATTTGCTTATTATAGTTAAACTCAGACATAATAATGTACTGTAATTTGTCTAGTGGTGTTGTGTCAGCCATATTAATAGTAGGGTCAAGTTAATTACGACTTCATCTTGTGTCTTGATAGTTTTTTTATCACCCCGTTTTACTACTCATTCGGGTTATACGCTTAAGTACTAATTACGCTAATGGATTAGGAATTGGGAAAGTGGAATTTAGAGGAAGCGAACCCGCATTTGCGTGGAGGGAGAGTGAGAAACCACTGAGGAAAAACCACCCCAGTTCACCCGACCGAGATTCGAACCTAGATATCCCCGTCCTCGGCAGTCTAGATCAACACAAATCTAGCGCGTTAGCTAACTACGCCACCGAGGCGGGTTGTACTCATGTATTCTAATGTGGTAGGGATGAGGAAGAAAGCATTTTATAGATAATTTACCCGAATTTGTGTGGAAGTAGAATGGGAAGCCATTTAGGAAAAGCCACCCTCAGTCGACCCTACCGGGATTTGAATCCTGATCTCGTCATCGGCAGGCCAGTCTAACACAAGAGTGACACCTTACACCGTTCAGCCACTGAAGTGGGGGGATATAACTGTAACAGTCAATGATAACTGATACAGACGCTAGAAGATAACATCATACCTTGTAATTATTTCTGTGGTAACGTAGGGGGTTACCTTCTCCCCCTTCACCCTCTTTGTGTCGACTATGCCCGCGTGGACTAATGGACAATGACCGCGAGGCGAGTCAAGGCCGGCCATTCACCTACTGGAGCCTTTATTATCGTCTCTCTATTTTTAGATAACCCCTCCCCCCCACACATACACCCAATTAAAGCAAGCGATACAGCGAGATCTGAGGTACTTTATTTCATCATCAGCGATGTCCGCGGGCCCCCGGGGGGCAAATAGCTCCAAGGTTGCGGTTTCCGGCCCGTCCCAAGACGTGCATCACGAGAGAGGCATCATGACGGCGCCCTCATCTCTGAATCCTTCCTAAAAAAGAAGTGGCGATGTTTCTAAGTGTTGTTTACTTATGTGCACCACGTTTTACCACACATTCGGGCTATCCGCATATTTACGTTAGTGGGATAGGCATGAGGAAGGTAGAACTGAGAGGCATTGCGGGAAACTACTACTTAGGGGAAAAACAAATACCTCAAGACATCCAGACAGCCGGGATTATATCTCTGACCTCCACAACACCATAAAACCAGACAAGGTGAGTCTGACGTCTTTGTCCGCGTGCCCAACGATGGGAAACCATTTAATAAAGAAAACAACTCAATACACCTGAACGTGATTCAAACGACCTCCTCATCACTATAAAACCATACAAAATGAAACTGATGACTGTCCCCGCGCTCAAAGGTGTGGAATCTCTTTAGTAAAATAAAATTCTAGGACTAGGCCTAGGCTACTACTGTCTAATATCCAACCATAAAATGAGTGATTTATAAATTATTTTAATCAAGCACGAGAATCAAAGAAATATTCACAAAAAATAGCTAACATGATCACAATATTTGTTTTCGTGGTCATTTGCCTTACCCGCATAGTCGTATTGTGAATCATATCTTTCGAAAAAAAAAATCCAACTAATTCGCAAGTTTTGGCTGACCCTGGCTCTGTCTTACGACACGATAAAAAAAAATCACCACACGTGTAGTCGGCGATTGGAATCTTCAAGCACGTAACCTAGCCAACGGAAAGGTGTTTTTTATCTACCGCTATACCTCCTGGTGGAAGATTTCTCAACCAAACGCGTAAACAACTGAGGTACAAAAGGATTGGCTAGAAAGCTGGGGAGAGGGGGATCACATAGGATTCAAGGAAAACAGTTCATTAATCTCATAAGTCATAACTAAAATAACATTTCCTGGAATACAATAAAGTAGATAAATTATAAAACTTGAAGGACGCCCATAGGAGTAAACACGTATATTTAACTACAACGCAAATTAAATATATATTGTTTCACGCTCAAATTTAATAAGTTTGTTTAGACACCACGATAGCATTTTAAAAATAATAATAATTTTAATTGTATATTAGAACTTATTTATAATCATTGTCCTTGTATTGCAATAAGTTGATTTTTTTTATTTGTTAAAATAAACACTTTTTTTATCAAATGAATCACCAACTTTAGAGATGAAACTTATCGCAGAGGAAATGTGCCTGAATTTGCGTGAAAGGAGAGCGGTAAGCCATCAGTACAACCAGCCGGGATTCAAACCCCAAATTCCCCGTCACTGGTAAACAGGATTAAACGTGTTTGACATAAAAGCCGCATGTCCACTGATGCGGATCTCACGTTAAAAATCACTGTAATAAAAGGTTAAATTATCTCGTTTTCAATAACTTCTTATATAAAATTGTTGTGCCTCTTAATATAAGGAATATAAGAAACCAGATATAGATATAGAAAAACCTATTTAGGCTTCAATTGAGACAGTAGAACGGATTATGCATGTTGACCAAACTGTCTTAATTTTTAACTCTACAATTTAAATACCTATATTTTCATATTTTAGTTCAATTAATTTTTCTAATGAGGTGTTCCTAAGTTTTTGTCGCAGCACTATTTTGATTATGTGTCCCCCATAATGTCAAACTTCTTGTGAGTGTCGAGGAAAATACATAAATTACTTCAATTTTTAGCTCTAACTACACGCTAAACTTAAGGTGGGATTGTAGGAAACGCGATTTAAAGGCAAGGTTTTTGCAGTATTTATAGCAACTTTGTTTACTTTGTTCACTTGTTTATGTTTGTTTGACTTGAACATTCTAAGTAAGGTAGGATTGTAGGACGTGAGAAAAGGCAGTGTTTGTTCGGTTTTAATATCAACACATTTATTTGGTCAAAAGAAATAAAATATTTCTGCAGTTTAAAAATAGAGTTTAGTTTTCTTCACATGGTAATATCAACAGTTGTTAAATATCTTACATGAGAATAGCGGCATTAGACGAGAAACTGTTTTAAATGAAGATAAAAAATTTCATTAAATTCTAGGACACTCTTGACAGATATTCAAGAACCGTTGAAGCTACCACGTGAAGAAAATTAAATTCTATGTTTCTACTGGAGAAATATTTTATTTCTTTTGACCAAAAAAGTTTTGATATAAACCGCACAAACTGTAATGATACTGTTTTGAACCCCTCTAAAATATTCAAAAAGTCATGGATGAAGTATAATTTTCTTTATTTAAAGTGCTATAAGTAAATTATCCTTTTAATACTTCATCCATGGAAAATCACGCGTTTTCAGAAATAATGTCAATGTAATACGCTTTAAACTTTTTTTTTCATCTCCGCAGTATTGAAAATATCTTATGACGCTGGTTCCGTATACCCAATAGAAAGCCAGCCTTCACAACATCGTATTACCAGGAGTCTTTCTATTAGTTGGTTTTTGACACTGGTGATAAGAGGTCAAGAGGCAAGGGTAGGTCATATATAAGCCGCTTGTGCGTATGAACACACAGAGAGTTCCACTAACTTAAATCCATAGGGTACACAGAAAATGCTAGCAAGTAAATTTACAGAAAAATAATCTGTAGTTCAACGAAAATTGTATCATTTTATATAATATATTTGCACCGAAGGTGTAATCATCTTAAAAAACCGTGTGCAACATCAAAAGTCTTATTTACTTAATATCGTTATAGATAGTGTTCAATCACAGGGCATTATCACGATTACAATCTGTACCGCTTTAATTAGTGCTCGATCACGGGGCTATAAATACCAATGTTAAACCGTATCATCTTAATTGGTGCAATCGCGGGTTAAATAATCCGTATCACGATAAATTGGCGCCCATCGCACGGCACGATATATATATATATATTATAAATCCCATATCACGATAAAACACTGCCCTTTTCTTGCGTCCCCTACAATCCCACCTTAATTAGAATGTTCAAATAAAACAAACATAAACAACTGAGGATTTTTTTTAAATTACTAAGCCAACGGTCCTGGGCTCGATTCCCGTGCACAGGTGTCATTTGTCAATTTAAAGAATGTTATATCTAGATGCGGCACTCCATCATGATATGCGCATTTGTAGAGTCGTCATTGTACTAATGGTAGCACAAAGCCCTCCCGAGACGAAGATGGCTGCGTTTTCTGATAGATAGTGATTTATTTACTACACATATGTAGCCGACGATTTCCTCACGTCCATCACAGAATCTTCCTTAAAACTGGAGCTAAGAATGACCCTGGGCACGGGATGATTCCTGGGTAGATAAGTGGGTAGAACATTGGAGTACTAAGCCAAAGGTCCTGGATTCGATTCCCGTGTCTAGGTGTAATTTTTAAATTTAAAGAATATGTCTTAGGTTAAGCTAATTTGTGAGTCTTGTTAGCTAATTAATGACTATTTAGGGGATAAGTTTTTGTGTGTAGTATTAGCAATGCTGTCTTAGGTTAAATTAGTTTGCAAGTCCTGTTATCTAACTGGTGAATATTTAGACGTTAACGCTGATTATGTCGTTTCAGGTGTTCTGTGATAAGTTAAGGTGCATTGCATGTTTAGAAAGTGCACGTTAAGTGCCGACCAACCGGCCCCTCTTCACGATCACGTTATATCGCTCCGCCCTCCAATGATTTATTTCATGATTAACTCAGAAGATTATAACTGTAACCAGGGAAACATCTCGCTGAATACATTTCCATACGCCAGAGTCGAACTTGTGTCCTCGGGGTAGCGCGCGGGTCATAGCTCTCTTTATAGGACTCAACTGACCATCTGGGGGGGACGACGATACCCACTACACTACACTGGATATCATCTCTGAGCAAGTTGCATAGTTACTATTGGGAAACAGCGTTGTCATTCTTTTGTTTTCATATTTTCTTGTGGTCAAGCCACCCTTAAAAATAAAACAAATCTTGCAACGCTGGTTTGCTGAGATTGCCTGTAGCTACTACTTGATAGGCTAGGGTTGAGGGAGCTAAAGTTTACAGAAAATCGGCCCGCACTTGCGTGGAGGGAGAGTGAGGAAGCATTAAGATAAGTCCAAATCACGCGGGTTAGCGTCAAGCTCATCTGGTCTGGTTTGTCGGTGACGAGGTTAGAATTATGACCGGGTGTACTGAGGGTGGTTTTTCCTTAAATGGTTTCACAATTCTTCCTTCCACACAAATGTGGGTACATTTTCTCTAGATTATACCTCCTTAATATAAATATGGATAACTCGTAGGTAACCTGTGGCCTCATTATCTATGGCGTCACCCTCGCAATAGACTGGACTGCTGAGGACAGGGACACTGGGGTTCGAATACCGAATATGTTTTTCATAAATGGTTTTCCACTCTTCTTCCATTCAAATTCGGGCACGCTCCCTCTAAATTCCACCTTCCTCCGCCCTGACACACTAGAGTAATTAGTACATATGCGTACAACCCAAACGGGTAACAAGACGCGGTGCAAATAATAATAAAAAGAAAAACTACTTCAGTACACCCGGCCTGTATTTGAACCTCTTGCTCTCTGTCAGTAGTAGACCAGACAAGACGCCCCTGTCCGCGTGATCACCATTGCGGACACAATACTATTTCGAGCACTACTTTAATAGGTGCTATATTACCACGTTTCTTTGTCGATATAATAATAAAATTGTAATCGCGTGTCAAATATTTTGGCTTGTTGGCTCACATTAATTTGGTATTCAAGACTGAAAGGTTTGATAAAAGACCCTCTGTCACGCCACTAACACTTGTCCAAAATAAACCTACGGGGGCATTACATTAATTGTTTTCAATTCGAAACAGGTTTTTGAAATATTTCCACACAACGGGATTGAAATGAAATGATTTGTTTGCTAAGATGGCTTCGCTTCAAATCTATCTTACAATCGTCCCAAATGAAAGGCGTATCAACAGGAAAAAGGGGGGGGGGGTAGGGTCCAGGGGCTGTTGTCAGGAGAAAGGCGATTGCTTTCATATGGCTCCTCAAAGCATTAATCTATTACGTTTAATTAATAATTATGATTTGGTTCGTGTAGGAGTTTGGGCAAGGGAGAGAATAGCTGCATACAAGAAGATATCCACCATTGCGTTTCAATTTACCCTTTTTTGAAAAATAAATAGTAAAAATGACGAGCATCGGCTTGACAACTTAGCTAAGTTGGTAGCTCGTCTTCCCAATGAGTTTTGTTTCGACTTTCAAGTGCATAAAAAATGTATCACAAAAGTTAAGGTTTGAATCACACACAATAATAATTATACTGAGGACTTTTCTCCAAATATTAATAATTTAACTTAATCTAATTTTCCTTTACTAAAGCGCAAGACCTCTAACGGGCTAGTGGACCTCCAACAATAAACAGTCAGTAATCAATTTATCAGAATGTACAGTACATTGAATAAATCCCTAGGTTTGGTTTTTCTTTTATGATAAAAATCAAAATCAGGTATCTAGTTTGTGTTACTGATAGAAAATAGTTTAGGATGTCTATAGGCACGAGAGGGCACAATGATGCCCACATGTTGAATGGTGGACTGACAAGAAAATTAGCTATTAAATACCTATGTAATGAATAAATAATAAATAATATTAAAAGCTCTTCTCATAATTGTACATCCATGCACATATTAAAATAAAATAAATGATGAGAGTAGAACTAAACAAAGGAGGGAGGAAAAAACAAACTAAAAACATTAAGACACACAACCATGCCAGTGGTACCACACACATTCACACGTCACTAATATACATATAGCATATCTAAACATGATGGAGATAGCAAATAGTTTAGAAAGAAAACAAATGCTGATATCAGTAACTATCCGTTGTTTAGTAATTATCGTATTATTTTCCACAATCTCCTTCCGATTTGATGCGGGTGCAGTTTCTATAAACTATCCTTTTCACCCATTCTCTATGGACTAAGTTGGTAATACACGTGTTGAAACGTATGAACTAAAAATACCAACCACTTACAGTTTTGAGACCCGAGTGGGACTTGAACCGCAGCGGGATTCCAACCTAATTATCTCGCAGGTGTATAAGCAACATTTGAAGGCATGGAAACGATCCTTCCTACGACCGAGGCCAGCCCGGTTGTTCCCCTTCACTCTCCGCGTCTTTCTATACTTTCGGGCCTTAGGCATTTTAATAACGCTAATGGGGTAGGGAATAGGAAGATAACATTTGGAATAAATGTAACCTCATTCACTTTGAGAGAGTCAGAACCATTTCGGGGAAAAACATTCTCTGTGCACCCAAATAAGATTCAAATCTCGAACTCCTCGTGTTTGTCAAACCATGAGCCTAACATTTTAGTCCACGTGGTCATCGATACGGGTGACCCGGACGTCGCCCATCAGCCTGGATGAGGACAGACAATAAGATGTTATTGTGTTCCCCGTCTCACTGACATCTGCACGTGACTAGATTTGCAGGGACTATATCGCCTACGCGAATCTTGAGGACCTGGTTTAATTCCCGCTAACGGTGCGCAGGCGCCTCTCTGCCAAGTGAGTCAAACTATTGGCAAACACTTTTGGTGGACGGATCCTGTGGGAGAATGTTCACTGCATTCACGGCGTACTTCTCTTGAGATGAGCCCACGTAACGGCCGCTTTGCCCACGTGGCCACAGGTCGTGTGGGCGGAAAATAGTTTATGTTGGTCCATGATCGGAGATCTATTTAGCGAGGAAGAGGGATCCTACCTACGATGGCTCGTAGGGAAGTCTCCCAACAGGAAATGGTGAGGGTTTATTAAAGCATTAAATCCTTCTTGAAATTATCTAGCTATTTTAAGCATAGTTATACCAGCATAGTTGGCCGCATGGTGAAACTTGAGGCCCACGGGCTGCATGTGGCCTGGTCCATGATTGTGTGCGGCCCACGGACCTTTTTAATGAACCAACATATATGTGGTCCAGTGTCCTTTTTATAAAAGTAGTAGAAAGACACAATTTACAATGACCGTTGACCAGGTAGCGATGAGGTAGTTAGAATTCCAAATATACCCACATTTGCGTGGAGCAAGAGTGATAGTCTATCTAGACGTCAAGTCCATGTGCCCACCAATGCGGGTGTTAGTAGGCTACAAAAGATTATTTCTTTCAATAAATCAAATTTTCGTAATGGACTCAAACATATTAAAATAAGGTCTACCATCTCCCGAAATACTAAAGACATTGCCATCCAGGCCCACACCCCGTTCACCCTGAAACGTTGATGGATTACACCATAGTCCTATCTTATATTGCGCCATAGTGGAACCCCGAGAGGGGTTTAGGTTATCACTTAATTGTGATATTATTGTCTAAAGAAATTAAAATTATTATATGTTTTTAGTGGTTGCAAAACAATTTTTCAATTCAAGGTATGTTAATTTTGGAAGTGAGTTAGATAATTAATATGTAATTATTCCCACCGGACGAATATAATTTGACAGTTGTTATGCTTCGTTGTTTTAAGGCTACACATGTACAGTAGCCCACTCACATCCAGGAGGATGCGGAGTATGGTGTCAGTCTCGTATGGTTTGGGTGTTGACGGATAACTTGAGGCACGAATCCCTTTTAGGTATTTTATCCTAAGTACTGTAGCTTCCAATTCTTCCTACACTCGAATTCGGGTGCAATTTCTCCAAATTAAACCTTTATCGCATCTGCCTCTTTATGAGAATATGTCGATAGTCCGGATGGGAGCATGTAACAACAAATTATAAAAATGAGCTAAATTTACAGAGAAAGAATTTCATGACTAGAAGAAACAAAATGCTTAGGAATATATTTGGTTCAAAAAGGGATAAAGATAGCAAAGAGTGGAGGAGGTTACATAATGATGAATTACATATCCTGTACTCATCACCAGACATTGTTAGGCTAATCATATTTCACAGGATACGTGTTAGGGTATTGACTTGCAACCCAATGGGAAGATCTAGACTCAGATGGGAGGATAACATTAGAATGGATCTGAAAAATACAGAATATAGTGAGGTGGACTGGTTAGAACTAGCTTATATATGTGTAGGGTGTAGTGAGGTGGACTGAATAGAACTAGCTTAATATGTGTAGGTGTAGGGAGGTGGACTGAATAGACTAACTTAATATATGTATAGGGTGTAGGGAAGTTGACTGAATAGAACTAACTTAATATATGTATAGGGTGTAGGAGGTGGACTGGTAGAACTAGCTTAATATATGTATAGGGTGTAGTGAGTGGACTGAATAGAACTAACTTAATATATGTATAGGGTGTAGGGAGGTGGACTGAATAGAACTAGCTTATATATATGTATAGGGTGTAGGGAGGTGGACTGAATAGAACTAACTTAATATATGTATAGGGTGTAGTGAGGTGGACTGAATAGAACTAGCTTAATATATGTATAGGGTGTAGTGAGGTGGACTGAATAGAACTAACTTAATATATGTATAGGATGTAGGGAGGTGGACTGAATAGAACTAGCTTAATATAATTATTATAGGGTGTAGGAGGTGGACTGAATAGAACTAACTTAATATATGTATAGGGTGTAGGGAAGTGGACTGAATAGAACTAGCTTAATATATGTATAGGGTGTAGGGAGGTGGACTGAATAGAACTAGCTTAATATATGTATAGGGTGTAGTGAGGTGGACTGAATAGAACTAGCTTAATATATGTATAGGGTGTAGTGAGGTGGACTGAATAGAACTAGCTTAATATATGTATAGGGTGTAGTGAGTGGACTGAATAGAACTAACTTAATATATGTATAGGATGTAGGGAGGTGGACTGAATAGAACTAGCTTAATATAATTATATATAGGGTGTAGGGAGGTGGACTGAATAGAACTAGCTTAATATATGTATAGGTGTAGTGAGTGGACTGAATAGAACTAACTTAATATATGTATAGGGTGTAGGGAGGTGGACTGAATAGAACTAGCTTAATATATGTATAGGGTGTAGTGAGGTGGACTGATAGAACTAGCTTAATATATGTATAGGTGTAGTGAGGTGGACTGAATAGAACTAGCTTAATTATGTATAGGGTGTATGGAGTGGATGAATAGAACTAGCTTAATATATGTATAGGGTATAGTGAGTGGACTGAATAGAACTAACTTAATATATGTATAGGGTGTAGTGAGGTGGATGAATAGAACTAACTTAATATATGTATAGGATGTAGGAGGTGGACTGAATAGAACTAGCTTAATATAATTATATATAGGGTGTAGGGAGGTGGACTGAATAGAACTAGCTTAATATATGTATAGGGTATAGTGAGGTGGACTGAATAGAATAAGTTCAAGGTAATGATAGGTGGCGTACTTTTGTAAGTTTGTAAGTTTTGTAGCTTTCTTGTTCCTAGTATCATATAGTAAATAACTAAGTGAGTAAGCCTTTAGGTTTTAAATTGCAAATAAACTAACCCTAGCCCGGAAGTAAAACTCTGAATAATTCGCACTATTTGGGATAGGGTAAACCCGTATTTAATGATAGTTAAATACAGTATTATAGTTAACTTGGCATGAGCTCAGTCGTTACTATACGTCAAGCATACTCCCGAGTAATAATTCCACGTCGTGTTGCGGAACAAAACAAACTCTGGGTGGAGGTCAGGGTCCCACCGCATTCCTGACACCACCTATCGATCATTTCAACCCGTCTGGGTCATCGGAGGCATTAGCAACAAAATGGCGTCCACGTCCATTCCACTTGTAAGTGCAGCCGTCGCAAAGCACTTGTAGCCATGTAAAGATATAGAAGCATTTATTTACAGGTAATGGCCGATGACGTCAGCTGTCAACTGCTGAAAGCAGTCTAGCCACAGTCGTGGAGGGGATGGCTAGTATTTTAGCAGTGTTACAACACGAGTGAATCCAAAGCATTGATTACAAAGACGGGAGATGAAAGGTTGGTTGAAGATAGTTGCAAAAACATCCCTCACTATACGTTTTACAAAGAGCAGCAATAAAGCATTCCTTTAAAATTGGGATGCACCTCTGCATTTACTTCGTTTAAGGGGACTGCTAAGGAAGCTGATATAGTGTCAATAAGATGTTGCCCCTAGGTTAAATATAATAAAAATTTAACAGTAGAACTACATGAGCTTGGTGTTTACTGGAATTAATACACAGTAATTTTATATAACCTTATATATATAATATATACATATTATATGGCCTAGGCGGGATCCCAAACTTCGGGAGAAAATTCGGTAGATCAGATGTTTCCAAAACTCGGTCAGGAAAGATTATTTCACGCAATTTTTCGGGAAAAAATTAATCAAAAAAAGTATCAATAAAATAACCATTTATCAATGCCATGATTGTATTTAATATATATTAAGAATATTATTAATTTATTAAAAGTTAAATTAACCTATCTTCCACTAATAAAACGAATACTCAGACTTCAGTCGCTTTTATTATTTATAACTAGGCTTGCCAGACGTCCCGGTTTGACCGGGACAATCCCGGTTTTCAGACAAAGTCCCGGTGTCCCGGCCGGTTTACTTCACGTCCCGGTAAAAATTAAATTTGATTATAGTTCTTATAATAGATGACAAAAAAGTCTAAAAATAATTAACTGTGAAGGATTATTTAGGATAAATACTTTGTCATTTATTTCACTGTACTGTATGTAAAGTGAAAACTGTGGAAGAGTGATGGTCTGCGAATAATATTGTCATCGTATCGTCTTGTCTCACCGTCCCGCTCTCCTCCGGGCGAGTCCAATATTGGGCATTAAGGGTGTAGCTTTAGCGCCAGAAGAGATTTCGATGCACGCTACACCCCCTCGTGTGCAATAACGTTGGACTCGCCCACCTCGGCACTAGCCGCTTGCGATTAAGATAAGTCAGTCAGTTGTCAGTCCCCGTCGGCGGTGCCTGTTGTGTTAGTGAGCTAGCGCTGTTTTATTTATGTTTTAAGTGAAAGTTTATGCGTTCATTGTTAAAATGCCAAAACGGTCGTGTAAATTCACCGAGGATTTACAGAATGAATTCCCTTTTTTGAAGAAGGTATGTACTGGTACTGGTAATCAACATCAAGACGCTAGAGTAAAATGTTCACATTGTAATTCTGAGTTTTCGGTTGCTCACGGTGGTCGATCCGATATAAAAGATCATTTGCAGTCGAATAAACATAAAAAGAGTTTAGCATGTGCTGCTAGCTCATCAAAACTGACAAGTTTTTTTAAGACTGCGAGTTCTAATGAAAATAACTTAGACTTAGCAGCGAAAGAGGCGACATTTGCTTACCACACAGCAAACCATAGCCTAAGTTTCAATTCGACTTCTTGTTCATCAAAACTAATTTCTAAGTTTTTTGAACCTAAATTATCACTCGGAAAAACTAAGTGTGAGGCAATAGTTTTAAATGTCATAGCTCCTTTAGCTCAAGAAGAGCTTAAAGAAGACTTGACCAAGTCAAACTACGTATCTGTAAGTATGGATGCATCAAACAGAAAGGATATAAAGCTTGTGCCAATTGTTGTGCGCTACTTTAATCCTAATTCAGGTGTGCAAGTAAAGTTGTTAGATTTCAAATCTGTGGCGGGTGAAACATCTGAAATTCTTACAAATCACTTATGTTCTGTCCTGTTGCAAAACGATTTGAACAACAAAGTAGTTGGCTTTTGTGGAGATAACTGCAACACTAACTTCGGTGGTGTGAAAAGAGCAGGGAAAAACAATGTTTTCCATCGACTCAAGACTAACCTAGGACGGGAAATCAATGGAATCGGATGTGGAGCACACATTGTGCACAACTGTGTGCAAACTGCAGTAGACAGTCTCCCAATCGATATTGAGGCCTTACTGTGAGGATTTATAAATACTTCCACATACACAGAGTCTGTGTAACTAAACTAAAAGAATGTTGTGACTATGCCGAGATACAGTACCGTAAACTCATTCAACACGGGAACACCCGGTTTCTATCAATGATGCCCGCTCTGGAAAGAATTTTACAGATTTTTGAAGGTCTGAAAGAGTTTTTTTTAGACCAAGAAATGTGCCCATCAACAATAAAGAAGTTGTTTACTGATTCAACGGGCGAGCTCTACTTGTTGTTTGTCCACGGACAGCTTGCACTGTTTAACAAGGCCATCCTGGGAATGGAAAAAGATAACACTACAGCTTTTGAGGTTGCTGAAGCTCATAAAGATCTCAAAAGAAACCTGACAGAAAGAAAGGCTTCAAACTTTATCCCTATGGGCGCAAAGAACATCTACAGGAATCTATATGAGCAAGTCCGTAACAGAGTGAAAGAAGAATTTGATGGCTTTTATGAAAGATGCATTGCATACTTGGACCTCTGGGAGAATAGTTTTGGAAACGTTAAACAGTTGTTATGGGTCAATCTGACAAAAACAAATGCTGTTGATTGGGAAAACGCCGAAACTTCTGCTGAAATTATTAATAGCAGTCTTGATGTACCCGATATGAAAATAAACAATGATCAGCTGTTTGATGAACTTGTGCTTGCTAAGGAGTATTTGCAGTCAAATTGGGAAAAGTGGAAGCAAGAAGAGACTACCAGAGATGTTATTATTTCAAGTGAAGAAAAATGGCTCAGGCTGTTTGGTCACTTCAAGGAGAATCACATAGAAGCCCCCAATCTGATCAAGATTGTTGAGTATGCCTTCTGCTTACCTGGGACATCAGCACCAGTTGAGAGAGTATTTTCGTTGATGAACAACGCATGGACTGATGATAGGGGTTTAATGAAGGAATCTACGGTTCAAGGCTTGATGACATGTACAATTAATATCGGATTAGCTTGTGAAGATTTTTACAACAAAATTAAAACCAAAAAAGACTTTCTAAAAAAAGTCCTAGCCAATGAAAAGTACATGTAAATATAGTTCAAATTTTTATTCCTCATTCAAAGTGTTTCTTCTTACTTAAGTAACTTATCTATAAATATTAACATGTAAGAAATAAAATGTTTAAATTTCGGCATTCCGGTGTCCCGGTTGAACATTTCAGAAATCTGGCAAGCCTATTTATAACCATCTAGAATTCTAGATTCTAGTCAACTCAAATGAGTGACATTAAATAACATAACCACACTAGACTATATATAATTGATGGTAATATTTATCCCTGAATAGATTTAAAGTAGGAAAACAAATGTTCAATACAAAATTATGATAAAAGTGGCTTTTAAATATAAAAGTATTCACAAAATAAGTCTTCATAGCACTTATTTGCATAAATACACGTCTGCTGCATTTGCTATTATTAGAATGGCATGCACTGTACAGTACGTATAGTAGCTAATAACAGTTAGACGCAGGAGGTAACTTGGCACACTGGCTCATTTAAGAAATATTTTTGTTTTTCTTATGGGCAAGACGGTGGCTTAATTTTATTGATTCATTTAAGTTTGAAGATCTCCATGATTTATTTTGTAAGCCATTAAAATCCATACCATGAATTTATTATTTAAGAATTGTTTTTAGTTGATCTTAAAATCTATATTTAAAATTTATTTATATTAATACCTAAAATGTTTGATTAAAAATATACTATTTATAATAGTTTCATTAGGCCTAGGTTTTTTATTTTACTTTACTCAACATTTGATAGACAAAATTATAGTTAGTATTTATTTGGAAAACTTACAATTTAAAACTAAATTAATACAAACAAATTGAGTGGATTATACTAATTTTTTCCTGTGAAAATCCTACACGATTACATAATTTAATTTTATTGTTCAGATCTATAACTACAACAAATTTAGAGTTTTTATCCCTTTTCCCTCCTCTTTTCAATTTTTTTTACAATCTCCACTACATTTTATTTTAATTGAAACTATAAAATTTGATTGCTTTCTGATAAAATTGTCAAATTATTGCCAAAAGGTTTTAATTTTTATATCTTTTTGTTGTTGAATGAATGAGAAGGATAAGTTTGGATTAAAATTATGGTTCTGAGAAATAAATATGTCTAAAGTGGAAAATTAATTTTAATTATTTTCCCGTCCCGTTTCCACGGGAAAATTTCATTTTCCACCTAAAAATGTCCAGAAGTCAAAATGTCATTCCCACACAGACCTACAGTACATATATATAAATACAAAACAACTTGACTTTTGACGTTTAGGAATTTCTGCTCGACTGTTCTAGCGCCTTTAATATGTCATCGTCCTCTTCTAACAGTAATTAAAGCTAATAAATCGCGGTGTTGACTCATTGAGTCGAAAAATATATTACTATGAGAGAGAAATGATTCCACACGATAGACGCAGGTAAGGATACATTATTAGAGGCAGCGAGGATAGTATGCGACGTCGCTTCTAAGGAGATTCACCTTAGCTCCGTACGACACACGATGGAGAATCAAAGGCGAATTGGCCAACTATGCCACCACCGAGCATTACAATTGGTGTGAACCCGGATAGCGACAATGGTTTGGACATAAAATGGCAGTTAGTCGGATGAAATTTTCGAAACGGTTACTTATAACATGATTTTGGTAGCAAGTTCGTTCTGTAAGGCCTTTTGTACTACCAAAATACTGCTATACAGAAGCATTCCAGTCCAAAATAAGGCATTCCAGAATGGACCTCCTACCAAAATCAGGGGTATACACAGGCTTATTTTAAAATAATACGTGTGGTTCGCGGTGCCTACTTTTAACGGCGTTGCACTTGGCCGCCTTTGACAATTTATTATTATTATTATTATTAGCACCGCGTCTACTACCGTTCGGGTTATACGCATTACGCTAATGTGCAAATGGTAGGGTGATGTGAGATGAAATGGAGGACCTACGTTTAACGTGGATCCGAACACGGTGGAGCCTGCATTTCACACATTCAAAGTTGTGATTAATACACATATGTCAGAGTGAAGGAAGGTTTGCATTCAAATAAATCTGTGCGGACCGAGGATTGAACCCAGCCTCAGCACAGAGTCTGACACCTTACCCTAGACCACAGGTCACCCTTTGACAAATAGAACCACGAGTAAATGACGAGTGATCCAAGGCAATATATAAATTGGTTTCTTAGGGGATACACTTTAACACGTTTTCTACAAAATAACAATATCTATACTTAATAGAAATAGAAAAAAAAAGAGTTGACAATATCTTTACATTTTTTCAAAGTTTATACAATGGGATTTCAAAAAGTGAAAATGGACGCCAATCATGACAAAATTATTTACTAGTATACCGTGACATTAGAAAAAAATTGGGTCGTCAAAGTTACTCCATTAATTAAAAGGAAAAACACACACACTAATGCTATAGCCTCTGTGTAGAATTTGTGCTACAAAATTAAATATCCTGTTCACACAATATCATATTTTTTAACTACTTTACAAGCCCAAATTCCCGTGCATCGTAAGTGGTTAAGATAGGGGGGGACGCGCCCCCACCAACCTTCAATAATACTATCAAATGAGATAATTTTGGTACCGTAAAAGAAACTGATACTGATTTTATTCAGAAAATTGAAAACCCACGTTTGGAGCAATGCATAAATAATCAATGTAATTTTGTTCACTTATTCCGTTATCATATTATTCGTGTTACTCATTTTGTACGAAATGATTTATATTTAATAATACAAATTTAAAGTGAAAATGGTTTCATTATGTTTCCCCAATAATTAAGATCTAGCAACGTCTATCTTTTAAAAAAAGATTTATGAAATATATTATCTTATAAAATATATTTTTAGATTGTCATAGTTATATCTTATTTATTTTATCAAATAACTTTTATAAAAGAAATCCAACAGTGTACCCTTAGGCAGATTGCACCTTGATCAAGTGAAAACCATTTTTTTTAACATTGTAGCCGCATGCGTCAGAAACAAATTTGTTGTGGCCTTTGTTGCCATATCTCTAAAAGACAGTAACTATCGCATATTATATCACTGTCATTATGCGTTAACAAAGAATAATTAAAGAGGTAGATTTTAATTTTAAAGTGATTATACAGCAGTTTAGAAAAGCATTAAGATCAACTTAATATGTTCCAATGTTGTGTTAATTAATAAATATATTATATCTACAGCTTAAAAGACAAGACTTATTTTTCTTTTACCTGTCACTAATCATGAGTATGAGTTAACCCCAACATGACAAGAGCGATTGTAGAAAAAAGCTTGTAAAATATAATCTATGATGAAATGAAGTTAGTGGTAGAGCAACATTCTTACTGTTTCATAACGTTGTGTCAACTGATATGGCGGAAAGAGCTAACACATGACACCTTAGAATTTGTCCAAGTTAATAAATAAAACATTTCCGCATACATAAAGATCCGATAAGAGCTGAACACACACACACACAATGAGATTACATGTATCTCTCAACATGTAGACACCGAAAACCAGTTCCCCGCTCCTATGGATTTCGACACGATATCTGTCCCTCTTCATTTAGGATGGTCATCTGTTTGATGGATGTCTTTGTGGGAAACCTTCAACGACTAGCACGCAGTCTAGTGCGTCATGCTCATAATATACGGGACTGATGGTGATGAGGAGGTCAAGATTCGAATCTTGGCTGGTCTACTGTGGAGGACAAATATGTGATTTTTCCCATCTTCTCTCCACGATAATGCGGGTGCATTCCCTTTACAAAATGTATAAACGTAAAACTATTTAAAAAATCCCCAGTGCTTAGAACCTCAAAAAAACAAGAGTCAAAACTTTGTATAGTAGCAGGCCTAGCAGTAATAATAATAGTAATAATAATAAATAATTTGTTCGGTGTCGTACAAAAGGACATCTGCACCAGTAGGTAGATGGACATAGACGTCAGATTCGCGTTGTTTGGTTTTCTGGTGACATGGAAGGTCAGAATCCAATTCCCAACAATGGTGTTTAATATGTTTGTTTTTCTTAAATGCTTCGCCACTCTTTTAACGGGTACATTTCACCAAAATTCTACTTCCCTAAGCCCCCACCCCCTTCGCGTAAAATTATGAGCATAGCCTGGACGAGTAGTAAGACGGGGAGAGAGCTGAGAAGGCAACTTACAATCTTTTTTTAAAATTTTGGGGGAGGAGGGAGTGGGTTCCACCTGCATTGACTTGGAAATCCCCCCTCCCCCAACAAGAGATAGCGATGCCTTTTTTCACAATTGAATCCCTCTTGAAGCGATTTAAAAAAAATTCTTAACGTAGGCCTAATTGTGGTTGTAGGACGTAGGTGTCATGAGTTGTATAAGACTCCAATAAGAAGGAATACAAGAATACATTATTTATAATACTTTCAGAAGTGGTTTGAAGCCAAGAAACCCCCCCACAGGGCATTCATGCCCAGATTTATTAAACACACGTTTTAAATATATTATGCGTAGTTTAAACGCACTTAGAGTGGGGCAAGGAGGGGGACTGTAACCTCCGTCCATCGTACGCAGTTATTTCTGTATCATTAAAACGGTTCCAAATCAGGAGTGAATGGGTCACCTGTGCCTTGATCAACTGAAGTAAAAACATGTCGGATGCCACGAGCAAGCTTATAAGGACGTTATAATATAATTACACATGCGTGAGCAAGTGGCCACTTCATTTCGACATTGGGTTCTAGGACTCTATTAGGTAATATTCACGACACCGTTAGGTCCCGTTTATACAATTATTACACCGGCATTTAGGTAAAAGCGTTACTAAAATTAATGATCACGATAAATTAGTTTGTCGTGAAGATAATTGTGCTTAATCTGTATATTTCTTTTAATATTCAGACATATAAGTTTTAGTGAATTTTGTGCGCCAAGTTTTACTAGCCATTCATACTAAACACATTTAATTACATTAATATGGTACGGTTAAGGAAGGTGACATTTAAGAAAATGTACTCTCATTTGCGTAAAGGTAGAGTGTAAAACCATCTTTGACCCCTCCAGCTAAAAATTCGAACCCCGACCTCCTAATCATCGGTAAGCTAGACCAGACGAGCTTGATATTCAATCCGTGTGTCCATCTATGCGAGTTTAAGTTTTATTATGTTTCGTGTCACCCGTATGGTGGAACTCAAATTAAACGTCGAACTCATGTGGTATGATTTTCCGGTTACAGGCACAAGGAAGTCAAGATTCGAATCATCACCTTGCGCTTTAAATATGGTTGTCAATAAATGGCTTCCCACTCTTCCAGCACGCAGATGTGGGTACATTTACAATAATTAATTTTTTTAGCACCGCGTCTTACTACCCGTTCGGGTTATACGCTTAAGTACTAATTACACTAATGGATTAGGAATGGGAAGGTTGAATATAGGGGAAGTGAACCCGCATTTGCGTGGAGGGAGAGTGGAAAACCATTTAGGAAAAACCACCCCCAGTTCACCCGACCGAGATTCGAACCTCGATCTCCCCGTCCTCGGTGGTCTGACTCAACACGACTGGCGCGTTAGCCAACTACGCCACCGAGGCGGGTTACATTTACAATAAAACGAAACCATTTTCATCCATACCTCAGAAGTGAAGTTACCTGCTTCACTGGTCAGATGGTCTAAGGTGTCACTCTCGCAATAGATTGAATTACTATTGACGGGGATATTGGTGTTCGAATCCCGGTAGAGTGTACTCAGATGGCTTTTTCTTAAATTACTTTCCAATCTCCCTCCACGCAAATGCGAGTATACCTTCTATAAATTCAATAGTCCTCGTCCCCAACACATTGGAGTATTTAGTACATGTGCATACAATCCGAATGGGTAGTAAGAAGCCGTGACAACAAAAAATTAAATGCCTTTAATACACACGGGTGGTAAGTAAGATGCGGTTGGAAAAAAAAGACGACAAAAAACCGCTGAGGATATCAATCAAATGCAAATATAAAATGACAAACTTTTGACCGAATGGTTCTCCCTACCCTACCATTTAACTGCACTGAGTTAGATGTTGGACTTGTTGTCCACGTTATAAATCATCGCCTGGCGGAGACTTGTTGCGGGGAGTGGTACAGTATTTTACCTGTTCGGCGGTTCAATCCCCCCCACCTGAGAACGGTGTCCAATAGGACCGTTTTGATCAAAACTGTGGAGGCCTGGCAATTCCACACATTCACAAGTTGTGATTAATACACGTCTTGTCAGAGGTGAAGGAAGGGTTTGGCATTCAGATAAATCCGTGCCGGGACCGAGGATTGAACCCCGGACCCTCAGCACAGAAGTCTGACACCTTACCCCTAGACCAACAGGTCACCGATGTTTTAGTTAAATAATTTATTATTGTATATTTAGTTATGCACACATCATAATTATAATATAGTTAAAAACAAAGAAATATTTTAATGCACAGCAAAATTATGTGTAGGCTACCGTATGTAGCATCATTTTACATATATTTTATTATAAATATATATATATATATATTAATATAAATTATTTATGTAGCTGTCCCATTTATAATATTATAAAATAAGGATGATATATTTAATATTAAATCATTATTAATAATTAATAATATTAATTACTATTGGGATAAAATATAGTATTTATTTAATTTAAATTACTATACTAAAATAAGTCAACAATGAAAACTTATTTTTTAGATTTTGCAAATAAAATTAGGGTTCATGGTAATAGTTATTTATATGGTTTTTATTTAAATATCATGTTTAATTTGTAGACATATAAAAGGTGATGTTAGCCTTAACTAATAGTTTCTAGAAACAGTCACTCCTTTACAACCAGCAGTCTGCGTAAGCTCTTTATAACTCTTTATAAATATATCTTTATATTTATTTCTAAATTATTTCCCATTTGGGAAATAATTTAGAAATAAATTCTAGATTTAGAGAAATTACTTCAGTCACTAAAACGGATACAAAATTTTAAAAAAATACAATATTTAAAAAAAAACACAGTCAAAATATATTATTTTGAGCGAAAAATTGGTTCTCCTTAGAAATTTCCTATGCAATATTCCCCTAAGTAAATATGTAAACAACTCTATTTTATCTGTTTGAAAACAGTGTTATTTATATCTTAAAATTTGATTTGATTTATTTGTTTGACAATTATTTTATTTATTTATTTGGCGATAATTTTATTTATCTGTTTGGAAACCAATTCATTTATTTCCCGCAGTTTTGTTTTTTTAAATATCCTTGTTGGAGTGTAGTTCTGAGAGCTCCACACGGCAGAATTGAGATCTCGTGACGAGTCTTCCTCAACCGACCAAACCTGATCAACAACACAATAACTCAACAATTGCCCCTATGAGGTCGTCCACCGAAGATGTTCCTCCTCGCCTCGTGTTTCAGATGTTCTTGTCCGGCACGCAGCTGTCAAACCGCCCAACACGGTCATTCTTGACACCGGCCCGTAATCTGCGCAGGAAACGCCGCCAGGGTTCAGCAGACCAACATTTCTTGTGAAGGACTTGCGGGAACAGGGAGGGCAGTGTTGAGGAAGAGGTTAACACGTCTGAGTAAAAGTGACCAATGATTAAAAAAAAAAGTACAAATGTAAGTCAAGCAGTGGGGTCATAACAAGGAGAGGGGGATTTTCCCCCTTGTGAAATAATTTATGTCCCCCTCTCGATTGGAATAAACTCGCCCCTCTCTCAATTTATTTCACTCCCTATTGAGATTATCGAATATTAAGTTGAAAACTGGTCCTGTATCTAACTCCAAATAGCTTCTAGAGGCATTAGATTTTCAAAAGTTTGCCGTGTGTGGACTATTCTAATTAGCTTCTAGAGCAAGGGGTGGCAAATCTGTAGCACGCACGCAACTAGTGGCACGTGAATACATTTTAAGTGGCAATCTTAGTTTGATTCTTCTTGTTTCATTTACAACCAAACAATGATGAACACGTGAATATCAAAAAGAACTAAAAACTTAATTAAGAACTGCAATAGCTTGTTATTAGTTTGATTTTAACGTTTTCTTATAATTCAATCGTATTTATTGTATAACTGCGGTAGCTGGCACAATTTTTACCAATACTACATAAATTACTAAATACAAGTAACCTTGATATATAATACCTAATACTGCAAAAATAGCTAGATCAATTTATAAATAACAGCCTATTACACAAAAATTAACATATAATCATCAAATAAATTTATTAAGCAAGAATAAAACCTAACGTTTGTAATCTCTTCTTATAATTTGTTATTTTACTAATACTGTTATTGAAACCAGAGCGCGAAGCGAACTCGCAAAACTGCCTCCAATGCAACTTGTCAAGGTTCGACTATCGACTCCCATCACCGGCGGAACTTGTATTTTGAGAATATGACGCCCTAAACCACTTGGTCCCCAGCTTAGGTAAGGCATCTCTATTAGCTTTAAAACAATAGTTATTTGATATTTTTATCTTTAAGAATTAATAGCCAGAGCTATTATTTATGCTTATTAGTGGGGATTACTCCACCTAGATATCATATTATGAAAATTGAAAAATGACACCTGGACACGGGAATCGAACCCGGGACCTCTGGCTTAGTACGCCAATGCTCTAACCACTGAGCTATCCAGGATTCGTCTCGTGCCCTGGGTCATTCTTCACTCATATTTTAAGGCAGAGTCTATGATGGACTAAGCCAGAGGTCCCGGGTTCGATTCCCGTGTCCAGGTGTCATTTTTCAATTTTCATAATTTTTATCTTTGTTTGTAAAACATTAGCGGTCAAGTTTAAATGTCCTAACACATCTGTAGCTACCCAAAACCCAGATTGATGGGTAAACGTTCTAAACGTCAAGATCATTTAATCTGGTTCTCCGGTAGTGGGGAAGTCAACGTTAAAATTCTAACCGTGTTCACTGAGGTTTGTTTTACCTAGAATGGTTTCCCATTCTCCTTTCACGCGGATTCAGGTGAATTTCCTCTAAATTCTACCTTCCCTCTCCAAACCCTATTAGCACAGTTAAAATTCATACAACCCAGATGGGTAAAAAATACGCAGTGGTGAGAGAATGAACTACCTACTTAAACTGTGACAAAAAGTGAACTAGGGTAGGAATGAACAGGACACAGTTACGAAATAAGCTGCTGTGTTTGGCCGATCAAAGGATATCCGTCATTTCACGGTTTCATTCATTTTTTACATCAATAGACAAAAAGGTCAACAATGGTCTATTCTTCTATTGTTAATATATTTGGACAAATTTAAAAAAAAAATCTTATTCATCTTCTCAGTAAAAGTGTCAAACATGCACCAACACATGACCTCGCTTTGAAGCGACCTTGAGTAGTTTCAAGGCTTTCCCGTCCCTTTCGAAGGAAACGATGATTCATAATAATTATGGTGATTGATAGAAGCAGACTAGCCCTTCTCGCGGCCGATTAACCAGAATATTAGATACAAGATTACGTTTGAATCAGAAATCGTAACGAAGTGCGGTTTTCTGCACTCACTATTAGACAGCAGCGAGTAATTATATTTCAATTTTTCTGCATTTATGAAAATATCATAAGGTAGCTACAATGATTTGAATTCTACCGTCTTCTAATGGAAACTACAGAAACCCACAAACTAATGTGATGTCTGGTTAAAGCGGTTTTACTTATCTTTTTTAAAAATTTATTCGAGGTATTTAACGTTCACTTTCTGAACCGGCTGATTATATCAGTACACGACTTATAAATTAACTTATATATAACCCGGCTCGGTGGCATAGTTGGCTAAAGCGCTACACGTGTTGAGCTCGACTGCCGAGGGCGGGGAGATCGAGGTTCGAATCTCGGTCGGGTGAACTGGGGTAAATGGTTTTCCACTCTCCTTCCACGCAAATGCGGGTTTACTTCCTCTAAATTCAACCTTCCCAATCCATAATCCATTAGCGTAATTAGTACTTAAGCGTATAACCCGAACGGGTAGTAAAACGCGATGCTAAATAATAATAATAATAATAATTAAAAAACTTATATCTAGAACAAATCATCACTATGAAAGGGTAAACCCACATTTCACCAATGATAAATTGTTCAGCTATGATAGGAACCGAACTTGGGACCCTTAGCTCAGTAGATATTCACGTTACTGATTAAGCTAAGGTTTTACATAGCTTATTCACACTTTATTCGTGGAGTGAGACGGGCCCATTTTAGTGCCAGAGATTCTTTTTTCACACTTAGTTAGATTAAAAAGTAATTTTTGGATGACCTACACCGGTGGGCACACCAACTAAGGAGTCAGTTTCGTAGTTCTAAATGTTTTCTCCCTCTTCTTCCGTGCCAGGGCAATACAGAGTTTTTTTAAAGGTTTCTTAGACCCTATTTTCAATAACCCTCGAAAATTGTATCAATAAATTACTGTTTTTTTTATTATAGCAACATGTATTATTAACCGTTCGGGCTCTCGATTTTGTACTAATTACGCTAATGGTTTTAATGATGAGGAAGTTTATATTTATAGGAAGTGTACCCACATTTGTGTGGAGGGCGAATGAAAAATACTTTTGTAAAAACCTCCTTCAGTACATATTTGAACCTCGATCTCGCCATCATAGGCATTCCTAATCTACTGCGAGACTAGCGCCTTAGACTAAGCGGCCACCGAAGCGGGTAAATGCATGGGTGTACTCCGCCTCAGTGCCTAAGCAAGTAGTTTATTGGAGTCTTATAGCCTCGGTTATATTTAATAACAACTCTAGACAATGGTAGGATTTTGGTAAGATGGATTTTATTAGTATTACTATTTCATAGGTATTGAAAAAGGGACAGAATCACATGATAAATTATATGAATGTGTGAAAATGGTTTTAGAAAAATTTATTACTGTCAAATTAGCTCCTTCGATCCAAGTCAGACTGTATTTTAAGAGAAATTCAATGATTAAAAAAATTAGTTAAAGAAAATTAAACTCTATTTCGTTAGTTGAAGAAAATTAAACTCTAAGTTTGTATTGGAGCAATATTTTATTTATTTTAGCCAAAAAAATGTTTTACCATAAAAACTAGAAAAACAGTGGCTTTTCTCCTGGCCCTTTCTATCCCACCTTAAATAATATTCTTAGTACGGCACTGTTCCATGCATATGTGGGCTTATTTCATCCACGCTCTAACTTATTCATTCTTACCCCTCTAGTTTAAATAAGCAGATATACCAGACGGAGTCAAAAAATGTTAGGGTTACGTTTTGTTCTCGAACTATTCAAATAAATGTTGAAAAATGGCACGGGAATATCTTGGATATTTTCATGCATTCATAGCATTTGGACTGCGTTTTAACTTTTCATTAGTACGATTAGTACCAACACGACCTTTTTTCTTAGTAGCTTATCAATCTATTTATTATTTAGCACCGCGTCTTACCACCCGTTCGGGTTATACGCTTAAGTACTAATTACGCTAATGGATTAGGAATTGGGAAAGTTGAATAAAGGAAGTGAACCCGCATTTGCGTGGAGGGAGAGTGGAAAACCATTTAGGAAACACCACCCCCAGTTCACCCGACCGAGATTCGAACCTCGATCTCCCCGTTCTCGGCAGTCTAGCTCAACACGACTAGCGCGTTAGCCAACTACGCCACAGAGGCGGGTAGCTTATCAATCGTCCATAATACCCGCATTTAAGTAAGTCGATGAGGTAGGGATGGGGATGGTAAAATTAATAGGAATATAACCCACTTCAATTACCACATGGTCTAAGGCACTACTCTCACAATACACTAGACTGCCGAACATGGGGAGATCAAGGCTTGATCTCAGTCGGGTGTACTGAGAGTGGTTTTCATAAATGGTTTTCCACACTCCCTCCACTCAAATGTGGGTACACAACCTCTAAATTCAATCTTCCTAATCCCCAACACATTAATGTAATTATTACATAGGCGTATATCCCAAATGGGCAGTAAGATGTGGTGCTAAAAAAAATGAATATATATACCCGCATTTGTGGGAAGGGAAAAACACTTTATGTACACTCAGCTTGGACTCGAACCATGACCTCTCTATTAACTGTAAACCAGAGAAGACGAGCTTGATGCCAAGTCCACATGACAACCAATGAAGATAATAACTTTTTTTAGCACCATGCCTTACTACCCGTCTGGATTACACGCATATGTAATTACGCTGATGTGTTAGGGAATTTAGAGGAAGTGTAACCGTATTTGCTTGGAGGGAGAGTAGAAAACCTTTTAGGAAGAAACACTATAAGTACACCAAAACGTGATTCCAAAACCTAGGGTGTATGCAAAAACATCACTAAGTGTATACTAAGTGGATACTATGTGTTCGGGACCATACTATCTGTATACTAAGTGGATACTAGTGTGCTCGGGACCACACTATCTGTATACTAAGTGGATACTAGTGTGCTCGGGACCACACTATCTGTATACTAAGTGGATACTAGTGTGCTCGGGACCATACTATCTGTATACTAAGTGGATACTAGTGTGCTCGGGACCATACTATCTGTATACTAAGTGGATACTAGTGTGCTCGGGACCATACTATCTGTATACTAAGTGGATACTAGTGTGTTCGGGACCATACTATCTGTATACTAAGTGGATACTAGTGTGCTCGGGACCATACTATCTGTATACTAAGTGGATACTAGTGTGCTCGGGACCATACTATCTGTATACTAAGTGGATACTAGTGTGTTCGGGACCATACTATCTGTATACTAAGTGGATACTAGTGTGTTCGGGACCATACTATCTGTATACTAAGTGGATACTAGTGTGTTCGGGACCATACTATCTGTATACTAAGTGGATACTAGTGTGCTCGGGACCATACTATCTGTATACTAAGTGGATACTAGTGTGCTCGGGACCACACTATCTGTATACTAAGTGGATACTAGTGTGCTCGGGACCACACTATCTGTATACTAAGTGGATACTAGTGTGCTCGGGACCACACTATCGGTCCACTAAACATTCACTCACTATATGTTCTTGCTTACCGCCCCTAATTGGCAATCCAGTCTATTGCGATCTTGACGTGACTTATTAACATTCACCAGTGGCTGATGGTAATTTTATAAACTCACCGCTGGTTTTGTTAAACGTTCGGTGAGTATGTGAAATAGTAAATTATATTTTTACACTCCCCAAGTGAACCAGTAGCTTTGTAGAATCACCGGCGACTGTACAAACTCGTCACATTCAGCACATTCACAATATCATATAGTATATTATATATAATATAACCATCTGGTGTCTTTTTGTCTGTCCAGAGTTTTTCTCAAACTTCCCGACAAGGTAAAAATCTGAAACACTCCATACTGGTTACCTAAGTGTTGTCGTAAGTTATCCCAAAAATTCTTAAAACTGAAATTGTTTGCAGGGAATTGACCCAAAGGGAGGTTCGGCAAACTGTGATCACGTGGCTAGAAGTATAAATATAGTTTTTATCTATGGAGCATGTCATCTTCATGAGAAAAATCCAAATTTGAAAAAAAAAACTCCCGATAGCGACAGGACTTCGCACAAAGTCCGAAATTGTACCTGTAAGATAATGACGTAATCCCTAGTAGACCGTAATTTAAATTATTGAATTGGATATAAGTTAGAGAAGAATACTTGCAGCGCTGCCACACCATTTACAGCAAACATCATCACGTAAATTCATCAGATATTTCTGAAGTTATTTAATTATGAAATCCCGGACACCTTTTTCAAGATACCTACCTATTTACCAGATAGTATAACAATCTTCTGGCCAAACCAATAAAATGAGAGAGAAAAGAATGAGTTGCAGCGCAATCCACCGTAAACAACTGCCGAGTAATTTATTTACAAAGGATTCCAGTTAGAAGAATATCTTCCTTACCCGGTTGTTGACTGTCGAGGTTAGTTGTTGGGTCCCAGCTCATAGTTATGATGTGAATAATGATACGGATACTCGGAAGAGAAGACATGCGCAATTACCACGCCCGCTAGGAGCTCGCAAAATAATGGATGGCTCCCACCAGAGGTTCGCTCTATCTCCCGCAAGGAAGAAAAAAAGAGTCCGCTCCTTCCTCGTAGTGGCAGAACCTTGGTGCTGTGTTCCTGTTTCATAAAGAAGATGCTTTTGGGGGATTCTGTCATGAAGAAAGGTTTTAAAAAATACTTATATATCCAATCAACATCGATAACATCCGACACCTTAGTTCAATCTATAGCGAGTCACCCACTCGGTGGCCACATGGTCTAAGGTGCTACTATCGCAATAGACTAGACTGCCGAAGACGGGGATATCGGGGTTCAATCCCGGTTAGATGCACTGAGAACGGTTTTCCACTCTCCCTCCACACAAATATGGGTATACTTCCTCTAAATTAAGCCTTCCTAATCCCTAATATGTACATACATTTGCGTTATAAGTACTACATAGGCGTATAGCCCTAATAGGTTGTAAGATGCGGTGCTAAAAAGAAGGAAAAATGCAAGGAAACGAACCCACGACCATGGTGAGGACAGTCCTGTCAGCGCTCGACCTTGAACTTGGTTGCGGTGATGTCATTGAGTTAAGGTTATGGTCGCCGCACCTTGCGACCTTAATCTTGGTCTGATAACACGCCCCTCCCCTCCCGGTTCTATCGACAGGCGCGAGAACCACTCAACCAGCGGTCGGGAGAACTTCTTCCCATTGGTTGACCTCTGTTGCGTTAACTGGTGGATGGTGGGAACACGGCCCGCTGAGGCCACGGCTAATTTGGGCCTGGGAGAAACTATCTGCCAAGGACAGCAACGATTAAAAAAATATTCTCAGTGCTACTAGTCTAGCGTCATCTGTGGCGCACAAGCGGGGCATTTGCCCCCCACTTTAATAACTAAAATATGTAGCACTGAAGTTGTGTCGAATGGATAGGCTAATACACAGGAGAAGGCTTACGATGTGATATTTTAAACCTAAGCTATTACGTAGTACATGAGCGTATACTCGAATGGTTAGTAAGACGCGGTGCTAAAAAAAAGTATACCCAAAGTTACTAATTAGATTAAGGCATAGAAATAATAACCTGGATACATGATATGTGACCTTACCCCCTTCACTAAAGAACATTTCTGAGACCCGCTACAGTGGCCGCGTGGTCTAACGCGCTATTATCGTGTTGAACTAGACTGCCGAAGACGGGGAGATTGGGGTTCTAGCCAGTCGGGTGCACTGAGGGTGGGTTTCTAAACGGTTTTCCACTCTCCTTCCACGCAAATGTGGGTGCATTACCTCTAAATTAAAACCTTCCTAATCCTCAACCCATTAGTGTAATTAGTACATAGGTGTAAACCCGAACGGCTAGTAAGGTGCAGCGCTAAAAAAAATATTCTAAAAACATTTCTGGGTGCGCCACTGTCAACCAAAAAGTTACAAATAAAACTTCTTGGTTTAGGGGTAAAGGGAGATAATTTATTATTCAGTACAACTAAAAAAACTAAGTACACTGCGTACAGTACGTGAGTACGACCCGAAAGGGTAATAAGACACGATGCTAGAAAGATAAAAAAAGTAATTGTAAAAAAAGAAAAGATGACGTGCGCTGGCATTAGCGTGTAGGCCAATAGTGGATTGGAAAAGTACAGTGATAAATTACAATTAGAAAATCCCCCGCTATATACCCCTGAGTTTCTAGGTTCGAACGTCACTGGCAATTCAGTATATTACGAACCTGGTGCCTTATGATCACATGGCCACATGATCACCTTTTTATAAATCTCTTTTATTTTTAAACATAAGAACAAAAATAAATGTACTGTACAATTAATCTGGGAATCATCGGTCTGTACGTATTTTATTTACGCTTATGATGGACTGCCGATGATTTTTGCAGCCATAGTATTGGACCGGCTTGATTATACTCATCAGACACAGATGATCCAACGACTCCATAATCTATTGTTTTGTAACTTTGTAAAAGAAAGGAAAATAATACTACCCCATTCATAAGCAAAGCCTTTAATTTATTTTGTTTCTATGTTTTGTTCAATCAAATTACTACTCTGTAGCGGAACAATCAATTAAAAAAGAGCAATCAAAATAGTTTGAAATAGTGACGACAGTAAAATTATTATTTGCATGAAATCTGCATTTTATTACTTAGCTAAATATTGCTTTTCTCAAGCTGGAGTCAACACTTTTTATTTAATATACGTACAACCCGAACGGATAGTAAAACGCAGTGATGATAATAATAATAATAATGATAATAATATAATTAAATTAATTTGTTTTTAGTGCTAGACTAGACTGTCGATGACAGGGAGATTGGGGTTCAGATACAGGTCGGCTGAACTAGGAGTGGTTTTTTATTAAATTGTTGTTCACCCTCCCTACACGCAAATGCGGGTACACTTCCTTTAATTCAACCTTCCTCATCCCTAACTTATTAGAGTAATTAGTATATATGCGTATTGCCCAAATGGTTAGTAAGAAGCAGTGCTAAAAAAAATTGCAAAAAGATTTTGGCGCCCATGTTTTTAAGATACTCTTATTATAACATATTTATCTAATATATTTTATATTTTCCATGTAATATTATGTTATCATACTAAATGTATTTACATTTATTACATGAGAATTCTGAAAAGAAAAATTTGGAATTGTATGGCCGAACACTCAAAGGGTATAAATTTGGAGTGACCCCACTTTTTTGGGACGTCTGGCAACTATCCGGGCTGACAACAGTTTTGTCCGATTAATTTTACGAATGAATAATGCATTATATGATAACGACAATATCCACTAATATATATATATATATATTATAAGTCATTAATTGGATCGTGTTGAACGTTACTATAATAGATTATCTAGGCGTAGAGGGCGCTGAATACCTCAATATGACCCTGATTCAGATGTATGAAAGTCGTGCTTCTCCTTAAAATGACAGTTGTAAATATTATTTATTATAATTCCTGTAAAATCATTAGTTCATACATTTAAAGAATAAAAAAATAGTTTATATTAATGATTCTTTGAGATTAATTGGTGAATTTTGCTATAGCAACTTTAGTTTTCATTTACATCAAAAGTTAAAAAATATAATACCTAATTTCTCTTAAGGCTGTATGGATGAGAACGCGAGTTGAGGTAAGAATATTTATAATTTTTATAATAAATATTTTTTGGTCAAAATAGTCATAATATTATTAGACTTGTTGGGTAAATGGTCTACTATATTTGTTCCTCTACATTTTATGACATCACATTAAGATTATGATGGGATGTAGGGTACGCAAGTTAAGGTCAGTGTTTTTGCAGTTTTTATAGCAAAAAAAAAAAGGGCCAAAATAAAAATACATTTTTTTACCAGTAGAAACATAAAGTTTAACTTTCTTCACATGGTGCTATCAACTGTTTTTGAGTATCTGAAATGAGCATAGCAGCATTAGAAGATAAACTTTTTTAATTAAAAAAGAAAAAGTTGTCATTAAATTCCAGGACACCCTTGTCATATATTAAAGAACAGTTGAGGTTCCCATGTGAAAAAACTCTATGTTTTTTCTAAAGAATTATTTAATTTCTTTTGACCAAAAACGTTTTGATGTAAAAACTGCAAAAATACATTGTGTGAGAAGCCCCTTAACAAATGAGAAACACTTCCATCTCTACAAGAAAGAACAACAAGTTGCGTTTCATAAACTAGCAAATCTAAACAACAGCACTAAATTTAATGTTGCTTCATGTTAGTTATACCTTCAGAGCTATAATTTATGTTAATTAGCTTCTCTTCACCTACTAGAATCAGTATCATATGATTCATAATTTACCGGCATCGGTAACCACATGATCTGACGCTTTGTGTTGGACTAGATTGCTAATTACGGGTAGATCGGGGTTCGGATTCTGGCCGTGTGTACCGTGGGTTCTCCTAAGTGGATGCCCACCGCCTCTTCACGCATATCCGGGTACATTTCTTCTAAAATTCTACCTTCCTACTTCCATTAATATTATCAATGCGTTTAACCCAAACGGGTACTATGACGAAGTGAAATAATAATTTAAAAAATGCAGCATTTATGCTACTCGCCCTGACCATGCTAAGTTCTCAATTTAAAAATAAAGTACATGTTTTATGTGCTTTGCTATGATAGTAATATATTTTCGTGTAGGCTACATTTGGCTGTGTATAGTCTACATCATAAGCATGTTACTGGAAAAGAAGCTGGAAAACTATAATTTGGTAGGATATCTCCAAATAATTAGATAAAACCTGAAAAGGAGGAATTTCAAAATGGGGCTCCGGAAATATAGATAAATTTTTTTTTATATGAGGTAGAAAATTAAAATTTAGCAAACAGATAAAGGGACAACTCCAAATAATCACTAGGGTCCGAAAACATAAAATGTTTAAATTAAACTCGACTTAGGCAAGGGGGGTATAAATAGGAAAATAACTTTCAAGGATGGTAGAAAATATAAATTTGGCAGGCAGGTAAAAGGACCATTCCAGGTAGCCAGATTATTCGTAGAATTTTAAATTTATATGTGTTCGCTGGACAAATGGGAGGGGTGGGAGAAAATATATAAAATTTCCAAAATACAATCTATTCTCAGTGTGGTCGAAAACTGAAATTCTGAAGGAAGGTAAAATAGCCAGAAAAGTATCAAAATTTTAAATAGAACTCCAGGAAATAAAGGAAAATAGGGGTAAGGATATATATATAAAAAAAACCTTTTAGGTGTGTTGGGAAATGATTTTAAAGGGGGGTGGGGGCAGAATTTCCAAAACTTAAATAACCAACTACTTATTTGAGTGCTAGAGTATTGAAATTTGTCAAGTGTGTTTAGGAACTATTCCAAATAAAGATAAAAGTTTAAACATTTAAATTTCAAAATGAAATTCCGGAAGATAGGGTGAAGGGATAAAAGTAATATAAATAGAAAAAACCTTTAGGAGAGGTAGATCTTTTCTTGGCACCAAGTCTTACTACCCGTTCGGGTTATACGCATATGTAAAAATTACTATAATTTGTTAGGGATGAAGAAGGTTGCATTCAGAGGAGATGTACCCACATTTGCGTGAAGGGAGAGGGGAAAACCATCTCAGAAAAACCACACTAAATACACCCGACCGAGATGCAATCCTTGATCTCCCCGCCATCGGCAGTCTAGTATATTAGACCTACAAGAGTGATGCCTCAGACAATGCGACCATCGAAACGGGTGGTAGGAAATTAAATTGGTCAAGAATGTAGAGGTAACCCTCCAAATAACAAAATTAATGTCAAATATTTTATCTTTATAAGTAATGACTGGTGAAACATTGTGAGGGGAGGAGGATTTGCGATTGTCATAACTAAAAGAATAACATACTTATCCGTGATTGGAATTTGTCATGCAGATGTATGAGGAGCACCCCAAACTGAAATGAAGGTCTGAACGTTCTTAAGTTTAAAAACGGAGAAACATAAAATGGGAAGAGGATGCCCTCAAGATTTCTAAAACTAAAAAAACAAAAAACAAACTAAAACTTATTAGTACAGTAAATTATTGAAATTATTAAAAATAAAGTGTCAAACCCAAATAACCAGAAGATACACTACTAGCTTTAAGTGCTCAAGTCTGTCAAGTGTCTTAGCATATACCGTACTTGAAGCGTTAAAAGAGTATTATTCACAGTGGTACCAATCATGGAGTCAATTGCGCCCGGAGGCTGTCGGTCCAATCCGCAGGTCGTTAAACTTTTAGCTAAAAAAAACCTTCTCTTATAGTCATCCGTTCAAATCGGAATATGGAGGTATAAGGATTCAACACAGGTCGTGGATTTATCTTAGATTGAATCTCACCAGTCTTGTTCTTTTAACCGAACAAAACACCGATCATGGTCCACTTATTACAATACATCCGGGCTAGCAGCATATTTAATATGATAGTAGATGAGAAAGGATAATTAGAGTAAATGTACTCACATTTGTGAGAAAAAATGGTGGAAAACAATTTATTAAAAACTACACCTTCAGTATAGGAATCAAGCCATGACCTCCCAACACCAGAAAGCCAAACTGGGAGAGCTTGACGTTTAGTCTGCGTGCCCAGCGATGCGTTTGCTTGATTTTTAGAATATTGAACGTTGTTATTATGTCACAAACATTCCAAATCCACTTTAAAAGGGACGCGTTTCTTAGATAAATAATTATAATTTATTTTAGTATGTTTTCTCTTTAAAAAATGAAGGTAAAAAAGCTAATACTACAATGAGTAATTATTTTACCAAAAAATTATGTGAATGTAAATAAGGATAATTTTATGGAACAGTTGTTTTTAAAGTTTGTTTTACACAATATTATACATGGCTTAAAAGTAATACAAGATTACACTCGACACGTATGAATTTGTAGCTATAGAAACTTTGGTGACTCATTTACAAAATACAATTGACCCTTGTTCAACCCCTTCAGGGCTACCAAATAATGTATGATTTGTATCCTACTGTTTTACCACCAATATTAAGCTACTGCATCTATAGTTGGACATTTAGCGTTAACTGTGTTGTCCTAGGTTAAGTAGCATGAAGGCTAGTGTTTTTTTATTCTTTGCGTCTTAGATCCATGCGGGTTATACTCATACATTAATTACGCTAGTAGAATATAAGTGAGAAAGGTAGAATTTTAGAAGAAATGTAGAGTGAAAGAGTTTAGGAAAAATCACCCTTAGTACATCCGTCCTGGATTCAAACCCTGATATTCCCGTCATCTCAGTCCATTCTTTTGTGGGATGGATATTTAGTCCGTATGAATAACAATGTGGCTGATAAATACTCAAAATAATATAAAATATTTTATATTAATTTTAAAATATTAGCTTAAATTGTTTTATTCTAATAAAACGAAACCATCTCTTGAAATTCCCATCTCTCCTTAGTGAAAGATTACCCCGCTTCAGTGGCGTAGTTAGCTAACGAAATTGTTTTGTGTTGAGCTAGACTGCCGATGATGGGAAGATCGAGGTTAGGAATCTCACTCGGGTTAACTGGGATGTGTGTCTTAAATGGTTTTCCACTACACCTTCGCGCAAATGCGGGTTCATTTCCTCTATATTTACCTCTACTAATTCCTAACCCATTAGCGTAATTAGTACTTAAGCGTATAGCCCGAACGGGTAGTAAGACGCGGTGTTAAGTATTATTATTATTACTAGTGAAAGATATTGATGGGTCAATGGAAGTGTTGTACTCACAGTGATTCCTCCAAGTGTGTGTCCCCGGAGACCTAGCAGTCGACTCTAGAAGGACAACTATTCGCGCACTCCACTGCAATCCACACCACACGCACCACTGTCCGCGAGATGCCAATAGCCTCCTTCCGTGCCACTACTTATAGCCTCCGCTCGCCATCCGAGTCTGCCTTTTTGACGTCATCGAACCAGTGGCCCTACTTGCCCTTACCACACACACCCGTACACGTGGCTCAGTGGTTGGAGTGGTTCAAGGGGCCCTGGATCGATTCCGGGTGATGCTGACGGATGTTTTCACCATTTGTATACAGACACGTCCTCTTATTAAATTTAGTAACTAGGATTAGGTGTAGTATTTGACATAATGTCATAGGTCAGTTAGTTTGTAAGTCGTGTTTACAAAGTGCGTGTTAAATATCGCTAGTAATAAGAAAGTTAAATAAAATGTATAAACAAAATCTATACAAAGTGGCCTTGATGTGAGACGCACCGAATTACTCAGAGGTAGAGCATTGGCAAGCAAAACCACACGTGCCGAGTTCGATTACCGCGTTCGGGTGGTCAATTTTTACTTAATTGAGTTTATAAACATGGTTTGTTAATAGTTGTTTCATGTTAAAAAAATTATACTTTTATGTTTAAACCGGCTATTAATCAACGAATTAATCTAAGGATCAATGATGAGGAGGCTGTTTTGATAAGAAATGCACCCATGCTAGCGTTGAGAGAAGATTAGAAACACACAGTGCTAAATCACATTTGTAAAAGCACCACATTGGATCCGATTGGTGTTTGAGCCTTTATTTCTCTGTCAACGGGGATAAAAGGCAATGTGAGTTCAACTCCTTATACTCCTTGGCCACCTGTAGCAGGGTTGGAGGGTGTGGGGGTGATTGTATGTTGGATTGGGTTCTATCTCTTCCCATGTTTTGATTATAAGCCTGATGTAATGCAGTTTTTTTTACGTTGTCACCTATTTCAAATAATACTTGAAGAAATATTGCGACTAGCTCTGTGGCTTAAGGTCCAAGATCAACATCATTGACATTTTCATTAAAAAAAAAGTTGCAATATTTCTCACATAGACTTTTATAAAAATGATCCTTTTCACACAATAAACCTATTTGTAATATTTTTAAATCGTAAGATTTTCATTTCAATGTGAAAAAAATTATAATAAAGTCAAGATATTCATTTCAACAATAATAACAACAACAATAACAACAAAAAGAGTCTTAAAAGCACAAGGTAAGATCTTATTTTCTTATCATTGATGTTATCAGATCATTAATTAAATAGAAAATAATAGCGTTAAAAAAATATCTGTTGCTTCAACATTATAAATTACCCGCTTTAGTGATGGCTTGATCTCTATTCTCGTGTTAGATAAGACTACCGAAGACGAGGAGATCAGGGTTCGATCCCGGTCGGGTGCTTTGAGGGTGGTATTTCCTAAATGGTTTTCCACTCTCCTTCCACACAAGTGCGAGTGCACTTTCTTTCAATTAACACTTCCTAATCTCAAAACCATTAGTTTAATTAGTACATAGGTGTGTAATCCAAACGGGTATAAGACGCGACCCTTCCTTCACCTCTGACAAGACGTGTATTAATCACAACTTGTGAATGTGAGGAATGCCAGGCCTCCACCGTGGTTCGGATTCCACGTTAAACTGTAGGTCCTCCATTTCATCTACAATCACCCTTCCATTACACATTAGCGTAAGTGCGTATAACCCGAACGGGTAGTAAGACGCGGTACTTAAATAATAATAATAATAATAATAATAATAATAATAATAATAATAATAATAATAATAATAATAATATAGTAAGACGCGGTGCTAAAAAAATCCATTATAAGTTAGAATTTATTTTAAATGCTCTCTAAAATTACGTTATTTGAATGAATGACTGTTTTAAAATTATTTTATAATAATAGCCCTTCATATTTTAAGTCGCTCTGGATAGATACATGAATTATTTTACTTTATCAATTCATAAAAAATGTTGTTTATAATTAAATATTCAATTAAGGAACAGTTTCACACTTTCATTAGAGTAAAAATGTGCTATAAAGTAGGCTTAAATTTAATTGAAATGCGCATCCCAAATTTTGAGGGTCACTAAAAATTATTCCCATTCACAATTATTGTCCAACAAATGCCAATGGGACATATTACACGAAAATAAATGAAGCTGTTGATTTTTAAATGGGTATTATGCTAGTTAATATAATAATAGTTCCATTAATTTGTATAGCGACAGTGGAATACCTTAAAATTAATGTTACTTCTACAAATGACCTGGCTAAGGAAACTTCAACGCATGTAGAAGACACTAGCTTTAGATAAAATAAAATAAAAATACACACACACACACACACACATTAAAAGAGATTTAAAAATACCATAGTAAATTGTAGGGATGAGGAAGGAACCATTTTAGAGGTAATTTGTGTGGAAGGAGAATGGGAAACCATCTGATAAAAACCATCTTCAGTAGACCGGACCAGGATTAGATCCCCGATCTCTTCATCATCAGAAGACAAGTCTAACACGAGAGTGACACCTTTTAGACCATTCAGATACTGAAGTGGGTATTTAATAATTTAAATTGCATTTTTATTACTTTTCGATTTTTAATGTATAATGATTCGGCACTTAATTAGCTTGTATAATTTATGTTAAGCTATACAAAGTTTTTTCTTTAGTATTTGTGGTAATTTATGAAAGATAGGATAATTGCTAGCTGTAGGAATTTAAAAGCAATTAGCTCAGGACCCTTGGCTAAGTCCACCAATGAGCTATCCTGGAGTCGTCCTGTGCCAAGGTCATTGTTCAATCATTTTTAAGGCAGAGTCTGTGATGGACATGTGTTTATCATCAGCTAACAAAGAGATTAATAATGCAGCCACCGCCTACTGCTGAATCGCTATATCCTGGATAGCTCAGTGGTAGAGCATTGGTGCACTTAACCAAAGGTCCCGGATTTTATTCCCGTGTCCAGGTGGTCATTTTTTCAAATTTAAGAATATGATACTTGATACGAATACATCCGCAACCAGAAGATCATTTACATCTCTAAGCTTCGCTAGTCATGTACATTTAATTAAATTAATGATTGCTTATCTCCATATCTAAAGAAAACCAAACACATTGAAAAAGATTTCAAAATATTAAAGTAAATTGATATTATATAATATTTTTATGTTTCATGAATTTTACAGCCCAATCAAGCTCCGCTACACTTGCACCAACATACTAGGGGTGATGACGTGTAATTTAGAGGAGGTACACCGAAACTTGCGTGGGAGACAAGGGGGAAACCATCAAGGGCAGGGGTCGGCAACTGGTCCATCGAGATATATCGATTGATATCATGTCAATTTCAGTCGATCACGTAAGAAACCTACAGGCTACATTGTCATTAAAGGCGATCTTTTGAGTCTTTTAATATAGTAAATAATATTTGAGTGTGACCAAAAAGTCTTGATCGGGAATAATTGGTAATGTTAAAAGAAAATTAAATAATTTAATATGAAAAAATATATATATGATCTATTCTATATTTAGGTCTAGAAGGGTGGTGACATAAGTATTTGGGAAGATTGATTTTAGGAAATAAAGCAAATATCTACAGAAAAAAATGTTAAAAGTAGAGTGGAGAAACGAAGAGGGATCGCGGGACCTTTGATAAATTTTTAAGCTGATCGAGGCCCAAAAAGGTTGCCAACCCCTGATCTAGGTAAAAACATCCTTAGTACACACCCAGGATTTGAACTCCGACCTCCTGTCAACAGCAGCCAGAGTATACAAGTTCAACATTTAGTCCGCGTGCTAACCAACAGCTCTTATTTTTAAAAAGGATGTTATATTTCTACGACATCCGATAAACAGTATTATCAGCGGTAAGATTAGAAAAGCAGGGGGAGGGGAGTTTTCTCACCCCCCACACCCACAAGTCCCCCTGGATATTAAATAATTTATAAACATGTGAAGAACAACTATAATCTATTCCAGAGCAATGAAGATGTGTCAAGACCATAGACTAAATATTAATACCAGGCTTACGACTTGATATTCAAAAGGTATAATACCTCCTTACACATTAAGGGTGCCACTAAAATTTTGAATTGGGGGGTGGGGGGAGGATAAGACAAAGATAATATTATTTATTTAGCAGCGCTTCTTACTATCCGTTCGGGCTATACGCTTAAGTACTAATTACGCTGATGAACTAGGAATGAGGAAGGTTGAATATAGAGGAAGTGAACCCGCATTTGTGTAGAGGAAGAGTGGAAAACCATCTAGGAGGCCACCCCCCAGTTTACCTGAGTGAGATTCGAACCTCGATCTCCCCGTTCTCGGAAGTCTAGCTCAACACTAAACTAAAGCGTTAGCTAACTACGTCACCAAGGCGGATCTGACTGCTACAGATAACATGACTTGATGTATGAATATATTAAAATTATTTTAGAAACCTTAGTAACACCAGATTCAGAGTATAATTATGCTAATGTGTTAAGGATGAGGCTATGCTGGATTTATAAAAAGAGTTTGCTTGTAGAGAGAGAGTGTAATACCACTTAGAAAAAACACCAAACCTGGATTCAAACCCCGATCTTCCCGTCATAGGCAGTCTAGCCTGTTGCGAGATTGATGCCTTAGAACATTCAACCACCGAAACGGATGTTAATACCTTAGCAGTAACCAAGAATAAAGATATAACAGCGATGTCAGTTATAACGACATATTTCAGGGCCCGCGCCAAAATAAGTGGGGCTCGCGTCCTATCACGGGAGGTGTTTAGAATCAAACACTAGCCCACGCGACCCCTGCAGGGACACCGCAATAATCTGCGCGTTGACCCACTGAACTGGAGTGTCAAGCCCGTGTCCCGCCAAATAGCGCGTCCTTGCCCTTGGCAGAGAGCCACAACGACCCGCGCTACTTGCTCAAACTAATCAAACAGACGGGAAGTGCCAATGCTTGATGGTCGAGTGGTCACGCTGTTTTTTGGTATATAAATATATATATATATATATATATATTATGCAAGGCCGTAGCCAGCCAATAATTTCAGGGGGGTTTGGTGGGCCCATCCCCCAATTTACGGAGGCTAGAAAAAATTCTAAATAAAAAACTGTTCTAGAAGCTATCTGAAGTGTCTTTTATGGCAACACTACCCCCAACTATCGGAGGCTAGGACAAATTCTAATTATTAAACGGCTCTAGAAGCTCTCTAAAGTGTTTTTTTATGGTAACATAACCCATTAACTGCCGAAGGCTAGGACAAATTCCAGATATTAAACAGTTCTAGAAGTTCTCTAAAGTGTTTCTTTATGGCAACATAGTCCCCTAACCGCTGAAAAATAGGAACAATTCTAAATAATAAACACCTCTGGAAGCTCTCTGAAGTGCTTTTTATGGTAACACAGCCCCCTAATTTGTATTTGTACCTTAATTTTGATATTGTTTGAACCATAAATAAAGCCATATATATTTTGTTCATAAAATTTTGGGGGGGGGGTTGAACCCTGAAACCCCCCCCCCCCGACTACGGCCTTGTATATATGTGTGTGTGTGTGTGTGTATCAAAACTGCCCATCTCACACAATGACAACATTTTGTAAACCAGCCGTTTTTATTGACCATTTCACACACTTAAACCCAGGCATTGTAGTATCTTCTTTAAGCGTAGCTGAAATTCGTTTTAAAATATAATATTTAACTAACTTAACTTAATCCAACCTTCCATTTTAAAACGATTAAAAGCTAAAATAACTTAAAGACCAAACCTTTTCTTCACTTGTCCATTTCACGAACCGGGCAAAAACCCGTCTAGTTCATAATTATTGGATAATGTATTGAGCTGCCAAGTTCATGAAATGGTCAGTTTCACATATATTTACTATCTTTTCTTTCGAATAGACATTCGGAGCACCTTTTAGAAAACACGAGCGCTAGGTATTGATAATATGTATAAAGAGTGACAGATGCAGATCACGTGAATTGACGTATGAATATGTGAAAGTAGATCTAGTCAATTTTTTTAGCTGTCAGATATGTTCCTTAGTAAGAAAAGTATATATTTAAGAAAATTGTTATGTTCATATATATACAAACTATATATATATTTGTATATGTATTAACATAACCATTTTCTACTCTCTCTCTCTCTCTCTATATATATATATATATATGAACATAACAATTCTCTTAAATACTATATATATTATATATATATGAACATAACAATTCTCTTAAATACTATATATATACTGTATATATATATGAACATAACAATTCTCTTAAATACTCTATATATACTGTATACATATATATATATAAAACATAAAAATTTTCTTTGATATATTTGTATACTTTTCTTACTAATGAACATATCTGACAGCTAAAAACATTGACTAGATCTACTTTCACTTCACATACTTCATATATATATATATATATATATATATATATATATATACTGTATATACTATATATATATACCCTGATTTTGGTTGGAAGAACAGTAGAGAGAATTCAAACAAATTTATTTCCGGACAACATTGAGAGCATTTTAGTACCTATATTATTTGTGTTATTTTATAGGTATTGATAATATTGATCAAAAGTGAGAGCTACAGATAACATGATTTTATGTATAAATATACAGTATTAAAATTGTTTTAGTAACTTTAGTTACTAACTTTTACTGTTCTTCCTACCAAAACCATACTGTATGAGGTAAAAGTAGTGTTCTGGCCCATATAGTACAGCGCTCTGATTGGTCGGTTTTGGTCACGTGACCACGCCCCCTCGCTCTGATTGGCTGTTGGCTTTTCCCCCTCCCCTCTGCTCCCCCGGTAACGGGTTTTCCCGATGACGTCATCGCTCTGTCGCAACCCGGCGCCAATTTGGTGGCTTGACAAGACAGGAATAGATCGTGACGACCTTGAATGATGTCGCAACCTCTCCCCCCCACCCTACTGTGGTAATGGGTTTTCCCTGTGTCGCAACCCGGCGCCAGTTTGGTGGCTCGACCAGGGAAGTCGAGACAGGAATAGATCGTGACCTTGAAACCGTGAGTTAGGTCATTGACCCTGGCAACTCTCCCCCCTGGCAATGGGTTTTAGGTTGCAACACGACCTTGAATTAGGTCCCCCACCCCCTATTTGGTAATGGGTTTTCCCTGATGACTGGCGCCGGTTTGGCGGGTTGACAAGACAAGTCGAGACAAGAATAGATCACGAGAGGGCCATCTCGTAGGGGGTTGGGTATATAGGGGGAGACCCGCTCGCTCGTCTATTTATAAGCGCCTGTAGAGCGGTTCAAGATGGACAAGTTACAACAGTTGGTGAATATTGTTGACGCCGTGCAGACCGTAAAATTGAGTGATCTAACCGTGGATCAAAAGTACTCGCTGGATAAATTAAAGGCTGTCAATACAAAGTTCGGGAGACGCCTAATAGCCTATCTAGATGGCGAGTTTTGTGTATTTTTACCTTGTCGTTTCGGTACTCTAACAGATGAAGACGTGTGTGAGCTTAATAACGAAAAATTGGTATTTACCTGCGCCGGAGTAAAACCCGGTTCACCTACCATTGTGAACTTTGAACGTGTTTAAGAGTCAAGCAGTTAACAACAACAACATCGGGCAGACGGGTAGTTAATACTTGTGCACGGTGGACCCTACAAACCATACAGCACGTTTTATAGCTCACGGGTACGCTCACCATGTTTAATTTAACGTTTGTGGGTCATACGGTTACGGGTTGTGCCTATATGACAGGAGAAAATATTCACAGTGTGGTTGTGAGCGATAGACAGGTAATTTACAAAATAGTGAACCAAGACAGAGAGGAGCGAGGCTACATCGAGTTTTGCGACTCTACCTGTCACACGATAAGAGCGACTAAAGTACTACCCTACGAGAGAATCGAGGAGACTTACCTGTGTGATATGACATGTGCTGTGTACAATTTCCGCCAAGGGGACGTCGTGGCCGTGTTGCCAAGGCCTCCACCACCCTTCAGAGCTCCATACCACCCGCCACCACCACCCTTCACGGCACCGCAGTCAACGCCCCCGCCCCCAGAGTCACCGGCGTACCCGCCCCCAGAGTCACCGGCGTACCCACCCCCAGAGTCACCGGCGTGCCCACCGCCAGAGTCGTCTGCCTACCAGTACTCACAGCCAGAGTCACCCGCGTGCTCACAGTCAGAGTCATCTGCCAACCAGTACTCACAGCCAGAGTCACCCGAGTGCCCACCACTAGAGGAGGAGGAGGAGGTAAAATCCGAAGAACCCGCAAATCTCGAGTGTTTAACAATGTACAAAAACTTATCCAAACGTTAAAATTATGGGTGAAACGCCCGATGACTACATAATAGGTCTGGGCAGATTCGGTAACGTCTTACTTCCAAAGTCTGCCTATTATTTGGATTGTAAGCGGTTTAAATCTAAAGCACGTTGTATGATATATCTCGGAGGACAAAGTGTAATGTTTAAAAGTGAATTAATAAACTAGGCGCACTCATGTTGTCGTAGAACTCTGCTGACGTCATTGGAGCTAGTGGTAGACATTTTGAGAGGGGGAACGCAGTTTGTGAGTAGAGAACGTTGCCGCTTGAGCGAGAGGTTTTTTTTTCACAGGGATATTTCTTTCGTTGCATTTCCGATTACCATTATGCCATATAAATGCTGCATTTGTAAGGGGGCCTACGCAAAGCTCTCCAGCCTTATTCGCCACAAACATCAATGTCATCAAACATCTCAAAATACTGCTCACCAGGATGCCTGTTGGGACGAAGAGGTATTGTGCAATGCGTTAGACAGGATCGAGAAAGAAGAATACAACCGTGTAAAGTGCTTAAACGAACTTGAGAAAAACAAAAGTTATAACGTTATGCTATCGGAAGAGATCCCCAATGAACCGAACGTTAGCGTGCTCGAGAATGTTGGAAGAGTAAGATTTCCATGTAAAAATATTGGAGACATTGTCAATAGACATTCTAGTGCCTCGCAGCGTGTCCTGTACTATTTTGGATGTGACTCGTACTCATTTTCTAGATGGTAAAAAATTATATTCTCTCCTGATGTTTTTAGTGACTATATGGTTTTTTCCTTGCTATCACATGTTGCACTCTAATCTTAATTACTTGTATTGGTCACAAGGCCTAAAAAATCAATCTATGTTGTTGTTGTTTTTGTAGCTTCTCGTTATGAATGTTTTAAATACATTAATTGTTGATTGTCAATAAAAAAACTAGCAATAAAATGTTGTTTTTTTAAACCCTATAATATGTTGTGACTAGAAGGAGATGACAATATACATGGGGCAACAATACCAGAATAAAATATAAAATGTGAGCCACACACACACACACACACACACACACACACGTTCACTTATAAATTATAATTGTGGTGGCGTTATATTGCTACCACAGCCAAAGAGAAAGCAAAGTAAAAGGAATTAATTAATGTTTGAGACCAAACTTCCAGGCTAAATAAACTTGTATGATTTAATTATTTTATTCATAATGTTTGAGACAGAGGTTCTAGGCTAAATAAACTTGTATTTATAGGATCATTCTGCACTATCTAGTAACTAAACATTTTTTCAATATCTTGGGATAGCACGTATATATTTAATTACTACTTGGACAATAATTCAAACATCCAAACGGGGTAGGAATAGTGAAAGTATTTATGAGAGGTAAGTGTACTTGCATTTGCATGGAAGGAGAGCTGGAAATACCATCAGTGTTCGAATTTCTCAACCAATCATACAGGCAGAGCCTCGCTTAGTTACTTGTACAATTCACAAGACCTAAATAATATTGATTTATGTGTTATTATAATTTTTTAAATTCTTGGTAGAATATGTTTGGTTGGAGAATCAAAGACAGTAAGGAGATGCGGTGTCTACACCAAAATCAGCGGTCGGAGTGATGTTCTAGGGGAGAGAGAGAGAGAGAGAGAGTTCGGTTGTAGACGTTAAAACACAAACATAACAGTTTATAATATTTATTCACACAACACTTAAACAACAAAGAAATATTATTTTCGCGATATATTTTGATATATATAAAACTTTGGCAATAAATTCATAAGTAATACAATTATACATTTAAATTCACTAATATATAACCTTCACATAAATTAATATGTTGTTGTTGTTGTTGATAAGTTTTAAATATGAAACTATAGCTGATGACCTGATATATAACATTTACACTAAGCATATCAGCAACTCAAACAACAAAGAAATTCAGTTAATTAATGCTCGCAAAAAAAAAAATTTTGATATAATAATATATAAACTTTTACCAAAAAAATCATAAGTAATACAATTATGTGGGTCTTGAAATTATTTTAAATATATATAACTTTCACGTAAATTAATATGTTGTTGTTAAGTTTTAAATATGATTTTATATCTGTTGACATAATATATAACATTTACACTAAGCAAATTAGCAACTCAAACAACAAAGAAATTCAGTTAATTAATGTTCGCAAAAAATATTTTGATATAATAATATATAAACTTTTACAAAAAATCATAAGTAATACAATTATATGGATCTTGAACTTATTTTAATATATATATATATATATATATATATATATAATTTTCACATAAATTAATATGTTGTTGTTGTTGTTGTTAAGTTTTAAATATGAAACTATAGCTGATGACATGATATATAACATTTACACTAAGCAAATTAGCAACTCAAACAACAAAGAAATTCAGTTAATTAATGTTCGCAAAAAATATTTTGATATAATAATATATAAACTTTTACCAAAAAAATCATAAGAAATACAATTATATAGATCTTGAAATTATTTTAACTATAAGGCGGTGTTATTAATTTACAACGGGAACAAACCAGTACACATGCTAAGATACATAGGTAATAAATATATGTATTAAAATGTTGCAAACTCTGTAGGAGAAAATGCTACTAATAAAGACACGTAAACATTGTTTTAAATACTTATAAAATATTCATTTTTAGCGGGCCTACTTGAGAAGCCCCGTTTAAATAACAATAAAGTAATGTATAAGTCTAATTGTAAAATTTTTAATGAGGCAAGCTATTTGTAACGACGCTGATGAAGGAATCGCACCAATGATACATTTTTAGGCCATTCCGGGAATCGAAGCCGGGACCCTTGGCTCGCTGGTCAGGCATGCAGGTTTCGGCTGAATATATTTATGTTTACGAAATACTTTGCTCTAGCACTTTACTACCAGAAATAAACGGGTAAGCCCCAAGACTGCTGCATTTCTCTTTTGAACCATCTAAGACTCCAATTTGGCAGTAGACATGGCACCTGACAATGGCCACAAGCGTGAGATAAAAGCTGATGTCGACCAGGTGAAATGTGTAACAGCATTTGCCATGCGTTTGTTGCCCTCTAAGGGACGTCACAGGGCGAGGTGTGTACCCACATTTGCGTGTCATTGACATTCGAACCCTCCAACACCGCCCGAATGAGACAGATACAATAATAAAATAATAAAATTATTTATGTACCGTCATTTTTTCAGGGCTGAAATGTGAAAACAGTAAAAGTTATTATTTATGCTTTCTCCTGCTAGATATCACCGATGGCATTCGAACCCGGGACTTGTGGCGTTTGTCGACCATGCAGGGAATTTAACTCTGGACCTTTTGCAGAGTGTGTGTAATAAAATAAACTTGAACCCTAGGACAGCTACAAATACAGTCCAGGGCAGTTAATGTATCACTATGAACGGTTAAACCTACATTTTCAAGCATACAGGGAATGGAAATCAGGACCCCTCGCAAAGTGTGTGTAATAAAATAAACTTGAACCCTAGGACAGCTACAAATACAGTCTAGGGCAGTTAATGTATCACTATGAAGGGTTAAACATACATTTTCAAGCTATACAGGGAATCTAACTCTGGACCTTTGCAGAGTGTGTGTAATAAAATAAACTTGAACCCTTGGACAGCTTCAAATACAGTCCAGGGCAGTTAATGTATCACTATGAACGGTTAAACCTACATTTTCAAGCATACAGGGAATCGAAATCAGGACCTTTCGCAAAGTGTGTGTAATAAAATAAACTTGAACCCTAGGACAGCTACAAATACAGTCCAGGGCAGTTAATGTATCACTATGAAGGGTTAAACATACATTTTCAAGCTATACAGGGAATCTAACTCTGGACCTTTGCAGAGTGTGTGTAATAAAATAAACTTGAACCCTAGGACAGCTACAAATACAGTCCAGGGCAGTTAATGTATCACTATGAACGGTTAAACCTACATTTTCAAGCATACAGGGTATCGAGATCAGGACCCCTCGCAAAGTGTGTGTAAAAAAATAAACTTGAACCCTAGGACAGCTACAAATACAGTCCAGGGCAGTTAATGTATCACTATGAACGGTTAAACCTACATTTTCAAGCATACAGGGAATCGAGATCAGGACCCCTCGCAAAGTGTGTGTAAAAAAATAAACTTGAACCCTAGGACAGCTACAAATACAGTCTAGGGCAGTTAATGTATCACTATGAAAGGTTAAACCCTCATTTTCACCCCATGTCTGGAATGGAACTAGGGTCCTTGGCTAGGCAAACAAACAAATTATCATGCGCGAAGAAACCGGCCTCGGTACACACGCACGACAGACAAGCGTGAGATAAGAGCTGATCTTGACTAGGTGAAATGTGTAACATGTTATGTCCAAAAGGTGAAAAATCAATTATTATTCTATAATAATATTTCTGTATGTGACCAATTAATAAGTACTATGATGTATTCATAAAAAATAAACACATAGTTTTGTTGATCACAATAACCAGTCTGTAATTATAAACTTTAAACCAAATTGTTCTAATATGTTTAGCAAAATTTAAATTTTCAAAAATAAATTATTTGTAAATTACCCGAAATTATTTGGTATATGTGAAAAAAAGTATGTTATTCTTATAGATCATGAAAAAACTAATCCCTGATTTTAATTTTGAATTCAATTTTCCCGGTTAGTTAAAAAAAATTCAAACTTTCTATAAATTGTCGTAAGTAAACTACGCTTGAATTAATTTATTTTAGATAAATAAAGAAAATGTGTTATTGGTGATGTAAAAGAATTCCTCCGATACCAATTTTGAACCAGATCACTCAAGCTATTTTTTAAATATTCAAAATTAAAAAAACAAAACAAAAAAGATATACAGCTTAGTTTGTCATTTTTATGCCAAACACTCCATAAATACTATATATATATATATATATATATTTACATTTTAAGCAAAATCATTCTAGATATTTTCAAAATAATTTGAATTTTTAAAAATCACCCTACAAAAATCATAAGGCCAACAGATAGCATTTAAGTTATAGTGGGATCGTGGTGAGAAAGTAGTTTCTGACACTTAAGAAAGTTACTTAAATTACTTTCATTCATATATTCATTCGTCAGATGATAAAATCTGCAACTGTCACTTTTGACAAATCGTATTAATGATGAAAAAAATATAATAAAATAATGTGCAATTTTTTTCATATCTTTAGTAATGTCATTGGTGCTGAGTTAAAATTTTGTAGTAGAAATTCTTAAAACTTCTTGTAGGCCCTAAATGATTTTTAGCACAGTGTTTTAATAACCGTTCCAGTTATAACACGCTTAAGTACTATTTACGCTAACGGATTAGGAATCGGGAAGCTTGAACCCACATTTGCGTGGAAGGAAAGTGGTAACCCATTTAGAGAAAAAAAACCTCAGTTCACCCCGCCAGAGATTCGAACCTCAATCTTTCCCAGTCCTCGGTAGTCTAGCTCAGCACAAATCTAGCGCGTTAGCCAACAGTACACCTCGGCAGGTATTCAAATCCCCCAATACGGACTCGAACCCCGATATCTTTCACCATGTGCTTCATGCCCTCTAATTACCAAACCCATTCTTTTCCCTAAAATACGTTGTGACAGAAAGGCGCTGGCAATATACACGTAACAGCTTTGCCGGAATAAAATATTAAAGAGCGCAGAAGTGAGCCCGCATTTGCGTAGAGGGAGAGTGACAAACTACCGCCAGGTCTAGGACAGCACTATCGCCATATACTAAGTTGCACGGAGTTCGAATCCTGGTCCACTGGCTGGCACTTTCATTGGCCAGATGATTATATTTGACATATGCTTGGTAACAACATAATTACTTTTATTTTGAAAATTACTCTAGTTATTCACAAAACCCAGTCCTTCCTAATTTAACACTATGAAAGATGCGACCAACAGTTTTTTTCTTAGAGCTACAATCAGCTTTGGAATAGAAAGGGAAATTTCGATGTTGCAAGCATGTTCTATCTTACAAGTCTCTAGGAGCATTGACATTCAGGTATATTTCTGTCACAAATGGTCTTGTGAATAAGCAGCTCTGACCTCTGATAAACAGTATGAAATTCCCAAGCCCTCAGTGTTTCATAATGGGCCGTTCAAATTGGAACCCCCGAATTTAGCATGTATGAACCCAGCTATCTTTTGTAATGTACATCATGACATAACTTGAGATCCAAAGGAGTTTTTAGCATCGCTAATGACTGCTGGAACGGTAATTCCTTCCAACGTCTTTACGTTGATAAATGCATCGTCATTTGCGCAACCGAATAGTTAATACACATTAGTACTAATTATTATCATGATTTTAGAGATTTGTAAAGCTATATTTAGAGGAAGTGTAACCGCATTTGCGTGGAGAAAGAGTTGAAAACAGGCATCAGTACACTCTACTGGTATTTGAACTTCGATCTCCCTGTCATCAGTAGTCTTGTCTATCACGAGAGTAGTGCATTAGACCACACTGTCACCGAGTTTGGTGAAATCATGTTGACCAAATTAAATGATGCCGAAAAGGTTTTCCAAATATTAACTGTCTCATTTCACCTTTGTTCTAGCTAGTATTGGATTAATACTGAAAAAATGTACAATTAAAAGGCCTGCACTTTACCTCTGTCGTTAGTGTGTTTGCCTACTAAGCAATAGGTCCTGATTCGATTCCCAGAATGACCTGAAAATGATTCATTAGTGGGATATGGCTTTCCCCCCTTTCATAGTGATTCATTTGCGGTAGGGGAATGGGTGTTCTGTATGTTATAGATTTAAGTTAGATTGTAAGTTGTGTGCTGATATAATCAGTCGGACGAATGTTAAAATAACTTGGATATTGTTGGGTGCCACTGTCCCCAAGACAAATTTGCTGCGTGCTTGTAAAAGAATGTAGATATACCTCTTTCTCTCTCTCTCTCTCTCTGAAGAAGCGACTGAGACTGGTATTTGTCTGTTAATAGAGTTTTGATTTAATCTCTGTCGAGCGTCTCGCGTCATTGGTCAAGACGTCTAAGAATTCACTTGTGAAAGGTCACTTTAAGTGATGCGTTAGCATGTCTGCCCACTGAGCCAAGTGTCCAGAGATAGATTTCTAGTATGGATGAAATGCAGGTTTAACCTTTCATAGTGTTAAATTAGGAAGGACTGGGTTTTGTGAATAACTAGAGTAATTTTCAAAATAAAAGTAATTATGTTGTTACCAAGCATATGTCAAATATAATCATCTGGCCAATGAAAGTGCCAGCCAGTGGACCAGGATTCGAACTCCGTGCAACTTAGTATATGGCGATAGTGCTGTCCTAGACCTGGCGGTAGTTTGTCACTCTCCCTCTACGCAAATGCGGGCTCACTTCTGCGCTCTTTAATATTTTATTCCGGCAAAGCTGTTACGTGTATATTGCCAGCGCCTTTCTGTCACAACGTATTTTAGGGAAAAGAAAGGGTTTGGTAATTAGAGGGCATGAAGCACATGGTGAAAGATATCGGGGTTCGAGTCCGTATTGGGGATTTGAATACCTGCCGAGGTGTACTGTTGGCTAACGCGCTAGATTTGTGCTGAGCTAGACTACCGAGGACTGGGAAAGATTGAGGTTCGAATCTCTGGCGGGGTGAACTGAGGTTTTTTTTCTCTAAATGGGTTACCACTTTCCTTCCACGCAAATGTGGGTTCAAGCTTCCCGATTCCTAATCCGTTAGCGTAAATAGTACTTAAGCGTGTTATAACTGGAACGGTTATTAAAACACTGTGCTAAAAATCATTTAGGGCCTACAAGAAGTTTTAAGAATTTCTACTACAAAATTTTAACTCAGCACCAATGACATTACTAAAGATATGAAAAAAATTGCACATTATTTTACTATATTTTTTTCATCATTAATACGATTTGTCAAAAGTGACAGTTGCAGATTTTATCATCTGACGAATGAATATATGAATGAAAGTAATTTAAGTAACTTTCTTAAGTGTCAGAAACTACTTTCTCACCACGATCCCACTATAACTTAAATGCTATCTGTTGGCCTTATGATTTTTGTAGGGTGATTTTTAAAAATTCAAATTATTTTGAAAATATCTAGAATGATTTTGCTTAAAATGTAAAATATATATATATATATATATATAGTATTTATGGAGTGTTTGGCATAAAAATGACAAACTAAGCTGTATATCTTTTTTGTTTTGTTTTTTTAAATTTGAATATTTAAAAAATAGCTTGAGTGATCTGGTTCAAAATTGGTATCGGAGGAATTCTTTTACATCACCAATAACACATTTTCTTTATTTATCTAAAATAAATTAATTCAAGCGTAGTTTACTTACGACAATTTATAGAAAGTTTGAATTTTTTTTAACTAACCGGGAAAATTGAATTCAAAATTAAAATCAGGGATTAGTTTTTTTCATGATCTATAAGAATAACATACTTTTTTTTCACATATACCAAATAATTTCGGGTAATTTACAAATAATTTATTTTTGAAAATTTAAATTTTGCTAAACATATTAGAACAATTTGGTTTAAAGTTTATAATTACAGACTGGTTATTGTGATCAACAAAACTATGTGTTTATTTTTTATGAATACATCATAGTACTTATTAATTGGTCACATACAGAAATATTATTATAGAATAATAATTGATTTTTCACCTTTTGGACATAACATGTTACACATTTCACCTAGTCAAGATCAGCTCTTATCTCACGCTTGTCTGTCGTGCGTGTGTACCGAGGCCGGTTTCTTCGCGCATGATAATTTGTTTGTTTGCCTAGCCAAGGACCCTAGTTCCTCCACATGGGTGAAAATGGGTTACCGTTCATAGTGATACATATGCCCTGGACTGATTATGTCTAGGTTCAAGTTTATTTATAACACCCTGCAAAGGTCGAGTTAGATTCCCTGTATAGCTTAAATGTATGTTAACCCTTCTAGTGATACATTAACTGCCCTGGGACTGTATTTGTAGCTGTCCTAGGGTTCAAGTTTATTTTATTACACACACTTTGCGAAAGGTCCTGATTTCGATTCCCTGTATGCTTGAAAATGTAGGTTTAACCGTTCATAGTGATACATTAACTGCCCTGGACTGTATTTGAAGCTGTCCAAGGGTTCAAGTTTATTTTATTACACACACTCTGCAAAGGTCCAGAGTTAGATTCCCTGTATAGCTTGAAAATGTATGTTTAACCCTTCATAGTGATACATTAACTGCCCTAGACTGTATTTGTAGCTGTCCTAGGGTTCAAGTTTATTTTATTACACACACTTTGCGAGGGGTCCTGATTTCCATTCCCTGTATGCTTGAAAATGTAGGTTTAACCGTTCATAGTGATACATTAACTGCCCTGGACTGTATTTGTAGCTGTCCTAGGGTTCAAGTTTATTTTATTACACACACTCTGCAAAAGGTCCAGAGTTAAATTCCCTGCATGGTCGACAAACGCCACAAGTCCCGGGTTCGAATGCCATCGGTGATATCTAGCAGGAGAAAGCATAAATAATAACTTTGACTGTTTTCACATTTCAGCCCTGAAAAAATGACGGTACATCAATAATTTTATATTTATTATTGTATCTGTCTCATTCGGGCAGTGTTGGAGGGTTCGAATGTCAATGACACGCAAATGTGGGTACACACCTCGCCCTGTGACGTCCCTTAGAGGGCAACAAACGCATGGCAAATGCTGTTACACATTTCACCTGGTCGACATCAGCTTTTATCTCACGCTTGTGGCCATTGTCAGGTGCCATGTCTACTGCCAAATTGGAGTCTTAGATGGTTCAAAAGAGAAATGCAGCAGTCTTGGGGCTTACCCGTTTATTTCTGGTAGTAAAGTGCTAGAGCAAAGTATTTCGTAAACATAAATATATTCAGCCGAAACCTGCATGCCTGACCAGCGAGCCAAGGGTCCCGGCTTCGATTCCCGGAATGGCCTAAAAATGTATCATTGGTGCGATTCCTTCATCAGCGTCGTTACAAATAGCTTGCCTCATTAAAAATTTTACAATTAGACTTATACATTACTTTATTGTTATTTAAACGGGGCTTCTCAAGTAGGCCCGCTAAAAATGAATATTTTATAAGTATTTAAAACAATGTTTACGTGTCTTTATTAGTAGCATTTTCTCCTACAGAGTTTGCAACATTTTAATACATATATTTATTACCTATGTATCTTAGCATGTGTACTGGTTTGTTCCCGTTGTAAATTAATAACACCGCCTTATAGTTAAAATAATTTCAAGATCTATATAATTGTATTTCTTATGATTTTTTTGGTAAAAGTTTATATATTTATATCAAAATATTTTTTGCGAACATTAATTAACTGAATTTCTTTGTTGTTTGAGTTGCTAATTTGCTTAGTGTAAATGTTATATATCATGTCATCAGCTATAGTTTCATATTTAAAACTTAACAACAACAACAACAACATATTAATTTATGTGAAAATAATTATATATATATATATAATATTTAAAATAAGTTCAAGATCCATATAATTGTATTACTTATGATTTTTTGTAAAAGTTTATATATTATTATATCAAAATATTTTTTGCGAACATTAATTAACTGAATTTCTTTGTTGTTTGAGTTGCTAATTTGCTTAGTGTAAATGTTATATATTATGTCAACAGATATAAAATCATATTTAAAACTTAACAACAACATATTAATTTACGTGAAAGTTATATATATTTAAAATAATTTCAAGACCCACATAATTGTATTACTTATGATTTTTTTTGGTAAAAGTTTATATATTATTATATCAAAATTTTTTTTTTTTGCGAGCATTAATTAACTGAATTTCTTTGTTGTTTGAGTTGCTGATATGCTTAGTGTAAATGTTATATATCAGGTCATCAGCTATAGTTTCATATTTAAAACTTATCAACAACAACAACAACATATTAATTTATGTGAAGGTTATATATTAGTGAATTTAAATGTATAATTGTATTACTTATGAATTTATTGCCAAAGTTTTATATATATCAAAATATATCGCGAAAATAATATTTCTTTGTTGTTTAAGTGTTGTGTGAATAAATATTATAAACTGTTATGTTTGTGTTTTAACGTCTACAACCGAACTCTCTCTCTCTCTCTCTCCCCCTAGAACATCACTCCGACCGCTGATTTTGGTGTAGACACCGCATCTCCTTACTGTCTTTGATTCTCCAACCAAACATATTCTACCAAGAATTTAAAAAATTATAATAACACATAAATCAATATTATTTAGGTCTTGTGAATTGTACAAGTAACTAAGCGAGGCTCTGCCTGTATGATTGGTTGAGAAATTCGAACACTGATGGTATTTCCAGCTCTCCTTCCATGCAAATGCGAGTACACTTACCTCTCATAAATACTTTCACTATTCCTACCCCGTTTGGATGTTTGAATTATTGTCCAAGTAGTAATTAAATATATACGTGCTATCCCAAGATATTGAAAAAATGTTTAGTTACTAGATAGTGCAGAATGATCCTATAAATACAAGTTTATTTAGCCTAGAACCTCTGTCTCAAACATTATGAATAAAATAATTAAATCATACAAGTTTATTTAGCCTGGAAGTTTGGTCTCAAACATTAATTAATTCCTTTTACTTTGCTTTCTCTTTGGCTGTGGTAGCAATATAACGCCACCACAATTATAATTTATAAGTGAACGTGTGTGTGTGTGTGTTGTGTGTGTGTGTGCTCACATTTTATATTTTATTCTGGTATTGTTGCCCCATGTATATTGTCATCTCCTTCTAGTCACAACATATTATAGGGTTTAAAAAAACAACATTTTATTGCTAGTTTTTTTATTGACAATCAACAATTAATGTATTTAAAACATTCATAACGAGAAGCTACAAAAACAACAACAACATAGATTGATTTTTTAGGCCTTGTGACCAATACAAGTAATTAAGATTAGAGTGCAACATGTGATAGCAAGGAAAAAACCATATAGTCACTAAAAACATCAGGAGAGAATATAATTTTTTACCATCTAGAAAATGAGTACGAGTCACATCCAAAATAGTACAGGACACGCTGCGAGGCACTAGAATGTCTATTGACAATGTCTCCAATATTTTTACATGGAAATCTTACTCTTCCAACATTCTCGAGCACGCTAACGTTCGGTTCATTGGGGATCTCTTCCGATAGCATAACGTTATAACTTTTGTTTTTCTCAAGTTCGTTTAAGCACTTTACACGGTTGTATTCTTCTTTCTCGATCCTGTCTAACGCATTGCACAATACCTCTTCGTCCCAACAGGCATCCTGGTGAGCAGTATTTTGAGATGTTTGATGACATTGATGTTTGTGGCGAATAAGGCTGGAGAGCTTTGCGTAGGCCCCCTTACAAATGCAGCATTTATATGGCATAATGGTAATCGGAAATGCAACGAAAGAAATATCCCTGTGAAAAAAAAACCTCTCGCTCAAGCGGCAACGTTCTCTACTCACAAACTGCGTTCCCCCTCTCAAAATGTCTACCACTAGCTCCAATGACGTCAGCAGAGTTCTACGACAACATGAGTGCGCCTAGTTTATTAATTCACTTTTAAACATTACACTTTGTCCTCCGAGATATATCATACAACGTGCTTTAGATTTAAACCGCTTAAAATCCAAATAATAGGCAGACTTTGGAAGTAAGACGTTACCGAATCTGCCCAGACCTATTATGTAGTCATCGGGCGTTTCACCCATAATTTTAACGTTTGGATAAGTTTTGTACATTGTTAAACACTCGAGATTTGCGGGTTCTTCGGATTTTACCTCCTCCTCCTCCTCTAGTGGTGGGCACTCGGGTGACTCTGGCTGTGAGTACTGGTTGGCAGATGACTCTGACTGTGAGCACGCGGGTGACTCTGGCTGTGAGTACTGGTAGGCAGACGACTCTGGCGGTGGGCACGCCGGTGACTCTGGGGGTGGGTACGCCGGTGACTCTGGGGGCGGGTACGCCGGTGACTCTGGGGGCGGGGGCGTTGACTGCGGTGCCGTGAAGGGTGGTGGTGGTGGGTGGTATGGAGCTCTGAAGGGTGGTGGAGGCCTTGGCAACACGGCCACGACGTCCCCTTGGCGGAAATTGTACACAGCACATGTCATATCACACAGGTAAGTCTCCTCGATTCTCTCGTAGGGTAGTACTTTAGTCGCTCTTATCGTGTGACAGGTAGAGTCGCAAAACTCGATGTAGCCTCGCTCCTCTCTGTCTTGGTTCACTATTTTGTAAATTACCAGTCTATCGCTCACAACCACACTGTGAATATTTTCTCCTGTCATATAGGCACAACCCGTAACCGTATGACCCACAAACGTTAAATTAAACATGGTGAGCGTACCCGTGAGCTATAAAACGTGCTGTATGGTTTGTAGGGTCCACCGTGCACAAGTATTAACTACCCGTCTGCCCGATGTTGTTGTTGTTAACTGCTTGACTCTTAAACACGTTCAAAGTTCACAATGGTAGGTGAACCGGGTTTTACTCCGGCGCAGGTAAATACCAATTTTTCGTTATTAAGCTCACACACGTCTTCATCTGTTAGAGTACCGAAACGACAAGGTAAAAATACACAAAACTCGCCATCTAGATAGGCTATTAGGCGTCTCCCGAACTTTGTATTGACAGCCTTTAATTTATCCAGCGAGTACTTTTGATCCACGGTTAGATCACTCAATTTTACGGTCTGCACGGCGTCAACAATATTCACCAACTGTTGTAACTTGTCCATCTTGAACCGCTCTACAGCGCTTATAAATAGACGAGCGAGCGGGTCTCCCCCTATATACCCAACCCCCTACGAGATGGCCCTCTCGTGATCTATTCTTGTCTCGACTTGTCTTGTCAACCCGCCAAACCGGCGCCAGTCATCAGGGAAAACCCATTACCAAATAGGGGGTGGGGGACCTAATTCAAGGTCGTGTTGCAACCTAAAACCCATTGCCAGGGGGGAGAGTTGCCAGGGTCAATGACCTAACTCACGGTTTCAAGGTCACGATCTATTCCTGTCTCGACTTCCCTGGTCGAGCCACCAAACTGGCGCCGGGTTGCGACACAGGGAAAACCCATTACCACAGTAGGGTGGGGGGGGAGAGGTTGCGACATCATTCAAGGTCGTCACGATCTATTCCTGTCTTGTCAAGCCACCAAATTGGCGCCGGGTTGCGACAGAGCGATGACGTCATCGGGAAAACCCGTTACCGGGGGGAGCAGAGGGGAGGGGGAAAAGCCAACAGCCAATCAGAGCGAGGGGGCGTGGTCACGTGACCAAAACCGACCAATCAGAGCGCTGTACTATATGGGCCAGAACACTACTGGTAAACCTAGGAGAGACGATACACAATTTAAAAAAATCATATAATTAAAACTAAGGACATTAAAACACAGTAAAAAACAGCAGTGCATTCACTGTACTATATTTTTTTAAGCAAAAATTATATATCATAAGGAGGGAAAACATTTAAATATGTTTTAAAGAAATTTTCCAAAATCACTATTTTTTGCCATCTCTCGTACATAGGTTGGCAAGAGAACGCAGTGTGAGTAGGAGAGATGGCTTATGGGAAATTACATGAGGAAAGATTAAAAGATGTACTTAATAAATCTAAGAATAAATTTGAATTTATTTACTGGCGTACAAAAGTTCTTTTACTAATTATAAAGAAATAAAAACAATTAAAACTGAATTTTGAAAATTTCGCACTTAACTAACGATATTTCAAATGTAGGAAAGCTATACTTTACAGAAAATTGTGTGAACTACCTAAGATATAGTAAGTATAACCGTATAAGAAAGGGGTGAGGCCGTATAAAGTTGGGTATTGGGCTACAGCATGAAGCCATCTTTTAAATATTGTTTCAAAGAGAAAGAAGGGAAAATGAATACGCAAGGAGGCGGGAATGATTGCTTATGAGGTGGTGCCGTAGTGGATGTCTATACATATTAAAACTGCATGTAAGTTAAGTATTTTTGTTGCCATAGCATCAAGTTGGTATGGCAACCGAGTGATGCAATTTTAATAGGGACATCCGCATGACACTACTCTATAAACAATCACTTCCCCTCCTTTTGTTTAGTTTACCCTCCTTTCACTTCAAAATATTTAAAAAGTGATGCCACTTTTCAGCATTTTCCTCCTTTCCCTCTCCCCATTCTTAAGATTTTATTTCGAAATTCTTTCAGCATTTTCTATTCTTACCCCCAAAGAACACATCTGTTTGTATACAGAACAGATGTAAATACAGAGCGTCGTCTCCTCTAAAAACCATAGGAGAGATGACGTACCCCATATCTCGTGACAAATATGGCTGAACGCGCCAGAAGTCGGTTGTCGCTAACGGCCACCGAACCTACTGGAAGTACAGAAACGCTTCATTCAGTAAAAAATAGTACAGCTATGGTATCAAAATTCATACACTCAACACGACAGCATTTTTAGTGAAAACGTAAATATTTTATAAACGAGGCAACATAAAGTGACGGGAATTTATTACCGCGTGCTACCAACAGTCCGTTTCAATCTGAACTGATAACTGGTGCTGCGCTCTTGGCTGAATAAGCAGGAACTGATGTGCGGCAACCCTCCTACCCACGTCGTTCCTCCTAGGTTTACCTTATATATATATATATATATATATATTTATATGTATGTTTATTTATACATATAAATAAACATATATATATTTATATGTATGTTTATTTATACATATAAATAAACATACATATATAAACATATATATAAATAAACACACATAAATATACATACATATAATATATATATATATATATAAATTAATTTATGTCCATTCCTGATTCATAAGAAAATAATTACTAAATATACCAATTATTTTCCGACAAATGAACATATCTGAAAGGTTACTAAAACTCGGTGGCCGCATGGTTTAAGGCGTCACTCTCGCAATAGACTAGACTTTTGCTACGACTTAAAGAAAGACGAACTCTACACTCGATAACCATCATAAAGAAACTATTGACTTCCAACTCCCCACAATACCTTTCTTCACGTATACGCTCATTCAACTCTAATAATAATTTCAACACTCGATCACAAGAAAACTCAACTTTATTCATTCCCCTTCATAATTCCAATCATTAGTCAAATTCTTTCACTGTTTCAGCTTCTCGTTCATGGAATACCCTAACCAACGATGTAAGGAAATTAGAATTGAATGGTTTCAAGTGAAAAGTCGCAAATAATCTGCGTGTGGAAGCTCATTCGTGAGATTGAGGAGTGTGAGACGTAATCACACCTTCTTTTGTGTGTGTGCGCGCGTGCGTTTTCATATTACATAATCCTTGTGTATTTTATCTCTAGTTTTTATACTTTTTTTGTGTGTTTTTTAATATATTAATTTGTTAAACTTCATTTTAATTGTATTAGTTATTTGTAAAAAAAGGCGGTAGCCTTAACTTCGCCATTAAATTCTATTATTATTATTATTATTATTATTATTATTATTATTATTATTATTATTATTATTAGACTTCCGAAGACTTGTAGATCGGGATTCAATCCTGGTCGGGTATACTGAGGGTGGTTTTTCCCTAAACGTGTCTCCACTCTCCCTCCACGTAAATGCGGCTCACTTCCTCTGAATTTAGCCTTACTAATTCTTAACGCATTAGTGTAGTTAGTAAATAGACGTATAGTCCAATTACTGCTGAAACGTACTGTAAACACCAGCAAAAAATAAAATATTAAATAATAATATTTGATGCTGTATAATATAATTGACTTGTATGTATCATTCTGAACACATATTTGTCCATCTTTCCAATATTATTTCTATTTCCTAGACCTGACTCCTTCGGACGCAGCTCATGTGGTAGTAGAATTGTATCTGTCTCTTCTTCAGCAAGCAACTCGATCAAGGGGTGTGTCTGAAGAAAATCTTGTCTTTTACTGGTTGATTAACAAGTACACTCCGTTTACACCCAAAGGTAGCAGCAGTACCTTGACAGATTATAATATGAGCCTATTTTATAAGCGGAACCATAGTGTAAGAATGTAAGGTAAGCTTGATAATTTCAGGATAAACGAAGTGTACATTAATATAATTTCCGGCTTCGTTACGGGGACAGGTAGGTGTGGTTGTATATTAAGGTTGGTAGTCCGCATGTGCATCGAACGCTTTTCAAGCTGTACAATATTAGGAAAATTTTGAGGAACGGATATTGTACCTGACTCAAACCAAGGCTCAATCTTGACCGGACCCAAAGATATTTTCCCGTTCTCTTTCCAAGCAAGTATTGAAGCAAACCCTTCTAGCTTACCTTTCTACCTTCCTCCTTGCATTAATCCCGTCAGTAATTTTGGTACCAACACTGATCATTGGCTTGGCTCTGTGCATACGCGGTCTAGAGCATCAGGCTCGCAATAGACTAGATTGCCGGTGACGGGCCGTTCAAGATTTGAATCTTGGCCGGGTTCCAGGTTTACTAAAATAGTGGGACATCAGTTTTTTTATTTAAATAAAACCTTCAACTGGAACACTAGCTCATGGTTAGTTGTTTTTGCACCGTGTCTTAGTACCCATTCGAGCGACCCACATTTAATTACACTAATGGGGTGGGGATGAAGAAGGTAGAACATAGAGGAAATGTACCCTCATTTACATAGAGGGAGAGTGGAAAACTATTTAGTAAATATTATTATTATTAGCACCGCGTCTTACTACCCGTTCGGGTTATATGCACTTACGCTAATGTGTAATGGTAGGGTGATTGTGAGATGAAATGGAGGACCTACAGTTTAACGTGGGATCCGAACCACGGTGGAGGCCTGGCATTCCTCACATTCACAAGTCGTGATTGATACACGTCTTGTCAGAGGTGAAGGAAGGGTTTGGCAATCAGATAAATCTGTGCCAGGATCGAGGATTGAACCCTGGATCCCCAGCACATAAGTCCGACACCTTACCCCTAGACCACCAGGTCACCTTTAGTAAATAAAAACCACGTTCAGTACACCAAGCAAGTATTCTAACACCAATATTCCCATAACCGTAAAACTAGACTAGACAAGCTCGTTCACTTATAATATTATTTATTCACCTTTTAAACAAGGTACAGTACATATATACATATACATTTATGTAAGTTTATATGTTAACTTTTTTTCCCCAACGATTACTGTTTACAGCCTGTGGCCTGGGTCAGTTTTTTATTCAAACCATATATTTTCCACTGCCTGTCATAGCTTCATACGCCTTATAATTTAACTTAAGACTAGGACAGGCACAACATCCAGTCCTCATCCGTTAATTCATCACTGTGTGAGGGTAAACCCATATTTCACTAATGATAGATTTTTTGGCCATGCCAGGAATCGAATCCGGGACCCTTATCTCAGTAGACAGACACGCTGCTGACTGAGCTAAGGTGTCGGATATGTGTAAATATATAGCCTATATATACGGGTAACTAGGGATACTTGACCCAAGGCTTTTTTCTCAGATTTGGGAAATTTGTGTGAGTTGATAGCAGCATCACTGCTCGACCTTGAGTCAGGTGGCATTTTGGAGGGAACCATTACTCCAGTCTCTGCATCAGTTCCTAGTCAGTTGTACTAAATATGATTTGATGGTCTAAAAGTAAATTCTCGGTGCTGTGAAGTTCCATTTATTTGAATTTTAAGCTTTAAGGTATGTTTTTTTTAATGCTTCTAAGTTTTAACCGTATATTTAGCTACAAATAAATGAATACAAGTGTTACATTTTTCGGTCTGAAGTGGTTACATTTGAAGGTTATATTGTAAAAGTGAAACAAGGAATACTTGAGCCAGGCTGGTTAGGGACACGTGACCAAACTCCCAAGTCTACTAAAATTGATTTTATTTTTGTTTGATTACTTACAGGTGCCACGAAAATATAAAAGAAAAGAGGGGGCAAAACCCAGATAAACAATACCTTTAGAAGTACTAAAAGAGTGGTTGAAAAAGTTGTAGGTGGTGCAGCAATGCATTCTGTAGCAAAATAGTTTGGTATATCTAGGAACACTTTAAGAAGATATTCAAAATTCAAAAAGGTGACAGTACGAATTTTACTCCATTTTACAAAGTTAATCTAGTGTTTACTGAAGCAGAAGAGGAGTTGGCAAAATATTTGGATGTGATGGTTCGTATGAACCTTGGTTTGACCACCAAAATAGTTACAAGGCTTGCTTATGACCTGGCTTTTAAAAATAAAAATCCTGAAAATTAGGACAAAGAAAAAGCAGCTGGCTATTTTTGGTGTCGTGGTTTCATGGACAGACATCCTGAATTGTCTTTAAAAAAACCAAGGGCCACAAGCTTATCGAGCTCCACAAGTTTTAACAGACAAAATGTGTCTGCTTTTTATACAAATTTAAGTGAGGTAATGTGTCAAGAAAACTTTGGACCTGAAAGTATATGGAACGTTGACGAGACTGGGGTTACTACAATGCAGAAATGCCCAAAAGTAATTGCTCCCAAAAAATTAAAACAAGTAGATCTTGTAACGTCAACTGACAGGGGGCATTTAGTCACAGTTTGTAATGAAATTAATGCTTTAAGTAACAGAAAAACACCATTTTTTTATTTTTTCATTATGAAAACAAACCCAACTTTTTTGTTTGGGGCTCCAAAAGGGTCAGATTCAGCTGCTCATATTACAGGATGGAATGACTGAAGAAAATTTTCTTTCTTATTTGAAGCATTTTGTTAATTTTACAAGATACTTAGTTGAAAAAAAAAGTACTCTTGCTTATGGATAATCATGAAAGCCACATTTCATTGACTGCAATCGACTATACCCGAGCTAGTGGAATTGTTATTTTAACATTTCCTTCCCATTGATTTCACAAATTACAGCCTTTAGATGCCACAGTCTTCTCTCCATTTAAATGGTATTACAATGTCCAATGTACAAATCGTCTAACCAAAGAGAAACCTGGAGTGCCCCTTACCATTTAAAAATGTCGCGAGTTAGTTGGTAAAGCTTTTCCACAAGTATTTACACCATCTAACATAACAAGTGGCTTTAAGGAAACAGAATTTGGTCGTTTAATGATAGCATATTTACAGATGCTGTTTCTTGTGTTCGTCAGTAACTGATAGACCAAACCTTGATGAAAAAGAGATGAACCCAGACGAAGGTGAGCCATTGTGCTCTCCCTATAGATCAACTGAGGAACCTTCAACCTCACCCCCCCCCCCCCCCCAAATGTAAATTAATGATCCATCCAACACCTGCAACTTCAGGAGGCTTCAGTGTACCTTCAACTACAGGAGGCTTCAGTGTACTTTCTCCTTCAGGAGGCTTTGGTTTTAGTCCTGAAAATATTTTACCTTATCCAAAAGTAGGGAAACGGAAAATGACAAATAGAGGTCGCAAGAAAGGAAAGACGATGGTTGTGACTGACACACCGAATAAAATGAATTGAAAAGAAACATAAACAAGGCGAAGAGAAAAATCTAAAGAAAGAAGAAAGAGGGCCAGTTTCATAGTCAGATTTAGTACCCTCAAGTGCGGCGCTATACTAAATACAGGATTCACCTACCTGAAATTGAATGGAATGGGCCAGTTTCATAAGCGAAACTGGCCCATTCCATTTTGGTCTAGGTAGGTGTCGTCCTGTATTTAGTATCGACTCGCACTTTAGGCATGTAAATCTGACTATGAAACTGGCCCAAAGTCAAAGCAAGAAAAGATTTACTTTTCGAAGGGAAAGACATTTCAGAAAAAAGAAAAACAAGAAACCTGATGCAGAAAGTAACACATCCAACTCTGATTTTGAGGGAGAACCACCATTACATCGCATGTTCATTACATCGCATTTGAGTACAAATACATTACAGGTTCATCACGTAAACGTTTCCGCCACCTCTCTACACACAGCTAACCCTACTCTGACGTACAACCAAGAGGAACGTAGATATACAATTACATCGCGTTTTTGCTAGGATAGTGTGACTGACTCTCAGCTCAGACTCTCCCTTTGAAGTTAGGGCTGATTGCAAGGTTAGTTTGCTTGAATCTCACCTCAAACTCTCATTATGAAGGTAGGGTTGGTTAAAATGATGGATGTGCCTGACTCTAACTATAAGGTAGGACTGGTTGAAATGATAGTGTGCCTGACTCTCACTATTAAGGTAGGGTTGGTTGAAAGATAGTGTGCCTGACTCTCACTATGAAGGAAGGCTGGTTGAAATAATAGTGTTCCTGACTCTCACTATGAAGTAGGGTGGTTGAAATGATAAAGTACCTGACTCTCACTATGAAGGTAGGGCTGGTTGAAAGGATATGTGCTGACTCTCACTATGAAGGTAGGCTGGTTGAAATAAATGTTCTGATTCACTATGAAGATAGGTTTGGTTGAAATGATAAAGTACCTGACTCTCACTATGAAGATAGGGATGGTTGAAATGATAATGTGCTTTACTCTCACTATGAAGATAGGTTTGGTTGAAATGATAAAGTACCTGACTCTCACTATGAAGGTAGGGCTGGTTGAAATGATAGTGTTCCTGACTCTCACTATGAAGATAGGTTTGGTTGAAATGATAAAGTACCTGACTCTCACTATGAAGGTAAGGCTGGTTGAAATTTATAGTGTGCCTGACTTTCACTATGAAGGTAGGCCTGGTTGAAATGATAGTGTGCCTGACTCTCACTATGAAGGTAGGGCTGGTTGAAATGATAGTGTGCCGGACTCTCAATATGAAGGTAGAGCTGGTGAAATGATAGTGTGCTAACTCTCATTATGAAGGTAGGTTGGTTGAAATGATAGTGTGCCTGACTCTCACTATGAAGGAAGAATGGTTGAAATGATAGTGTGCCTGACTCTCACTATGAAGGTAGGGCTGGTTGAAATGATAGTGTGCCTGACTCTCACTATGAAGGTAGGGCTGGTTGAAATGATAGTGTGCCTGACTTTCACTATGAAGGTAGGGCTGGTTGAAATGATAGTGTGCCTGACTCTAACTATGAAGGTAGAGCTGGGTGAAATGATAGTGTGCCTGACTCTCTCGTTGAAGGTAGGGCTGGTTGAAATGATAGTGTGCCTGATTCTCACGTTGAAGGTAGGGCTGGTTGAAATGATAGTGTGCCTGATTCTCAAGTTGAAGGTAGGGGTGGTTGAAATGATAGTGTGCCTGACTCTCACTATGAAGGTAGGGATTGTTGAAATGATTGTGTGCCTGACTCTCACTATTAAGGTAGAACTGGTTGATATGAAAATATGCCTGACTCTCACTAGGGAAGTAGTGCTGTTTGAAATTATAGTGTGCCTGACTCTACCTATGAAGGTAGGGCTGGTTGAAATGATAGTGTGCCTGACTCTCACTATGAAGGTAGGGCTAGGTGAAATGATAGTGTGCCTGACTTCTCACTATGAAGTAGGGCTGGTTGAAATGATAGTGTGCCTGACTCTCAATATGAAGGTAGGGCTGGTTGAAATGATAGTGTGCCTGACTCTCACTATGAAGGTAGGGCTGGTTGAATTGATATGTGCCTGACTCTCACATGAAGGTAAGGTGGTTGAAATGATAGTGTCCTGACTCTCACTTAAGGTAGGGCTGGTTGAAATGATAGTGTGCCTGACTCTAACTTAATAAATGTAGGGCTGGTTGAAATGATAGTGTACCTGACTCTCACTATGAAGGTAGGGCTGGTTGAAATGATAATGTGCCTGACTCTCACATATAAGGTAGGGCTGATGAAATGATAGTGTGCCTGACCTCTACTATGAAGGTAGGACTGTTGGAATGATAGTGTCTGACTTCACTATGAGGTAGGGTGGTTGAAATGATAGTCTGCCTGACTCAACGTATGAAGGTAGGGCTGGTTGAAATGATAGTGTGCCTGACTCTCACTATGAAGGTAGGACTTGTTGAAATGATAATGTGCCTGACTCTCACGAAATTAATGGTTGAAGATAGTGTACTGATAATTAGGTAGGGGTTGAAATGATAGTGTGCTGAACTTATATGAAGTAGGTTGTTGAAATGATAGTGTTCCTTATCTCACTTGAATGGGAGGCTAGTTGAAATGATAGTGTACCTGATCTCCACTATAAGGTAGGGCTTGTTGAAATGAAAGTACTCCTGACTCTCATATGAAGTAGGCAGTGGTTGAAATGATAGTGTACCTGTACCCACATTAAGGTAGGGCTGGTTGAAATGATATGTGCTGACTACTCTTTATTATGAAGGTAGAGATTGTTGAAATGATAGTGTCCTACTCTCACATTGAATGTAGGGCTAGTTGAAATGATAGTGTACCTGACTTCACCATTAAGGTAGGGTGGTTGAAATGATAGTGTGCCTGACTCTTACTATGAAGGTAGGGTTTGTTAAATGATAAGTGTTCCTAACTCTCACTTTGAAGGTAGGGCTGTTGAAATTGATAGTGTTGCCTACTCTCACTTTGAAGTAGGCTTGTTGAAATGATAGTGTGCCTACTCTCACTATGAAGGTAGGGCTGGTTGAAATGATAGTGTGCTTAATCTCACTATGAAGGTAGGGCTGTTTGAAATGATAGTGTGCCTGACTCTCACTAGTAAGTAGGGTGGTTGAAATGATAGTGTGCCTGACTCTCATAAGAAGGTAGGTTGGTTAAATGATAGTGTGCTTGACTATACTGTGAAGGTAGGGTAGTTGAAATGATTGTGTGCCTGACTCTAACTAATGAAGGTAGATTTGGGTTTAAATGATAGTGTGCCTGACTCCACTATGAAGTAGGGCTGGTTTGAAATGATAGTGTGCCTGACTCTTACTATGAAGGTAGGGCTAGTTAAATGATAGTGTGCCTGATCTCACTATGAAGGTAGGGCTGGTTGAAATGATAGTTTGCCTGACTCTCACTAGTAATGTAGGGCTGGTTGAAATGATAGTGTACCTGACTCTCACTATTAAGGTAGGGATGGTTGAAATGATAGTGTGCCGACTTCACTATGAAGGTAGGGCTGGTTGAAATTATAGTGTGCCTGACTCTCATTATGAAGGTAGGGCTGGTTGAATTGATAATGTGCCTGACTTTCACATGAAGGTAGGCTGGTTGAAATGATAGTGTTTCTGAATCTTACTATGAAGGTAGGGCTTGTTGAAATGATAGTGTGCCTGAATCTCACTATGAAGGTAGGGCTGGTTGAAATGATAGTGTGCTAACCTTACTATGAAGGTAGGGCTTGTTGAAATGATAGTGTGCCTGACTTCACTATTAAGGTAGGGTGGTTGAAATATAGTGTGCCTTACTCTAACTATGAAGGTAGGGCTGGTTGAAATGATAGTTTGCCTTCTCTCACTTTGAATGTAGGGCTTGGTTGAAATATTAGTTTACCTGACTTCACTATTAAGTAGGGCTGGTTGAAATGATAGTGTGCCTGACTTCACTATGAAGTAGGGCTGGTTGAAATTGATATGTGCCTGACTCTCACATTAAGGTAGGGCTGGTTGAAATGATAGTGTCCTGACTCTTACTATGAAGGTAGGGCTGGTTGAAATGATAGTGTACTGACCTCACTATGAAGGTAGGGCTGGTTGAAATGATAGTGTCCTGATTCTCACTATGAAGTAGGCTGGTTGAATGATATTGTGCCTGACTTCACTTAAGGTAGGCTGGTTTGAAATGATAGTGTGCCTGACTCTCACTATGAAGGTAGGGCTGTTTAAATGATAGTGTGTCTGACTCTCACTATGAAGGTAAGATTGGTTGAAATGTAAGTTGCCTGACTCTCACTATTAAGGTAAGGCTGGTTGAAAATGATAGTGTGCCTACTCTCACTATGAAGGTAGGGCTGGTTGAAATGATAGTGTGCCTGACTTACTATGAATGTAGGGCTGGTTGAATATGAATGTGCTGATCTTAGTGTAGCGGTGAAATAAGGTGCCTACTCTCAATGAGGTAGGGCTGGTTGAAATGATAGTGTGCCTTATCTCATATGAATGTAGGGCTGGTTGAAATGATAGTGTCCTGACTCTCACTATGAAGGTAGGGCTGGTTGAATGATATGTGCCTGACTTCACTATGAAGTAGGCTGGTTGAAATGATAGTGTCCTGACTTACCATAGTTAGGGCTGGTTGAAATGATAGTGTACCTGACTTCACTATGAAGTAGGGCTGGTTGAAATGATAGTGTGCCTGACTCTCACTATAAGTAGGGCTGGTTGAAATGATAGTGTGCTGACTCTCACTATAAGGTAGGGTGGTTTGAAATGATAGTGTGCTGACTCTCACATGAAGGTAGGGTGGTTGAAATGATATGTGCCTGACTTCACTATGAAGGTAGGCTGTTGAAATATAGTGTGCCTGACTCTCACTATGAGGTAGGACTGGTTGAAATATAGTGTCCTGACTCTCATATGAAGGTAGGACTGTTGAAATGATAGTGTCCTGACTCTCACTAATAAGGTAGGCTGGTTGAAATGATAGTGTGCCTTACTCTCACTATGAAGGTAGGGCTGTTGAAATGTAGTGTTTGCTGATCTCATATTAAGGTAGGGCTGGTTGAAATGATAGTGTGCTGACTCTCACTATGAAGGTAGGGCTGGTTGAAAATGATAGTGTGTCTACTCTCACTATGAAGGTAGGGATGTTGAAATGAAGTGTGCCTGACTCTCACTATGAAGGTAGGAGGTTGAAATGATAGTGTGCCTGATCTCACTATGAAGGTAGGCTGGTTGAAATGATATGTGCTGACTCACTATAAGGTAGGCTGGTTGAAATGATATGTGCTGACTCTTACTTGAAGTAGGGCTGGTTGAAATGATAGGTGTGCTACTCTCATATGAAGGTAGGGCTGGTTGAAATGATAGTGTGCCTGACTCTCACTATGAAGGTAGGTGTTGGGGGGGGGGGGGGGGGGGGGGGGGGGGGGGGGGGGGGGGGGGGGGGGGGGGGGGGGGGGGGGGGGGGGGGGGGGGGGGGGGGGGGGGGGGGGGGGGGGGGGGGGGGGGGGGGGGAAATGATAGTGTGCTTAATCTCACTATGAAGGTAGGCTGTTTGAAATGATAGTGTGCCTGACTCTCACTAGTGAAAGTAGGGTTGGTTGAAATGATAGTGTACCTGACTCTCACTAAGAAGGTAGGATTGGTTAAATGATAGTGTGCTTGACTATTACTGTGAAGGTAGGGCTAGTTGAAATGATGAGTGTGCCTGACTCTAAACTAAGAAGGTAGGATTGGTTTAAATGATAGTGTGCCTGACTCACACTATGAAGTTAGGGCTGGTTGAAATGATAGTGTGCCTGACTCTTACTATGAAGGTAGGGCTAGTTAAAATGATAGTGTGCCTGATTCTCACTATGAAGGTAGGGCTGGTTGAAATGATAGTTTGCCTGACTCTCACTAGTAATGTAGGGCTGGTTGAAATGATAGTGTACCTGACTCTCACTATTAAGGTAGGGATGGTTGAAATGATAGTGTGCCTGACTCTCACTATGAAGGTAGGGCTGGTTGAAATGATAGTGTTTCTGACTCTCACGTTGAAGGAAGGGCTGGTGAAAATTCTAGTGTGCCTGACTCTCACTATGAAGGTAGGGCTGGTTGAAATGATAGTGTACTTGACTCTAACTATGAATGTTGGGGTGGTTAAAATGATAGTGTGCCTAACTCTCACTATGAAAGTAAGGCTGGTTGAAATGATAGTGTGTGTGACTCTCACGTTGAAGGTAGGACTGGTTGAAATGATAGTGTGCCTGACACTATCAAAGTAGGTAGGGCTTGTTGAAATGTTAGTGTGCCTGACTCTCACTATGAAGGTATGGCTGGTTTAAATGATAGTGTGCCTGACTCTCACTATGAATGTAGGGTTGGTTAAATTGATAATGTGCCTGACTTTCACCATGAAGGTAGGGCTGGTTGAAATGATAGTGTGCCTGACTCTCAACATTAAGGTAGGGCTGGTTGAAATGATAGTGTGCCTGACTCTCACTAGTAATGTAGGGCTGGTTTAAATAATAGTGTACCTGATTCTCACTATGAAGGAAGGGCTGGTTGAATTGATAATGTGCCTGACTTTCACCATAAATGATGGGCTGGTTGAAATGATAGTGTGCCTGACTCTTACTATGAAGGTAGGGCTTGTTGAAATGATAGTGTTCCTGACTTTCACTATGAAGGTAGGGCTGGTTGAAATGATAGTGTGCCTGACTCTCACGATGAAGGTAGGTCTGGTTGAAATGATAGTTTGCCTGACTCTCACTATGAAGGTAGGACTGGTTGAAAGGATAGTGTGCCTGACTCTCACTAGTAAAGTAGGGATGGTTAAAAGATAGTGTACCTGATTCTCACTATGAAGGTAGGGCTGGTTGAATTGATAATGTGCTGACTTTAACCATGAAGGTAGGGCCGGTTGAAATGATAGTGTGCCTGACTCTCACTATGAAGGTAGGGCTTGTTGAAATGATAGTGTTCCTTACTCTCACTTTGAATGTAGGGCTGGTTGAAATGATAGTGTACCTGACTCTCACCATTAAGTTATGGCTGGTTGAAATGATAGTGTGCCTGACTCTCTACTATGAAGGTAGGGCTTGTTGAAATGATAGTGTTCCTTACTCTCACTTTGAATGTAGGGCTAGTTGAAATGATAGTGTACCTCACTCTCACCATTAAAGTAGGGCTGGTTTAAATGATAGTGTGCCTGACTCTTACTATGAAGGTAGGGTTATTTGAATTGATAATGTTCCTTACTCTCACTTTGAATGTAGGGCTGGTTGAAATGATAGTGTTCCTTACTCTCACTTTGAATGTAGGGCTTGTTGAAATGATAGTGTAGATGATTCTCACTTTGAAGTTAGGGCTGGTTGAAATGATAATGTGCCTGACTTTCACCATGAAGGTAGGGCTGGTTTAAATGATAGTGTGCCTGACTCTTACTATGAATGTTGGCCTGGTTAAAATGATAGTGTGACTGACTCTCACTATGAAGGTAGGGCTGGTTGAAATGATAATGTGCCTGACTTTCACCATGAAGGTAGGGCTGGTTGAAATGATAGTGTGCCTGACTCTCACCATTAAGGTAGGACTGGTTGAAATGATAGTGTGCCTGACTCTTACTATGAATGTTGGCCTGGTTAAAATGATAGTGTGACTGACTCTCACTATGAAGGTAGGGCTGGTTGAAATGATAATGTGCCTGACTTTCACCATGAAGGTAGGGCTGGTTGAAATGATAGTGTGCCTGACTCTCACCATTAAGGTAGGACTGGTTGAAATGATAGTGTGCCAGACTCTTACTATGAAGGTAGGGCTTGTTGAAATGATAGTGTTCCTTACTCTCACTTTGAATGTAGGGCTGGTTGAATTGATAGTGTACCTGATTCTCACTATTAAGGTAGGGCAGGTTGAATTGATAATGTGCCTGACTTTCACCATGAAGGTAGAGCTGGTTGAAATGATAGTGTGCCTTACTCTCACTATGAAAGTAGAGCTGGATGATATAATAGTGTGCCTTACTAACATTATGAAGGTATGGCTAATTGAAATGATAGTGTGCCTGACTCTCCCTATCGAAATAGGGCTGGTTGAAATGATAGTGTTGCCTGACTCTCAGGATGAAGTTAGGGCTGGTTGAAATGATAGTGTGCCTTATTCTCATTATTAAGGTAGGGCTGGTTGAAATGATAGTGTGCCTGACTCTCACATTGAAGGTAGGACTTGTTGAAAAGATAGTGTGCCTGACTCTCACTATGAAGTAGGGCTAATTGAAATTATCGTGTGCCTGACATTCACTATGAATGTAGGTTCTGTTGAAATGAGAGTGTGCCTGACTCTCACTATGAAGGTAGGGTTGGTTTAAATGATAATGTGCCTAACTCTCAATATGAAGGTAGGGCTGGTTGAAATGATAATGTGCCTTACTCTCACTATGAAGGTAGGGCTTGTTGAAATTATAGTGTGCCTGACTCTCACTATGAAGGTAGGTTTGGTTGAAATGATAGTCTGTCTGACTCTCACTATGAAGGTAGGGCTGGTTGAAATGATAGTGTGCCTGACTCTCACTATGAAGGTAGGGTGTTAAAATGATAGTGTGCCTGAATTCTCATTATAAAGGTAGGGTCTGGTTGAAATGATCGTGAGCCTGACTCTCACCATGAATGTAGGCTGGTTGAAATGATAATGTTCTTATATCTCACTATGAAGGTAGGGCTGGTTGAAATGATAGTGTGACTGACTCTCACTATGAAAGTAGGGCTGGTTGAAATGTTAATGTGCCTGACTCTCACTATGAAGGTAGCGCTGGTTGAATGATAATGTGCCTGACTCTCACAATGAGGTTAGGATGGTTGAAAGGATAATGTGCCTAACTCTCACTATGAAGGTAGGGCTTGTTGAAATAATAGTGTACCTGACTCTCACTATGAAGGTATGGCTGGTTTAAATGATAGTGTGCCTGACTCTCACTATGAAGGTAGGGCTGTTTGAAATTATAATGTGCCTGAATCTCACTATGAAGGTAGGCCGGTAGAAATGATAGTGTGCCTGACTCTCACTATGAAGGTAGGACGGTAGAAATGATAGTGTGCCTGACTCTCACTATGAAGGTAGGGCTGGTTTGAAATGATAATGTGCCTGAATCTCACTATGAAGTAGGACCGGTAGATATGATAGTGTACCTGACTCTCACGTTGAAGTTAGGGCTGGTTAAAATGAAATGTGCCTGACTCTCACTATGAAGATAGGGCTGGTTGAAATGATAGAGTGCCTGACTCTCATTATGAATGTAGGTCTGGTTGAAATGATAGTGTGCCTGACTTTCACTATGAAGGTAGGGCTGGTTGATATGATAGTGTGCCTGACTCTCACGTTGAAAGTAGAGCTGGTTGTAATGATAGTGTGCCTGACTCTCACTATGAAGATATGGCTTGTTGAAATGATAGAGTGCTTGACTCTCATTATGAATGTAGGTCTGGTTGAAATGATAGTGTGCCTGACTTTCACTATGAAGGTAGGGCTGGTTGAAATGATATGTGCCTGACTTTCATTATGAAGGTAGGGCTTGGCTAAAATGATATTGTTCCAGACTCTCACTATGAAAGTAGGGCTTGTTGAAATTATAGTATGCCTGACTCTAACTATGAAAGTATGGCTGGTTTAAATGATAGTCTGCCTGAATCTCACTATGAAGGTAGGAATGGTTTAAATGATAATGTGCCTGAGTCTCACTATGAAGGTAGGGCTGTTTGAAATGTTAATGTGCCTGACTCTCACTAAGAAGGTAGGGCTGGTTGAAATAATAATGTGCCTGGATCTCACTATGAGGGTAGGGATCGTTGAAAGGATAATGTGTCTGACTCTCACTATGACGGTAGGGCTTGTTGAAATGATAGTGTGCCTGACTCTCACTATGAAGGTAGGGCTGTTTGAAATGATAATGTGCCAGAATCTCACTATGAAGGTAGGACGGTAGAAATGATAGTGTGCCTGACTTTCACTATGAAGGTAGGTCTGGTTGAAATGATAGTGTGCCTGACTCTTATATGAAGGTAGGGCTGGTTGAAATGATAATGTGCCTGAATCTCACTATGAAGGTACGGCTGATTGAAATGATAGTGTGCCTTATTTTCAGTATGAAGGTGGGGCTGGTTGAAATGATAGTGTGCCTGACTCTCACGTTGAAGGTAGGGCTTGTTGAAATGATAGTGTTCTTGACTCTCACGTTGAAGGTAGGGCTGGTTGAAATAATAGTGTGCCTGTCTCTCACTATGTAGTATTAGTCTGGTTGAAATGATAGTGTGCCTGACTCTCACTATGAAGGTAGGGCTGGTTGAAATGATAGTGTGAATGACTCTCACTATGAAGGGAGGGCTGGTTGAAATGATAGTGTGCCTGACTCTCACTATAAAAGTAGGGATGGTTGAAATGATAGTGTGCCTGACTCTCACGTTGAAGGTAGGGCTTGTTGCAATGATAGTGTGGCTGACCCTCACTATGAAGGTAGGGCTGGTTGAAATTATAGTGTGCCTGACTTTCAATATGAATGTAGTTCTGGTTGAAATGATAGTGTGCCTGACTCTCACTATGAAGATAGGGCTGGTTGAAATGATAATGTGCCTGAATCTCACTATGAAGTTAGTGCAGGTTGAAATGATAATGTGCCTTACTGTCACTATGAAGGTAGGGCTTATTGAAATTATAGTTTGCCTGACTCTCACTATGAAGGTAGGGCTGGTTGAAATGATAGTCTGCCTGACACTCACTAGAAAGGTATGGCTGGTTGAAATGATAATGTGCCTGACTCTCACTAAGAACGTAGGGCTGTTTGAAATGATAGTGTGCCTTACTCTCAATATGAAGGTAGGGCTGGTTTAAATGATAGTGTGCCTGACTCTCACTATGAAGGTAGGGCTGGTTGAGATGATAGTGTGCCTGATTCTCACTAGTAAAGTAGGGATGGTTGAAATGATAGTGTGCCTGACTCTCACGTTGAAGATAGGGCTTGTTGAAATGATAGTGTCCCTGATTCTCACTATGAAGATAGGGTTTGTTGAAATTATAGTGTGGCTGACTTTCATTATGAATGTAGGTCTGGTTGAAATGATAGTATGCCTGACTCTCGCTATGAAGGTAGGGCTGGTTGAAATGATAATGTCCCTGACTCTCACTATGAAGTTAGGGCTGGTTGAAATGATAATGTGCCTTACTCTCACTATGAAGCTAGGGCCTATTGAAATTATAGTGTGCCTGACTCTCACTATGAAGGTAGGGCTGGTTGAAATGATAGTCTGCCTGACTCTCACTATGAAGGTAGGGCTGGTTGAAATTATAATGTGCCCTACTCTCACTATGAAGCTAGGGACTATTGAAATTATAGTGTGCCTGACTCTCACTATGAAGGTAGGGCTGGTTGAAATGATAGTTTGCCTGATTCTCACTATTAAGATAGGGCTGGTTGAAATGATAGTGTGCCTGACTCTCATTATAAAGCTAGGGCTGGTTGAAATGATCGTGAGCCTGACTCTCACCATGAAGGTAGGAATGGTTGAAATGATAATGTGTTTTAATCTCACTATGAAGGTAGGGCTGGTTGAAATGATAGTGTGCCTGACTCTCACTATGAAGGTAGGGCTGGTTGAAATGATAGTGTACCTGAATCTCACGTTGAAGTTAGGGCTGGTTGAAATGAAAGTGTGCCTGACACTCACTATGAAGGTAGGGCTGTTTGAAATGATAGTGTACCTGACTCTCACTATGAATGTAGGGCTGGTTGAAATGATAGTGTTCCTGATTCTCACGTAGAAGGTACGGCTGGTTGAAATGATAGTGTGCCTAACTCTCACGTAGAAGGTAGGGCTGGTTGAAATGATAGTGTTCCTGACTCTCACTAGTAAAGTAGGGATGGTTGAAATGATAGTGTGCCTGACTCTCACTATGAAAGTAGGGCTGGTTGAAATGATAGTGTGTTTGACTCTCACTATGAAGGTAGGGCTGGTTGAAATAATAGTGTGCCTTACTCTCACTATGAAGTTAGGGCTGGTTAAAATGATAGTGTGCCTGACTCTGATTATGTAGGTAGAGCTGGTTGAAATGATAGTGTGCCTGACTCTCACTAGTAAAGTAGGGATGGTTGAAATGATAGTGTGCCTGACTCTCACGTTGAAGGTAGGGCTTGTTGAAATGATAGTGTGCCTGACTCTCACTATGAAGGTAGGGCTGGTTGAAATGATAGTGTGCCTGACTCTCACTATGAAGGTGGGGCTGGTTGAAATGATAGTGTGTCTGACTCTCACGTTGAAGATAGGGCTGGTTGAAATGATAGTGTGCCTGACTCTCACTATTAAGGTAGGGCTGGTTGAAATGATAGTGTGCCTGACTCTCACTATGAAGGTAAGGCTGGTTGAAATGATAGTGTGCCTGACTCTCACTATGAAGGTAGGGCTGGTTAAAATGATAGTGTGCCTGAATCTCATTATAAAGGTAGGGCTGGTTGAAATGATCGTGTGCCTGACTCTCACCATGAAGGTAGGGCTGGTTGAAATGATAATGTTTCTTAATCTCACTATGAAGGTAGGGCTGGTTGAAATTATAGTGTGACTGACTCTCACTATGAAAGTAGGGCTGGTTGAAATGTTAATGTGCCTGACTCTCACTATGAAGGTAGCGCTGGTTGAAATGATAATGTGATGACTCTCACAATGAGGGTAGGGATGGTTGAAAGGATAATGTGCATGACTCTCACTATGAAGGTAGGGCTTGTTGAAATAATAGTTTGCCTGACTCTCACTATGAAGGTATGGCTGGTTTAAATGATAGTGTGCCTGACTCTCACTATGAAGGTAGAGCTGTTTGAAATGATAATGTGCCTGAATCTCACTATGAAGGTAGGACCGGTAGAAATGATAGTGTGCCTGACTCTCACTATGAAGGTATGGCTGGTTTAAATGATAGTGTGCCTGAACCTCACTATGAAGGTAGGGGTGTTTGAAATGATAATGTGCCTTAATCTCACTATGAAGGTAGGACCGGTAGAAATGATAGTGTGCCTGACTCTCACTTCGAAGGTAGGTCTTGTTGAAATGATAGTGTGCCTGACTCTTACTATGAAGGTAGGGCTGGATGAAATGATAATGTGCCTGAGTCTCATTATGAAGGTAAGGCTGGTTGAAATAATAGTGTGCCTGACTCTCAATTTGAAGTTAGGGGTGGTTGAAATGTAAGTGTGCCAGACTCTCACTAAAAAGGTAGGGCTGGTTGAAATGATAGTGTGCCTGATTCTCACTAGTAAAGTAGGGATGGTTGAAATGATAGTGTGCCTGACTCTCACGTTGAAGGTAGGGCTTGTTGAAATGATAGTGTACCTGACTCTCACTATGAATGTAGGGCTGGTTGAAATGATAATGTTCCTGACTCTCACGTAGAAGGTAGGGCTTGTTGAAATGATAGTGTGCCTGACTCACGTAGAAGGTAGGGCTGGTTGAAATGATAGTGTTCCTGACTCTCACGTTTAAGGTAGGGCTGGTTGAAATAATAGTGTGCCTGACTCTCACTAGTAAAGTAGGGATGGTTGAAATGATAGTGTGCCTGACTCTCACTATGAAGGTAGGGCTGTTTGAAATGTTAATGTGCCTGACTCTCACTAAGAATGTAGGGCTGGTTGAAATAATAATGTGCCTGGATCTCACTATGAGGGTAGGGATCGTTGAAAGGATAATGTGTCTGACTCTCACTATGAACGTAGGGCTGTTTGAAATGATAGTGTGCCTTACTCTCACTATGAAGGTAAGGCTGGTTGAAATGATAGTGTGCCTTACTCTCAATATGAACGTAGGGCTGTTTGAAATGATAGTGTGCCTTACTCTCACTATGAAGGTAGGGCTGGTTGAAATGATAGTGTGCCTTACTCTCAATATGAAGGTAGGGCTGGTTGAAATGAGAGTGTACCTGACTCTCATTATGAAGTTAGGGCTGGTTGAAATGATAGTTTGCCTGAATCAGTATTAAGGTAGGGCTGGTTAAATGATAGTGTCTGACTCTCACTAGAAAGGTAGGGCTGGTTGAAATGATAATGTGCCTGACTCTCACTATGAACGTAGGGCTGTTTGAAATGATAGTGTGCCTGACTCTCACTATGAATGTAGGGATGGTTGAAAAGATAGTTTGCTGACTCTCACTATGAGGGTAGGGCTGGTTGAACAGATAGTGTGCCTGACTCTCCCTATGAAGGTAGGCTGGTTGAAATGATAGTGTGCCTGACTCTCACTATGAAGGAAGGGCTGGTTGAAATGATAGTCTGCCTGACTCTCACTAGAAAGGTAAGGCTGGTTGAAATGATAATGTGCCTGACTCTCACTATAAACGTAGGGCTGTTTGAAATGATAGTGTACCTTACTCTCACTATGAAGGTAGGGCTGGTTGAAATTATAGTGTGCCTGACTCTCACTATGAACGTAGGGCTGGTTGAAATGATAGTGTACCTGACTCTCACTATGAAGGTAGGGCTGGTTGAAATGATAGTGTGCCTGAATCAGTATTAAGTTAGGGCTGGTTGAAATGATAGTGTATGACTCTTACTATTAAGTTTGAGCAGGTTAAAATGATAGAGTGCGTGACTCTCACTATGAATGTAGGGCTGGTTGAAATGATAGTGTGCCTGACTCTCACTATGAATGTAGGGATGGTTGAAAAGATAGTTTGCTGACTCTCACTATGAGGGCAGGTCTGCTTGAACAGATAGTGTGCCTGACTCTCCCTATGAAGGAAGGGCTGGTTGAATTGATAATGTGACTGACTTTCCCCATTAAGGTAGGGTTGGTTGAAATGATAGTGTGCCTGACACTCACGTTGAAGGTTGGGCTGGTTGAAATGATAGTTTTCCTGAGTTTCACTATGAAGTTAGGGATGGTTGAAATGATAGTGTGCCTGACTCTCACTATGAAGGTAGGGCTGGTTGAAATGATAATGTGCCTGAATCTCACCTCAAACTCTCATTATGAAAGTAGGGCTGGTTGAAATGATAGTGTGTCTAACTCTCCCTATTAAAATAGGGCTGGTTAAAATGATAGTGTACCATACTCTCAATATGAAGGTAGGGATGGTTGAAATGATAGTGTACCTGACTCTCATGTTGAAGGTAGGGCTGGTTGAAATGATAGTGTGCCTGACTCTCACCATTAAGGTAGGGCTGGTTGAAATGATAGTGTGCCTGACTCACGTTGAAGGTAGGGCTGGTTGAAATGATAGTGTGCCTGACTCTCACTATGAAGGTAAGGCTGGTTGAATTGATAGTGTGCCTGACTCTCACTATGAAGTTAGGGCTGTTTGAAATGATAATTTGCCTGACTTTCACGTTGAAGGTAGGGCTCGTTGAAATGATAGTGTCCCTGACTCTCACTATGAAGGTAGGACTGCTTGAAATGATAATGTGCCTGACTCTCACTATGAAGGTAGGGCTGGTTGAAATAATAATGTGCCTGGATCTCACTATGAGGGTGGGGATCGTTGAAAGGATAATGTGTCTGACTCTCACTATGAAGGTAGGGCTTGTTGAAATGATAGTGTGCCTGACTCTCACTATGAAGGTAGGGCTGTTTGAAATGATAATGTGCCTGAATCTCACTATGAAGTTAGGACCGGTAGAAATGATAGTGTGCCTGACTTTCACTATGAAGGTAGGTCTGGTTGAAATAATACTGTGCCTGACTCTTACTATAAAGGTAGGGCTGGTTGAAATGATAATGTGCCTGAATCTCACTATGAAGGTACGGCTGATTGAAATGATAGTGTGCCTTATTTTCAGTATGAAGGTGAGGCTGGTTGAAATGATAGTGTGCCTGACTCTCACGTTGAAGGTAGGGCTGGTTGAAATGATAGTGTGCCTGACTCTCACGTTGAAGGTAGGGCTGGTTGAAATAATAAAGTGCCTGTCTCTCACTATGAAGATAGGCTAGTTGAAATGATAATGTGCCTGAATCTCACTATGAAGTAAGGGAAGGTTGAAATGATAATGTGCCTTACTGTCACTATGAAGGTAGGGTTCATTGAAATTTAGTGTGCCTGACTCTCACATGAATGTTAGGGCTGGTTGAAATGATAGTCTGCCTGACACTCACTAGAAAGGTAGGGCTGGTTGAAATGATAATGTGCCTGTCTCTCACTATGAACGTAGGGCTGTTTTAAATCATAGTGTGCCTTACTCTCACTATGAAGGTAGGGCTGGTTTAAATGATAGTGTGCCTGACTCTCACTATGAAGGTAGGGCTTGTTGAGATGATAGTGTGCCTGACTCTCACTATGAAGGAGGGCTGGTTGAAATGATAGTGTGTCTGACTCTCACTATAAAAGTAGGGATGGTTGAAATGATAGTGTGCCTGACTCTCACGTTGAATGTAGGGCTTGTTGAAATGATTGTGTGCCTGACCCTCACTATGAAGGTAGGGCTGGTTGAAATGATTATGTGCCTGAATCTCATTATGAATGTAGGACCGGTTGAAATTATAGTGTGCCTGACTTTCACTATGAAGTTAGGGATGGTTGAAATGATAGTGTTCCTGATTCTCACTATGAAGATAGGGCTGGTTGAAATGATAGTGTGCCTGACTCTCACTATGAATGTAGGAATGGTTGAAATGATAGTGTGCCTGACTCTCACTATAAAGTTAGGGCTGGTTGAAATGATAGTGTGCCTGACTCTCACTATGAAGATGGGGCTGGTTGAAATGATGGTGTACCTTACTCTCACGTTGAAGTTAGATCTGGTTGAAATGATAGTGTGCCTGACTCTCACTATGAAAGTAGGACTAGTTGAAATGATAGTGTGCCTGACTCTTACAATGAAGTTATGGCTGGTTAAAATGATAGTGCGCCTGACACTCACTATGAACGTAGGGCTGTTTGAAATGATAGTGTGCCTTACTCTCACTATGAAGGAAGGCTGGTTGAAATGATAGTGTTCCCTACTCTCAATATGAAGGAAGGGCTGGTTGAATTGAAAGTGTGCCTTACTCTCACTTTGAAGGTAGGGCTGGTTGAAATGATAGTGTGCCTGACTCTCACTATGAACAGAGGTCTGTTTGAAATGATAGTGTGCCTTACTCTCACTATGAAGGTAAGGCTGGTTGAAATGATTGTGTGCCTTACTCTCAATATGAACGTAGGGCTGTTTGAAATGATAGTGTGCCTTACTCTCACTATGAAGGTAGGGCTGGTTGAAATGATAGTGTGCCTGATCAGTGTTAAGGTAGGGCTGTTTGAAATGATAGTGTCTGACTCTCACTATGAAGTTAGGGCTGGTTGAAATGATAATTTGCCTGACTCTCACGTTGTAGGTAGGGCTCGTTGAAATGATAGTGTCCTGACTCTCACTATGAAGGTAGGTCTGGTTGAAATGATAATGTGCCTGACTCTCACTATGAAGGTAGGGCTGGTTCAAATTATAGTGTGCCTGACTTTCACTATGAATTTAATGTCTGGTTGAAATTATAGTGTGCCTGACTCTCACTATGAAGGTAAGGCTGGTTGAAATGATAATGTGCCTGACTCTCACGTTGAAGGTAGGGCTCGTTGAAATTATAGTGTCCCTGACTCTCACTATGAAGGTAGGGCTGGTTGAAATGATAGTGTAACTGACTCTCCCTATGAAGGTAGGGCAGGTTGAAATAATAGTGTGCCTGACTCTCACTATGAAGGTAGAGCTGGTTGTAATGATAGTGTGCCTGACTCTCACTATGAAGGTAGGGCTTGTTGAAATTATAGTGTGCCTGACTCTAACTATCAAAGTAGGGCTGGTTTAAATGATAGTCTGCCTGAATCTCACTATGAAGGTAGGAATGGTTTAAATGATAATATGCCTGACTCTCACTATGAAGGTAGGGCTGGTTGAAATGATAGTGTAATTGACTCTCACAATGAAGGTTGGTCTGGTTGAAATGATAGTCTGCCTGACTCTCACTATGAAGGTAGGGGTGGTTGAAATGATAGTGTGCCTGACTCTCACGCTGAAGGTAGGGCTGGTTGAAATGATAGTGTTCAAGACTTTCACTATGAAGTTAGGGCTGGTTGAAATGATTGTGTGCCTGAATCTCACTATGAAGTAGGGCTGGTTGAAATGATAGTATGCCAGATTTACTTGAAGGTAGGGCTGGTTGAAATGATGTATGCTTGATTCACGTTGAAGTGTAGGGCTGGTTGAAATGATAGTGTGCCTCACTCTCACTATGAATGGTGAAGGTGGCTGGTTTGAACTGTATAGTGTGCCTGACTTACACTATGAATGTAGGTTTTAGTTGAAATGATTGTGTGCCTGACTTCACTATGAAGGTAGGGCTGTTGAAATGATAATGTGCCTGACTCTCACTATGAAGGAGGGCTGGTTGAAATGATATCTGCCTTACTCAGTATTAAGGTAGGGCTTTGGTTGTATTGATAGTGTGCTCTGACTCTCACTATGAAGGTAGGCTGGTTCAAATTATAGTGTTGCCTGACTTTCACTATGAATGTAGGTCTGGTTGAAATTATGTGTGCCTGACTTTCACTATGAAGTAAGGGCTGGTTGAAAGATAGTGTGCCTTACTCTCACTATGAAGGAGGGCTGGTTGAAATGATAGTTGCCTGACTCTCACTATGAAGGTAGGTCTGGTTCAAATGTAATATACCTGACTCTCACTATGCAAGTTAGGGCTGGTTGTAAATGATAGTTGCCTGACTCTCACTTTGAAGGTAGGGCTCGTTGAAATGATAGTGTCCTGATCTCACTATGAAGGTAGGACTGTTGAAATGATATGTGCCTGACTCTCATTATGAAGATAGGGCTGGTTGAAATGATTGTATGCCTTACTCTTACTTGAGGGTAGGGCTGGTTTAAATGATATGTGCCTGAATTCACTATGAGGGTAGGGCTGATTGAAGATAGTGTGCCTGACTCATTATATAAGGTAGGGCTGGTTGAAATGATAGTGTCCTGACTCTCACTATGAAGTTAGGGCTGGTTGAAATGATAGTGTGCCTGACTCTCACTATGAAGGTAGAGCTGGTTGTAATGATAGTGTGCCTGACTCTCACTATGAAGTATGGTGTTGAAAATGATAGAGTGCCTGACTCTCATATGAATGTAGTCTGGTTGAAATGATAGTGTGCCTGACTTCACTATGAAGGTAGGGCTGGTTGAAATGATAGTGTGCCTGACTCTCACGTTGAAAGTAGAGCTGGTTGTAATGATAGTGTGCCTGACTCTCACTATGAAGATATGGGCTTGTTGAAATGTTAAGTGCTTGACTCTCATATGAATGTAGGTCTGGTTGAAATGATAGTGTGCCGGGCTTCACTATGAAGGTAGGGCTGGTTGAAAGATAATGTGTCTGACTTCATTATGAAGGTAGGGCTGGCTAAATGATATTGTTCCTGACTCTCACTATGAAGTAGGCTTGTTGAAATATAGTATGCCTGATCTCTAACATGAAAGTAGGGCTGGTTTAAATGATAATGTTGCCTGAATCTCACTATGAGAGGAAGGGTTAAATGATATGTGCCTGACTTCACTATGATGGTAGGCTGGTTGAAATGATAGTGAATGTGACTCTCACTATGAAGGTTAGGCTGGTTGAAATGATAGTCTGCCTGACTCTCACTATGAAGGTAGGGTGGTTGAAATGATAGTGTTGCCTGACTCTCACTATGAAGTTAGGTCTGGTTGAAATGATAGTGTTCCTGACTCTCACTTGAAGGTAGGGCTGGTTAATGATTGTGTGCCTGAATCTCACTATGAATAGGGCTGGTTGAAATGATAGTGTGCCTGACTCTCACTTTAAGGTTTGGGCTGGTTAAAATGAATTGCTGTGCCTGAATCTCACTATGAATAGTAGGCTGGTTGAAATGATAGTGTCCTGACTCTCAGTTGAAGGTAGGTATCTTTGTTGAAATGATAGTGTGGCTGACTCTCACTATGAAGGTAGGGCTGGTTGAAATTATAGTGTGCCTGACTTTAACTATGAATGTAGGTTTCTGTTGAAATTAGAGTGTGCCTGACTCTCACTATGAAGGTAGGGCTTGTTGAAATGATAATGTTCCTGACTCTCACTATGAAAGTAGGGCTGGTTGAAATGATAATGTGCCTTACTCTCACTATGAAGGTAGGGCTTGTTGAAATTATAGTGTGCCTGACTCTCACTATGAAGGTAGGTCTGGTTGAAATGATAGTGTTCCTGACTCTCACTATGTATGTAGAGCTGGTTGAAATGATAGTGTGACTGACTTTAACTATGAAGGTAGGGCTGGTTGAAAAGATAGTGTGCCTGACTCTCACTATGAAGGTAGGACTGGTTGAAATGATAGTCTGCCTGACTCTCACTATGAAGGTCGGTCTGGTTGAAATGATAATGTGCCTGACTTTCACTATCAAGTTATGCTTGATTGAAATGATAGTGTGCCTGACTCTCATTATGAAGGTAGAGCTGGTTGAAATGATAGTGTGCCTGTCACTCACTATGAAGGTAGGACTTGTTTAAATGATAGTGTGTCTGACTCTCTCGTTGAAGATAGGGCTGGTTGAAATGATAGTGTGCCTGACTCTCACGTTGAAGGTAGGGCTGGTTGAAATGATAGTGTGCCTGACTCAGTATTAAGGTAGGGCTGGTTGAATAGATAGTGTGCCTGACTCAGTATTAAGGTAGGGCTGGTTGAAATGATAGTGTGCCTGACTCTCACTATGAATGTAGGGCTGGTTGAAATGATAGTGTGCCTGACTCTCACTATGAAGGTAGGTCTGGTTGAAATGATAATGTGCCTGACTCTCACTATCAAGTTATGGTTGATTGAAATTATAGTGTGCCTGACTCTCACTATGAAGGTAGAGCTGGTTGAAATGATAGTGTGCCTGTCACTCACTATGAAGGTAGGGCTGGTTGAAATGATAGTGTGCCTGACTCTCACTATGTATGTAGGGCTGGTTGAAATGATAGTGTGCCTGACTCTCACTATTAAGGTAGGGCTGGTTGAAATGTTAATGTGCCTGACTCTCACTATTAAGGTAGGGCTGGTTGAAATGATAATGTGCCTGACTCTCACTATGAGGATAGGGATGGTTGAAAGGATAATGTGTCTGACTCTCACTATGAAGGTAGGGCTTGTTGAAATGTTAGTGTGCCTGACTCTCACTATGAAGGTATGGCTGGTTGAAATGATAGTGTGCCTGTCTCTCACAATGAAGGTAGGGCTGTTTGAAATGATAATGTGCCTGAATCTCACTATGAAGGTAAGACCGGTAGAAATGATAGTGTGCCTGACTTTCACTATGAAGGTAGGTCTGGTTGAAATGATAGTGTGCCTGACTCTTACTATGAAGGTAGGGCTGGTTGAAATGATAATTTGCCTGAATCTCACTATGAAGGTAGGGCTGGTCGAAATGATAGTTTGCCTGACTCTCACTATGAAGTTTTAGTCTGGTTGAAATGATAGTGTGCCTGACTCTCACTCTGAAGGTAGTGCTTGTTCAATGATAGTGTGCCTGACTCTCAATATGAAGGTAGGGCTGGTTGAAATGATAGTGTACCTGATTCTCACGTTTAAGTTAGGGCTGGTAGAAATGATAGTGTGCAATGTGCCTGACTCTCACTATTAAGGTAGGACTGGTTGAAATGATAGTGTACCTGACTCTCACGTTGAAGTTAGTTTTTGTTGAAATGATAGTGTGCCTGACTCTCACTATGAAGGTAGGGCTGGTTGAAATGATAGTGTATCTGACTCTTACTATGAATGTAGGGCTGGTTGAAATGATAGTGTTCCTGACTCTCACTATGAAGGTAGGGCTGGTTGAAATGATAGTGTGCCTGACTCTCACTATGAAGGTAGGGCTGGTTGAAATGATAGTGTGCCTGACTCTCACTATGAAGGTAGGGCTGGTTGAAATGATAGTGTGCCTGACTCTCACTATGAAAGTAGGGCTGGTTGAAATGATAGTGTGCCTGACTCTCACTAGTAAAGTAGGGATGGTTGAAATGATAGTGTGCCTGACTCTCACTATGAAAGTAGGGATGGTTGAAATGATAATGTGCCTGACTCTCACTATGAAAGTAGGGCTTGTTGAAATGATAGTGTGCCTGACTCTCACTATGAAGGTAGGGCTGGTTGAAATGATAGTGTGCCTTACTCTCACGTTGAAGGTAGGGCTTGTTGAAATGATAGTGTGCCTGATTCTCACTATGAAGGTAGGGCTGGTTGAAATTATAGTGTGCCTGACTTTCACTATGAATGTAGGTCTGGTTGAAATGATAGTGTGCCTGACTCTCACTATGAAGGTAGGGCTTGTTGAAATTATAGTGTGCCTGACTCTCACTATGAAGGTAGGGCTGGTTGAAATGATAGTGTGCCTGACTCTCACTATGAAGGTAGGGCTGGTTGAAATTATAATGTGCCTGACTCTCACTATGAAGGTAGGGCTGGTTGAAATGATAGTGTGCCTGACTCTCACTATGAAGTTAGGGCTGGTTGAAATGATAGTGTGCCTGACTCTCACTATGAAGGTAGGGCTGGTTGAAATGATAATGTGCCTGACTCTCACTATGAAGGTAGGGCTGGTTGAAATCAAAGTGTGCCCGACTCTCACTATGAATGTAGGGCTGGTTGAAATGATAATGTGCCTGAATCTCACTATGAATGTAGGACCGGTTGAAATGATAGTGTGCCTGACTTTCACTATGAAGGTAGGGCTGGTTGAAATGATAGTGGGCCTGATTCTCACTATGAAGGTAGGGCTGGTTGAAGTGATAGTGTGCCTGACTCTCACGTTGAAGTTGAGGGTGGTTAAAAGATATTGTAACTTATTCAAAACTTATATAAATTTCATCATAACCGATATGCCTAAGCAACTGAATCTACAACACTCTTAAAATAAATATACCATAATTTAGTTTATTATTTCTCTGGAAAATGTGTCTTGATAATAAAGTATATTGTTAATTTGTAGATTATACTCTTATTTTATTATTTCATCTTTGCTTTTAGTTACACCACAGCAATTTGAATGTACAAATTCAAGTCTCCAAGTTTTTTGAAGGACATTATATTTCTGGCAAGCTAGAAACTCTCCCCCTCCAAGGGGGAGTAGTTGACCCTTCATTCCTATTGGTTGTACGTCATAGTAGGGCTATCTTTGTGTAGAGAGGTGATGGACCTGCAATGAATTTGCACCAAAAACGCTATGTAATTGACACGCGATGTAATTGTATACACCCGATTTTGATCTTGATGATAGCTCGGATATGAATTATGCCGTGAAGAAATTGGAGAAATATCTGGTGTCCCAGAAGTTGATGAATGGATTATTGTGCCAAGCGGAATGTAAGACGGTTTGTTGGAATTGTTCTTGAGAGTTCTTCAGAAGGGCTCAATGTTAAGTTTGCTAGAAAAATAGATAAGACATGTTTTAAGTGGCCTGTCAAAGATGACATTTCTGCGGTTGATCCGGACCAAATTGAATCTCGTCTCAATCCGCCTGAGTTTTCCTTACAAAATGATCGAATTACAATTTTTGTGTTTAAATGTACATTCAGATTTGTAGTTTAATAGATAACTTATCTGGTAAACTTGATAAAAGTTTTGGCTTCTTTGGTTTAGAGAAAACTAACTTTTAATCTGTTAACAACTCATTTTTAATCTTATATCTACTAATTTTATAATATTTATAGTAAGAAAGAAGGGATTTTATTTCTTTGTAATAAAGTTTGGTTTTTGTTCTTTTGTGTGAGTTTTTATTTATTCTATCCTTGCTTCCTAATCTACAGCTTGGGTCAAGTATCCCTAGAGGTAGTGATATTTGACCTTTTTTTTACTTTGGAATATTAAATTTTTAAGTGCATCAAAGAATAACAATGATTAGCATTAAATATTGTATATAAGGCATTGATGTACATATGCAGAGCATTCACATATCCATAGGTAACATAAAAAATATTAAAAATTCAAAAAGAGAAAATTGGGTCAAGTATCCCAAGTTTCCCCCAACATATTTATAGGCATGTACAGTAACATATATATATATATATATGTAAATCATATATATCTGTCAATGCTCCTCCACGGTATATATATAACATCCGCAACAGCCCCGAGGGATTCTCGTGGGGAAGAATCAACAAATATATTAGAAATATCAGAAAGAGTTTACCCCTAATCGAGCATATAAAACTTAAGAGTCCTGACCCCGGTGCATGCGTGGCTAATGGGGATAGCTGCCCTGCCCCTATCATTTCACCACTAGCGGGCCATTTTCAATATATTTTTACTTTGTTTATTTGAAGTATTTAACGTTTATTTTTTTAAAACGACTGATAATATCAGCACACGACTTTAAACTAACTTATCTTTAGAATAGAAATAACACCCAGCCCCCAAGACCTTAGTTACTCTCTGTGAAAGGCAAAATCCACATTTCACCAATGATTTTATAATAATTTATTTCCAAACCGGGAATCACAATGACCGACCGAGTAGGGTGTCGTACTACAATATCGACTTGGTTTGTCATTTATATCAAAATAGTGAAAATTAACAACGCATAATTGTTAATGGTTAAATAATATAGTTAAAAGCCTGTAGAATGCAAACAGAAGGTTTCAATTTAAAGAATACTAACAAACCCAAGAATAAATTACGCAATACTTAGGTAAAAATAGAAATAATATTGTTTTCTCTAATTAAGACTTTGTCTAAACTAGAGAAAAAATTTGTTTTCCCCCAAATGAATAAAACACAAAAATACAGTTCCAGAGATACATCTAGGGAGGGGGGATCAGAGGGGCCAGTAGGGGAAGGATTTTTTTGGGTAAGGTCTTGAGTGGTACCTCCCACCCGAAGATGGGCCCCATAGCCCCAGTGAATCCGAAGAAGCGTGTGGGGGGAGGAACCTTTTCGACTTCCGGTAAAAATGGTTGTAAATTAATATCGGTTGCACAACTTCAGGCTAACACATTTTAAAGTCCTCATTTGTAAATTTATACCCATAAAATAGGTCGATGCTAGGTCTACAGAATATACACTTTCGTATATTAAAGAGAAGGATATTTAGAATCTTCTTACTCTAAAAACTGGGGAGATATGTTTCAAAGCCCCCTGCTAAAGAACCCCCTTGATTCGAATTCTGGTCGGGTGTACTTAGGATGGTTTTCCCTCTCTCTCTCCACGCAAATATGGATACACTTCCTTTAAACTCAACCTCTCACATTCTTAACACATTATAATAATTAGTAGGTATGCGTATAACCCAAACAGGTATTAAGACGCGGTGACAAAGAAGAAAGATCAAATGAGTCACGAGTTACGTGTTTAAAGAGTAATTACTTATAGGCCTACATGATAGTTTGGTGGCGAACTACCGGTAGTACACTTTCCCACAGATATGAAACCTTGCTTGGATGTACTTGACCTTTTACCAAGGCTTTCATATTGTCTTAGATAATACACCTAAATATTTCTACAAAAAAAAGTATCCTAGTTTCTTCCATCTGAAAATAAAAAGAAGATAAAACTCGGGAAGCTAAAAAAAATCTGTTATATTTGATCTTGAAAATATACAAACCAAAACAATCAAGCAGTTGGAAGCATCCTGTTTAAAAAAAACAATATATGAAAACAAGTTTTAAAGAACAGCTTTTTTTTTTTTTGCTAATTAAAGTATTTCCGCACGAGGAATAGTTGCCACAAGGATGAGGCTACCTCGCGATATCCGCGCGGATACGTAATCATAGACGGGCGCTGTAATTGCGATGCTTAAAAATTCTCTTGAGGTCAGGTTCAAGGTCATAAAACTTTAGAACAATGGCTGCTTTCTTTGTCCAAGGCAGTGTTCCAATTAACATAGATATAAAAAAAAAAGGAAATTTAATGTGTACTTTATGAAATAAAGGATAGTATCGAAACACGATTTACAAACTAGCTTAATTTTTAGACAGACACAGCACCCATTCCCCCAGCCGTTAGTTAATCACCGAGTGAAGGGAAACCCCAATTTCATCCATTTATTTTTGAGTCCGGCGTCTTACAGCCCATCCGGTTATTCGAATTCAATTCACACTAATGGAGTAGGGACGATGGAAAGTAGAACAAACTTTTTGTGGCGCCATCTATTTGTCTGCGTTTTACACCTTACCACCCATCAGACATATATGCATGCTTACTCTACAATAGGAGGGTAGGAATACATACTTTAGGAGAGATATAAGCGCATTCACGTGGAGAGAGAGTGGGAAACCATAACAATATACTCAGCTCACCCATAATAAACGCATCAATTATTGATTAGTTATTTTACAGGCATCTTAAAATGAGGCTATTAGTGTATTGGAGAACGCTTATAGTTTCTAATAGCTCACACCCTGAAACAAACCCTAAAAATAATTTATTATGGCCTAAGCCAAGGCCAGCGAACCTTTATGAAAGGGCGTGTCCAATTTCTCGATAATTTTTGGAGACTTTTTTCACATGTCTATAGAAACTTTGAGAAGCACAATGATATATAAGAATATTTCATAATAATCGTTAGTTATTGTAAGCTATAAGTTAATATATATTGTTAGTTTAAAAAAATCACGAAGATGGAGCACTAACTATATATATATATATTTATGTCTTAGGTCTTACTACCTGTCAGGTCTGTCCGCAGCTAAACCGTTAAAAGCATTGCTAGGAAACCTATTTAATTAATTCTTCCAAATTTTTATTTAAAAAAAATCCACTCACAAAATCATTTAGCTGTGAATGATTGACAATCTCCACACTTTCATAATATGGTGAGGTTGGTTAAGCATTAAAGTATTATTATTACTATTATTATTATTAGTACCACGTCTTACTACCGTTCGGGTTATACGCACTTACGCTAATGTGTGTAATGGTAGGGTGATTGTGAGATGAAATGAAGGACCTACAGTTTAACGTGGAATCCGAACCACGGTGGAGGCCTGGCACTCACCATATTCCCAAGTTGTGATTAATACACGTCTTGTCAGAGGTGAAGGAAGGGTTTGGCAATCAGATAAATCTGTGCCGGGACAGCATTAAAGTAAACTTGGAACATCAGTGCCACTTTGGGCGGTTTCTAGCCCTTACCTAAGTTGTGTGTGTCAAGTAGACCGAAAATCTAATTTGGGACCTAGCTTAAGGCTCCCTATTTCTGCTCGGAGAATTTGCAGCTCTCAGATTGATAATGAGTTCTCTCGGTAGTAATTACTGGATGAGTTGCGGTGTTGTTTAAAGTTACTAAGTATTATTTTAATTCGTCGGCAAGAGGTGATTGTTGTGTGATTTGACAGCTCTGTTCCCATACAACCGGCAGCCCAGCTATTCACTTGTCTAGTCTGAGAATTAACGATTGATTTATTTACCTTAATGCTGAGAAAGACGCTTGTAACTGGGCGATCGGCAAGTGACCAATTTACACTCTGTTACTATAACATGTAGACCTGTTTACACTCTGTTACTATAACATGTAGACCTGTTTACTCTCTGTTACTATAACATGTAGACCTGTTTACACTCTGTTACTATAACATGTAGACCTGTTTACTCTCTGTTACTATAAACATGTAGACCTGTTTACTCTCTGTTACTATAACATTGTAGACCTGTTTACACTCTGTTACTATAACATGTAGACCTGTTTACACTCTGTTACTATAACATGTAGACCTGTTTACACTCTGTTACTATAACATGTAGACCTGTTTACTCTCTGTTACTATAACATGTAGACCTGTTTACACTCTGTTACTATAACATGTAGACCTGTTTACACTCTGTTACTATAACATGTAGACCTGTTTACTCTCTGTTACAATAACAAGTGGACCTCTTTACAGTCTTGTTCAGTAAAAGATAACCTACTCAGTTTAAATAGTATATAGGTCTTTTTAACCTTGTCTGTGTGTAGCAAGTTACGATTTTGAAACAAGGGGAACTAGGCCCTATATATCTGCAATAAGATTTTTATTTTTTTGAAAATTGGATGAATCTAGAAAATATTTTGAGTTTGTTTTTAGTAGTAATTGAGGTACACTACTTCTTTGTTGACACTCAACCAAATATTTTTCTTACATTCAGAGCTATCCATAAATTGTAATAATTTAAATAAACCGGGAGAGGAAGATTTACAATACCCTCAGATAATGCATCCTAAACACGTTTTGGACTTCGCTCTAAGCGACTAAAATTCTTGGGCTAGGACCTAATTCTCCAAACACGGTACTTTATTTTGTTTATAAAAAAGAGTGTTATTTATAAGAGACGTTATATATGTATATATAGTGCCTAGCGTTAGGTTCACGGACAAATATGACAGCTAGAAGATGGTCTATATAACAGCGTGTTACAGAGTGCGATGGTCACAAGGGCTCCAAAAGCTCTTTGAAAGTGGGGAGAGGGGCTCAACTGAGAGGGAGGCTGGGGGTTCTGACCGGGTCAAATTTTAGACCTCGGATACTTGTGTAGGTATTTGAAGGTTTATTTTTCACGCGTAGTACCTTTTATGCCTTTCTTTGTTATTATAACGTATAGTAACATCATAGTCTAGTTGAAAATACTAGCTTATGTTCGGTCAATAATTAAAAATGATAGTAAGGCCCCGTCAATATTTTTAATTTTATAACTAATGATATTATAGAGTGGTGTAGGAACCTTATTTGTGTGATAAGGGCGATTAACTAAAAATATAATTCAAAAAGAGTGTTTTGAACTTCTTGACCCCCAAGTCAATAGCGGAATTGGAAGCCCTCCTCCTCCTTGAAAGATATTTAAAGTAGTCCTCACTTGGAGAAATTCACGAAAATTATATTCGTCTAGAAGTTATTTGAAGTGGTTCTCGCACAGATTTGTTAAATTTTTGGTTGTCTAAAAGATATTTAGTGTTCCTCACCCAGAAATCTTTTGAAATTTAATGCCTCTAGATGTTATTTAAAGTGGTCTTACCCTAATAAATTTTAGAAAATTAGATGCCTCTAGTTTTTTCGTAACAAATTAAAAAAAAAGAATGTCTCTGGAAATTATTTTGAATTAAAAAAAATTGTAGTTGAAGATTAGTGTACAGAGCCAAAGAAACATTTCTTAGATTTGTGAATGTTCCACGGGTCTTACTGCCTGCCAGGGTATCCATAACTTATAATATATTAAGGATACAGTAAGAGGAGGGTGTAAAGCATCTTGAAGAAAACATTTATGTATCACACTTTCTTCCTATATTTCATCGAAAAATATCTCAAATATAGAGATAGTGTTCGTTTGAATGTTTTAAGGCAAAACATAATTATTGATAGTTGGCAGTGCAAGTCAGTATGAAAAGCAACCTGTTCAAGAATTTTTTTTTTATCTCATTTTGACTTTATTCTGAGTCTCTCGACAGATGTTGGTCGAAATAAAGAGCTTGGGAAACGATTATTTATCTACCCAGCCACACATTTTATGGCTTTGAAATAAATATAATAATGTTATACAAACCTCATACAATACCTCTCCTGTAATATCCACCCCCCTTTTCCTATGGTTCATCAACCACAAAGACTATCTATCGAAAATAAGATGATAATGACTGCATGCATGAATATATGAATGTAGTTTTAATCATTTTTATAACTAACAGACAAAAGGTTCTTAATAATAGCCCTACAAACTATAATGCAACTTAAGCCTAATGATTAAACATTGGTCCTAAAAGATGGTGTCCTTTCATTGTGAAATATATTATACTTTTACAAGTTTTCCCTGGTTTCCATGTACACTCCATTGATGTTTGTAAGATAGCAAATTGCTGAATCAGCCCTTGCATTATGCTACACTTCATACATGATTGCAAAGCAGATTGCATAGTTTACAACCAAGGTCAGCGTTCAAGAAGGCCTAAATTCTATAAATAATTATGTATTGGCTGTTGGGTGGGGAGATGGTGGAGTGGTTAAGTCTTTTAATGCATTTTGCGATATCCAAATTGTTTGATCTAAGTTACTAGCTTAATTTAAATTGTTTATATAATGTATACATTATATTTAACATACTTAAAATATATAATATAATTAAATATCATATATTTAAATTATATATATATTATAGGCCAAATTATATAGTTAATACATATATTATATATTTTATTTATGCATCATATACATTATATATATTATATATAATCAGGTTCGAGTCCCAGGTAAAGTACTTGTCGGATGTTTGTATATTTGCTACCTGTTTAATTGTAGTTTCAGAGTTGGTGTTAAAACTAAAACATAATAATAATTATAAAACTTCCCAGGAAATATAGATAATTTTTGCTAGTGCTATTTTCCATGCTAATGTGAAAGAAATAATAAGCCTAAAACCAAGAATAATATATTATAATATAACTTTATATAAAATAACATTTTTAACCATGTCCTGGCTACATGCAAGATAATAAAGCTAGTGGGGTAGGATTAATAAGGTTGAATTGAGAGGGGATGTAACCTCATTTAGGTGGGGGAAAGTTGGGAAACAATTTAGGAATAAAACCCGCCTCGGTGGTGTATTTAGCCAACGCGTTACTCTCGCAGTAGACTAGCCTTCCGAGGACGTGGAGATCAAGGTTCAAATCTCGGTCGGGTGGATTGGGTGCTGGGCTATAATTTGATTTATTAAAATTTAGGAATAAACACCATAAATACGCTCAACGGGAAGACTAACCTTGACTTTTCGCTCACAGACAAACCATATTAGAATAGCTTTATATTTATAATTAGAAAAATATTATTCATGTAACAAATAATATAATTTTTACATTATATATTTAATTTCTTATAAAACACCAGTGTTTATTTATTTGTTCCAAAGTTTGGCTCTGCTTGGTTGAACTGTCTTCGTAGACTAAATCTTCCCCTCAGTATCCATTTTACCAATCACACACATAATAATGTGGTGAGTAAAGGTTTGTCTATTAGCAACAAGACAGGGTTGATACCAAGCGGAGGTAAAAATTTACTTATAAAATCTTATAAAGTGGCAACTACCCATATCCCGCCTCCTTAAACCACGGTTTGTAAATCAAATTGTGTATCATTACAACGGTTTTAGTGACTTTAAATGATACCAGCTTACCTTGTGTTGATCCCTTTGTTAACATCTGTTATACCTTGGTATTCAAGTGCTTTATTGCTAAAGGCTTGTCTTCTTTCTGCACAGTAGTGTTTTTTAAACCTTGGGTTTACTAACATAGCTGTAAAATAAGGCTCACTCTTTACATGAGTGGAAAATCTAGTCTTAAGAATAGGGAGGGCCTTGGATGATATTATGTCTGAACCTGCCTTTCCAGTGTTGTCTTCATTATAACTCTTCAATCATGTTGTAATTGAATAAATTATGGGGGCTAACATTGGTGCTGAGGGGATTCTATCTCCACAAATTTCCACTGTAGCTCCATGGAAAGGTCTCATAATGTCTGCATTGCTATTAACAAGACATCACTCACTCACAGCCAAATTGTTGATGTCTGTACTATCTAAATGTCTTGACATTGCATCCTTGTTTACTTATCTCTCCAACATTGAATATTTTGGATTCCATTGAGTAGCTTAGTCTTGAATCAGTTGAAGACACTTTAGTCCAACCTCTTCTTGAACCTGGTGAAGTTCCGCACTAGCATTGGGTTTGTAGCGGCCAGCAATTGTGCCTTTTTATTTTTAACATGATGTATGTACCTTCTGTAGTTTTCTTTGCATCAGACAAAGCCAACTAAAAGGTACGAGCAAAACACCGGGATTGAATGATTTCCACTTGACACAAAGACATTTCTATATTAATGTTTTGTCCATTATCATTAAAATAATAGATAGGCACTTTGGCGTGGTGAAGTTTCAAAAGATCCCACTTTTTCAAAATGCCATTAACTTTGTCACCAATTGTTCTGCCTGTGTAACCTCTAGGAAAATTGTAGCACCCTAGACAATGCTTTTTCAATTCCAGATTATCAGTGAACTAACATGTGAATGATAAAAGATTCATTGCTTCATGATGTCTAAAGATCACACTGACATAAAGTATATTGAAGTAATATTGGCCCGTGTAATAGGTCAGACACCGTCAATTTCACTTTACTGTATATCTACCGCCCAATCCCTGACTTTGCATCCAATGTCTATTTCCTGGGTTTGTCCTTTATATGTTTGACGGTCGCCGGTAGGGTTTATCTTGCGACGGCCCGTTGTTTACCTTCGTCTGGAGATAGTAGAGCTATTCTGGCGCTGGGACGGAGTCGAAGGTCGTCTCTAGCTTCTTCACGACCTTTTGGACCTTGCCGGGTGGTACCAGGTGGACGTGGGATAGCTGGCCCACTCGGGGGTCTCGATGGCTGGCGAAGGGGGTGGAGGTAGGGGAGAAGGAGTAGGGTCGGGGTGGTGTGGCGAGGGGTCTCAGGTGGTAACCGGTGGGACTGAGTGGTGAGATTGGGGTTGGGGGAGCGCGTACCGTGGGCGATTCGCGGGAGTATGGGGGAAGGTAGGTGGGAGCACGATTGGTTGAGCGGTGAGGAGTGTGGGGTGGTAGGTCGGGAGGGGTTAACCCCGGGGATCTGGTGGCTGGTGTGCCGTCTTGGTAATTTGTGGGCCCTTGAGTAGAGTATCCCGCTCGCGAAGTGCTGGGCCCCAGCGGGGCAGAGTGGGTACTGTCGGACCGGTTCCACGCGTTGTGTTGCCTCGTCTGCTGTGCTTTCCCGGCGCGTTTTGTGTAGCCCATGTCGTTCCCGAGCTGGCTACCCGAGTACTGGCGGAGGCATTTGATGATAAGGGTAAGAGGGGGGGGATGTCAGGTGACAAAGGGAGATGTGGAGGGGTGGTCAGATGGGGGGGAAGGAGATAGAGGGAGAGAGAGCGAGTTGGTGAAGGGGGGGGAAACCTCGGCACTCAAACGGCGCGGTGAGGAAGGGGGGGGAGAGAGAGAGACCTCGGCACTCAGACGGCGCGGTGAGGCGGGAAAAAGGGGGGGGAAGAGACCTCGGCACTCAAACGGCGCGGTGAGGCGGGGAAAAGGGGGGGAAGAGACCTCGGCACTCAAACGGCGCGGTGAGGCAGGGAAAAAGGGGGGGGAGAGAGAGGAGACCTCGGCACTCAGACGGCGCGGTGAGGCGGGAAAAGGGGGGGGGAAGAGACCTCGGCACTCAGACGGCGCGGTGAGGCGGGAAAAAGGGGGGGGAAGAGACCTCGGCACTCTGACGGCGCGGTGAGGCGGGAAAAGGGGGGGAAGAGACCTCGGCACTCAAACGGCGCGGTGAGGCAGGGAAAAGGGGGGGGAAGAGACCTCGGCACTCAAACGGCGCGGTGAGGCAGGGAAAAGGGGGGAGAGAGAGAGAGACCTCGGCACTCAGACGGCGCGGTGAGGCGGGAAAAGGGGGGGGGAAGAGACCTCGGCACTCAGACGGCGCGGTGAGGCAGGGAGAAGGGGGGGGGAGAGACCTCGGCACTCAAACGGCGCGGTGAGGCAGGGAGAGGGAGGAGAGAGGGATGACGGAAGAACTCGAAATTGATCGCTCATACTCGGTGGTATACTTGGATATCTGTTTACTATTTCCTTAGTGTGAGCGAGGCCACTACAAAAAGCACAGTGGTTGTGCTGACCCGGCCTTGCTACCGGTACTGATGAGCTGAGTTGGGAGCCAGCCGCTTTTATCCCCCTCGACCGTCCGCCAGACTGTGGTGAAGGGGTTGTTGGCGCGGCGCGCGCATCCCCTTCTCCTGACGCGTTGTTGGACGGCAGGGGTAGCGTGTGCAAGAGCGTCCTAACGCCTAAGTATACTGGGTCCGTGCAAGGACCAGCTATGTTCTAGGTGGTTGGGGTATAACAATCCCCCCTTACTTGCGGAAGCTCTTGCACGCGGTGGCCCCCAATCTCGATCTCATAAGGCAAGTTACATATAATTTCCTTAGGTCTATATATTACAAGTTAGATGGTCAGGGTAAGACTTATTCCTTAAGTCCACACAAAATGATTAACAAATTACACTATACTTAATATCTATGTTCATGGGGTAGAGGGGTCATATTCAATGTTACCCTCTCACCTCAGATGTTCGGGTTTATGGTAGGGTTTTGCCCGATACCAAAGTTGTCTTTGGGCTAGTGCCGCTCACTATTGTCACTTGGCTGTACAATTTGTTTGTCACGTTATCACACCACGCACTATCGTTTATTCAACCGCGCACTATTATTCCTTGATTGAGAAGGTCCTTACTCTGAGGCCTTAGTCCTGCTTTGCCCGGGTGTTCCGGGGTCGCAGCCTTTCACTCCATCGTTGATCTCTTGAGCTGGAGCGACACTGGCTGGAAACTTTGTCCGCTGAGAGTGCTGGAGTCACTACGGGAGTAAGTTCTTGTACCCCTCCTTCCGATCGGGGTGGGTCTACCGCTGGGTAGCTTGGTGGGGCGGGGCGTATTTGTCCCCTAGGCACCTTGCGCAAGTGTCCGTTAGGGTAGCGGACCCAGTATACGCCCCCTCTTCTTTTTTGGATTTGGTGTGGACCTTCCCATTTAGGAGCGAACCCTGCGTGAAACCCTTCGGTGGCGTTGGAGAGTGGGTGGGTTCGGACTAACACGAGGTCGTTCTCCTGGAGAGGTTTGGCCTGTCTTCGGGGAGGTTGAGCGTATCTTTGCTGATATTTGGATTGGCTGGCTAGGGCTCTTGCCTGTCTCTCCTCCGGTCCTGGTGATGGGCTCCTCTCTTCTGCTGGCCTGGGGACCAGATTTTCAAATCTCCATTCTCCTGGTCGGTATAAGGTTCTTCCGAAGAGTAGCTCGCTGGGAGTCATCCCCGTGGCTTCATTTTTCCGGCACCGGAGGTTGAAGAGGATCATTGGAAGGTGTTGGTCCCATTCCCGGTGATTTTTGGTGAGGCGTAGCCTGATCCCTTTCTTGATCTCCTGGTTTCGTCGTTCGGTGGGATTGGCTTGGGGGTGGTAGCTCGGAGTGGTCCAGGGCTCGACGTCCCATTTATGGCAGGCGTTGGTCCATGTCCTGCTGAGGAATTGGGGTCCATTGTCCGACAGGATGTGTCTTGGGTACCCCCAACGTGGGAATACTTGCTGCTCTAGGTTCCGGATGATCTGGTGGACCTCCGATGAGGGTAGGGGTTGAGCTTCTACCCATCGGGAAAACAAGTCTGTTACTACTAGGATGAAGCGCTTCCTTCCCCTACTCAGGGGATATGGTCCCATTAGGTCAAGTGCCATCACCTCCCACGGTCGGCGGGGTTGTCGGGGCCGTAGAGGTTCGGTACCTTGATGGCTCCCTGCCTTTTGACAAGCGCATAGCATACAACTGCGGACGTAGCGTCGTACTTCCGTCCGGAGGCCTTTCCATGTGTAGCCTCGTTGGATGGCGCGTGTAGTCTCTCCCTCTCCTGGGTGTCCGGCATGGTGGTCGTCATGGTACGCCCATAGGATCCGTTGGCGGGTTGTCTTTGGGACTACGAGTTTCCACGGGTCGTCCTTGGTTTCTCTGTGCCAGAGAACGTCGTCTTCCACGTGGTACTTCTGTAGGAAGTGGAGGTCGGCTTCTTTGGTAGGAACTTGGGCCCTGGTGTTAAGCATCTTCCTGCGTTTGATCCAGTTTTGGATTTCTGAGTCGTGTCGCTGGTCGTCCTTGACGGTGGCATGCAATGGTTCTGTCTCAGTGTTGAAGGTTTGGAGGGCTTCTGGTTCCCCCTTGGTTGTGTCACGGCCCAGGGGTGGTATTAGACGAGTCCAGTCTTGTACCTCCTCCCCAGTGGGTTCCTCGTGGGGTTGTCGGGACAAGGCGTCGGGAAGATGGTTGTTTTTCCCTGGGCAGTGTTCCAGGGAAAATTGGAACTCTTGCAGAAGTATGGCCCATCGTGTGAACTTTGCTCTCTGGTCCTTCATGGTGTTTAGCCAAGTCAGCGCTCGGTTGTCCGTCCGGAGAATGAAGGGCTTATCTTCAAGATAATGCCGGTAACGCTTTATTGCCCATACGATGGCGAGACACTCCTGTTCGTTACTGTGATACCGCTGCTCGGTTGGTGTTAGTTTGGCACTGGCGTGACTGATGATTTGTTTTTCTTTACCGTCTTCTTGGTATAGTACTGCCCCCAGGCCTATCCCGCTGGCATCCGTCTGCAAGATGAAGGTTTTACTTGGGTCTGGGCGCTTTAACGGTTTGAGTTGGGTGAAGGCCATTTTTAGGTCTCGGAAGGTGGCGTCGAGGTCTGGGGTCCATCTCCAACGTATTTTGTTCCCGAGTAGGGTAGTGAGGGGCGAGGTTAGTTCGGCCATCCGAGGGACAAATTCACGCAACCAGTTGCATAGGCCGAGGAACTGGCGGAGCTGTTTCTTGTTTCGGGGCACCGAAGCCTCGGTGATTGCCTTGATGGTTGGTGGTTGTGGGGCGTTCCCATGGGCGGAGACGAGGTGACCGAGGTAGTCTAGTTCGGTTCTTCCAAACTGGCATTTCTTCAGGTTGCAGGTTAATTGGTGTAACTGGAACCGTTCTAACACCTTACTCAGGTGGATGAGATGTTCGGCCCAGGTGTTGGAATAAATGATCACATCATCGAGATAGGCGAAGCAGAACTGTCCGGTGTATCCCATCAGTACCTCTTGACTCATGAGGCGCTGAAATGTGCTGGGTGCGCCCTTGAGTCCGAAAGGCATAACCGTGAACTGTAAAGTTTCTCCAGATGGCGTAGTGAAGGCCGTCATAGGCTTTGATTCGTTGTCTAGTGGTACTTGCCAATATCCGGACTTCATGTCGAGCGTGGTGAAGATCTTGGCTTCCCCCAAGTCCTTGAGGGTGTCGTGTAAGTTCACTGACGGTGGGATGACGTCCCGGGTTGCGTTATTGAGCTGCCGGTAGTCTACGCAGAAGCGAGGGGTGTGGTCCTTTTTTCCCACGATTACGATGGGGGAGTTGTAGTCGGTCTTCCCGGGTTCTACTATTCCTTGATTCTTCATTTCTTGCACCTGCTCCTCGATGATGGCACGTTTCGCGGCGGAATACCGGTAGGGTCGGACCATGATTCTTCGGTTGTCTTTTAGTTGTATTCGGTGGGTGATGCTACGTGTTCTTCTCAAGGGGCCTTGAGTTGTGAAGAGGTCCCGATATTGGTCTAGGAGTTGTAGCAGTCCGTCTTGGTAACCCGGAGGGGCGTGGTGCTGGATGTCCCGTTCCAGGATTGGGGCTGCTTGTTCGTAGGGTTTTGGGCTCCATGATAGGGCGTGACGTTCTTGGGCTCCGAAGAGGACTCGTTGGTTTTCATAGTCTATCACGGCCTTGTTTTCGGTGAACCAAGGTTGTCCTAAGATCAGTGATTCGCGGAGCTCCTCCGAGACAAGGCAGGCGATGCTTAGGGTGAGCGATTGCATGGTCACCGTTAGTTGGACCTGACCTTGGGCTGTCAAGATACTCCCGACCTTGGCTAGGTAGATGGGGTCGGAGCATGGGATCAGGGTCCGTTGCTCGTGGGAGGGGAGGTGCCTTGGATGAATGAAGTTGGAGGTAGCTCCAGTGTCGAGTAGGGCGAGGATCGTTCCCTGGGAGGTTTCACAGCGAACCCGTGGTAGGGTCTTGCCCGTCGTTTGATTGACGCTTAGGATCATTGGTTGTAGCCCTGGGACTTCTTGGCCGGAGGTGGGGCTGGGTTTTCCTCCGGCCTGCCGTTTCCCGCGTTTCCCTTATTTTGGCGTCGCTGACCCAGAATGGGGCAGTCGCGATGAAAGTGACGTCCCGGGCAATAGTGACATCTTGGAGGCAGGGGCTCAGACGGGGTTGCTGGAGTCTTGGCTGGCCGTGACGTTGCTGGAGTAGAGGAGCTCTTGGCCAGGTCTCGTTCCACGTCGGTGGCTCTGGTAATTAGCTCTTCTAGGTCTTGGGGCAGAGGTGCCCGAAGAAAGGGTCGTAATCCCGGGCGAACCAGTTCGATCAGTAGTGGGATTAGGTTGTCCGCTGGGGAGGTTGGAGTCAGGCGTTGGAATAGTCTTACTTTATGTCGGAGGAAGGTTTCCACCATTTCTGTTTGTGGTTGTTCTTTCCCGTAGAATTCAGCCTGGAGAGCTGCAAGGATGGTTGGACTCGCGAAGTGGCTGGTCAGGCGTTTCTGGAATTCCTCCCATGTAGTTATGTACTCTCCGTGTATTTGCCACCAGTTTGCAGCGGCATCCTTGAGTTGCTGTTGGGTGCGGGGCAACCATTCGATCGGGTCGATTTGTGCCGTCCTGAATTGGCTTTCGCAACGTCGGGCGAAGTTGATTGGGTCCTCATGTCCCCTGCCGTAGAACACCGGGAGTGTTACTGGAAGGTAAGGGTTGTGGGTACCGCTGCTGATGGGAAGGGGGGGGAGGTTGATATGGTGGTGAGCTTGAGGTTGAAGCGTTGCAGCGTCGGCATGGGGGACACCTGAAGAAAAGGCCGTTCAGGTCTCTGGGTTCGTTTGCCCACCCCAAACATCGGTAGTGGTAGGTTTTCCCGCAGTCCTCACAGGTTATTTCGCGGCCATTTTCACCGGTGCAGGTGAGTCCTGGGCAATACCGTAGTGTTGGAGCGGCCTCCGTGCAGGTGATGCACTGGTAGGGTGACGCGTTGGGGTCTCGTGGCTCGTCGGCCCATCCGAGGCATAAGTGGTGGTAAGGTTTTTGACAACCTACGCATGTGACGTAGTGTTGTTCCCCTCCTGGGGTACACGCCGGGGTGTTGCATTTCTGTCCTCTTGTCATCACCATCTTGTTGGTTATTTTTAGTGTCGTTTGGGCGCCACCGGATTGTTTCACTTCCGGAAGTGTTGAGGGTTTCGTTGGGGTCGCATAGGCGGTGGGTCCAGGGAATTTCAATTCCTCTTCTTTGTCGTAGGGCCCCACGTTGGGCGCCAGAACTGACGGTCGCCGGTAGGGTTTATCTTGCGACGGCCCGTTGTTTACCTTCGTCTGGAGATAGTAGAGCTATTCTGGCGCTGGGACGGAGTCGAAGGTCGTCTCTAGCTTCTTCACGACCTTTTGGACCTTGCCGGGTGGTACCAGGTGGACGTGGGATAGCTGGCCCACTCGGGGGTCTCGATGGCTGGCGAAGGGGGTGGAGGTAGGGGAGAAGGAGTAGGGTCGGGGTGGTGTGGCGAGGGGTCTCAGGTGGTAACCGGTGGGACTGAGTGGTGAGATTGGGGTTGGGGGAGCGCGTACCGTGGGCGATTCGCGGGAGTATGGGGGAAGGTAGGTGGGAGCACGATTGGTTGAGCGGTGAGGAGTGTGGGGTGGTAGGTCGGGAGGGGTTAACCCCGGGGATCTGGTGGCTGGTGTGCCGTCTTGGTAATTTGTGGGCCCTTGAGTAGAGTATCCCGCTCGCGAAGTGCTGGGCCCCAGCGGGGCAGAGTGGGTACTGTCGGACCGGTTCCACGCGTTGTGTTGCCTCGTCTGCTGTGCTTTCCCGGCGCGTTTTGTGTAGCCCATGTCGTTCCCGAGCTGGCTACCCGAGTACTGGCGGAGGCATTTGATGATAAGGGTAAGAGGGGGGGGATGTCAGGTGACAAAGGGAGATGTGGAGGGGTGGTCAGATGGGGGGGAAGGAGATAGAGGGAGAGAGAGCGAGTTGGTGAAGGGGGGGGAAACCTCGGCACTCAAACGGCGCGGTGAGGAAGGGGGGGGAGAGAGAGAGACCTCGGCACTCAGACGGCGCGGTGAGGCGGGAAAAAGGGGGGGGGAAGAGACCTCGGCACTCAGACGGCGCGGTGAGGCAGGGAGAAGGGGGGGGAGAGACCTCGGCACTCAAGACGGCGCGGTGAGGCAGGGAGAGGGAGGAGAGAGGGATGACGGAAGAACTCGAAATTGATCGCTCATACTCGGTGGTATACTTGGATATCTGTTTACTATTTCCTTAGTGTGGGCGAGGCCACTACAAAAAGCACAGTGGTTGTGCTGACCCGGCCTTGCTACCGGTACTGATGAGCTGAGTTGGGAGCCAGCCGCTTTTATCCCCCTCGACCGTCCGCCAGACTGTGGTGAAGGGGTTGTTGGCGCGGCGCGCGCATCCCCTTCTCCTGACGCGTTGTTGGACGGCAGGGGTAGCGTGTGCAAGAGCGTCCTAACGCCTAAGTATACTGGGTCCGTGCAAGGACCAGCTATGTTCTAGGTGGTTGGGGTATAACATGTTCTTATCTATTTCTATCATTTTTCTATTTTTTGTGTTTTTTGGTTTACTCTTTTAGGAAGTTGCATCACGTGTTTCACACTCCTCCCTGATGAGTTCCAAAAGAATGAAACCTAGATAATAATAATATTTAGCACCGCGTCTTACTACCCGTTCGGGTTATACGCTTAAGTACTAATTACTCTAATGGATTAGGAATTGGGAGGGTTGAATTTAGAGGAAGTGAACCTGCATTTGCGTGGAGGGAGAGTGGAAAACCATTTATGAAAAACCACCCCCAGTTCACCTGACCGAGATTCGAACCTTGATCTCCCCGTCCTCGGCGGTCGAGCTCAATACGACTAGCGCGTTAGCCAACTACGCCACCGAGGCGGGTAATGAAACCTAGATCAGAGGATTGGAGGATACCAATTGATTTTCTTCAAGAAGCAACCATTACCTCTTTGTCCAGTGGCAGCAATGTAAAGTGTAAGCTGTTCTTTTCAATGTAAACACCATATTTTGTTTGTCCCCTTTTATATGTTTGTATCCACCTTTCCTGTACCTTCTTCCAAATATATATTACAAAACATATAAAGCCAGTTTTCTATATATAAATAAGCTAAATAAAAACAATAAAACATTTTATTCAAGGTGTTGTGTACAAATATAACATATATTATAAAACTACATTCGGAATGTATCCACCAGAAGTTTCAACCATTTGTACATTAAAGCTTTCATTTGGAAGTTCATAACAATGACTTGACATATTATGTAAAAACAACAAAAAATGGAAAGATTTTTTTCTTCTGTCTAACAAGAAATAATGAAAACATTTAAATGATGGCATTAGAAATGGATAAAATCCAATATTTTATGATTTCAATTCTACATTTTACCTATTAATCCAAAATCTGATATTTTCTAGAACTCCATTAAGGATTGCTGTATTCTTGTTATACAACATAAAAAGCATTAAAAAGAATACTTTTTAAAATCTTTTAAAATAACAAAAAGGAGGCAGCTTCTATTTTATGGCTTATTAACTATGTTTAATCACAATTACACTCTTAACAATAATAAAAACAAAATGCTGTTTTCTGCATTCTTCCCTTGGGATTAGTAAAATAGGTTTTTCATTTTAATTTTTTTTTAAATATGCTAAAATTATGTTTCTCATCTCAATTCCACTGTATCCTATTAAGGTGGTGGGGGGGGGGGGGGGAACATAGGGGATGCAAGAAAAGGCGTTTTCACAGTTTTTACAGCAAAACATTGTTTAGTTTTCTTCACATGGTGACCTCAACATGTTGAATATCTCTCAAGGGTGTCCTGGAATTTAATGACAACATTTTCTCTTCATTTAAAAAGTTTGTCATTAATGCCGATATTCTCATTACAGATATTTAACAACACTGTTGACATAACCATGTGAAGAAAATTAAACTGTCTTAAGTTTGTACTTTAGAAATATTTTATTTATTGTGGCCAAAAAAAGTGTTGCTATAAAACTGTAAAACACTTGTCTATTCTTAGTTTCACCACATCCCCACCTTAAACATTATAGACAACTGTATTACAGTGCAATTTGGTTTGAGCTGTATCTGCATAATCTAAGTTCAATGTTTATCTGTGGGGTGAAAATGTTAAGTGTATACATGCAAGTTTTGAATTGATTTTAATATTATTTATTTTGTTGGGACATAGTTTGTACTTTCATGATTCGCAAACTTATGTTCTAGAAACAATATTGTTGGGAAACTTCTCTAATATTTACATTGCTAAATTAAACATTGAAAGGAGGATAGAAGGACAAGACCTACACAGCACACAATTAACAGAAAATGTTAGGCCTCAAAGTTCACAATTAAAACACAACCAAACACATAGTTATGTAATTCTGCTGAAGAAGGGGACTGATGCACTTCAAAAATTAAATAATTGTGTGTTTTGTTGTGTTTTAATTGTGAACTTTGAGGTCTATAGTTTTCTGAGAAGTGTGTAGGCCTTGCCCTCCTATCCTCTATCATGTTTAGTTTAGTTAAAATAGCTGTTTGGCGCCATTTTTCCTTTATTTACATGGCTATGTATTATTTATTTATTTAACACCGCACCTTACTACCTGTTCAGGTTAAACACCTAAGTACTAATTATGCTAATGGGTTAGGAATTGGGAAGGTTGAATTTAGAGGAAGTGAACCCACATTTGCGTAGAGGGAGAGTGGAAAATCATTTAGGAAATACCACTCCCAGTTCACCCGACCGAGATTCGAACCTTGATCTCCCTGTCCTCGGCAGTATAGCTCAACACGGAACTAACGCGTTAGCTATGCCACCGAGGCGGGTCATTGCTATGTAAAAGATATAATATTTAATGGTGATTTAATGATCTACTACTAAAAACTTAATTTTAAAAAAACCATGCATATTTTACACCCAGTTCTATAAAAATGAAAGTGTTAATGAAGGTCCCGAACAATGTTTATTTTAGAACAAAATTTTGTATATCAAAAGAATACAAATAGTTTCCCAACAAAACCATTGTATATCATAAATAATTCACGTGTCGGTTGTACAACATTAACCCTGACTGTAGTTGCAGTACAAAGCTTGTCTAGCTGTAGTTGCTCCAGACCCACATTTGAGAGGGGCTGTCACTACACGTTGTCACAACCGCATCGTCGCCAGACTTCAAGCCAGCAGAATCAAGACATAAACCTGTCGCTTGGTTCTTAAGCTCGCCTGCCTGAAACATTTAACATAACACAAGATTTAGACTCAATAGTGAGGCGTGACCTTTTAGAAACCATTACCAGTTACCTTCACTATAAAACACCCCTCCACCAAATTTTAAAATTTATGAATACAATTATTTATTTCCAAAAACTGTATTATTTTCTTTTGTAAATATAATAAGTGGTGAGCCTTCACTCAAACCAAAACATAATAAAGAGTGGTAATTGTTTGTCAATTAAGCAATAAAAAAATTTGACACAAGTTAAAATTAAAATGGATATGAATTAAGAGCTAGTGGGGAGAAATGGATGTAAAATCATCGTCTACTCTGGACACAAAGCGACATGCAGCAGTGGAGGAAATGGTTCTATTGTGCTTGTGGCTCTGTCACACCTGTAGCCACACTTGGGTGTGGTAAGAGACTTCCTTCTATCTCACATTCTTAAGGGCATTGCAAAATATCCCTGGAGCATTCAGAGTTTTCAACAGATCTTGTATCTTGTATCATATGTGAAAATAAGTGACCTTGTGTTCTATTTATAGATTGGTAAGAGAGAGTCCAAAATACATTTCTATTGTTTGAATTAACTGTCTCAAGTTAAAAAAAAATATTTTTTTATTGTTTTCAACAGTTACCAGTGGTAACAGTGGACTGGATACTAGCACGTCTCGGTAGTGCTTAAAATGTACAAAGGGAAAGAGCTTGTATATTATGCTCCTGTTGTGAAGAACATAATCGAAAAGATTTGGAATGCCAACTTTAACAAGTGTTTCACATGTTTTCGCAGATGAACTTCATTTTTACAGCTTGTGTTCTGCTTCTTACTATCCATCTGGGCTATCTGCATAGTCACATTAATAAAAATTAGAAAGCTGGAGGAAGAATTTAGAGTTAATGTATTCACATTTGCGTGGAGGGTGAGGAGGATACCAAAGGAACCTGGTACTTCTTCATCAGAAATCCAGTCTATTATGAGATTGATGCCTTAGGCGACGCGGCCACTAGTATGAGTATTTACTAGGGCTTTACAAGTACTCTAATTCTGAGCTTCGAGCCAAGCTAGTCCTTTTAAGCTCGAGATTGGGATCGAAAGTTTTGTAGGCTCATCATTTTCGAGCTTTCACTTGATGTTCTTAATCATCAATTTTTAAAACGCAATAAAAGCATAGGCTATTTAATTGAGATAATATCGGCATTTCCACTTATAGATCCCACTTATAAATCATTCAGTTACTTAACAAATTGTTAAAAATTCATTTCAATTTTAACATTAATAATATAATATAGCTTTAAAATACTTTTGACCAGTAAATGTATTCAATATTGTTGTTCATATTGAATTATACTTGATTGAAGTTGTTTACTTGTATTACCATGGCAAAGCAATGAAAATAAAAATAGCTAAGTAGATTACTAAATAATTGAATAATTCTTTTTACTATTTTTACCGGGTCCATTTCTAAAATAATAATCTATGTTAAATTAAAGATGTAATATCAAGAATATATTACTATATTAAATTTTTCAAACTTAATATATTTAAAACTCATATTAATTAAAACTTTAGCTACAAAACTAGCACTAGTTTAGTTACTATTTAGTTTTAAAATTATGTTGGTTAACCTGTCTAAAATCAATGTTGACCTTATTTATTGCAATACATATTTTACCAATCTTACCACATTTATAATAAAAAAGCATTTACTATTTCATATTGTTTGCTAGAAATATTATTTTAGTCATAATATTTTTAATTTTAAAGTATGAGCATCTACTATTATAAGCATTAAAAATTGAATTGAAGTAAATTTCTCAGTAAAATAATGTCTAATAAGAGCCCTAACAACGCGCATGTGTAACTGCGCATAGAGGAATGGAAATGGAACAGAAGACATGTTCATGCAAAATTACACTAGGGCATAATAAATGAAATACGAAACACTTCAAATTCTAACTGTTTATAATTCTTACATTTTCTTATGGGGTAAATTAAGTTACTGAAGCATATTTTGGGGAAATATTAGCTTATTAAAACATCAATTTTATTAACTTTTTATCAAGACAGTGTAGAACACAATATGTAAAAATGATAGTGAAGGAAGCCAACCTGAAAGGATAGTTAGGTTAGCCTAGATATAAACAAACACACTTCTCTATTTCTTCTTCCACTTTTACACTTCCCACTTCTTTAAACTTCCACAGTTGCACATTGTTTTGAATTTTTGGAAATATTTATTTTTCATATGAAGAGACATTAGGGAAAAAGGAATATTTCTGAAAATTAAAAACAATGTGCTACTGTGGAAGTTTTTAAGAAGTGGTAAGTGTAAAAGTGTAAGAAGAAATGAAAAAAGAAGTGTGTTTTTATATCTAGCCCTAAACTATCATTTAAGGTTGACTTCCTTCACTATCACCTACCTTACATTATTGTGCAGTGTAATTTTAATCTCCTTAAAGACATGAGTGATGAAACCATTTAAATTATTTTTTCATTAGGCCCTATATTTTTTTAGTGTATTATTTTTAAATTGCGTTTTTAAAGTGTTATTTCTAATTTAAAAACAGTATTTCCATTTATTAACCTTTTTTTAAAAGTATTTATATTTATAAAAATGAGTGTCATTCATATTTTAAGAACATGTGTTTAAGTATATTTTTTAAATCTGAAATTTTAAAGATGTGATACCTATTTACACTTAAAATAAACAAATATATACTCTTAACATTTTAAAATTATGAGTATATTTGATCGATCAAACTCGGAGCTTTTAGAAATACTTCGACTCGAATGAAAAAACCCAAGCTCACAGACCCCTAATATTTACACAATTAATTTGACTGCAAATTGATTAGAGATTAGTTTTAAAAACTGAAAAAGCATTTTAGTAAAATATAGTACTGTTTATATCTTGCCTCTATGTACATTTTTGTTTCAAGAAATATGTTTCATTACAATCTACAGTTGGAACTAAAAACATGTCAATAATACTGGTATTGTGGCTATCAAACCTGGCCCATATTTGGTTGCAGCATAACTATGCAGGGAACTATTTCCCCTGTGGGGCTCACCTCTGATTCAGGAGGTTGATACTTTGGATGAATCCTGTTCTGAAACACTGGCAGTGGATTTTACAATCCTCCTTTCAGCCAAATGGTTATACAGTTAAAATTCACCTTTATCATCTTTTATGTCTTTGAGGATGTAGAGAACGCTAGAAAATACAAGGCTATTGCTGTTTTTATAGCAAACATTTTTTTTGGTCAAAATAATATAAAATATTGCTTCAGTACAAAAATAGAGTTTAATTTTGTTCGCATGGTGATATCAACAGTTCTTGAATATATGTCATGAGCATGGCAGCATTAGATAGCAACATTTTTAAATCAAGAGAAAAAGTTGGCATTGTATTCCAGGAAACCCTTGACAGATATTCAACAAATGTTGAGGTCACTTGTGAAGAAAATTAGATTCTATGTTTGTATTGAAGCAATATTTGATTTATTTTGACCCAAATAAAGTTTTGATATAAAAACTGCCAAAACACTGTCCTTTTCTTGCCTTACCTACATTTCCACTTTTAAGTATGTTATGAATAGCTCTAATTACCAATAAGATGAATAAGGCTTCAGGGAATTATGGTTATAACTGAGTACAATTGAAATGTTATTAGAAACTTTTTTTAGATAGCCCAAACTGGTAGTAGGTCGGGGGGGGGGGATCATTCAACGTTCCTATACAGCTTACATAAACTTTTATTAAGCACTATGCCTTAAGAGTCAACAGAAAAATTATAAACAATGTATTCTTACATTTCTTCAATTGTAAAATTTAATTTTTAAACAGTGCTTCCCATCTGAAATATATACACAGTCCATTTGTCATAGGAATGGTGATAGTTGACAGTTAACAAAAGCTACCAGATCTACTCTTATGCATGCATTCACCAAACCATATGATCTGCAAGACCATATGTTGAGTTGCTGTCACTTTTGGCAGTCAAAACTTTCACAACAAACAATTTATCTTTAATTACTTTTTTTTGTTTTAACGTTTTTTTTTTTACATTATTTGCACATGAACTTATGAAAATAACTATTTGGATTTTCTTTATGGAAGCAACATCTGTGGTTCATTTAAAAATGTTTTACAAATGAGAGCTTCTAAAAAGCTGCATTCTCTACATAAATTAAGATGGTGAACCAGACAAAAAGAAGGTGGTTGATGATGTCATATAAACCATATTTGTCTGTGTTCATGTGCAGGTGTTTACAAAATAAAAACGTTTTATTTTTAAACTAATATTTTGTATGGATCTTTTCCTAAGTTATAAAAAAAATCTATTTAATTTGGTGGCAAGTTATAAGAAGTTATGTCCGTAATACTTTTTAATTTATCACTTTATCAACTATGATATATCTTGTTGCCACAACTGCGAGCCAAAAAACATAATTGTGTTTTTAACATTCTTAGTGGTTTCAATTATTTATGAAGAAGCCAATTATGAAAGTAATTCTTTCAACATAGGTAATATTATTGACTTTCGACCCTTGTTTGCAATAAATAATCTTCTGCTCTCAGGTACCACAATGCAACTGTGGATCGACTGTAAGTAGAATCACACCACTTCCACAATGTGTCAAGTCTAAGATTTGAGCTTCAAACTAAATTACTTTACTTAAAATTATTTCAAACCATTGAAAATAAATCCATTTTGAGCTCAAGAAATTTCTCAAAATAGGAATAAAATTTTGGTAAAATGATTATTTCGCATTTATTTTACTTTTATACAACTCTTTAAGAGTGTCAGACAAGGCAGTTCACAAATTATTTTGTTTGGTGGTTTTAACAAACAAAACTTCAATGTTGTATAGAACTAGTAGAATATTTTAAGAAAATAAATGTATTTTACTAAAATGTTTAACAAAGCTTTTATTTGGAAATGAGAATTTGAGAAATTATTGATAAAAAAAAATTGGTTTAATTTTGAGAAAATGTAATGAGAATGTAATAAAACATTTGAAAGTGTGCTGGGACATATAAAATAACTTAGTGTTACATCCATGGAATACAGACCCCTCAAATCAGGCTGTAGATAGTTTTTCCAATTTTCAGTCAGAACTTAAAAGATGAACAAAGTTTACAAGCTTACTGAAAGGGAATCCCTTCAATAGTGTTAGTGAAATTATTTGAAATTTCATTCAATATTAATATTAATAGAAGATGAAACTAAACATTGAAATGAGTAGAGAAGAGCAAGGCATACACACTTAACAGAAAATTTGGGGCCTCAAAGTTCACAATTTCAATGTTTAATTTAATAGAACCATTTGGCGCCATTTTTTCTTTGTTTAGAAGTAATATGAGTGAATAGAGAAGAAAGGTAAGGTGCGAGATTGTAAAACTAAGTAGCTACCTTTGATAACAGCCACATCTGGTTTCCTTGCTGACCATGGCAAACATACATGGTCACAGGTAAAGGAAGTTTATTGGTAGAAAACCCCTGTATTTCTGCACACATTTCTTCATGTCGAAGTTCACCAGTATTGGTCAAAGACATAAACTGTAAACAATATAGTTTAATAAAAAAAAATCACCAATGGAAATAATAATTTTTCAAATAAAATTACAACAAACACGAAAAAATAGTTTAAATCATTTGAATTAATTGAATTGAATTAAACAGGACCAATATGGGGTGGGTTTTCAGAAAATGTCAGGTAATGCAAAAACAAGAGTTAGAGTGAGGGTAAAAATAATCGGAGATTAACCCTTTTGCTGCATATTTAATTTTTACTTCTTACCTTCAGAAATGCTAATTATAAGTCAAAAATTCAAAATATGAAAATTTCCATGATGATCATGATTATGAACAAATAATGTGTTTCTCAACTAGTAATGTATTTTAAATATGAAATTTAGCACCACGTTGTCTATAAATTGCATAATAAATATATTTTACATCAATAAAATTTTATGTCCCATATTACTTATGTCACATTTTACCCAAATGCAATGTTATTCTGCTATAAGAACCATTCTTTATTTTACTTTCAACCCACAATAGTGTCAAACCAATTGCTAAATGAGGATTCAACAGGCCTAATATTGGCTTAATATAGACCTTATGTAATAAAAAGAACATTTTTGAAAATTAGGTTACATCAACACAACTTGAACAATTTTGTGCTACATTGGTGCTTTCCTCAGTTTAGTCTATAAGATCATATATTTGTGTTAGGCATGGTTTCAAAATAGGAACTAGATAAAGAACAAAAATAAAATAGGAATTAGAAGAAATAAATTAAATTTTAAAACTCACTGAATTATTTAATTTTCCAATTGCCATACTAACCAAATATTTTATTTATTACACTTCATATGGCCCGAATTCATCAATCATAAATTAAATATTATTAACACAGTAGAATAACCAGGTAAATATAACAAATACTACACTAATAAATCCCTCAACAATGTTTTCTGCAACATAAATATTGCACCTGATCTACAAGTAGTGAAATGCGGAAGTAAACAAGCGCTACTATTGTCATGATTTATCAGCTGGTAATTGACAGTTCTCAAAACTAGCACCAGATGTCAGAGTCGTACGAGCATGCTAGTATGAAAAATTCAGCGTTCTAACACTCTTATGGCTATTTCCAAATGTTGCAGCAAAGGTAGATAAAGTTTACACGTCGTGGGGTAAAGTCGATTTCCGCAGTCAATGGCTATCATGCCGAGATAGAATGTATTCGATTAATGCTGCAAAAGGGTTAAATGGAATTTAAGTACAAGTATAAAAAGAGGTTTATTAATAATTCTAAAAGACAATCCTATATATATATTTCTGTTATCAACACCCCTTTTTCTCAACTAATACAAAGACTACAGCAATGAATAAGGTATCAGTGGAGAGGATTTTTTACCAACTTCTGACATAGCATAGTCGGTTTACGTTAAATCAGCCTGTCAAAAATAGGCTTAAAAACTGGTTAATATAATAAAGTTATTAAAGTACATAGTTATCAATTGAAGAAATAAATCTCAATCAATCAAACCAAATAATTGATTTTGAATTAATTAAATTCCACCTTTAAAATAATGTGTGATAAAAAAATAAAAGTATTTATTTAAAAACCATTGAATTTTATTTCCCAGTTTTGTTTCTATTTCTTGCTGCAAGCATCTTGATAAAATAAAATATATTCATGAATTCTTATTCCCATTTGTTCTACCTCACCTTTGTGGAATAAATATAGCTTCAGATGGCTATTCATAATAGTTGCTTCCCTTGGTGAATGTAGGAATATAAAACTTCAGAATGGCTACTCATTATAACAGTAACTGCCTTCCCTTATGGAATGTAAGACAGTGAGTGTATTCAGAAGTTGAGATTATTGAGTTCTTCAATTTATAGTTCTTGCCATATTTGAGGAGCTATTTCCAACAATCAAAATGTTATTAGATCTCCTCCTATGTTAATGAATGTGTTCTGTAGTTTCAATTTTGACATTTTATAAATTTTGATGGATTAAAAACGTGCCAAACATGTAAAAAATGTGCCAAACTTCTTTCCAATGTTGGCTACTCTACAATATATATTTAAGAGATGTGTGACCGATCAGTATTTTTTTAAATCTAAATTTTCATTTATGTATGATCTAAATCTAATTAATTTTAGAAAACATGATAAAAATAGGAGTTTAAGTTTATCCAAATGATGGAATTTTTTGTTTTTAAATTTTGATTCTTTTCTTAAAAATTTCAAGATGTCATAGAAAACATAAATAATAATTGAATGTGACATTTCTTGCTATAATACATTTGTCATAACTAGGGACATGCAAAATTCACATTTGAGATAAAACAAGTTTTTACACAAATTCTACTATTTTCACACGAATAACACAAATTCAAGCATTTTTCTAAATATTATTATTATTATTATTATTAGCACCGTGTCTTACTACCCGTTCGGGTTATAAGCACTTACGCTAATGTGCAATGGTAGGGTGATTGTGAGATGAAATGGAGGACCTACAGTTTAACGTGGAATCCGAACCACGGTGGAGGCCTGGCATTCCTCACATTCACAAGTTGTGATTAATACATGTCTTGTCAGAGTTGAAGGAAGGGTTTGGCAATTAGATAAATCTGTGCCGGACCAAGGATTGAACCCCAGACCCTCAGCACAGAAGTCTGACACCTTACCCCTAGACCACCAGGTCACCAGTTTTTTCTAAATAAACACAATTTCTTTGTAATTTGGCAAATACCACATCATGCAATATAATTTTCAACCCTGTAACATTGGTGAGAGCACTATATCAGGGCTGCCGTTTATACAAATAGTATCCGTTTTTACTTATTTTATATGTATAATATGGATCACAGGAAAAATGAGTGTTTTCAGAATATTAAAGCTTTTTTTTCTGAGGTTAGCATTAAAAATCACGATTTCTACTTTTACACATTACAAAACCTAAATTCCGATAAACCAATTTATTGTGAACAGCCTTTAAAAGATTTGATGCTATGTCCAAGCAAGTATATATATATGGACTTTGCTACAAGCATGTTTGGCAGAATTATATCTTCTTAATTTCTATTCCCTTCTCCTTATTTGATAGTAGTTTAGTCTTCTATGACAACATGTTTCGGTGTTATTATTATATGGTCTAAGCCTATAATCAATTATTTCGATATTGCTATTTGTAAGACTCGAAGGTAATGATATTGATTTATTGAGTTTGATATTCCTAAGCGTGAAATGTTTTGTGCGTATTTATATTTGATTTTTCTCTGAATGTTAATAAATAGTTAAATACACAATATGAACGAAAAATTTAGACAGATTTATCCTAGTTTTTTTAACAAATACTAATTCGACTCTTATTTATGTAAATAATAACATCGCTTTCAGAATAAAATACCATCACTTTTGAGAAAAATAACACCACTTTTCCCCTAAAAATAACCTCACCTTTAGCATGTCTCTAGTCATAACATCTATAGCACCTTTGGGCTGAAGGTCCCGGGTTCGATTCCCATGTCCAGGTATCATTTTTCAATTTTCAGAATATGATATCTAGATGGAGTATTCCTCTCTTTAAAAAAAGCACAAATAATAACTTCGGCTATTTGATTCTTAATAATATAATAAGTTTCAATTAAAAAGTTATGATTTTTTTTCAAATCTTGAATATGATACTTTTTATTTTATTTTAAAATATCCTCCAAGATTTGTAGATTTGTAGGAGTCACTGCTATCTTTTATTATTTTATTAAGTTATTCAGAAGACAGAATAAGTTATAATATCTACCCAAACCTTAGCATTGTATTTCAGTAACTACAATACCTATCCAATTAGTAAATATTGTCACCTAGTTCAAGTAAAATATAAACTTGCTATCATAATGAAATAAATGACTAATGTGAATAGGTCAACCCCCTACTTGACAACCCCAGAGTTTGTCACACAGTAAATGTGATATTTTTTCGCCCACAAATGTAATCTCGACCAGGAACATTAAGGACATAATGGGTTTTTTTCATCCTATCTTCTGGCAAATGCTACCTTTTGCTTCTAATTAAATCTCCAACTTCTTGTTAGATTAAGTCATTGATAGCCTTGTGTTGAGTGTAAGGATTAAAAATCATCTTACTTGGCTAGGCATATCTGATTTGTGGCATGGATAGACTCCAAGGATGTACTGGACCTCCTTGTTAGCTCGCTGCAACGTGTCCAGACAAAGCAGGCTTTGCACCTGCAAATAAACAGTTTAAATGAAAGGATTAACAATAATCTGTTTGGCAAAATTCCGGACTAACACAACAATCAGTTCCTTTCATTTATAAAAAAACCTAGGCTGTTTAATTAGTTTTTACACAAGAAATGATATTGTGTACAATATGAGTTGGAGTATAATGTAAAGTTATCCGTGTAACTGATACAGTGGTGCAAGAACAGGCACATACATGGTTATGTAGTACCCACTCAACTATTGATTTGTAAGTGCATAATGTCATCTGTACCCATTCAAATTTTAAAATAAAATTAATACCCATAGCTTTGAGGTGAAGTATTTTATATAAGCTATATATTTGTGTACATTTTATATAGAAGTATATTGTGTACTGTGTAAAAGAACTTTATTTTAACAATGACAAAATGCCTCCAATCATAATGCAAACAAACCTTAATAGCTACTAAAGACATACATTGATCAAACAAAACTGCCAGAGGGCCTTCAGACACATTTTTCTTAATACAACAATTAATTCAGCGTAAATTTCACACTTGTACATCCCAAACCAAAAAATGTTCCCATGCCTGTGAACTGCTCCACAATAGAGCAGGTATTACTGCTGTCACAATCAAAACACATTTAGTTGGTAAGAAGGAAATTTCAGGCACCAAAGCTGTTGTTTAGCTTAGTTAAGACAAGCAAAAATAATAGTTTATATTAATTATTTTAAGGTAAGAATAATCACGAGTTTGTAATTTACTAGCCATGTATACTCACTTGGTTGTGTAATTTACTAGCCATGTATATTCACTTGATTGTGTAATTTACTAGCCATGTATATTCACTTGATTGTGTAATTTATTAACCATGTAAACTCCCTTGGATGTGATTTTTTAACTATGTATACTCACTTGGTTATGTATTAACGAGTCTATTCACCTGTTTGTATAATTTACTGACAGTTTAAACTCATTTGATAATTTAGTTTACCACACAACTGTATTCACTTAGTTATGTAAATTATTAGCCACGTTTACTCACTTTGTTATGTAATTTATTAACAATCTATACTCATTTAACTACACAGGCCTGCAAAATTTGGGTTGTTGAAAATGGTTTTTAATGTAATGGGTGATTCTTATGTTTTTTGGTGTGCTGATTTCAAAAATGATCTCCGTTCTTCTCTATCACGTAAGGATTTTTCTCAAATTGGATATCAAAATATAGAAAAAGGGCTCAGTTTATGTATAATGGTTAAAACTTATTTATTTAAAAAAAATTAAATAATAGTTTTATTTACAAAAAAAATAAAGCTAAGCCATTCTCAACACTTACCAAGACTTATACTCCATTTACGGTAGGAATTACTCTCTGAAAGGTCTTTTTTCCTACCATTATCCTACTATATAATAGATTTATGGTAGGGAAAAAGGCCTTTCAGAAAACAATTCCTACGCTGAACAGACTTTACAAGTCCTTATACTGCCTTTTTCTTTTATCCTCAAAACTCCTTTTTGAGCTTTTTCTTTTGTAGACAGCTTTCGGCTCTTCTCTGTACAGCATCCAACAGTAGTCTGCCATCATGTTGATGTTCCATCTGCCTTGGTATCTGCGTTCCATCTCCTTGATGTCTTGATGGAATCTTTCCCCTTGCTCTTCACTCAAAGCACCAAGATTTTCGGGAAAGTAGTCCAAATGGGAATTCAGGAAGTGCACTTTCAAGCTCATAGAACAACCCAAGTCCTTGAATTTGATGAGCATGTTTTCCACTATGAACTTGAAGTTGGGGTCCTTATTTTTTCCAAGAAATTTCGTTACAACTTCTCTGAAAGCTTTCCAGGCATCTTTTTCAAAAACTTCCATTTTTGTTTCAAAGACTTCGTCTTTCAGAAGTTTCCGGATATCTGGACCGACAAAAACACCTTCTTTCAGTTTCGCTTCTGACAGTCCAGAAAACTTGTTACACAAGTATTTCTTTTGAGAGAGCCTTTACAAACTGCTTCATTAAACCAAGCTTGATATGAAGAGGAGGCAGGAGGACTTTTCTTGGATCAACCAAGGTTTCCCTTACTATATTTTTGCTTCCAGGTTCTAATGTAGCCCTACATGGCCAGTCCTTTTTAACCCAGTGCTGCCTTCTATCCCGGCTATCCCATTCACACAAGAAACAGGGGTACTTAGTGTAACCTCCCTGCTGCCCAAGAAGCATGGAAAGTACTTTAAGATCACCACATATAGTCCATCCATGATCATTGTAATTCAGTTTGGTGAGAATTAAGGCTAAATTCTCCTAGCATTCTTTCAAGTACACAGAATGCCCTACTGGTACGGAAGCATATTTGTTACCATTGTGGAGAAGCACTGCTTTGAGGCTTCTTTTTGAGGAGTCAATAAAGAGCCTCCACTCGTTTACGTCATACTGTATGTTAAACCTCATCATCAATCCAGGGACATTGCTACAATAAACCAGGTCACCATCTTGAGAAAAGTATGGAATAAAATATTTTTCTCTGTTTCTGAACCATGAGAAAGAGGTACCTGGAGCCAATAAGTTATTTTCCTTTAGCCTTGATCCTAACAGTTCTGAAGAATCTTTAGGAAGATCCAAGTCTCTGACTAAATCGTTCAATTCAATCTGTGAAAAAAGTTTGGGCTCGCTGCTCTCTGAAACATCTTGAAATTCTTCATCAAAATCATGGGCCTCCTTATCAGAGTCATCGGGAATCTCCTCTAGTTTATCTAGAGATGTAGGTATGGGTATTCCTGGGCCATGAGGTACAGGACGCATAGCCGACGGAAGGTTTGGATATAAAATGTCTTTCTTATTTTTTAAATTGAACCCCTTAACGTTACACGAACAAAAGTAGCAGTCATCACTGTGATTTTAGGGTTCCCTCCAGATCATTGGGACCCCAAAACGAAAAGATTGTTTCTTACCTTTTGGCCACTGTCTGAGTTCTTCTACACATATAGAGCACACTTTATGTGGGGCCCACGACTTATCCTGGTCACAAAGTTTCACACCGAAATATGCATAGTACACTTTTTCAACCAAATCTGTAATGTTTCTTTGTTGTTTCTTTACTACAAAGTCCCCACAAATGTAACAAAAACTGTTAGCTGGATTAATACAAGATCTTGAAGCTATTTATCACACTTAAAATCAGATTAAAACCACAAATAAAACTCAACAGCTGATGTAAAAAAACTTGAGCAGTGATTTTACACTGTATGTGAAAACCTTGTCTCTCAAAGATTGAGTTGAAACTGAGCAAACATTCAAAGAAATGAAATGAAAGAATGTGGGGAGGGGAAAACAAAAAGGAAGTGAATCATCACGTTATCTTAATCACTGTATTAAGAAACTCAGTAAACATGTTTTTAAAATTCTCTTTATGACTCATGGCACTGCCACTCATTGTTCCCAAATAACCCCCCCTTCCATCCCTCCTTCCCATCTCTATTTGAAACCTCTTTATTATAATACACCTTGATCAGATGAAGGCTAATTTTTTTTTTTTTTAAGATATGAAATTTTTTACTTAGAAGCTTAATACACAATAAGGGTTGAATATTAAAATCTAAAATTTGAGTTTGTCAAAAACTGTTAGTAATGGAATTTTTTAACTATTTTTACTGAAATCAGCACCCAAAAATCTATAAGAATCTGTGTTTAGATTAAAAAAAAAAATTTCATTGCAGACCTGTGCTACATAATTTATTATCCAAGTTGACTCATTTTGTTATGTAATTTATATCCATGTACAAGGGCTCTAGAACAGGGGGGTCAGTGGAGCTTGAGCCCCCTTGTTTTTATCTTGAGGGTCTGGGACTATCTTAAGCCCACCCAGATCCCCAATATTTCCCAAGTAAATTCAAAACCCATGTATGAAACATATATCTTTTACCATCAGTTTGGTAATTTTAAGTTATAAAGACATTAGTTTATAATTCATTTAACAGAAAACTGAAATGCCCAAATTTTGCAGTTTATTTCTCACACGAGGAAAAAACTATTTCACAAAAACATAGTAACTAACATTAGACCTAATTGTGATTGCCTTAAATATAAACAATAAAAGAATAGTAGAGCGAAAGGGTAATACTTGACCCTCTGCCACAGATAAGAACAAATTGAAACCAGGGGTAAATTTTAATCAGCCCTATTTTAAAGGTCCATTAAGTTGTCTTCCATAGTATGAGTCTTGACAGAGTTGATATGCACACTTTGTTTACTCTGAAAGGTAGCAAGCTTACCTTGATGGTTAAACTATGGTGTAGCTTACACGATAGAAATATAGCATGGACGTAGCGTGGGGATAATTATAGGGTTCAAACACCCCACATCTCCCCAAAATTTTCTGAAGTTTTTAATGTTGATCGCAAAAGAGTGTTTGTGAAACTATTTACCTTAATTTGACTCTGCAATCTAATCTTCAGAGATAGCAATTTATCATCTAAAAGCATACATTTTCCAAAAATTTGTCTGGGGAAGACCACTTCAAATAGCTTATGAAAGCATATAACGTCGATATTAAAAAATATAAGGCAAGAAGCCCTCTAAATAACCTTTTTTGGGCATCGATATTTCTGGAGTAAGACCACTAGATAATTTCTAGGGAATCTAATTTATGTAAAAATCGGGTCTAGTGCTATTTAAAATATCTTTTAGAGGTATGCAATTTCTAAAAATTTTCTGGAGGAGGAAATTTTCAGTTAATGTGATTTCTTGATTATTTGTGCCAAGAATTTAATAGAAGGCAATTAAAATTATGAGATTATGTATGTATAGCTTTTATTATAAAATACAGGGAAAGTAAATATTCTTTGGTCTGGAAAACCTTGGGAAGTAAAGGAATTTTAAAGTGTAGGCCTTATCAGCACTGTTTGTGTGTAAAATAAATGAATTTTATCAGCAGAAATCAGCTACCCTTGATAATATATTTCAAAATGGAAGGACCCCAGAATGTAGGGCCAATGTTTGATCATTAGGCTTAAGTTGCATCATAGTATGTAGAATATCTGTCAAGAGGCTCAAAATAAATTCAAAATGTGATAACAACCAAAATATTGTACGTATTGTTTTACATACCATTAATAACTGACTTGCAATGCGAACTATCAAGAAAGGGCGTTTTTGCTTAAAACATTTAAAAGAACATTCTATCTGTATTTGATAGATTTTACCTCAATTAAATAAATATTGTAGGGAGACATTTTGATATGTAAATGTTTTCCTCGCAGGTGTGTTACGCCCTCCACTTACAGTATCCATATTGTAAGTTGTGGATAACTCTGGCATTCAATAAGACACGTGGCACCTACATAAATGTAAGAAATATTTCTTTGGTTGTGTGCACTAAATTCTAACCATGATTTTAAAGAAACTCAAAATACCTTCTAAAGGCATCAAATTTTTAAAAAGATCAAAAGGAAGATTACTTTAAATAGCATCTACAGGCAATCAATTTTCAAAAGATTTCCAGTTCAGGTCAGGAACACTTTAAATAGCTTTTAGAAAATTCCAAATTAAAAAAAAATCTTCTGGCTGAGAGCCACTTCAAATAACTGCTAAAAGAGCATGATTTTCATACATTTTTCCAAGTGTGGACCACTCTAACTTCTAAGGGCCTCCAAGTTTTGGAAAATTTCTAGAAGAGGGCTTCCGATTACCTTTTTGGTGTGGGAGCCAGGATGTTAAAACACCTTTTTTGCTGATCATCCTTACCACACAAATACCACTGGATAGTATTATTACCTAGAAAATAAAAATATAGACAGGGCCTAACTATTTTTTTTAATTGTTGGCAGAAAAAAAGTTACCTTATTCTTCTCCACACAAGTTCCAACAATGTTGTTACTATACATAATAACAAAAAAAGACATAGAAAATAGTACTAGCTGTGAAAAATAAACCTGCTTCACAGAAACTTCAAAAGTCATCAAGGGCCTAAAGTTTTACCTGGTCAGGATCTGGAGACTCCTCAGGTGAGTCCCCCTTCCCCTTTTCAAACATCTTCCTGAGCCCCTGTCCATGTATAGGCCTACTCACTTGGTACAGTTAGCCAATATTTGTAAAGCAAAATAATGAGATTTTACATTTGCCAACATATTGATGTTAAATATTTTTGGAGAGAGATATTTTGTTTATTTTTTAAATTATACTTTTTATTATGAACTATAAAACCTAATTAAGTATAGTATTTCCTTAAAAGGTATGTTTATTATCTTTCTTCTATTCCCAAATCATCAAGCCAGCAGCCAACATTCTTTCCTCTCAGAGTTTTCCTGCCACTTTGTTCATGACCACTTCCATTTTTTATTTGGAACCACTCCATTCTCCCACTCTCCGTCTTAACACATCTCCTGTTATACTCATACATGCTTTTCAACCTAATTACAACTCCTCTTTCACCTTCGGCATCCTCCATAGATTTTCAAAATATTTCTATCCACGCCCTCATATGCTTTCTCCATATCAATAAATATTACCAAGTCTTTCCCATATTCATACCTTCCTTCCATCAGCTGTCGTTGGGTAAATATTAAGTCTGATGTAGACCTCTGTTGGTATACAGTCCATATCTTAAGTAACTTAACAAACATAATGATAAATTCAAAACATTATTTTGTTCCATATAACTGTGATAGCTATATATTTAACCCGCTGATAAACTATCTAAAAAAAATACAGGAGGTTTTTCCACTCACCTTTCCAAAAGCTTGAACATTTTCGTTTGGGATAAACATCTGAGGATAAACATTTTGTAGGAACCATTTGAAACTCTTACATTTCTTTTTCTTACGAAACTCCACACGTCTGCTGATGTCACCGTAATCCACACCCTGCCAATAATTATATAGTAATAGATTATCAAAGTTAGATTTTACTCTCAAAGATCAATAATTCATATAATATATATACATTTACTAAGTTAGCATACCTTTATCTTTTTATTTACTTTCCTGATTCTTTCATGTATCTTCTTGCATGTATGCAGTAATAAAATTAATTTGAAAAAAATACACCTTGACTTTTGGTTTTACATGTAAATCTCTCACCCAACTAAACAGCTCAAGATAACAACATATTAATTTTATTTATAGTAATTATAATGTAGCCATATACCAGTAATTTAAAAATTTACATTCTAAAGAAAGATCTGTAAACATTAAATTTATTTGCATAACCTCAAAAAATCACTACCGTTGATAAATTAAAAAATCATATTTCTTATTTGTATGAATGAAATAACAAATAACATATCTTAAAGGTTTTATTTAAAACAAAAGGTTGAAGTAATTTAAAACTGATATGAAATCGCTTGGATGTAAAGATGGTATCGTTTGTCTCAGACTCGAAGTGGCTGAGGTTTGATTCCCAATTAGTTGCAGTAGAAATGTTTACTTCAACAGTGTGAAGAGTTCTAGAAAAACCCCTTGTTATGCGGCAAATGGAAAATTCTTAGAATTACTTAAATGATGAAGGCCCCACTGTTGGGATTCAATTTAAAAGTTCTACCTATAGGCCCCTCGTTGGGTGGCTAAATTGAAGAACTCCTCTTTCACCTATGACGATGTAATGCCCCTTAGTTGGGCAACAATTGTAAAATTCATAATGACGACTTATAATTTTGATATTTGTCCCTGGGTAGCTCAGCTTCTCGTATCGACATAATTATCATATAAGGAAATTCCTACTTATTCAATTATTATACCTTGATCACTTTTATATTGATTTATCGTTGGAACATATTCTTTTATATGTTATTTTAATGTTTGTATATGTTGTTTTAATGGCAAAGTCCTTGTCTCAGTTGGTATTTTGATGGATGCCCTCAATTTAACATTTTCAAGGTACATCACTTCCAAACAAAATCTGTACAGTTATTAAAGAAAATTTTAATGATTTGAAAACAACCTAACTAAATATATTTATATCAAATCGGTTTAAAGCCACTAACCAAATTGAGAGTCAAGTAAGGGGATATTTTGAGTAAAAAGATTTATTAAAATCTTGAATTGTGTGCATAAAAGTTTATTTATAAATGTTCTTATAAATTTTAGTGGTATGCTATAAAAATCTGTCTGCTATTTTGGATAGTAAGTAAAGGTATATTAAATGTAATTATATGGGTCTGAAATGAAGATTAAGTTAAGGCAGTGGTGACTAAAAAAGCAGATGGTGGACAAATCAAAATATTCTTAACTATGATATAGACACTTTTCATATAATCTATTATTTTACTTATGCTAACATTTGGCATAAGTAAATATTTTATCTTATACTTTGCAACGTAACAAAAGAAAACACAATCAATTAAATACCTTCAAAGTAAAACTAGCACAAAATTAATCCATTAATAATTATTTACAAAACACGCAACTTAAGTGAATCTTTGTTTAGAGACAAATTGATTGCAAATACTAACTTAAAAGCTTGAATTATTTTAAATACAAATACCATTCTTCTATTTTTATATGTGCAAAACTCCCAATTACCTTAGAGTTAAGTCTGAAAATATTGTTTACACAATATTTCACACATAATTAATTTTATTTGAAAGAAAAGTTTAGTACATGTATAATACAAGTCTTGTTGTGCGCCAGAAAGTATTGTAAACAACTGAGGAACAAGTGAAGTGCGCAGCCACCATGACAGACAAAAGAGTGTAGTGTCAGTGTTATGAGTAAACGGCCGTGAAATGGCCCTATTAAATAGTGGTTATAATGTGCCCTCAGTTTGCACTCACATACATAACAAAAAGCATGTTAACAATGATTATAAACTAAACAACAACTATTTACATCTAATCAGGTTTGTGTATAATTCATTTTGTGAGAAATGAGAAACAAATGCATGTTAAAAATTATAATAACTCAGTAGCAACACACTTTAGTTTAACTCATAATTCCAAAATAAATTGCCACGTTCGTTATGGAGCTGTGCACCAGGCCATGTGTCAAAGGGACCCTTTAAAACTTGCTAGCTAGGTCAAAAACCTCTATTTTTAATAAATGTGTGTGCTCAGATGGTTGTACACACCAAGCAGAAAAGGTTGTGAGGAGCGCTAAGACTCGAACTCACAAGTGGAATAGTAAATAGAATGATATGTGTAAGCACACAGCCGGTATAATGTCACTACCACTATGTACTGCAAGCTATACAATCTATATAATAACACTAATTAATTATGAATTGTAATTATTTAAATTAAATAATAGTAACCATTATTTTGAATGAAATTATAAGCGGTGCACTCGCACCTGTGAACTCAATGAGGAGTCACCCCTGCGCTAAGGTAAGGCCATATCAAGAGTAATGCGCAAGTGGGGTTTTTAGTAGCCTTGAATGTTATATTTCTTGATTAAACACAAAACTAGTAAATGAGTCGTTTGAATCTTTAATATATTCAAGATTTGGGGTTTTAAAAAAATATCAGATTTAAGATTAAAGTTTTTTTTTTTTTTTTTTACAATTTTGTATTCAGATTTATTTTAAAACAGCAATAATGCCGCTTATTGGTGATTTAGCCCAACATAATTATTATAGAACAAAGCTAACAATACCCCACACAGTCAACTTACCAAATATATGAATGTATGAATGAATGAATGCATTCTGTAAAAAAAATATTGACATTTAGATACTATCTCTATTTTCTATAGCAACTCAAAATTAATGTGAAAAAAATCTGAAATGAGAGTGAAAAAATGATACTGATGTGGTAAAGTTAACTTCTCGTGTTTACCATGTTTTCTAAGATTCAGATTCAGAGTCATAGTGCAGATTAAGATAAAAAAAAACTGAATTCACCCCATCTTAAATTTATAAAATAGCCAAAATTGACATCAATAATCCACGCATAGAACATTACTAACCAGCAAGTCTGGCCGATGTGTGTAGAAATGTTGCTTATATTCATCCATCCACACCTCTGCCACACGTACAGTGTTTATACCATGGGTGTCCTTACCTCCCGGGAACGTGTAAGGGTGGAAAGATCGGAAAATGTGTCCCACTCGAGAGCAAGGAATAGTCTCTAGAGTGCCCCCACATTGCCAAACCTGCGCAGAGATAATCAACAGTGTGACAGAGAATGATACATTTTTATTTCACAATATGTGTTAAACCTTATTTGACAGCCTTGAAAGGAACTAAATCAACTAATATCTAGACCTGGAAGGGATCCTGAGCTTTGGAGGAAAAAAATGGAGAAAAATTATTTTTTAGGAATTTGGGCTGGAAAGATTATTTCTTGGATTAAGTTGGAAATAAATTAGAGAAAAAGCTGCAATCTCTTATATTGGATGATCCAAAAAATCTTTATCAATCGTAAACTGACTAACTATTTATGTAAATTTCATACTACTTCTGAATCATTGTGTCAGCCGAGCGAAAAGCGTGAGTGGACAAAGAGCAAGTGACTAGAAAGAGCCACGCCAAAATCTTTAATGTCCAACCAACTTGTGCCATCTCTCTCATATTTCTGTGATCACTGATGAGTAAAGGACTAGCAGACTCTTTAAATGTTTCTCTATTGCAGAAAATGTTGCCACTCAACATTTGCCAGGCCCAAAACTACCTGGCCTAAACTTGAATATGCCTTTGTTTGTTCCAGGACTGTGTAATCAAAGAGTCGGTAAAACTGTACCAACTCCTACTCTGGCTTAAATATAAAAACTTATAATATTCATTGCAACAAAATATGGTAATATATCATTTTAATTTTATTCTTTTATATTCTTTAAGATGAATATTTGTAAATTGGATTGACAAATGTATTTAAACATAAATTCACAATTACAAAGAAGCTTCCCACGAAGAAGTCTGTTTTGGAGAATTCTACTGCAGTAAATTTGTTATAATTAATTAAAAATGGGCTACACATTAGCCATTTCTAAAGGAGTCAAGAGTTAGTATCTGAGTAAGACAGTAGAAAAATATAGGAGTCAGAGTTGAAGGCTTGGCGTACCAAGTCCCCAGCCCTGATTTATTCACTCCTTTATCAAATTTTGCCACAGAAAAAACCCATTAAAATGACATCTTACTTTTATTTATAATCATATTTTTACAAAAGATTGTAGTTATGTAAAGTAATAGTTTCCATTTTCAATGGATAATTTATTTGTCTTCAAACAATTATCCTAATATTTTACTCTACATTGTGTTATAACATTTACACCACACATCAACCTTGAAGCTATTAAATTTGTTTTCATGCACAGAGAAAACATAGTTTAATGATAAAGTATCCATTCGATTCAGCACTGAAAAAATTGGTTTCTTTGCACCAAAACTAGACTTTATCTAAAAATTTACTAAATAAACATGAACAACATGAATTATAAGAGAGGCTCACCTACGAGTATGTTTTAAAATAAAATTTGATCTAATGATAAGCTTGGAGCTAATTTATCAACATATCTATACAATCACATGGTGGGGACTTAAACACCATCCACGTGGGTGCTTACATGTTCTAAGGTGTCTGAAACACAATATACAGAATTGGGAGTAAAAGGAAAGAAAAGTTTTGAACTTTGAATCATGGTTGGATGAACTGAGTTTGGTTCTCCCCATGCATATTTATCCCTATTTGTTTATTTAATTGCCAAAACAAGCTGTAGATGAAATCAAATATATACCATATTTCTATGCCAATAAATCTCTAGCACATTTAAATGATTTTTATCTACTCCTTAGGCGATTGTTACTATAAGGCCTAACATTTATTAGCATTTTACAACACTCTCTGTGCAGTAAAATGTGTAATATGTTACCCACACGAAATGACATTTCCAAGTTTTCTCCTCCCCAAACATCCATGCCATCGTCGTATGAACCAATTTCCCAAAAGAAATTACGCTCCAACGCAAGAAGGCCCCCGGCCATAGTAGGTGACCTAAAAAATTGTGAACATGATGTTATTTGTTTAAAGTTTCTTCATTAAGCAATTATATTAAAAAGGCATTTAAAATATATTTTGTTTCACATTAGTGCCAACGCTAGCTCTCAGTGACTAACTTATTTAAGTTAAGGAAATAAGAAGAGGAAGGTACATCTTGAGGAAATATGCCAACATTCGTCTGGAGAGGCAATACAGTAGGAAAAAATAATACCACCTTCTCTCCCTTAGTGCAAAGTTGGGATTACATCTTGAGATTATAGACCACTTCATAATCTATATTACCGGTATCAAATTTACTGTCTGCAATTTGAATACATTTTTGAAAATATTAACAGATTCTTTGGCAACTTCAACAGGTGTAGCAAGAATATGGTTTTATTTTCATGGTCATTTGAATTAATTATAATGTCCAGGTGTTATTTTTCTACATATATTTAGGAAATATTTCTGAGCGGCACATGATTTACAGTGATGAATGTAATCAGTGATTACTATGTTGATAAAAAAAGTATTTACATTTAATAACACAACAAAAAGTCTAAAATTTTTAAAAGATCTTATATTCATGCTGTATAGTAAACTTCAATAATAATAATAGCACCGTGTATTACTACCCGTTCGGGTTATATGCACTTACGGTAATGTGTAATGGTAATGTGATGATGAAATGGAGGACCTACAGTTTAACGTGGAATCCGAACCACAGTGGAGGCCTGGCATTTCACACATTCACAAGTTGTGATTAATAAATATCTTGTCAGAGGTGAATGAAGGATTTGGCAATCAGACCAGAATGCCGAGACCGAGGATTGAACCCCGGATCCCTAGCACAGAAGTCCGACACCTTACCCCTAGACCGCCAGGTCACCAACTTGAATAATTAATACATCTCAATTAATAATGATTGATTATTTATTTTAAAGCTTTAAAACTTATTTTCACTCCAACAAAACGCCAAATTTAACACTGGTTTGTCATTTTAAGCAATACCATTTCAAAATGTTTATTTCTAAATATAGTCATCTTAAAACAAGTAATTGACAAAAAACCAAAGTTTAAAAAACAACTAAAGTAAAACTTTGTTGCTGAGAGTTTGTTGATTAAAATGGTAACACAAATTAATCACTGAGTGCATGTGGAATCTTAATATACATTAATTTGATTTAAAAATATAAAAAATAATATTTTAATGATTGATGGTTTTCATATAGGAGTAGTATTAGCTAATAATAGATATTCATGATAAATCAGTAATCAGAATTCAGGATTAATTGGTGCAAATAATCAAAGCATTGAAAGTTTATTTCAATATACTGTGTCGGTAATCTTCACACCCCTATTAGCCTAGGTCTCAAATGATAATTTCAATATATTCACAATAGATGTTGATCATTTCACTTGAATTAAGTGTATTTTTTTAAAAATATGTATATATAGTATGTAAAGCATCCAATGACTATTATGAATATAATATTAGAACCTTGCAGGTGCTATGGGACTATCCCGACGAGCTTCTTCTTCGGGAGGAACAGGTATCCATGTAAAGTGGCCACTCCATGAAAATCCTCCAATCTGAAAGTCGACGAAGTTAAGCTTGTATTCAAGTGTTTTATGATCGATTACATCAATTAGTGGAGTTAAAACTGATGTACGACTTTCCTTGATTCTTTGTAACAATGGTTCTAACCTAAAGAAAAAACAACAGAAAAAAACAATTTTTTAAATAAGCACACAAGTTTTCTGAAAATAAATGTGAAAAATAAATAAACGAAGAATTTAATGTAAATTAGATGATAACCTACATTACTGCACTATACAAAATAATAAGAGAAAGTTAGGTTCAATACAAGCTTGTAGTTCAGCAGTTTTCAAATTGTTTACCCCTTTGACCTTCGTTGTACCTACACGAGAAAGTTGTGCCCCTTCCCCCATCGACAGATAAAAATATCTGATTTGTTTGGTTTGCGTTTTCTTGCACACATTTATGTATATGCTTATTTTAGCATTTTTTAAGGAAATAAAGTAAGCATCATTCAGATTACTAAAAGTTTAATTTAAATAAATTCAAAATAAAGCTCAGCACAAAATAATAATAATAGCTCTTAAACATCAGCATTTATAGCACCTTTAAAAAAATTGTAATGCTGTTTATTTAATTTTTAACTAATCACTTGTTAAATGTTTGCTGGTGTAACTTTTCTCAAGTAACGTTGAAACTAAATATGGTGGATGTGTTTGTCTCTGAATGCAGTTTACTAAAACATGCAGTTCTTTGATGCCGGCTAGTCTTGCACAATATTTACCCTTCACAGCCTCCAGAGTTGAAAATACAGTTTCACACAAGTAGATGGATGTAAACAATATTTGAGTATAACATTCAAAACAATAATAGTTGAATTAAAATATAAGTTAGGCCTAATACAGTGGTTCTCAAAGTGGGGTCCGCAGACCCTCAGGAGACCCCGAGGCTGGTCCTCAAGATCGTCCAAAGAATCTGCGACATAACTTTATATATTTTTGGATATTTTAAAATGTTATATAAAAGGTTAAATTGCTGCTATCTACTAAACACAATGGAGATGCCTTCCCATCTTAAATCCCAGTGAGAAATTGAGGCTGAAAAGTTGGGAGTTGGCCACGCCCCATGTGCCCAAATCTTTAGAGGAGAATTTGAAAATTCATTTTTATATTAGTTTGCTCATCAGCCAGCACAAAGCACACTAAGAAAAAGCACTGAAACATTTGATACTGTTTCCAACAACTTATTTGTGCGAGCGAGTCTTTTCTGCTCTTGGTGGTATGAAAATTGTGAAATGAAATCGTCTTAGTGTTGAATAAGACTTAAGGAGATGTCACTAAAATTGCTGCAGATTTCAATTATATTTTAGAGTCACACAAGCAGTTCTATTCCTCACATAAATTATAAGTGATTATAAACGTAAAAAACTAAAGCTATAGTACATATTAAATTTTCTTTTCATTTTTATTGTAATTCTTGTTTACATTTATTAAAAAAAGAAAATTTTATATAAAGATGTACAAATATAATACCAACAATTTTTTTTCATTGTAATTATATTTACATTAAAAATATTATGACTAATTTGTCGCTATAACATACTATAAATTTATGATTGTAATTTTTTTTTATCAATTATCCCACAACAAGGGGTCCTAACATGTTTGATCTCTCAAAGAATAATAATTCAATGTCTGAAAATTTCTTACCCCCCCCCCCCCCCCCCCTTTAGCAAACAACTACAGTTTGAGAACCGCTACTGTAGTGCATGCAGGGGGGAGTGAAGAGGGAGGGTAAGTGAGGCAAGATCCCCTTTTTCATCTGCAAATAATTTTAATGGGAACTTAAAACATTAAATAAAATTAAATATAGAGCATCGAAGATGTGAAGTCGTTCAACCACGGTGTCTGTCATTTAAAAAAAAATACATATTCTAGTTTGAATAGAACACGCCTATTACCATTTAGACTATCCCCTCCAGAATTAATTTTTCCTCTAGATCAGTGGTTCTCAACCTTTTTTCGCCTGTGTACCCCTTGGCAGCCCATTTTCATAAATTGTGCCCCTAATTTTAGCAAAATGTTTAGTTGCATTAGTAATTATTTCTGATTTAGTTGTTGCAACTGAAAATAAATGGGCTAGTAATGGGAATAAAAAAAAACAATGTAATGATAAGGTGAATAAAGAGTGCATATATTTTTACATTCAAAAATTAAAAGTTACAGCAAAAACTAAAACATTTAATTTATTTATTGATTTATTAATCATTATAAAAACTACTTTATGTTTGAAATTGAAATCATTTTCTTAAGGTCAAATATAGAAGAAAACCATTTCACAAATTTTGACCGATATTTTGTCTTATACTGCTGGCATATGTATTAGCTCTTTCTGCCATTATTCAAATATTTTCGCATACCCCAAACGTCTTGGCACGTACCCCACGTTGGGAACCACTGCTCTAAATCATAAATAGTAAATAACCTGGGTAAGAGGGAGTGGGGAGTGGTAAGTCCCATTATTTAATATACGTTAGACTGCTTTTGTGGCCACATGGTCTAAGGCGCTACTCTCACAGTAGACTAGACTTCTGATGATAGGGAGATCGAGGTTTGAATCTCGGTCGGGTGTACTGAGGGTGGTTTTCCCCAAATGGATTCCACTCTCACTCCATGCAAATGTGAGTACACTTTCTATAAACATTACCTTACTCATCCCTAAAACCCTTTGCATTATTAATACATAAATGTAAAACCTGAGCGAGTAATAAAACACAGTGCTTAGATATATATATATATGTGTGTGTGTGTGTGTGTGTGTGTGTGTGTGTGTGTGTGTGTGTGTGTGTGTGTGTGTGTGTGTGTGTGTGTGTGTGTGTGTGCGTGCGTGCGTGCGTGCGTGCGTGCGTGCGTGCGTGCGTGCGTGTGTGTGTGTGTGTGTGTGTTTTAAAAAATAAATGGATTTTTAAGGTATGAAATAAATTTTGCCATTATTATTATTTATTTTAATATTTTAGCTTGAAATATCTCTAAAAAAACCTCTTTTTTAATGATATGAAGATAATACACTACCAACTCTCTAAAAATGACCAAACTATTAAAGGCAGGATGTCTTTTTATAGGATTTTCTTCATGTAGAAAAAGCTTTTCACCATTGCTATTAAACTATAAACTAGTTTATTTGAAGAAGCACAGTTTTAATTTAATTTTTGTTTGAAAATAAAACACCACTCTTAAAATAATTTTGAAGGCCTATGAAGAATAAAAATCCTTCTCCAGTGGTCATATTTTTTGGGATTGTTTCAACTTTTATATAGGGAAATCCTGACTACATCCATGAATAGAACAAAAAAACTGATTGTCCTATCTATATTGTTAATCTAAACACGACCTTGAGACTGTACTCAATACACCGGAAACACATTTGAACCTTACACAATGAATCAACTGGCAGGAAACATGTCGGGCCAGGGTATAATCTATTTCTAATTGTGCAAAGTTGTATTGAAAACAAGGAGATAATGTACATTCATAGCACATAATTCTGCACTGTGCAATGATAGCGTATTCGTAACATTTTGTGTGTGTTTTCTAATCACCCTACTCAGTTTGACCAAATATGATTATATTAATTTTATTAAAGCATGCCACTATTTAAGTTAATCAAACAATATAATAAGTTTAATTTTGACAGGATTACATTTCATCAGTGAAAAGGAGCAAGAAAAAGAAGTTTTTTTTAACAAAGGATCAGTTGAATTATTTTTGAGGATTTTTTAGATATCCGTTGATGTTTAAACTAGCTAAATGCTCTACACAAGGGTTATTAATGACGGTTTAGTGGGCTAGTTTGGAGGAAATTCAATTACATTAGAATGCGGAGAAAATCACTTATAAAAAATCCCTCTGGTTCACCTGAACTTTAACCTCCCCATTATAGTGTGTCAAATTAAATTCAAGTCTAAAGAATTAGACTGCTTGACCATTTTCGCAGGTGTATACCAGTGGTGTTGGGTCAGGGCAAGCAAGGCAAGCCCTTCTTGCCTTTGATTGAAGATGTGTAATTATTGTATTTAATGTTTGCAAACAATTTTTTTGCCTGGCAATCATTTAAATGTAATTCAAGCGTCAGTGGGTTTGAACAAAAAAATCCCATACATGGCAATGACCGTAACATGCATGCAAGACGTGCATTAGTCCATCTAATGGTGGTAGGTATTTGTCCGACTTTCATCCCATTGCTCTAGCAAGTGTTGTTCTTATTTGTGACGTCATAGATTTAGGAGGGTTGCAAAGGGGAAGAGCTGTGGATACCAGGTAAAAATGCAAGCAGCCGATCTATGACTTCTCTTGCCCGAAAGGTGACGACGAGAACCAAAGCCACTACCCTTTCTTCCCCTTTCAAAACATATTGGGATGGTATGGCACGAAAGGGGAAGTTAATATATTATTGTCAAGGTACTGACCACGTGCCTACACATTTTTAAACCCGGTACACACGACACAACTTCTTGTACATAAAGTTGTACAAGAAGTTGCAGCCTGAAGATGGCGTTGTGTGAACACCAACACTTGTACAAGATCTGCTTTGCACAACTTATTGTATACAATTTCAGGAAAGAGAATACGTCCTATATCGGCCATTTTTCTTGTACAACTTTTGAGATGTAAACATGAAAACTTCGTCTGCTTGACAGTTACCTTTTTTAGAAAAAAAGAGTGATTGTAATAAAAACAGCTAAATGCTAAACAAACAAATAATTATAAATGAAGGAGGTTAGACCCCAAATATAAATGTTTTCAACTGTTTAAAAAAAATTAAAACATTGAAAAAAAAAATATTTTCATAATATTTAGGAATGACTAAGAAATTATTTACATTAAATACCAGTTTTTTCTAAATCATTCAATCATTATTTTTTCATAAAAAGGGCAAAAATGCCATGTTTTTTTCAAATACCGTATGCAATCACAAATGTCGTGGGAACAGTCAGTGGCTAAAATTTGTATGTAATCCATATGACCAAGATATTGTACAATTTCTTGCACAACTTTTTGTACAAGAAATTGTGTCTTGTGTATTGGGCTTTAAAGTTTATTGGAGTTTACTGTGGCAGGTGCTTTTGTTTTAATGTGTGTATCACTGAAAGCTAACAAACAAAAGTTTAGTATATGTCTATAGTAAGTAATAACACAATAATGTAAATCACAGAATAGAAGGACGCCCAAAGCCACAACTATTATAAAAAAAATACCTCCAAATAGATTCTTGAAGCATAAATTTTAAAAAAACCGGGCCCTCCACTTTTAAGCTTTGCGGCACCCCTTCCAAGCTTGCCTAAGAATTTTGGTCATGAGATGCTACTGGTGTATACGTTTTCTATTTAATAACTTTCAATTTACATCCATACTTATCTTACATTAAACTAGAGCAGAAGAATCCAGTGTTACATGAGGCAATGTTTTATATGATTCAAACAAACAGAAAGACAATCTCTTCATTTTATTTCTTCTAACCCAGTTTCTATTTAATTTATGATGAACAAATCAAATTTTAAAATAATGGCTTCAAGGTGCATATGTTCGTGCACAAGGGCCAATAATTTTTAAATTTCAGACCTTAACGTGCGATAGATATCGCGCATTGCTCATGACAAATTGATACAAATGTTTCATTTTATTGATATTTACATAGAAGGAAAAGATACTTTGATTTATTTTTAGAATTTTTCTAAAATGTTGTTAATAAAAGACAATAGAATAAGTAACCAGTCCGACACCTTAGCTTAGTCGGTAGCGTGTCTGTCTACCGAGTTAAGAGTCCCGGGTTCAATTCGCATGGCCAAAAAATTTATCATTGGTGGGTTTACCCTTCCACAATGATGAATTAATGGCCGGGGACTGGATGTTGTGCCTGTCTTAATTTTAAGTTACAATATAAGGCATATGAAGCTATGACAGGCCTAGCAAGCCGGTAGTGGGAAATACGTGGCTTGAATAAAAAACTGAGCCAGGCCACAGGCTGGAAACAGTAATGGATGTAAGTACGGATAAGTACTAATAATCTTTGTTGAGGGTTTGTTCAGTCCCAAAGAGAGCCAGACAGAGATTTCTAGACAAAATCTGGTTTACAGCGAGTTGTCCTGTCCAGAAGAAACCACAAACCTAAAGTGTTCCGGATGAAGTGTGGTTTTATTGGTTCACTGCTTTACTGAGAAAACCATAGTAAAGTGCAGAATGGTCCGGAATTCTCTTTGGACCTCAAAGAACTACAGAGAACTATATTTTTCTGTTTTACCCTTGTGCTTTTACACCAGGAAAGGCAAAGTTTCAAGACAAAGCTTAAGATCTGATTTAACTATAGGAAAAGTACAGATAATAATACAAATAATGTATGTATATTTTATTTTGACACACCACCTTACTACCCATTCTGGTTATATGCTTACGTTCTAACTACCCTAATAGATAAGGGTTGGGGAAAGGTTAAATTTAAAAGAAGTGTAACCACATTTGCATAGAGAGGAGGAAACTATTTAGGAAAAACACCCTCAATACACCTGACTGGGATCAAGCCACAATCTCCCGGTTATCAGCAATCTAGTCTATTGCAAGAGTAGCGCCTTAGACAATGCAGCCACAGAAGCAGGTTACAGAAATAATAGCATTAGTACAATGTATGACTTCCTTCCTGCCGCAAAGCACCTTTCTGTGAGTACTAATGATACAAACACAATAAACCAAAATTTAAATTTGTTGCTGTTTATATGTAATTTATTTATTTCACTTTACAATATAAGTTATATATTTACCAAACAAGATTTTTACTGTGGTTTTCACAACCGCTCATCACAATAATTGATATAGCAATTACTTTCCAATTAAATCTGGGAGTTTTTTAATAGAATCATTTCCCCTTTAATATTTTAACAAATGTACTTACCTTCTTTAAGATTAGTGAAAAATACTGATTTTGCCTACCGTAGTCTAGATTGAATTTATTTCTGCAAAAGTGACCCATTATTTGAGGTGTACATCCTAAGCCAATTCTCCACTGCAAGGCCATATTAATTATTAAATACACACTCATGGCCTATAAAATATAGACCCCTTAAAAAGAGGAGTAAATGCATAAGAAATGAATGAGTTTGAAACACCCAATGAATACACCACTGAGTGTATGAAAACAAGTGAAAGTCTTACCATGAATCAAACACCTCACAGTGAGAATCTAGGAACACCAAGACATCTCCTGTAGCAGCTCTGGCACCTGCCAATCGAGTTCGTATAAGACCGGAGCGCTCTGATAACCTCATAAGACGGACCTTACTTGGGAACCTGGTCTTTACATAGTACTCCAACTTCCCTTTAAGAACAGCTATAAGTAACAAAATAACTTTGCATGTCATTTTCAGGCAAAAATAACAGAACTTTCACACAGTCCAAGATGACAGCTGAATGTGTGAATTTTTATGCAGCAAATATATTGTGAAAGTACTTAATTTGTTATTAATATTAAGGACAATTAAAAAGTTGGCAACTATGCCTTAAATGCAATCTCTAAAACGATCATGTAAAGAATTACGGTAACATTAATACACAGTAGACGCTCGATTCTCCAAGACCACTTTGACTGGGTTGCAGATTAACTTGGGGCCCACACTGTATGCTATGATATAACTGTCCGGCGATGTAGAGGCCTGTAAAACTGAATGCGTGGATGAAAAATGAAATATGAGATTTAAAAATAATGTTGCATTTGATTGTAGGTTTTACATCTAAGGGTCTTCAACCCTTTTATGCCCAAGGGCCAAAGTTTCTCTCTTTTGATATCTCGCAGGCTGCAATACTATATCGACAATATTTGAATTAGACAAATATTAAACTATTCATATTAACTCATTCTTATATATTTATACTCACATTCAGAATTAAGATTTCTCGTAAAGTATGTTTTCCGTTGATTTTTACTATTTTTAGATATTTCATAGCAGTAAGTAGCACAATTTGTCTTGTCTACTAGAGTTGTTATTTGCCGGTTAAAAGTACATTTGTATTAAAACCCAATACTTTTCTTCACGCAAAAAAAGCAAAAATTGTTTATAAAATAATTTAAGAGAGACTACGTAAATAAAATAGGTGTACATATTTATTTTATTAGTTAATTATGTAAAATAAATATCTGCATTTGTCATTTTTTTTTGCTTGAAATAATTTTATATTTTTCATGAGCTAGCAGGCCACAGTTTGAAGACCCCTGCTTTATATAATAATAAAAAATAAAATTGGTGAAATTGTAAACATGTCAAGGAACATAAATGGTATCACCTGCTTATAACAAAAAAATAATTACTATTTGTTATTTGGACAGATTATTTTTCAGTGTTACTTTTGAGGCAAAACACACGGTTGGGCTTAGCTGGATTTTTAAAAATTAGAGTCAATATTTTTTCCTGCCTAATGGCTAATCTTACTGCAAAATGGGCTTTTTTATTTTATTTTATTGAGTTAGATCAAGAGATTTGCTTACCTCGGTCACTGAAATCGTCCACGAGGATTAATTCGTGCAGGAACTGAGGGGGTGACCTGTTCAATACACTGTGGACAGTCCTCAAAAGAGGACTCAAAGCTTCATTTGTAAAAATAATTATCACACTTGCACTTGGCAAATATCTGTCATATGTAACAGACTTACACCTGAAAACAAAGGTTCTAATGTCAAAATAATTAAAGCTATTTCAGTATGATTTTTTTCAGAATGAGGGTATGAGTTATCATTTTTATTTTCCAATTTCAGAGATATATTCGTATTAACTTAATAGGTTCAGTGAAAAGGCAAGCATTGTTAAAGTTCATAAATTGTCTTCTAAATAATGTACCAATTAGTCTATTCTTGAAATTGATGTGTCTGACCAAGCTATCTGTATATTGGAATGAATGGGTAAGAGTTGTGAAAGGTAAAATTAAGAGGAAATTTACCAGCATTTTCATGAAAGGAGAGTGAGAAATAATTTAGGGAAAACCACCCTCAATAGGTTACACCTTGCCAGAATTTTAACCTTGGCCTCCCCCTCACTGACAATACAGCATATTGCAAGAGTGAGGCTTTGTACCGTGTGACCATCGATGTAGGCCTTTGTGAGAAATCTAATGATCCACAGTAATGCCAAATTGTTAAGGTAAAAGAGTCTAACTTTGCACTTAGCTGTCAGATAGGATTCATATCCTTTCTCCATGCTGTGTGGTTTCCATTATCTTTAAGATAGCCCTCCTCCCCTCTATTCCTTGAGTGATGTATTAACAACCAAGTGTTGAACATACAAATAGCTACCAAAATATATCCATCCAAAATTGATATCAGGACAAGAGAATTGAACCTGAGTCCCTTGACTTAATGCACCTAAGCTCTACCACTGAGCTATACACAAGAGTAGAATCTTGAATCAATATATTTTAAAGTGGATATTTTAATAAGTGAACCAAGATGTTGGATCAATGGATCCTTTTGGGATTTGGTAGTCTTAGCCCTACTTAAGTTAATGTCACTTACAAAGGATTTCGTGGATCTCGCAGCGTTCGTGTCAATGAAATCTTATCACTCAAAATAAGATTCATTGCTTCTTTTTTCATAACCTCCTCTGCTATAGAAACCAAGTCATCTTCTAAATTAGCAGGAATTCCTCCTTCACCAAGTCCAGGAATTATATTAAGATTATCATGAGCAATTAATGCTTCATAAACTATATCAACTGTTGCTGAGTTTATGATTGAACGGTTAGCTAACAAATGATCCTGCTTCTCAATAAATTCTAAATATGTTAATTTTTGACTTTCAAACAGTTTTATAAATTCGTTTTCCTGGTTTTGTTTAACCAGGCCTATTTGTTTTTGGCCAGTCATTTGATTTGCAAAAACAAAAAATAATAGTAATATTACAATAAAGTAACAAAAATACTTTGAAAGAAAATTTCTTCGACGGCATAAAACTATACGAAATAACATTTTTTTTTTCTGCACACTATCAAGATTGTATAAAATAATATATTAATAAATACATTTTCTACTTCAATTGTATCTCTCTTTAAATTACTTGACTTTGAATTTAAAAAATCCACTTTTGAGTATGTTTTAAAGTATTGTCAATTTCAAGAGGCTGGATAAAAAGTAAAATTAACATACAATTACAAACGTCACAATATATTAAGGGTGTCTAGGCTTTTACACACACCCTTAAAAATTATAGGAATAAACATTATTTACAGCAAAACTCAGCCTTGATTCAATTTTTGAATCCTACACTTATTAATAATACATTATTAAAAATTATAACTTGTCAAAAGTATTTTGTAAAACCCAAACAAACAACGTCTTGCTCTAACCTCACTTATAAAACTCTATAAGCAATTTAAACTACCGTCTACACACAACACACTACACCACACCATAGATAATAGCGCCCACAATATGGAATATGTCAACATACTAGCAAAGAACCCAAAGAAAAGGAAAAAGTATAGAAAGCCCTTGAAATGTTGACAAGTAGAACTATATTGATAGCGCTCGCGGCGTTAGTGCCGCAAACTAAACCGGGATATTTGAATATAATTGCCATTTTTTATTGCGGAATATTATTTGATATATTTTTATATAAAATTCAATCAAATATAGCTAAAACCATTATTTTATAAATAAACCGGATTATAAAATATATAAAATCTAGTTGAACTCCTTCTTTAAATTAAACGACCAATTGCAAACAAAACAGTAGAGCCAAATTTTACATAGACTTTGTACACTTCCTTTTCTATAGGCTTCACGTCCACACATACGCATTTCTCTGTGATGTCATTGCTTTTTGCTGTGTGAGTATTAGCCCAATTCTCGTAGATTGTATTCTTCAGAAAATTAAAACTTTTTTGCTATTATTGATTCATCCTAACCTGAGACCTGAAGTAAACAAATATTTCCATATCACTACCTGAAGGACCTACATGATTGGTGGAATACTAGTGCAATATTTTAAACAGGCGTGACCATGTATAGTCAGTACCATAGCAAAAGTAAGTCCCTACGAATTTTTGTATTTTTTAATGCTTTTAAATTGCCTGAGTTATGTTTAGCAAAACTCGGGTCACACTCAGCGAACGCCATAAATACACGGGAAGCACTCAACACTCACAACCGTCACTTTAACACTGCCGAGATGAACTGTCGACTTGACTTGACTTTAACATGTGATAAGGACTGTACCAGGGGGTTCCTCAACGCTGAGCCAGGAGTTTATTGGTATTCGAATAGCGCTGGAAAAGTTTAAAGTATAATTTTTAAATCAAATTAAGTGACGATTTTATTTATAATAATTTTCTAATGTTATTTTAAAACAAGTTTACTAAAAAGAATAGAAGGGACTATTTAGTGAAAGGATACCAGTGAAAGTCCGTTCAGTAGCAAATCAGAGCATACACTTCCACGTGGATTTGTTTATATCAGGTATCAGCTTAGGATGAATCAATAATAGGTACCAAAAATGTATAATATTTAATTATTTTATTAGTGTTATTCTATAGGTAATATAAATGATAATATATATCAAAAGTGACAGCTGCAGATAATATAAGCTAACCTATGAATACATGAAACTATATTTAATAACTTACTCAGCTGTCAGATAAGGCTATTCTGATTTAAAAAAATTGGACTATATAATCTGTAAATTAAGTAGTTTAGAGGCATCTGCGTTGATGCGTATTACGTTGGTAGTGGCAGAATATTGAAACAAAAAACGGAAGGCCTTTTGCTTGAACCCAATTTATGTATGTTTGTACAAAATGTTGGTATTAATATACTAATTTCTGTTTTACTACATTAATTTCTACGGGACTATACTGAACTGGAAACGTGCAATGGACAATGAGATTAAATCACTGCTGGAAAATTAAACTTAGATAATCCCCAAATTACCGAGTAACTGGAAATCTATACCCTGCAAGTAGGCGTATAAAATCAAATAACCTAATGAATTTTCTTAACACCAAGGATAAGCCAATGATCAGACTTTCAGTCCAGTAGCAAAACTAGGAACTATTCTGGTACTAGTGAATGTTGCAGCAAATGACGCTCACTCAATTTGATCTCCCCACCATATTTTTATACGGAAAATTGGTTCTATAAATGTACATGCAACAACCCGAAGGAACTAATAGAGTATGTCATCTTAATAAACAGTACATACAGATGGACTTGAGCAAATACCTCGTTGTTTGAATGTACGTTATTTAAATTTTCTTGTTGAACCAGGATTCAGGCAAAGAGATGGTGATGTTGGTTTGTTTTACAGGAAGAAAGGATTACAAACGATACACGGTACTCGTCGATATGTTACAACATGCATTTTATACTAAATGTTATAAGTTATATTCTTACTTTTCCTTAATCAATGTTCGTGCTGCGTGTTCCCGCACCCGAAGCCGTGGACTGCACGCCAATAAATAAAAAATAAACTCCAAAGCCCATCCCAATTTTACCCAAACATAAAAAACCCAATGAGCATTCATAAAAAACAAATGAGCACTCATAAATAACCATTGAGCTCACATAAAAAAGCAATGAACACACATAAAAATGTTTGGACAAGAATAAACAAGTCTAGAACAATGGAAAGGGGTCAGGGGAGTGGGTCATGGGAAGAGGGAGGGGAGGGAAAAAGCCAACAGCCAATCAGAGAGCGAGGGGCGTGGTCACGTGACCAAATCCGACAAATCCCAGTCTGTTTTAAGGTTCCGGGCGCACTACTACTTGTATGAATGTTCGGCACTTTTAACGATTTTGTCATTAATATATCTACTGCTCTACGCTCATAATTGTCTCGATCTTTGTCCAAAATTTCCATAAGCAAAATCTTATTAATGGTTTCTTCCTAAGAAATACCTTTACTTGCGAAAAATGACTTAATAGTAATCTTTGGCTAATCTTTGTTGGAATTATCTCTCTGATTGTAGAATGAATGGATTCATTGTCTAGAACTATACCACTGTTTGATTATATATTTGGAAGCAGCTTCTCTCTGAAATAATTTTCATGTGTCTTTTCATTTATTTAATCGTAATAGTTTTCATATTTTTGCCATGAAAAATAATCTCTCCAACGGGTATAAAACTATTTTCAATGGCTGCATGAATAAAAATGACGCACGAATCTTTTCCAGAGTGAAGCTTATTTCCTGTATTTAGGCACTCTTGTCTTGCCTGTGAGGATGATACCATTGTTGTGTCCATCCACGATTTTGAAATTGTGTGTCCGGAATTGAACCATGTTTCGTCAATGAACACATTATTCCCGTTGCTCTCCCTGTATTGCTTTATAGCTCTTAAGTAACGATGCCACCACGCAATAATATCATCTCTGTCTAGAAGCAAAGAGTTACGCTTTCGTCAAATTCAAACCGATATCTATAAGAAACCTCTGACGTGCCATCAATGAAAAATTAGGAAGGTCACTATCGTTATCAAGTAATGCTTTAATTCCCTTTATATTGGGTGATTTATTGTTATCTTTCTGTGAATATTTTCGAATAATACTTTTAATTCTGTTATTGAGAAGTAAGTGTACCATAATTTTCATACATACGTACATACATACGTACATACATACGTACATATATACGTACATACTTACGTATGTACGTACATACATACATACATACGTACATACATACATACGTACATACATACGTACATATATACGTACATACTTACGTATGTACGTACATACATACATACGTACGTACATACATACATACATACATACATACATACATACATACATACATACATACATACATACATACATACATACATACATACATACATACATACATACATACATACATACATACATACATACATACATACATACATACATACATACATACATACATACATACATACATACATACATACATACATACATACATACATACATACATACATACATACATACATACATACATACATACATACATACATACATACATACATACATACATACATACATACATACATACATACATACATACATACATACATAATCACGCCATTCTCTTACGGGGTAGGCAATAAACTGTTAATATAGTTAAATAACAACTTCACACTTAAACCATTCTCACGAGCTTTCTCCACACTTCCCTATCCTTGAATACTTCCTTCACTTCATCCATACACCGAGTCATACATGCTCTTTTACTCTTAAATCCTTTAATATTTCTCTTTTTCACATACTCATCTACAGCATTTAGCCACGTCTTAAATGACCTACCCCTTCCTTTTAATCCGTAAACTTTACCTTTTATATATTTGTTTCTTCACTCGATCCATACTCATCCTCTCAATATGCCCAAACCACCTTATGACACTTATATCACATTGACATATTTGATTCCCTTTCAAACCACACTCCTTCGACACCCATTCATAACTGACTGTTCATACGAGTTTTTTCAAATACATTTCTTAGATATCTCTTTCCAACCACATTCAACATGTTCTTGTGTTTCTCCTGACAAACACACGCTTTATATCTGTAAAACAACGTTGGCGTTAACATACTTTTATATACTACCATTTTGATACTATCTCATTCTTTACAATAGTCCACATACATCCAAATACTTTATATACTGCCTCTTTTGATACTATCTTATTCTTTACAATAGTCCACGTACATTCAACTACCTACTCTCCGAAATGTAATAACTCACCCGTCTGTCGATTTCACTACAAATCCTTCCATTTTTACAGACCATTCTGCCCAGATCAGCAGTGATCTCTGGTACTATACTGGATGAACATAAACACACCTCTTGCAACGAACCAAATCTTGACGCTAAAGTATGTCGTCTGCTTGCTAACGAGGGGACAGATTTAACGGTTTATTTCAATGTTCTTGTGTAAAAACGTGTGTCTGGTGAATAAAAGTACAGTATTAAAAAAAAAGTGATGTATTATACCCCCCTTGACTGAAGACACATTTGCATTAAAGGATATACAATTCAGTTTTAAAGGAAATATTGTACAAATAAAAATAAAATCTTTAATACATCCAAATATGTTGCTAACACCCATTTTGTTTACATTCTGCCAAGACTACAATATATTTAAAATTGGTTATTAGCTTGTATTGTTCCAGAAACAATATTATATTTAAAGTTCGATAACTAAAATTAAAAAAGGTAGCTTCAAACTTAATTACAATCGTTTTAGTGACAAACTTTGTGTATTAGTTTTACATTCTAGTTATCATTTAGGTTATAGGCTTGTATGAAGTATTACTATCTTACAATATATTTAAAGTTAGCCTATTGCTTTCAGGAACCATATTATATTTAATGTTCGATAACACTCGATAACTATAATGAACTGAGGTTACTAAAAACCTGATTACTTTTGTTCGAATTACAAACATTGTGTAAAAGTCTTACGTTCAAACGATCATTTAGATTATAGACTTGTAGAAAGTATTATTATTTAAGCCTAAATTGACTTATTTAAAGAAACAAGTCATAAGTGTTGAACTTAGTTAATGCTCTTCAAATATTTTATAAGCCCATTTATTTTATTTAACTAATCATACATTGATATATCTCATATATCAGTGGCGTGTGATCAATTCTAGACAAAGGAAAACAATGAGGCCACAATAAAGGGGGTCTGAAGAACCCTAGTATAATTATACGCTCACACTGGTTTTTTTTTATAGTTAAAAGTATTCTGGGGAAGAAAAGATAGGGGGTTACCCAACATATGCATGGAATAAAACAAAATAATTGGTTATCTTAGAAATATTACCACAATCATTCAATTATATATATTTAAATAATAATTGCAGTTCTAACTCAAATAATAATTGCACAGTATGTTAATGTTTTTGAGGTTGGCAGTATGGGATGAAGTCAGTAAGAGAATGGCTAACGCTTTGGAGTTCACGTTTGTTTTTATATTATCTAGTGGTTACTCCCAGAACCCAGTTCCAGTGTAAAACAGTGCATAAATTGTTGTCGAGGATGTTTCTTAATATAGATAATCAAAGTAAATAACAGTAATTCATGAGTAAAAAACGAAACAATCTATTTGTTCTTTTCACGTGAAATCGTAATGGCTGTGTTCTACGTTTCAGCAAGAAGTAGCGTTAGGGTCAGTCGTATAAGTGTCCGTGGAAAAAGTCAGTGAGAAAGACCAGCTGTGTGCAGTATTATCCGTGCTAGGGTATCGTGACAATTTTTGTATTGGGGCTGAAAGTAAATTAAACCATCTAAAATGGATTTAATCGGTAAAATGAATGAATAGAACCCGGAAATAGAACAGTTTGAAGCATATTGTTGAAGACAATATGAATGTGCCCATGTTTATGACCATAATTGAACCTCATGCATACGGCATTTTAAAAAACATACTGGCTCCAGAATTTCCTACTACCAAAAATTACGATCAGTTAGTGGCGGCTTTGCAAATACATTATGGATCAAAGTATAACGTTATTGCGGAACGATTTATATTTAATAAGCGGGATCAAAAGTAAAACGAATCTATTAGTGCTTATGTGATAGAATTAAAAACACTATCTAACACATGTGATTACGGACAGTTCCTGGACAATGCGTTATGTGATTGGTTTGTGTGTGGTGTGAAATCTGTACCTATTTAAAAGCGACTTCTGTCTGAAGAGGCACTGGGCTTTAAGCAAGCAGTTAAAATTGAAAGTGGCATGGAATTAGCTGATAATCAAACAAAAATGCTGCGTCCGGTGATGCCTGTTAATGTGGTAAAACAAAAGAGTTTCGTCATAAAGAAAAACATTGTGAAAATGTCAGTTCTTTGTACAAAATTTTGGGACAGCTCATCGCTATAATGAATACCCAGCTAGGAAGTGGCGATGTTACACATGCAATAAGAAAGGACATGGTAGTAAGGTCTGTCAATCTAGGAACAAAGATAAAAAAAATTTAACGTGAGAGAAGTTTATTAAACATCAAATGAAGTTCCTTCAGAAACTGAGACTGAACCTAGTGATTTAGACGATATGGTAGGGAATCTGAATATCAACAACATAGCTGAAATACAGTCAAAAGGCAGACATATGGTTCAATTGTTAGTAGAAGATGTGCCGTTAAATATGGAAGTTGACACTGGTACTGTAGTATCCATTATCAGTTAAGGAATCTACAAGAAACATTTTCAGCATGTTCCATTGCAATCAACTAACTTAGTTATCAAAACTGTTGGTGGAGATGCGCTGGAAATAAATGGAATAATTGAAGTGTGTGTGAAACATAATAATGACAATTATGAATTACCAATGAGAGTATGCAAATCAAGAACAATACCATTATTGGGAAGAGAGTGGCTTGATAAGCTTGAACCAAATTGGAGGAAAGTGCTTGAACTTAAATTGGTTGAATTGGCAAGCCTGAAAGAACAATTCTCAAGTAAATATCCACATTATTTTAACCAAAAAGGTGACAAAACTAGTGGATTTCAAGCAAATTTAATTCAAGAATAAGATGCAAGACCTATATTTAAAAAAGCATATGATGTTCCTTATAAATTAAAGTTAAAAGTAAAAGAACTCCAAAAATGGCAAGAAAAAGGAATCATCACACATATCCATAATTCACAATGGACACCCCCTTTAGTTGTTTTACCAAAGAAAAGAGGATCCATACGATTGTGTGCCGATTTCAAGACAACTGTGAATCCCGCTTTAAATATTGACCAGTACCCATTACCTAAGATTCGAGACATATTTGTCAAAGTCACCGGGAAAGTGTTTTGTGTAATAGACTTAAAAGAAGCATACCTACAATTAGAAATAAGTCCAGAATCAGAAGAAGTGATGGTTATAAATACTGAACTCGGTTTATTCAAGTGTCATCGAACGCTGTATGGAATAACGAGTGGTCCGCGTATTTTTCAAAGTGTGATGAACAGAATATGGCAAGGAATTAATTACATGGTGTGTTATATCGATTTTGTTCTCATCAGCGGTGAAACAGAACAACAATGTATGACTAAACTACAAATGGTCATGAAACGCCTTAATGATCATCATATTAAGATAAATTGGAATAAATCTGAGTTCTTTAAGACTGAAATAAAGTATCTTGGGTTTACGCTTTGTTCAGAAGGAATAAACCTACAAAAGAGAAAATAGAGGCAATTCAAAAATGTCCAGTCCTCAACTCAAATCCTACTTGGAATTACTCAACTTTTATGCTAAATTTATTCCAATGCCATCAACTATCTTACAACCATTTAACAATTTGCTGTCAAAGAATGTGAAATTTGAATGGACAAAGAGAAGTGAAGAAGCTTTTGAGAAAGCAAAGAAATAATAATCAACCATAAATTGTTAGTTCATTACAATCCTGGCTTACCTATACGGGTCGTAACAGACGCATCACAATATGGTGTTTATGCGGTATTGTGTCATGTTATTGATAATGATGAAAAACCGATAGCCTTTGCAAGTGTTACTTTAACATCAGCTCAGAAGAATTATTCTCAACATGAACGAGAAGGATTGGTAGTGATATTTGGCATACAGAAGTTCCACAAGTTTCTCTATGGGCAACAGTTTGAAATAATCACGGATGCGCAAGTAATACAGAGAATTTTTTGGGGAAAAAAAAATATTCCAACACTTGAAGCCGCTAGAGTTCAAAGATGGGCGTTGATACTATCAGCTTACAACTATATAGTGAAATATCGAAATAATGTCAAGAATGCGGATTTGCTATAAAGAATACCCCTTAAAGAAGATTTTATAGATGAAGGAGAGATCTGTGCTATTTCCCCTTCAATATTATTGGAAAAAGTAGTAAAGGAAACAGCAAAAGACAACATTCTAGTTGCTATACGAGAGATGTCAAATAGGGGATGGCCAAATAAAGTGGGTCCTGAACTTGTGCCTTATTTTAGGAGACGAAAAGAAATTTCCACGGTTGAAGTTGTGCTTGTATGGGGGTCTCGTGTAATTATTCCTAAGGTTTTAAGAAATGATGTTCTTAAAGAATTGCATGATCATCATCCCGGCATTGTGAAAATGAAATTGTTAACTAAAATCAATATGCTGGTGGCTTAGCATAAACGCTGACATTGAAGATACCGTAAAAGGCCGTGAAACGTGTCAGTTTACTGAAAACCTAGGACAGTACAAGATATTTGACACCATGGCCTATCACAAATAAAACATTTGAAAGGGTGCATATAAATTACGTGAACTATAAAAATCACATGATCTTAGTTCTAGTCGATTTCTATTCGTTTTAGATTGAAGCATGGATTGTTTAAAGAGCTACAGTGAAAGAAACTGTAACCAAATTAAGAGAGTGCTTTGCAACATTAGGCATGCCAGATTCAATTGTGTCTGATAATGGCTCACCTTTTAATTCCGAAGAGTTTGTTGAGTTTTGCCAGTAATGGAATCAAGGTTAATAAAGTCACCGCCGTATCATTAACCATCAAATGGTACTGCAGAAAAAGTGGTTCAAATTGTAGCAGGAAAATTGAAGAAGATGGTATACAAAGCCCCCAACGTTCCGCTTGACCTACTGTTAGGGAACTTGTTGTTTCACTGCAGAAATACTCCAAATATAGTGACCGGGAAGACTCCTGCTGAACTAGTTTTGCGATTCACACAAAAAACAAAATTGCACATGCTAAAACCGAGCTTCAGTAAGCTACGTGACTCAACTATTCATCAAAAACAACAATCACTGGAGTTCTTCCCACAAGAAACAGTCAAAATAAAGATGCCAGGATATAATGAGTTTAGATGGGGATGTGGTGTCGTTCTTAAAAGATGCAGTCAAGTGACATACTTAGTTTACTGTAATGAAACCAAAAAAAGAGCGACTTTTCCATGCAGATCAATTGAGGAAACTAACATGTGAAGTGACAAACACAGAACCGCAACCCACGGAAGCACTAGTCATCCCAGAACGATTGTCGGTTCTGCCATCGGAGCCTCAAAAATTCAGAGGCCACTATCCCCTCAAATAGGAAGAAACCTTGGTGCAGAGGGCAATTAACTCTATTAGAAAAGCTTGTACCAGCTCCAATCCAGCCTACTGCAGTGAAAATTCCTGAGACAACATCTCACGTCCTGCGTCGTTCATCTAGGAGAACAAAACCCCCAGAAAGTCTGAATCTTTAATGTTAATGCATTAGGCCAACCATATGTAACATTTAGGTTTCTTATTATTTTGTAAGGAGAGAGTGCACAGTATGATAATGTTTTAGAGGTTGGCAGTATGGGACGGAGTCAGTAAGAGAATGACTAACGCTTTGGTATTCACGTTTGTTATTTGATTATTTATAGGTTACTCCCAGAACCCGGTTTCAGTGTAAAACAGTGAAAAAAAAAATGGTCAATTTTGATTACCGAAATTTTCTCTTGGGTTGTGGCCTGCAAATGAGTATGACCTTTGGCCTTCCTTATAGTTTTGAATCCGGATTTATTCTTCACGTCATTATCTTTAGTAAATAATAAGGTTGCTATGTATAATTTTCCACCAACCCAACATACCGATATTTACCATACACTTTCATAAAATTAATTATTGAAACGTCAAAGTTTTTTTCATAGGCTGCCTGAAGATGGAGTGGGTTGTATGTTTCAATTATTTTATTTTTCTCGTCAAAAAAATTGGGAGGAAAAACTACGCTTCAAAATATGACTTATGAATGCACAGCAGCTTCCACTGCTGCACTTGTTGACGCACTCATCATTCTACTTCTGTACGCAAAGAAACAAACCGCTTCCCTTGGAGGATCAAACAAGCGTCAATATACCGTAAGATAAAACTAAACTTACTTTAAATTGGTAATAAATACGTTATTTTGTAATAGAGTGCCCAAAATTATATCTAGAAACAATAAATATTGGATAAAACAAAATAATAAGATTTTGACAGTATTAAACGTACGATTATACACCAATCACGATAGTAAACTCATGTGTTAATACTCGCCTAGGGATAAGGTGCTTTCCCTTTCCCCAATGGGGGCTGGACAGACCCAGAAACAAATGATTTGTGGAATAAAGAGTGAGTGAGACCAGGTGGCTGACCGTCAGTCTGAGAAAGAAAAGCTTGCTCCAAAAGAAGTGCTGCAACCTCAACTCAGTATACTCGTTGGAGAGGTTTCTACTATAATAGTAATAATTTGTTTTAACTTCATAGCTTCTTATTTTATTTTTTCCCCTCTATAATTCTAGGGAAGCTTTGCTTCCCTTTCTTCCATTGAATAAACGCCACTGTAATATATTCGTAAAAATTAACGAACAATGTCAAAATGCCACATTGTCTTGTTTGTGTGTAAGAAAAAATTTCCTTATCTCTTTCGCAACGGTGTGCAGATGACAGCTCGAAAATCTTAGCAGCAAATGTTAATCCAGTTATATTTTATAGATCAATGGGCCAGATACACAAAAGCATTCACTGGTTCTAATAGTTTTCCATTCATACTAAGTTGACAATCATTTTAATCTTTTATAAATACCTTTGTTAAATAAATCTCAATAGGCAGCAGTACTAAAACTGCACTTAAATCATAACTCTCAGAGTCAGAGGGCCTTATTTATTTGTCTATGATTTAACGCAGAAAATGTAACGTGTCAAATAATTAACTTTGTTAACTTATTATTGGTTCAGGCTTTAAAAATCAATTAATTAATCCACTACTAACTATTATGTTAGAACAAAAATTCTTGTGTTATTCTATTTTAAGTCTTTAAATATAGTTAAAATTTTAAATTTTTCTTCGTCTGCTTAAACAACTTCCGGCCGCTGACTACGATCATAATGGCTGCTGAACATCAGTACTTCTATGAAGATGAAGTATTCAGAATTAACAAAAAAGGAAACATTGAATTTGGAATGGTTTTAGAAAATTCAGAGCTTGTAAGTAGTGATGAAAATTCAGATGTCGAGGAGGGGGGCCGAATGAAGAAGGGTCATATTCGTGTTGCATGGCACCCTTCAGGAGTTGAGGAAGTCATTCCAGAGAAAAAGGTAGGCCTACATATTTAATCTATTCGTTTAACGTTGATTATTTCTTTCTTGATAAGTGTTAATATATGGAACCATTTGATATTCATAAAACTACGGTTTAATTATGTTTCCTCTACAAAATGTGTTAACCTTGTTATTAGTATAATCAAAGTAGTGTCAAGAAATTGTCCTTAGATCAGCTTTAAATTTATTGGTATTTGTTTGAGGTACTTATATTTGTTCTGCTATTGTAAAAATATTATGTAAACACACATTCGCATCTCCAGGTACATTTGGCTGATAGATCATTGATGCCAGGAGATGTAGTTCGACGAATGATTAAAGGAAAGGATACACAAAGAGGTTATTGTCGAGACATTAAAGTTAGAGCTTGTGTACAAGTGGTTGGAACCAAACAAGTAGTTTCGAATGTCAAGAGTGAACATCTCACACCATTAGAGGTAGGTATATATGTTTCAATCACATAGTTTGTAAAACAAAATTTTGGATCACATTGGTCTAGTTTTGGATTATCCTACCTATGGATTACAAATCCTGCTTTGGATTTCAAAGTAATTAAAATAATCAAAAGTTATTATTTTTAAAATTTGGTTCTGAACCTCGACATATTTAATGTTTCGGTAAGCCGACCTATTAAAAATATTTCACTGCATACCCAATAGGCCCATACACCAACTTAAACATGAATGTATAAAATTTATTTAATCCTTTGTTCCATTTTGAAATAGTTGTAAAATAACAGAATTAGGCCATGCCCATAAAAAGCAAGCAAACAAATATGATATACAATACTAATCTAAAATGAGGTGACAATTTTACATCACATGGTAAGGTTATTTATCTTCTTTCCTGGTAAGAAAAGGTAGCCAACTTTGAAAACATAAAGGTTTATTGAACAAATTTGTATCATCTGACATAATAACAAAAAATCCAGCCCCCTTGATTTCCTCTACAATTTTGTCGCGGCAAACTTCTAGGATGCAGTCTAAAAATGTGTTTTTAAATCTATGTTTAGTTTTCCTTCAAATCCAATCAATCCACCAAAAACTCCCAAGTTGGGGATTTCTCAGTTTCATAATGGATAATGGTCATGCACTGGAAGTTCATATATACCACAAAAATGATACAATCAATTATTTTAGAAATAATGTCTCTATTTTTCTTCACCTCTTGATTGTGCTTATTTAAGTTTGACACATAGGCTTCACTTGACTGTGTTGATATATTAATTTGATCTGACACAGATAAATCAAGGACATTTTTAAGGTGCCTAGAAGAGCTATCATGTTTTCTAATCTCTTGTGATAGGTGCCTCAAGTCTTTTAAATACCATCTTTGGCCCACGTTATATCACCACCAAAAAGTAGACATGATAAACAAAACAATGCATTGTTTATGTAACAACCGCACAGCCATTCAAATCTACTATAAAAATCGTGATTGAATTTCCTATTACAAGCATTGTTTCTGTTCATTGCATTTTGATGTATTACCAAATCAGGAAGTGGACGTCCATTGATTTTAATTTCAACTTTTTTTTATTAATACTCAATTAATAAACATTAATTGCTAGCAAATTAACAACAGTCATTTCAGAGCTCATAAGATAAACACACAAGACAACGGAACAAAAACAAAAACGTTTGCAACACAGGATACAGTTCAGTCTAGCACGTGACTGTGGCTGTCGACTGGATCAGCAACGCGCGCATCTCCACCACACAACGCTAAAGCTTGGGAATTTCCCCTACTTTCCCTCTTCTGCTTCTACACTCTAATACTAGACAGGGGCTCAGAGCGAGCTGCAGCGCCCGACAGACGCCTGTAGTCCTGTACATGGCCTTGTGAACACCTTCAATTCAATGGAGGGTAGTTACTGATAGTAAAAACTTAATATTTATATTATAGGGCCTAATGTATATAATTATATTATTAATAACACTCAATATTTTTTAATGAATACTGTTTTAATTTTTCTTTTAGTCAACTCTACTAAATTAAAATGCATCTAAACTTGTAGGGTTGCTGCGGCTCTGCAACTAATATGGACGAGCCCCCCTCACTGTATACAGCATATAGTCATATTTATTCTAGATATTAAGTGTGCCTAAATTGTACAAACATAACTTTAAAAGATTTTATTTTGCACACTATTGTAGAATATTTTGTTTTATTATCAATACAGTAGGCTCCTATCTTTTTTGTGGTATTTTAATATGATAGGCCTACCTTGGCCTCAAGAAATGAGAATTGAAAGCACCTAATTGTGATGATTTCAACCTTTCTTCCCAATTACATTTCAACAAATAGCTATTCCCCATCACATCTTCTTACACCTTTTTTTATTATAATATTGAAACCACATGAGAGTTTTTTAGAATCAGCATAAAGACATCTGCAGCAGACTTAACTTTTGTCAATCAGATGCATAGAGATGAGCTGGCTTCTTATCAGAATTTAATCACTATAGCAATTATTTTAAACACTTCAGCCTTGTCATTTGTCCTTATTTTATTTTTAAAAACAAAAACAAACTACCTATCATATATTTTGAAAATGACAAGCTCACATGATAAAGGGTTAATTTTTGTTTTATCATCTCGTCTTACTACCTGTTCAGGTTATACACAAAAGGCTTACTAATGCTTTAATTTTCTCGGCCATGATGTTCTACTTATTCATACTATTCTATGTTTTATCCACAGGAATTTGCAACTGATATTGTTGCTTGCCTTGACTCGTGGGTTGGTGGCATCAAAACAGTTCATTCAAAGCTTCTACTTCAATGTGCTGATGGATCACGGTGTATAGTCAATGATATTGAAGCATGTGGCTTGGTGGACTTCAATGAAAAAAGAGATTGTGTAAGTTTTTATTTTACTCTATTTTTTAATAGATGATGAGCTTTGTGTTAAAAATGAATTATAATACGCATATTTTTTATTTTGGTTTTGTTTAGCTCGACTCAGCCAAATTTGCTAAGGGTAGTCTTTCCAAATTGTGGTTTTAATCCCCTATAAACTTTTAATTCTTTATTTAAACTTTACAACTTTTTTCTCTTCTCTTGATGATGTTGCGCAAAAACCAATGACTTAAGTTATAATATACTTTTTCCTAACAAATGACAAAAATATAGATATTTATACTATCACTTAACTCGGAAAGAAAATTTAAAACTAAAATCAAAATTATTAAAACACTTTGCATTGATAATCAATTGAATCAAAATCCACCAAATTCACTAAGTATTGCTCGGTCATATTGCCGAGAAATGCCTGAAATGCATCAACTTCGGTGTGTAGATGTCTTCATCCACATAAATCTATCAATGTGTTCAAATATCAGAAGATATCATAGCACTCATAAGCGTATAAAAATACCCTTCAATTTTGATCATTACCCTTTTATATTCTTTGTGCATGTACCAGTAATGGGATCAACAAAACTTCTTATTGTTGGCGGTACAGTACGGTGGATGTACGGTGAGACACCCTTCCTATTAAAGAAAAATATCCTTTCTAGGAACCGCTACAAATTAACTGAGCCAGGGACTGTAAAACATGTTCCTCATTAAGCTTATACAAAGTTTTAGCTACCTATATAGCATATAAATAATTATTCTATGACTCTTAAACGTATCAAACATACCAAACACCCATTGTTAAGGAAGTTTACCCCTTTTGTTCTTTCTTTTACAGCGATTAAAGATCTGTCAATCTTAATTAAGACTTATAACTCGTGTCCATTAAAAATATTCCTCATTTATCTAACAATTTTCAGGAACCAATATCGTTGAAAAAACTTTATAATTGTACAAATAAAGCACTACGAATATCAAATGATCGATGAACTGCTTGACACTTGAAAACACTTAAACCACTGTAAAATAGAAACATCATGAACTTTCTCAAAAAATATATGGGAATTTTATTTTTCAACCGATGGGATACGTTAAACAAAAACTCAAATAAAGCTTTGAGTTTTTATACATAGATATAAAAAGTTTGTGTAACAACTACATTTACGTATTTTCTTTAATAAACCAAGTTCTTGTTAATGATTCACAGTTTTTCTTGGTTCTAAATTAGGGGTCTGCAAGCTTTGGTGTTTTTATTCGAGTCGAACTCGAGTCATGTATTTCAAAAGCTGTTATGTTCAAGTATATTCATAAGTTAAAAATATTGAATATATATTTGTTTAATTTAAAAGTAAAATAGCATATTTAAAATGTCACCAGTCAAAAAACATACATAAAATGCAAATATATGAAAACAACACGTTGTGAAATAAAAATTACATTTATTTTTATAATTAGTAAATACTTTTGAAAAAGAAATGTAAATATTGATTTTTAAATTAGAAATACCTCTACATCCATTACTTTTCCAGCCTAAGTCTTGGGTCAGTTTTTTTTCTTATTCAAGTCATATATTTTTCCACTACCGGCTGGGTAGGCCTGTTGTAGCTTCATATGTCTTACAATCTAACTTAATACTAGAACAAGCACAACATCTAGTCCTCGGGCGTTAATTTATCAATGTGAAAGGGTAAACCCATATTTTCATCAATGGTAAATTTTCGGCCCTGCTGGGAATCAAACCTGGGACTCTTAGCTCAGTAGGCAGACATGCTACCAACTGAGCTAAGGTGTCGGATTAAATTAGAACTAATACTTTAAAACACACAACTTAAAAATAAAAACAACATTCAAATAAAAATATAGGCCCCTAACATAAAAGTAATTAAAAGCGTTTCAACACTCATGTATTTAAAGATATTAAAATTACACTAACAATTAAATAATTTGATAAAATTTGATGTTTTAATGAGCTTATATTTCCCCAAAATAAGCCTCCGTTATTTTATTCACCCTATTATAAAACATCAGAATCCCAAGTAGCTGGAATTTTAAAATGTTTCATATTTTGTTTTAATTAGTCCTTAATGTAATAATCCTGCATGATCACGTCTTATGTTCCAATTCCATTCATCTCTGCTCATTTTTGCTCTTGCTAGAAATCACTTTGTTACAAAATTTAGTTTCATTTAAATTTTAATCCGTATAAAAGTTAATGTTCATGCTTTAAAATTAAAAACAATATGGTTAAAATAATATCTCTAGTAGATAAAATAGTAAATGCTCTTTTAATTTAAAAATCATAAGTTTGGTAAAATATTTATGGAAATGTTGATCAAAACTAATTTTAACTAGAATGTTAAATTTTTAATCCAACTCAAACTATATGGCGGTCATTTAAAAAGAGTAAAAATAACGATTATTCAATTATTTAGTGATCTATTTTATCTATTTTGTTTTTCATTGCCTTGTAATGACAATTCAACATCAATCACGGATTCAAAATGGATGGCAATATTGAATAAGTTTACTGGTTGAAAGTAGTTTTAGAGCTCTAATAGGTTATTAATGTGAAATTTTATGTGAATTTTACCAATTCCGTGAATTTCCAAATGATTTATAAGTGTAACTGCCAATATCATCTAAATTAAATTGTCTTTACCTACCATCGCGTTAGTAGACTAGATTGCTGATGATGGAGAAATTGAGATTTGAATCTGAGTCAGGTGTGTATTGAGGTTGGTTTTTCCACTCTCCCTCCACATAAATGTGGGCACACTTTCTCTAAATATATTCTTCCTAATCTCTAAAACCATTAGCATAATTAGTACATAAGCATATAATCCGGACAGTTAGTAAGACACTCGAAAAAAAAAAAAAGAAAAAAAAGGAAGCTCTAAAATGACGAGGCAACAAAACTTCCTAAGCTTTAATGACGAACTTGACTTGAAGCTTGAAATCAGAATTCTTGCAGAGCCCTATTCTAAATTGAAGGCAAGACCTAATACGAAGTCAAATCTTAACACGCTCCCATCAGACTTAAAATGTAAAACTGGACGAGAGCATACATGCAACACCTATCGGAAATCAAATTTTAAACGAATGTCATTAAAGGCCAAATAATGTATAAAATATATTATTGGGTGGGCCTACTTATTCAACCTAACCTAACTTTCACTACGTAACCATGCAGCTGACTTGATCTAACCTTACAACCGTTCCATTTGCTAAAGAATTAAAATCTAAATTAATATTCACAAAAGAAACAATTTGATTTTCATAATATAAGATGACAGATAATGTCATATTGTAAGGATTATAAGTTAAACCTAGTTAAAATATGCTTACGTGTGGACTTAGATTTTATGAGTTGTCAACATATTGTAAAAATAAAATAATTTTAAATAAATATAATTATAGTATCATTCAACTCTACATTTCCTTGTGCATATAATGATAGTGTCAAATTTTTAGTGAGTTGCTATTTTCTATAATAAAGTGTCTAATATGTACTATCACCATTCTTTTAAATACTATGTTCAGACCACATCAGTAGTCGAATGGTTCAAGGAAATACGCAATAGATAGAATTGCTAATGACTAGGTGATTTGGTTAGATTCCCGGACAGGCATACTGAAATTGTTTTATTTAGTTTCCTTAATGACTGCCTTATATCTCTTCCTATACCCTGTGCATGACTTATTTGGTGCTGACTCACAGTTCACAGCTGACAGCTGACAGCTTTGAAACATTACCAGACCAAATTATTAATCCCTACGTTGAACCATATGATCTACAAAAAACATGTGTTTAACAGCTGTAACTTCTGACAGTCAAAATTTAGGTATATACCTAAATGTTGAGTGTCAGAAGTCAGCTGTGAGCTGTCAGTCAGCACCAAATAAGTCGTGGAGCTACTGTACAAATGCAGATAAGATTTTTTATTTCCCTGAATGAGTGCTCAATATTTCTACACACAAATGCAGATACATTTACTTTAAATTCTACTTTCCTCATCTTTAACCTATTATTGTAATAAAATGCAGATATCCTTGACAACCTACTAAGAAGTAAAAAAAAAAAAAAAAAAAACCACATACAATACTTTTCTTAGTCTACTGAACATTTTATCAAACATTAAACTTTTTTTTGGCTGGGTTGACTGACTTCTCTTAACTACTGGTACATTTTTAGATTTAAAAAAATTAACCTTAAATTAAACTTAAATTCAGCAGGCTTTGATAACTATGGACTTATACAAATATTTTATAATTTATCACAAATGATAATAAAAGAGTATATCCTAGCACGTGATGTTTCCTAAAACCTCACACATTTTATTGGATAACATTTTGTCATTGGGACTGTGATGAAACCTAAATTTGATAATTTTACACACACTAAATGTCAGCCTCTTCTAATGAATAGTTTGTGATTTGAATCCAGGCTGGGTGAACTTATTGTGAGTTTTCCTTAATATTTTTCCATACTTCCTCTATGAAATTGTACAATATAAAATAAACTTCAAATAGATTTTAAGAACATCCAAATTTCACACGTTTTCAAAGGGAGGACCATTCTAAACAACTTTATAAGGCATCTAATTTTCAAAAAAATTCTAGGTGAGGGCCACCTTAAATAACTTTTGGGAGAAAATATTTATCTTGAGGTAGAAAAGCCCCTTATAAACCCCCTTAGAGTTTTTTTTATCTCCGCCTCACTCTTGCACAATTAATGTTTCACCACCACTGGCCACATTATTGTGATTACATATAAATAGTCCAAACAGGTAGTTAGACATCCTACAGGCATCCCTTGTTTTAGACGATCCACTCTTTCGACCCTCTTTAATTAAGGTAAATGCACCATAAGTTGATACCTTAAGGATTGTTTTGGTCACTTGAGTCATAAAATAAAGATTAAATTAAGTATAACAATATTTATTAACAACAAATATAGTTGTGAAACACTACCATTTAAGTTGACATAAAATAATATAAAAAAAGTATGTGATGATATTTTAACATATTTTGGATTGAGCAAAATTCACTGAATTCTCTTAATCTTGACATCCTTGTTCCTAATGTTGACACTTTACCATCCTAAAGTTGACACTTATAAAGAGCACTATAAAACACTTTTGTAAGCTACCTAGAAAATGTTATAGGTCTATACATCAAAAGAAATAGGAAATCTCATCTCACCTATTCTACAAAAAAAAACCACTTTTGTTTTCACTTCTGAAATGTCATCTTTTTCTGGCCAAACAAATGAAAAGCCGCCTTCTGTTCTTCGAGTAAACTTCAGAGTTCATAGATAAAATAAAACCTACATAGAATTTTGTACTTTTTTTTTTACTAACATAGGCCCATATTCCTGGTTTTATATTTTGTTCTGAAAATAATGCTTTAAATGTTTCCTCTTAAATGTCTGTCAGCAAGTCACCCATACTGACATCACTGTCATCTTTGATCAAGGGATCATCTGAATCTCCTTCTGAATCACTTTAATACATTTATCCTTTAATTTCCCTGAGTGCTGCTTGTTTAGTGATCTATTTAATTTAATTTTTCCTTTCTTGTTTTTCCTTTTCTTTTCTCATTTTCTCATTATTTTTTCCTGGAATGATATTCTTTCCACATTTTTGGAGTGACTACACTGGGTATTTTTTCCTTTAACCCTCCTATTAGAAGATGATGGAATATCATTTGGCCAGAATAAAGATCTTTTAAAAGGTTGTGGTACATCTTTTGGGTTATTTGCAGACACATTCTACCTACTCAGACTATGCTCGATGGTTGCTGTTAAATCGGTTGTTTCGTGATTCTCAAAGTTGTAAAGTACTGTTGATGGTTGATTTGAGACATTACTTTTTGCTAGCTGTTAATTAAATAGGGTTTTTGGTAGGATTGTTGCTATGACATTTGTTAATTCCTGGTCAACAACTTGGTTCTTCATTGAGTTAAATAGCATTTTGCATTTGCTCTGCAGTATACTTTAATAGCTTCTTTTTCTCTTTGGGAGCCATCATAGAGCTGTAAAAATAGAATAAGACTTGTGATATTCTCTTTTAGCATTGTTATTACTTGATTGACATGTCAACAAGAGAAACTAGCAAAAATATTTTTTTAAATGGCAATGTTCTTAAGCTTGACATCTCTGTCAACAATAGGAAACCTATTCATTTGCTGTTCCAAATGTCTACATAACCTAAATTGACTGTTTAACCACAGTTATTGATCATAGCATTATATATTGACATTGTTTGAAAGGTTTTGAAGCTAACTAATACCATGAAACACAAAAATAGGTATTCAACAAAGATGAAGACATACCTTAAGCTAGCAGATTAAATCTTCTTCATAGTGTAAGGGATTTAATGAAATCCTGAACATATGCGATACTTCAACAAAATACGACCACCATTTTGAATAATCAATATCTGACAGTTGATAACTACATTCATAAGATAGAAAACTTAACAAAATACAATTTCCAGCTGAAGTATTTTGCTGAGAGTGAAATATCTCTTATTTTAAAAGGTAAAATAATGTCAACTTTTGGTGCAGTGTCAATATTTGGTACATCTACCTTATAGCCAAAACCCATACATTTGATGCATGGTCTGTTCTCTCGACCTATTTCATATTTCCACGCCCTTCTATGATCATATGCTATTTTTGTTTTCTCAATCGACTCAGTGCCATCCTTGTTCAGCCTTTTTATGGAAATGATTAAAAATTGTGCACAGTGCATCTCTCTTTATACTGGTATACACATATATATATATATATATATATATATATATAATATATTAATATAGTGTTATTTAGCTTTCACACACATCTGCAAGTGATAGATATGTGGTATTTACCTTGTTTTGTGGCAAAAATTTATTAGCTAGCTAAAAAAATATTGAGCTCTGAATTTCAACAATTTCCAGTTATAACAGTTCTCTTGTCCCTAACCTGTTATAGCGGGGGTCAGCTGTAGTTAAAAAAAACTCTCTGAAAATAACACTTACATTTATTTAAAGAAAATGTATATATAGTTTCTGAAATATTTTTTGAATTCACTGCTGCCAGAAGCTATACTTCTATACTATACCCAGCTCATTATTGATCTATTTTCTTAATGTAATACTAGCTATATAGTATCACCAGAATATAATAGAAAGCAATATAAATACAAATGTGTTGAGCAATTCTCACAAACAAATATATCCAAAGGATGAATAGTTGAATATTAACACAAACACAGTTAAATACTAACCTTTATTTATGTTACCATTTTAGTGTGTTGTTTAGTTTTTATTCATTGGTTTTGGCTCGGTTGTTTTTGTTGGTTGCTAGAAGATACAGTGAGGGTGGCCGGTCAGGTGGGACTCAGTTGTGAGCTGAGTGGGTGGGAGAGTTAGTTGACTGCTGGATCTGTTGGCAAACTCTCTTCTTTCTCGGTGAGACGGGAGATTGTGTATAACTTAAGTTGGGCTCACTAGAGGTACAGTAGGTACAGTGGCAAATCCTGTAAGAGCTGGTGTGGTGAGGGGGAAGTTCAGAGGAAGTGTTGTCTGACGGGTAAGGGGGAGAGGTACCTAGGACCAGAGTAAGGAACTTCCTCTGGAGTTTGGGATCTCGTAGACACCAGATGTGAGTCTATCGAGGACAATTTTTTGTAGTAGGCGTCTTGGTATGGGGGGGAGAGAGGAGATAAGGACTGCAATTGATAAGTGGGACGGGGAGGGGTGCCATAGGTTTGGGGATGTGGGAAACGAGATCGACAGGATGGGGGGGTAAAGAAGGGATTCCATTGATTTTTGAATGACGCATATTGTGAGTCGCAAACCCTTACTCCGTGGCCACCCTTGCTGTAGCGATAGGTTTGATGGGGGGTACAAGACTCATGGAGAAGTAGCAGTGTAGGATATTGATTGGGGTAAGGGAGGGAGTGGTGGTGGTTTAGTTGGCTCCCCACCCGTCACCTAGATGGCACTACCTGTACAGTGTGGGAGATAACTTTGTGTGATGGGCAGTTCCGGCACTGCATAACATGTATATTAGTGTTTACTATGTATTATTAGTAGCCTATTATTTTATCAGTATCAACACCATACAGGTCACATGACTTGACATATTAATATATTAAAGTAGTTTTAGTAACTTTTGCAACTGTCACATAATAAAGCTTCAAAACAGAGTCTCTAATACTCAATTAGCCATGCCCCTTCCTCTCTTTCCCAGCTTTCTCTCTTCTCTCTTTACTTTACCTTCCCCACTTCCCTCTTTCTTACCTCTTTGTCCCCTTTCTCAATAGCTCTACTTATCTTTTTATTGTCATTTCATTTATTTTCTCAGCATTTTCTACTACCCTGTCAACAAAAGAGGTGACGGACAGATGAATGAATACGTAGTGTTCATAATCTGTTCTGCCAAAATGATCACATTGCTCACTAAAAACACCCCAATCTACTCCACCCAAACTATGTATCCCTTAAGGGGTGTGCTTGTCCCCAGGAGTGTGAGTTTCCCAGTCGCCGCGAGGAGTTCTATCCTGGACAAACCCTGTATGGCCCACTACATGTGCTAGAGGATGCTCAGTGGATACACTGCACTAAGGAGCTCAAGACGCAGATGTCCAAGCCTAATAAGACTGTTAAGGTCCTGGTGGAGGAGGTACAGACTGACAGCGTAGGTATTCACTGGCAGTGCCGGGCCTACTCTAAGGAAGGGGCCGGTCTGGACAAGGAACAGCCCAAGTTCTTGCTCCAGGGAGAAGACCTCAAGAAGTGAGTTTTGATTTTTTACTTTAGTGTAGTAGTCACATCCTACTGGTCCCAATCCCAATACACCATTTGTTGGGAAAAATAGAATATTAATTTTTATTAGTATGTTCAACATCAAACAACATCAAGGTTATTAATTACTTATTCTAGGGGGTAGAGTTTGGGAAGATAAACTAGAGGGGATGAGAAACCATAGTGCTAAATCGTGTATGAAAAATATACACTATACCCATTCCAAGATACGAACCTTGGCCTCTTCATTACAGACAATACTAACTTATGTGAGCTTGATGCTTTAGACCACATGATCACAGGAGTGTGCAGAGGAGCTTGACTGGTGTTTTTATTACTACATTGTTTCACAAACATTTAGGCATGTATAAACTTAATAGCATGCATTTGCAATATCAAAATCTTAAAGTATATATATGTTACCGTAATTTAAAATATGTAAACATAGTTGCTTCATATATGTGTCTGTGGTGGGGATGTCAATGGTGTCATCAACAGAAACAGGACAAGTATCGATGACCGCACGGCACACAATAGACTAGACTGGCGATGGCAGAGAGATTGGGGTTTGAATCCTGGTTGGCTGTACTGAGGGTGGTTTTTCCAAAATGTTTCTCCACTCTCCTGCTATGCAAATGCTGATGAACTTCCTATAAAATAAACCTCCATCCCTGACTCATTAGCCAAATTAGTACATTTTGAGTTTTACCCAAATAGGTAATAAGATATATATAAAAAAAAACTTAAACCCAATACAAGCACATGCCTCATTAAGAGAAATATATAAGTTTTTTGTAACATTTTACTCAAATTAAAAAACAATAAAATAATTATATTAAAAAATACCCCCCACCCTCATGTCCATTAAAGCACTAGGTGGTATTTCTATCAACAATTTGCTTACAAAATTCTACAAAAGAAAAATATTTTGAGTACTATATTTTTCAGACCAATGGACAGTGGCATTTCAGGGGGTTTGAATTTTTTAGGGTAGTGTAAGTAAAGTATTTTATATGTAACCCATATAGCATTTTTAATGATTGGAAGTTACATTGTTTTCAAGTAAGTTTGCTTTGCGTAGAGACAGAGCCTAAGTTATATACTCTGAGCCTTGAACTAGGATTGTTGACTTCACAAGGATAGCTGTCTCGCCTCTCTCTATACCCAGTGTAATGGCTTTTATTTCAACAAGAATTGATAACTAAATTCAGTAAAATATGGTTTTCCTAGTTACTTTGGCCTTAGGGATGTCTTCATTTATTTCTTGATTTTGGTGTAAATATGGTAGCTTTTGTCAGAGTACACAAGCTTATAGAAATAATTTAAATGTTATAGTAACTAAAAACATGACTCAACTGTTACACAAGTTCATAGGCATGGACACAGCTCAGCTAAAAAAAAGACACATTTAATAGTGGTACCAACCTAAACTAGAATATCCCTGCATAAAATTGCCTATTTTAACACTCCTCCTCAATTCTACTACAACCACAAAAGTAGGAAAAATGTCCTACGTGTACTCTCAAATACATACACATAAACTCTAGTGAATCAGCATTTTATTAAACCAATATAATTACAAAAGTACTAAATTTGTTTCCAACCAAACTCTTTGTCAGAATGTTAGCACATTGTTCATTTGTTGTCGTACCCTCCACCGTACGCCTACTTCGTACCCCGTACCTTGCCTCACGTGGTAGTCCTATGAAATAGTCCGTCTCTGTATTAACTTGGTACGTCCGACACTATACTCGAATATTGGCCCTTTGTTGTGGAGATAATTAATGATTCTTGTAGGAAATAAAGTTTCTTAGTCATTTATTCAATAATTTTAGCCTTGCTAAGTAGTTAGAAAAATGATCATGATTGCTTGCCAAACATCGCGGTTTTGTAAAGGTATATTATTCAACACACTCACATCTGCTTGAATTATGTATACACTTTATATACGCATGATTACGTTAACTTGTTTGGATAATAAAACTTCCAAGTTATTTTATTAACGTGTTGTGCAGTTGACCCTCGCACATTACAAAAAACACGTCCTTTCAGATCGAAGGCTTGTATCGGAGAGCAACCAAAGCGGATACAGATTCTAGCATCTCAGTCCAATAGAATATTCGAACATAACACTAGGAGCTTCTAGAGCAGGAAACCGTCACTAAAACACTTCCACGCCAGTCAAATACTGCCGACTGCATTAACACACTGAAGTTAGTTACACCGGCTGATACCTTCTACCTTCAGGGTGTTAACTCAACAACAAAAAACAACTAGTACTTTCTTAGCTAGAATCTGGTGATCACTAGAAATGAACGTATTTTATGCATGAAATAATATAATATAAAATTTAAATAAAAGCAACATATGTTTAGTATAGAAACTTAAGAGGAGAATATTTTCAATGCTTTCAAATATTCTTTAGGGTCAGATCAAGGTCATTGCATTGTCTCCAAATAAATCACATCAATAACACTATTTAGATACAAATCATGAACAAAGTTGTATTTAACATCAATATGCTTTAATCTTCGATGTTCCCATTTATCCAAACATCTTATGCAGGACTGGTTGTCCTCGTACACCTTGGTAGGTCCGAGAATGATCCCAAAGTCCTGGATCAGTCTTCTCAACCAAAGTAGGTCTGATGAGGCTGTTGACAGGGAGACGAACTCTGACTCCGTTGAGCTCAGGGGGGCTGTAGTCATCTTACGTGTAGTCCAACGAACAGTGGCACCATAAACTTGGAATAAGTACCCAGATGTAGATTTACGATCATCGCTGTCATTGGCCCAGTCTGCATCAACGTAGGCCCATAAGGCTACATTACAATTCTTCGGAAAGAAGAGACCAACTTCAAGTGTTCCTTGAATGTATCGTAGTACTCGTTTGAGTCCATTCAAGTGTGCTTCTGTTGCATTGCTCTGATACCTGCTGTAGAAATGCACTGAGAAACTCAGATCAGGGCGAGTATAGAGCATCAGATGCATCAAACTACCAACAAGCTCACGGTACTTTTTTATTTTTTTATTATGCACACTGATGTAGTTATTTCAGGTGGTTTTGCCTCCATTCGTGTCTTGACAAGCTTGCACTCTTCCATACCAAATTTCTTCAAGTAGGCTGTTTGGCTAAGGAACATACATCACTTTCTGATCAATTTTTATACCTAGAAAGCTGTGCAAACCTCCAAGATCCCTCATCTTGAATTCTGACATAAGAGATGTTTTTATGTCATTCAACTTCTGCAGATTGTTCCCTGTCAAAATTATGTCAACTACGTAAACCAAAAAATAAGTTTTGATGCTGTTGCTGAAGTCGAAGTACATACATTTTTAGTTTTTCAGACTGCTCAAATCCGAGAGAATCACAAATTCTCAAGTTTAGCATTCCACTCCTGTGGCGCCTGCTTCGTTACATAGAGGGTCTTGTGTAACTTACAAACAAGGTTGCTGTCAGTTACGAAGCCAGGTGGCTGCTTCATATACACCTATTCAGCAAGGTCTCTATGCAGGAATGCATTTTTCAAATCCAACTGGAAGGCAACTAAATCTTCTTTGTTTATGCTGGCCAGAAGGGTCATGACAGTGGTTAAATGGGCTACGGGATGAGTATGTTCATTGTAATCAAAACCTTTCTTCTGTGCACAGCCCTTCACCACCAACCTCGCCTTGTACCTGTCAAGCTGTCCATTTTCATCCTGTTTCATCTTGAAGACCCACTTGCAGTTGATAGCTCGTTTACCGGATGGCAGCTCATAAGGGTCCAGATCTCATTTTTCTTCAATGAGTACATCTCTTTCTCAACTGCAGCCATCCATTGTTGGGCATCATCTCTACTATGAATGTCCTCGGTTTCTGGCAAGTTGTCAATAAAAAACTCAGCTCCAAGAGCCATTGCGACATAATCATTTAGGTACGCTGGTTCAGTGCGAGGTCTCATGTTCCTACGTTGAGGTTCAACTTCCTTGTCAGGTCCAGGAGTCTCTTCTTCGTAAGAAATTGTCTCTGGTTCTCCTCCTGAAGACGGCTCCTCCTGTAATTCCTCAGTAAAAACTTCATTTGGAGTCGAACCGATGACCTCTGTAGCTTGAGAGGGTGTTGAACCGTTAACTCACTGGTTATGAATGTGTTCATCAAAAATATATCTGCCAGTATGATTTTTTGTCTGTGGACACCACAGCTGTACATTCGGCAGTAACAACAAAGTAATGTTTGTTCCTGTGCACAGCCTGTACCATGGCAGTAACAACAAGTAGATTTTTTGTTCCTGTGGACACCACAGCCTGTACCCATTCGGGCAGTAACCAACAAAGTAGCTTTGTTTGGCAAGCTGTACCATGCAGTACCAACAATAGCTTTTTTGGAGCGGCTGTCAAGTTTACTTTTAAAAACTTGATTAGGTAATCGAAAATCTACTACACAGCCAAAAACCTTCAGTTTGAACATATCAGGCTTTACACCATACCACAATTCGGCACTAATAAGATTGATAATGCAATAAACACTGATTAAAATAGAACCAAAAAAAAGATGATTCTAGCCTAGGTCTTAATTACATGCCCATAAACTGAAATAAGTAACTTCAATAATAAATAATACTGAGAAACCAAGCGACTAAAGTACATGGATGTTGTATGTCTGGCAGTCACAGTAAAACTGATGGAATTGGTAAACAATGGCGGTGTTCAGGTTGCTGCATCTCTCCCCAGGGCTTGTCTTCATTTGAAATTACTTTTGAGATTCATTATTGAGCAGTACTTTCTTTTACAGTAGCCTATGTAATATCATTAATACAGTTTGTTCTAAGTTAAACCTCAGAATAAGGTTTTTCAAACTTTCTTTTAATGGGCCCTGCTAAAAAAAATCTAAAAATTAATTATTTTTTTTAAAACTTTTTGGGGTTAACTTAAAAGAGCAATAACTTAAATGAGTAGAAACAATTATCCCATTTAACTTGTTTATGGTACCGCAGGTGTTCATAAATACTCAGGGTATTAACGCAATACACCTCATTCTGGGTGAATTTGCTGTGGTACTGCTACATTTAACTATTTATTACAACATGATCCCATCATCATCCCATCTTCAAATTTAGGTACATGTGCTTCCAAAAGGTGTATAGATAAAACATATTTTTTAGAAAAAAAAATTAAATTTTTATTTCAAAATTTAACAAAAAAAATTTTTTTTTTAGAAAAATATTAAATTGTTGAATATGGTCAAGTTACATATCATATTAAAGCTTGTAAAATCCTGAAGAAAATGGTACAAACTCTACCTCTCTAAGTGGTATAGTTTTTGAGATAGAGCCATTTGAAATTTTAAAACATGACCAAAATCATGCAATTTCCAAAACTTTGGAAGCCAATAACTCAAAAATGGAATGTCAAAAAAAAAATAAAAATAATAAAATTAATATTTTTCATCCTTTTAATAGATTGAACCAATGTTCCAAAAATTATCTTGTTCTGAGATGTGAAGGTCCAGATCATTGGTTGATTACACATGGATTTACCCCAAGAGAAGATGGCAGACAACATCTAATTCTTCGAGGCTAGCTCGATTTCAGTTCCCGAATAGTACGATCAAACCTAATAAAATGCACTTCAAGGGTCTCTAATGAGGGATCAAAAATTCATCATCAACAAGGTTTTACGCAGTAAAAGTTGATTAGCAAGCGAGCGTAAGTGCTACGGAGCACTTGCCATATATCATCAGCGGTGTTCTTATTATTCACACAATCCAAATGGCTGTCCGAGATTCGTTGTATAATCTGTAACTTACACTTGCGATCGGCTTTGCGAAGCTTGTCCAGCTCTTTTTCCTTTTCCGCCTTAATTGTGGCATTATCACTAGACACAATTTTCACCAAGTCCCAATAGTCATCTTGAATAAAGGGCAACAAATCGATTTCATCTAGAGGAGTTTCTACCCAAAACTTCCAGTTGTCAAAATTAGTGCCATCGAAAAGCAGAATTCTGAATGTTTTGTCTTCTTCTAAAACCATTTTGGCAATGGTGATTGGCAACGGCATCATAACAACAAGCAAACACGTAGAGTTCACACGTATTACTGCGCACACTTGACTTATAACTTTACTCGTCCTAAAATCCACAAATCAACACAAGCCTGGGCCAATAAACTGTCAGAGTACATGAGTTTATAGAAATAATTAACAGATTTTAGATTTGATTTGCCTATTTTAACAGCTTTCAAAGTGATTGTAGCATTTAAAATGTGTTTGAGTAGTTAAGTGAACTCCAAATAGTATTCAAAGTGAACTCCATGAAGCATTAATCTATTTTAATCCAGTAAAGCTTTAATATTTGAAGAAATTTGACAGTGCTATTCTCCAAATTATAGAAAAATGTAATGTTAAATTTGTCAAATTGGGATTTTTAGAAACTTTCTTAGTTTCTTCAAAAATATATTTTATGTTATTTTAATTATCTTTTAATCCAAAACTAATAGGTTTACACACGTTGTGTAGTTAAATTTTATAGTATTTTTCTAAATGTCCCAAACAAATCTTTAAGATCCAAACTAAAATTCTTCAATTTTTGTATGATACACACAGATGTTGTGATGTCACATCAGTGGAGGGGATGTAGTTCCAGGCTCGGAATATGTAGTAGGCTCTGGTGATATGGAAAATATCACCAACTAAGGGATAACATGTATGTAGCCTACCATTTTTCAGTGACAAGTTTAAGAGTCTAAACAGAAGAGAAACATTTAAAGTTTTTTACTTTTCAAACTAAACCAAAATGGGAATCATGAGTCCAAGCAATTTTATGTTTGAAGAAACAGAAGTTGAGGAAAATTTAGTAGCAACTGATGATCCTAGTTTTTATACAAATTAAATTATGAAAATAACTATAGTACACTTGAGTTTTCAAAACACTTTCAGCTAGAGTGTTTCTAAATATAGTAACTAGGGGTCTGCGAATACCAGTTTTTTAAATTCAAGTCAACCTTAAGCGAGTTTTTCTTGAAGCTCCAGAGTGTTGAGTCGATCTTAAGTTTGATAATATATCAGTTATATAAATAAAAAACAAACATGTTGAATTTATTTTAAAAAATGTTTTTAAATGAAATATGACTTAAGATGTTTTAAATAAAAGTAATGTTTTAAAATCTAAAATTTCTTTTTAAATTATTACAAAAATCAAACCATACTAACAATAATGAATAAATTGTAGAATTAATGTTTAAATATATGCTATTAACTGTGATAGGAATTATAAAATTAATTATGATTTATTTAATATATTTACAACTAATATCTGGTTTCAAAATAATATTTAAAGTTAAAAATAAATGTATGACTATCAAGAATCTGCAAGCGATAAGGTTTTTAAAATACTGATATTAGAAACTTTTATTATTTTGGAAATATCAACCATTCAAAATTCATGTTTTTCTCAATACTTTACTAGCAATCCCTCCATTTTATTTTCAGAATTTTTGTATGTATTTTAATATTTAAATTACATGCAGGTGTCTCTTTGTTTGGCCTGAAAACATAAAATAAGCTTCTTTACTGACAAACAAAACATATTTGAAATGTTTTCTAAAAATGTCTGTTTAGCAATTTTTCTTCCAAACATTTTTTGTTAACAATAAATAAATAACGCAGCCTGTGAGATTGAATTAAAATAAAACAATACTTCTATAGGTTGCGACTGTTGAACGTATTCGAGCCTTGCACGCTTCAGGTAGGTGACCGGAACTTTTACACCCTGAGGGACGAGGACACATATGTGATGCGGGAACAGTGGCGCAGATCACAGCGGGATCTGCTGGCGTCTCCCTCGCTCATCAATGGCCACAAGATAGGGAGCCCCAAAAGAAACAAGAACAAGACAGCTACAGAAGGTGAACAGCTAGATGTTGTTTTCATATAAGTAGTTTTAAATAGGCTTGTGCAGAATCCCAAACTTCAGGAAAATATTTTGAAAATTGGACTTTCCTCATTGAGTAGAAAAACTTATATCCCAGGATTTTTTGGGAAAAATAAATTAACGTAAAAATCCTTCAAGATTAAGTACCGTCTATCTATGTCATGACCACACCTATTTGCTTTAAGACATACCTATTACTTTAATGTTACTATTTGAAATTACATAATCATAGTTAGATAAACTAATATTTTTGGAGTCCAACAGGGCTTTTTATTAGAGGTTTAGTAATTAAAACATAACCACTAGCTAATTTGAGATGTTTTTGGTACTTATGTACAAGGCTGTGGCTCTCTTTTATTTATTCAGATTATTTTGAATATCTTGATGTTCTATTGTGTAACTAAGTAATTAGAATTCATGCCATGATTTCTTTAAATTTAAGAACTTGTTTAGTCAATCTTAAAATTCATTTTTAGAATATATTTATATCTATACCAAAAAGTCAACCTAGGTGGTCTTGGGGTTAAGTGCTCTCTTCAGGACTCTTATGGGTTCAAACCTAGCTAGGGTCGACAAATTTTTTTTAGCAATAAAAATCTGTAACACAACCTCCTTTCAGAGGGAAAATAAAGCTCAGTAAAAATCCATCAACCTTGGATTTTAAAGATTTACGCCTTTTAAATAGTAAAAATCTACTCAAAAATAAAAGAATCAAATAATATTAAAATCTCTTTCTCGGAATGCTTAGTCAAAAAACTAACATTACACCTTAAAATAAATAAAATTACCATAAAGGACTACACCTCTAAAAAAATCATTTTTTTGTGTCCATATTGCTGAATGTGCGGACTGGTAGTTTTATTTTATTATTTCCTCCCTCTTCTCCATAAGGCAACAAACACATTGAAAACAGGTTCACATTGGAGGGTGGCTGTGTTGTTAAAGAACTAATCCTTTTAGAATGCCTTGAGCATGAAAGGAAAGTAGGTTTTCGTTGGAATTTTGTACTCAACTCAAAAACGTTTGCTGAGGCACACATTTTCCTTGTAGGATAATATAAAATTAACCTGGTTATTTAAAAACCTTATGTTGGCAATATAACCTAATCTTATATGCAAGTGAATATGATATGCACATTAAATGACAACAGCATGTAACACACTTTAAAAAATGTTAGTTTAATTGATGATTGACCCAAATATTTATCTTCAAGCTTATATAGTCATGTTTGGCAGTGACAATGGTGGTCATAGCTCAACCCCGGCTGGGTTTAGGGAAGAGGTTTTTAGTAAATGTTTTTCTCTTCTCCCTTCTTGCAAATATGAATACATTTCCTCCAAATTCTACCTTCTTCATCCCTACCACCTAAATGTAATTAAATTTGAATAACTCAGACAACAAGAAAGATGTGCTTTTTTTAAAAAATAATGAGTGAAGCACACAAGTAGTATTATATTAATAGATATTAATTATTTTGAGTTATTGTGAAACAGTGCTAAGTAAAGAGTGCAATAATGGGGACTACCTGCACTTATTAAAATCAGGGATGGAACCTTTTAATCCTCAAACAAATCTCTAAGGAAATAATATTTAATATTAAAAAAATTAAGAAACTATCAGAATAAAGATTCAATTTTTTTCCCCTCTTCAAATTTTGAATTCAAAGTGGTTTTAAAATTCCTATTTTGTTAATCATTTGTTTATTCAATCTAATTACAAGACAAATTTAACAACCAGACCTCATTGACTTACTACTTAACTGAACAATTGAGTATTTTATAATAGATGCATCATAACAATAAATATAAACCTCTATTTATTTATTTTTTCATTGCAATTTAAGAATTAATGTAGTAAAGTAAATCTCTTATGTTTACATGTTTTATAAGTAGAGATGGATCGAATCCACTATATTACAAATCTGAATATTGAACCTGAACTTCATTTTACCTTCTAATCCTAATTTTTCGAATCTTAGAAAAAGTTATGAACATAATAGGAAATAGGAATAACACTAGAAAGAAGGCATACTAACTAATTGCTAACATTTTTGCTGAAATTAATTCATTATAACATTCATACATCCAGTTAAATGTTAAATTAATTGTCAGGGGTCTGGTTGTTAAATTTTACATCAGGGCTGAACAAACAACAAGCTCTTAAACAAATTCTAATTAAAAATTAGGAAAAAAAAGAACAATATTTTCAAAAATCCTATAATCTCAAATAGTCTTAAGAATTCGAGGATCCCAAACCTATTTATAAGATTAAGATTTGGATTCGTTATCAAAATGAATTTCCACATTCATAAAATAGTGTATTTGACCCATCTCTAATTTGGATTATTAGAACTTAATTTCTTGCACTAATCTATTCCCAACAGAGTCTTCCAGTGAATCCCCCTCTCATACTACTAAAATGGACACAAGCATTACCCCCTTTCTCCCTCCGGAAGTCACGGTGACAAGTGCCCCAGACGAGGGGGAGTGGGACACTGAGGACACGGCCAGTATGTCGGACACCGCCTCCATCAGCAGTGGCTGCTCTAGCATCGGGTCTCAAGGTCACTACTTTTAAAATAAAAAAAATACTCATAACTAAAATATACCAAATCATATTTAGGGCCGCTCTTATGACTCCTGGATAAATATTAATCTGGTAGATAGACATTTCTATCTGGTGGATAAGTTAAGTGTGTCTTGTGACTGCAAGATAGAATTTATCTGCCAGATAAAATGTATTTATCCATCACATTTTTATCAGGAGGCTTAAGTACCTGATAACTTTTATATGAAAGTTAAAATGGTTGTTGCCATAATGACGCTTTGTTTTTAATGAGGTTTCGCCTATAAGAATCTGTTTTTAGGTTAAAATCTTGGTTCACCTGTTTGGTAAGCACAGGTCCGGGCTCTAACTTTATAAAGTTAGAACATTTAATTCACACTTTATATAAACTGACAAGCTATTTGTAAAGTTATATTAATATAAGAACAAATTATCAAAATATGAGTACAATAAATGAAATTTTGTAAACGTTGTACCCAACTATTGACCACATTTTGGCAGACACCCAAATTAGTACTTGCATGACATCTTAGCTTCTTCGCACACATGACACCATCTGTTTCCTCGCACTCGTTTAACCGCCATTATTTAACAAATTTTGAACGTTCTCACCACTCGCTAGGTTGTAGCGGTTGCGTCTGGGCTTATATGCATGCGCACACCCGTAAAAACAGTACCAATATTGCATTTTCTACATAAAAATATATATTTATCCTACAGATAGTTATCCAGCAGATAAATTCAGTTCATAAAATGTGTAAAATATTAAAGTGGCTGATAACCTTTAACTGGTTGCTAACTTTAACCTCCTGATAGCAATATTCAGCCCGTAGCCATAAGACCGGCCCTTAATGTATAATAAGACAGTGTGGAAACCCTGTACAATAATGTAAAGTGATTGATAGTGGAGGAAGCCAACCTGAAAGAATAGTTAGGCTAGGCCTAGATAGAAAAACACACTTCTCTCTTTATTTCTTCACTTCTTAAAATTTTGTATTATACTACACTTCACACATTGTTGTGAATTTTCAGAGCTTTTACCATTAGAAGAGACACATTAAAACACACAAAGAAAGAGAGGCTATTTAACTACATGTTTCTAGATTGGTTTGAAATATTTATATTTAATATTATTATTCGAGAGGCAGGAGAGTTTAAAAAATCTAACCATTTCAAATACAATAACCATTTAGACTATTGACCCTGCTCAAATATGGCCATATAAATATTATGAAATATTAATTTGACAAAAATAAATTATAGCCCAGCAAACTCATCTTTTCTTTCAAGTGTGTCTTTTTTTAAATTGTGTTTAATTTTTTTTTGTATTATGTTTATTTTTACAAGCTACCAACAAATTGTAATATTCTCTTCATCCTCTAAAATGTTTGTATTTTTAAATTTTAGTTCTAAAATTTGACACCAATTTAAGTTTCTTCCATATTCATATTTTAATTTAATTTTTATAATGAAAAGTCTATGATTTTCACTTTGTGCAATATCATCAAATGTAAGAGTTTAACTTTAAACTAAACACACCACATAAAATTACTTCCAAACTAAAGAGATTTTTTAAGCTTGTGAGGTTTTTGAAATTAAGTTTTTACACACAGTCTTGATGATTTTCTTTGAAAACCTAAAATGTACAATCAAAATTTGTATAAAATCTGAAATCTTTAATAAATTGAATATTTTATATTTAATATACTTTTATAAAAGCATTAGCCAACAACAAATTATTATTTTTCATAATAAAAAAGCATACATTTCTCATATATAAAATTATTATTTTGTTTTAAACATAAGTACAGGCTTAGAATAAAACTTATATGGTATTTTTGATTGGCATGCAAAATGTACTTTTTCAATACAAAGCCATGCCCAAATAAATAAAATGAAGCAAGACAGGAAATTAATCCAACTATCGAGTTTAAGACGGAACGATAAATTTAAAATAACGACATTTAAGAATAATTTTAGATTAAGAATATATGTATTGATTTTTAAACTAATATGTTAAATATTCTTAAATAAATTAAAAATATTACTTATGGACACAGGAATCGAACCTGAGACCTTTGGTTTAGTATGCTATTACTCTTACTATTGAGCTTTTCGGTAGTCATCTTGTGCCCAGGGTCATTCCTTAAGGCAGAGCCTGTGATGAACATGCGGAAAGCGTCGGCTACATATAACCCATCGATCATTATGAGTAGGGACTCAGACTTTTCACAAAGCGTTGAAAAATACATTTAGAAAGTGCTTAAAATTGTTTCAAACTCAAAGAAATCATTATCAAATATTTTTTGAGTTCACGAAATAAAACAAACATATTTATAAGCGAAATCAATTTTTTTAAACAAATTTTTAGTAATACTCGAATTTTTAAATGAAATTCGTGTTCTCTAGTAAAAATTCTGTTAATAAACTATTTGGGTGGCCTATAATCAAACTCTTAGCTAATACATAACAAATTTTGTACCTTTGAGGACTACTGTATGTAGCTATATTGCTATAGTTTTTAATCACCACAACAGATGGCGCTCTTAATTTTAGCTTTATAAACGTTATTTAAAAATATATGTACCTGAACTCTAATAATAACAAAATATCTTTAAGCCAAAATTACTGACAGAATTAAATGATCAAACCTTATATAACCACCACCACATATTTTTAGCGACTTTTGGTTGCTCTATGTTAGTTACTGCTAGGGTGTGTGAAGCTTCGAAACTTTGAATTGGTTTTGAAACAAACTTCACTTCGAAACAAATTCCGGCTTCAAAGCTTTGCCAATAAAATTATTAACAGCTAAAATACTCCATTTATTTTCAGTCACAGCCATTTTGATCTGTTTTATATATGTTATGCGGCCCATAAAAACATGCCACATCTCGCTAGAAGAAATTGTTCAGCAGAGCGTAAAATATAAATTCGGGTCGAAATTGACTGTTTCTAAATTTTGACGCCATCTGTTAGTTCGAAACATCAACTACAATCTCAACCAGTAAACAGCATTACCACCACACAAATAATACAATAAATCTAGCTTTAAATAATGTATTATGCGGAAAATAAAATCATGCCTTAAACTTTGGCTGCCACTTACCACAAATTGGTAAAAATAGATATAAATGTTTGAAATATTGTAAAAAGTAATTTTGTAACTAGAGAGATAATTTTTTTTAATGTTCAGAATTAAATTTTTCTATTGATAGAATAAAAAAAACAGTAAAAATGATTTTTGCAATATGTGGCATGTTTTTCTGGGCCGCATCACATATTACAAATTAATATTTGTATGGAAAAAAACTGAAGTAATTGAATTGTAGGTTGTGATAGTAGCTTTATTTGTCAGATTAACACACAATACTACACACAACGGTGCAAAATAACATTTTCCAAGTAATTTTAGTGCATTTTATTATATAAATAACCACAATATAATATTTTTTCAAGCATTACACAACTAAAAGAAAATATTCTAACTTTGATTCAGCTTTGAGAATATTTCATATATTCGATTCTAGTTTGCTTCGAATTGAAAAAGTGGACTTTGCACACACCCTAGTTACTGCTATTCTACTGTGACATGAATTTAGTATCTTGTTACTAAGTTTGGAATTTATACATCTTTTATTGTAATACTTGACTTTTAAAACATTATTTAATAAATATTTTCATTCAAAATCTATGAAAATGTCATGTACTGAGTTCCTCTCCATTGCAAGTATTATCCAGCAGTTTTAAGATAGTCTAAAGGGTAACTTCTGGTTTCGACGATAAAAAAATTGGAAAGGAATTCGGTAACAATTTATTGTCCTTAGTGGACATGTTTGTTGTCTTGTGCACCCCTAACCAAACTTACCTTTTCACAGAAAAAAACTACATATCTAGACAATTAATTTAAAAGGAATAAAATTACCTATACTATAGATATTTTTTTAGCTCAAACCAAACCGGGAGACTTCGCATTGACTGAAAGATAGCGCACAGAAAAAAAAAGACTAAATTACAAAAAGGGAAGATTTGGAGACTTGCACCAACATGTGGTTACCCAAAGGGATATTTTAAATCATTACAAGGTTACAAATATGAAAGATTTATAATTTATTAGCAAACAAACAACACTTTGCCATTAATTTAAGAAAAATAAAAAAGGTTCACACTCATCATAACTTTACCGATTTGTATAAAATGTTACATTATTCAAAAAAGATTTCTTTAGTAAAAGACGAGAGGAAAGCAAAGATTAATAATGATAGAAATAGCGTCCAATCATAATGGCTAATGCTTATTTAATTATAATTTAGATCATGTGGTATATAGGATCACAACATTCACATTGTAGAAAATGAAAACCAGTTCCCCTTGTAGATGATGATTAGTGTTACATAAAGTTTACAAAAGAGATAAAAATAATAAACCTAAAAGGCAAAATTAGGGTATTAAAACTACACGGACCTTTACCCCATAATATCAAAAGTAGAAAAGAAAGCGACTACATGCTATATTTATATTCAAACCCAATAAAAGAAAACAAAGGAAAAATATGCGTCTCACGTCACGTGAACGAGACAATGGCGTCACCTCCACAGACAGGAAGTAGTGTGTCAGGAGAGGCCAATCAGAGACAAGAACGCAAGTTTAAACCGGGAAGTATGCTTTGTTTCCTGCCCAAAACTTTACGGAAAATACTTAATCCCGCCTGACTTACTGAATGAAATGGATAACTTACCGACCTTTTCTTGAGCGTTTGGGATCCCGTCACCTCTAATTAAACATATTTTCTACAATTATTGCTTTATTTTCAAGCTGTTAAATCAAGTTATCTTAATATTCAATTAATTTTCTACATATTTTTGTAAAGTGTAATTAATTTATGTACCCTTCGTCTACTCTTTAAGTTGGCAAACGGTAAACTTACCTCACATTATTTTCACAATGTTATATCATATAAGTTGGGGGCGGATTTATAGACACTAAAAATCACAAAAATAGGCACATAAATAGGCATTAGAAAGTTAAAAGGGCAATAAATAGGCACCAAAAAGAAAAAAAATTGGCACACAAAGAGGCATAGTAATGCAAAAAAAGCACCAAAACATTCAAAAATTGTATTATTCATTCTTAAAATCCAGCATACACTTTCTATAAACACAAATTAATTGCTATTAGAGCTAATTACCAAATATTTCTCAAGATTTTCAGGTGTAGATTTGGTTATGTTTTCTGACAACATGTTTTTATACTATGAGAAACTTCTCTCGACTTCACATGAAGTCATCTGTTAAAACTTCAGATAGGCTAGATCAGCTGAGCTAAGCTTGACTTCTGGGAGTGATGTAGTTTGTCCTTCTAAGATGTCTGCAATACTTGCCATCACTTTCCACCCAGGGTTTCGCTGCAATACTCTGTTAAGTTTGTCGACGATGGCTGTGCCAACTGAGCCAGAAGTCTGATTCAGGGTTTTTTTCTATGCCCCAAAATCTGGATTCTCCAGCTTCTTCCAAGGAATATTTGCAGCTACCATTGTAAAGCATGTCAGCAAAAAATTGCTCTTGGGTTTTAACGGCATCGTTAACTTCAGGAAAAATTGGTTTCGATCCGGTTTTCTTTCTGGAATTCTTCATATGTATTGCAGTATTTTTGTGTTGTTCTAGGTGGTACTTTTCGCATTTTACCTAAATATTATAAATGGAAATTTTCATCCATTAATATATGTGCATCCTACAAATTAAAATCAATAAAGCATCACCTACAAGAGAACTAGGATTACAATTTTTTTTTTTTTTTTTTGGGTAAGATCTTTATGTTACGCTTTGGTAAATATTTACACTTTGTTGTTGAAATCCTTCAATAAGAAATGAAACCTAGTTTGAACAATGGCAAAGAATCATGGTTCACTTTTAAACGGTAGACAAAATATATAATAAAAACCTTGACTTTCAAAATTAATAATTTCATTTACCCTTTTGAAAAAGTAACGCACCTCTTTGGAACATGGCTGACAAAAAATTGTTTTGCCATCCATTGTGACATTCCTACCACCACCAATCCACTGTTTGAATAATACACTTTTACACGATTTCTCTTTAGATATTTTCTATTAGTTCAATAATCTATCTAACAACAGCTTAATATACACAACCACTGAATGAACTGACATTGCAGTGCGCTAGAAGAAAATCTTCGTCACCAGTCTGACCAGTCTGAACCTCTCAGACCGCTGGACACATGGGGTTTTCCTACCTATCACGAGTATCCACCACGTGGAGTAACCTAAGGAGTGAAGGGACCGGGGCGGGGTGGGGGGGGGGGGCAGCCGCAAGTATTTAGAAAGAAAAAAAGAGGGTGGGAGGAAGAAAGAGATAGAAAAAAGGCACTTTAAGGCTCCCATTTGTAAAATAGGCACTAAACAACGAAATAGGCATTTATAGGCACTATAAAAGTTATCACATTATATTTGAAATCATCGAAAATAAAATTATACCTCAAAAGCCTACTTTTCAAAACATAGGTATAAAAAAGGCTTTTAGGGCAAAATCCGCCCCCTACATATAAGATAGGGTCATAGTGTAATCCATCAAGGCAAGACTGTGCTACCTTTCAAGGTAACCAGGGTGTACATAAAAACAAAATAGCATACATTTCTCACAAATGATTATTTTAATTGCTAATATTTTTTTTGGGTAAAGTTTATTTTTGATGAAGCCAATATATATATATATATATATATATGTATATATAGATTTGATGAATATTCAAATTTAAAACCCATGTCAATTGTTCAAAGCTGTGTACACCCCTAGTAATGTTGTTGTACTTGAAAATTCGCAAAATTATTGATAAAATCACAGCATAACCGCCAAAAATTATGACAATTTTCTTTTCTTTTGACAATAAACATTTGACTATATTAATATTTAGTTATATTATTTTTATTATTTTTATTATTTTATTTAAATGTTTCATTTACTCCCAAATATTTTCATTTACCCTTGTATTCAACTGTGTTGTGTAGCGTTTCGTGGGCTAAGCTCCCATTCTGTGGTCGCAGGCAAGAAGAAGAGAGGTCCTGCCCTCATGACCAAGGTTCTGAAAAAGAAGAAATTGCGCCGGACCAAGAAGAGGATTTGCGCCCATGCCTCTGGTGCCTGGGACGAGGGTTGTCGTGGAGACACTCTCCACTTCTTCCATAGCCAATGTTGTCTGGCAGGTGAGAAACGTTTATAAGTTTTAAATTGAGCAGCTAAAACTACGATACCTTGATACCTCAACACCATACTAATTGATACTGAAAGAGTTGAGAATTGTTCTTAATATCATAGGTTTTGATACCGTCTCAAATCTAATCCCTATCTTCCAAACCACTTGAGCTGGGAAGATGAATCTTGTCAGGGATATTCATTTTAGGAAATGGGCCAAAGTGATTTTGAGATTTCTTGAAATTCAACCACTAAAGGAGTGAAGTGGGTATGGGTGGTTTTTTTGACATATCTTTCAAACTGCTTGAGCTGGAAAGAGTAACTTTGCCAGAATGTTCTTTTTAAGTAACATGTCAGAAATCTTTTGGATTTTTCTTTTAAATTCAACACCTAAATGGCTGGTAGGTTTTGAATTGTTTCATCAAAATCTCAAAAGATATGAAACCTGCATGAAGCACAGGCTCTTGCTAGTATTTGAATAAATTGAGCCATAATAAATAATTTTTTAAAACACTTGAGATAGTAACCAATGTATTATTTATGAAACACTTTAATATTTTAAAGGCCTTCGGTGGCTATGGCTAACCCCAGATTTTTTTACTCAAGAGGACGATTAAATCGAATTAATCGTTAAAAAAAATTGAACTGAGGGTGGTTTTTCCTAAATGGTTTTCCACTCTCCCTCCATGCAAATGCGGGTTCACTTCCTCTAAATTCAACCTTCCCAATTCCTAACCCATTAGTGTAATTAGTACTTAAGCGTATAACCTGAACAGGTAGTAAGACGTGGTGTTAAGTATTATTATTATTATTATATTATTATTATTATTATTATTATTATTATTAATATTCTGTAAGTATAGTTTAGGAAGGATTCATGAAAACAGGGCTTGATGTGCAGATTTACCAAGAATTTTTTTTAATCAAGAGGAATACACTATTTTACAAATTCAAATTATAATCTTAAAAATAAATATACATAAAATTATATATAAAAACACAAACCCAGTAAAGAAAGTAACATAAATGGAAAGGAACTCGAAAAGGTGGAAGATTTACTGGCAGACAGTAAGATAACGATCCAGGAGGAAATACTGTAGTACAAAGGATACGGAAGAGTGGACAATTCTACCATGTGTTAACGATATAATCTAGTGAAGAATATAGGAAAAGAGGCCAACACTTTGTTATATAAGGCATATTATCATCCAATATTGACATACAGGTCTGAAACCTGGACATGGACGAAGAGAAATGGCAGGCAGCAGAGATGAGGTTCCTAAGATGCAGTGAGAATGTAACAAGAAGAGACAGGAGAAGGAATGAAATAATTAGGATGGTTTAAAAGGTATACCATTAGAAGAGACAGTGAAGAGGAAAAGATTACTGTGGTTAGGTCATGTGATGAGAATGGAGAAGGACAGAATGCCTAAGAAAGCCTTACAGAACAAAGAGAAGGGGAGAAGACCTATTGGAAGACCACAGACAAGATGGATGGACCAAGCACAGTAGGACATGAAGCTAAAGGAGCGGTCTGGAGACCGTGTGGCTGAGGGAGAAGTTTGGAAAGATCGACAGGATGATTATGAAAAAAATTATGATGGTAAGTAGAAAGATAATAAGAATTAGAATTGTCAACTAAACCTTTACAAATTTTATTTCAAAGCATTTATAAGTGTTAAATCAATGATCTGGGTTCTGGTTTACTAATTTCACCTCCTATAGTTATGCTAGTGCTGAACCACTTGAGATACCATAAAAAGTAAATTCAAGATTTTTTAGATCCAAAAGTTTCCTTAAGTGTACAAGGGTCTGATCTAGAGAATATGGTTGTTCATTTGGTGCTAGCTAGCCTTATGGCACAGGGTAGTGTATTTTAGGATGTATCTAATTCACTTTTGGTTTATGCTGTACTTGTTACTATCTTGCACTAAGCTTGATGTTCTAACACACTTACAGGGATATCCTCTCTTTCTATAACTTATTTATCTATACTCGTAACCATCTCTTCACAAACCAGTTTGCTCATTTTCTGACCTTGAGGTTTCAATGTCATCTGCGTAGTATCCACTTTGTTGTCTTCATCTCTCCATGCCTCCTTGTTCCCTTTCATCCACACTGCATCCATACAGGTAGAAAGAGTAAATAATGAAACAAAGTCATAATAAAAGCCAATTAAATAGCCTTTTACCTACCTTTAAAAAAATGGAATTCAAATATGATAACTAGCTACATTCTTTAGTAGCTAACAGGATTTGAGAAACTATAGAATTTTAATTTATTGATATTTGGGGTATTTAACGTGTACTGTACTTTCTGATTCAACTTATATAAAAGCACATGACTGACAATATAATTCAAAACTAAGACGGATATAAAACCTAGACCCCATGCCATTAATTCATCATCTTGAGAGGGCAAACCACCATTCTATCAGTTAATTTTTGTAGACACATCAGTAAATAGCGTTAGAGCAGGCGCATAAAACCTAAATTTTTCATTCATAAAAAACATGAGTTGTGATAAGGAACAATATATATCAAATTGATAATAATAGAGATCAAGTGAAGGAGATAGTTGTAAAATATGAAACAGAAAAAGTGCAGAGAATGGTATAAATTATAAGGGATAATATAGGTACATAAAATAATTAGTCCCAAAAAATACGAACTTTAAAACCTATTATAGTATAAGAATTAAGGTAATTTTAATAATTGTGTTATAAGAAATTAGATGTTATGTGAAGAGTTGTTGCAATTGTTATCAGAGAAACAATTTAATAAAAGTTAAAATATTATACTTGACATTATCATAAAGATATAAACACATTAAAAAAATGTGAGTCAAAAACAGTACATATATAAACAGACAAATGCAGAACATATTAAAATACATGCATTAAAGATATAAATTATAATTAAAGTTGGAGCATATAATCTAATGATAACAATATAATAAAAAATTGAGATTTTCATTTAAAAAGTTTTTAAGTTTCCTTGTTCTATATATTTCTGGAAGTTGGATTATTAATAATTCCATAATCAATAGTATATTAGAATATTTGTAACAAAGGACGTGAGTTCAAATCAGAGTTGAAGCACATGAAACAGTGATAATAAGACAATTTAGGTAAAAATTGATAATTAGGTAAAATAGTTAAAAGTGAAATAATAAAAGTTGAAAGAGGTTAGTTGAGAGTTGATATCTATTCTTATTTAGCAGTTTTTGAGTTCCCTTGTTCCTTGTATTTCTGGAAGTGAAATTATCACAAGTCCGACATGTTTCGGCGCTACATTGGCACCATACTCAGGTCTAAATAAGAAAAGGATTAAAGTAAGTTGCGGTGCAAATACTCAATGTTAGCCAATGTAAAGAATTATGATAAGATTAATTTACAAAATATGGACAATTTTGGAAGATGAAATGTAGAAAATGAAATGTTATCTTACCATTAATGAATCCTGAATGAGTTCCCTCAATGGAGAATATAACAGAACTAAATTAAACTATAGAGATGATATGCAAATGTAAACTTAGGAGTATTTGCTAACTTTTTCATAAAGGCCACAACCAAAATTGAAAATATTGATATGTCTGTGTGTGTCCAGGATGGATCCGTTGAGGAAGGTATAAGATCCACACAGCTGTACCCCATCCACCACCTTGATGACCAGGAGTTCTTTCCCGGGGACTTTGTCATCGAGAACAAAGAGGAGTCGTGTATGAGAGTGTACGGGGTAGTCCAGAGCGTTGATCATGCGGGCCGTACTGCCACTGTCAAGTGGTTCAAGACATACACCTCTCAGGAGCAGCCTAGGTGAGGAAACATCGCCAAATTGCTGTGGAGCAAAGCACTTTTACATACATAAACATAAGGACATATTTAATTTCCTGTGTGTTGGCATTTGTCCAATTAAACTTTTGGTAATCAGCTGAAACTTGAATGAAACAAAATATTCCATCATTCTACTTCTGGAAATGATGAAGTTCTGAGTAGGTTTTATTGTCTTTATGTTATTTAAAAGTTCTCATTTTAGCTAGTTGTTTAGTTTACACATATATCTTGAAAATAACATTCAGTCACAAGAATCTAACCTGAAACCTTAGGCTTAGGGCACCAATGCTCTACCAATGAATATTTTAATAGTCAATATGGGTGTGCGAAGCTTCGACTTTGCTTCGGAACAAACATCAGCTTTGACTTCGCTTCGAAACAAATTCTGGCTTCGAAGCTTCGCCAGTAAAAATATTGACAGCTAAAATACCCCAGTTATATTCATTTATAGCCATTCTGAGCTGTTTTGTACATTACAAATTAATATTCATATGGAAAAAACCTGAAGAAATTGAATTACATATTGTAATAATAACTTTATTTGTCAGAGTAACACGAAATATCAAAAACAATTGTGTAATAAAACATTTTCCAAGTAATTCTAGTGCATAAAGTTTTAGAAATAACCATAAGATAGTATTTTTTCAATCATAATATAACTTAAAGAAAATATTCAAACTTTGATTCGGCTTCAAGAATATTTCAAATATTCGATCAAATTGAAAAAGTGGACTTTGCACAACCCTAATAGCCAACACAAACATTTATGTTCAATTCCTGTCTTTTTGGCTTTTTTATACATTAAAATGAATGAAAAAACTTTTACATGAAAAAATCTAAGGCAATTTAGTTGTATATTGTAATAATAACTTAATTTATCAGCCCAGGCTGAAATAGTAAATTTTTGAAAAAAAAATATTTTTAAATGATATTAATGTGGTTAGGTTTATATAAATATTAGAGGTGTGACTATTCAAAAATTTGAATATCAATTTTCTAACCATTCATTTTTGACTTTAAATATTAAATACCTCAAAAAGAGAAACATGAATTTCCTTAAAGAAATATACTATACATTCGCTCACATCCAATGTCATTTCCTGTGTTAGTCCCTTATGTTATTCCTATTACATGTTCCTATATATCAGTGTCCTATCATTCTTTACAAATTTCCTCTTATTCCCTTTTGTCTTTTTTAGTTTCCTCTTTTAGGAACTTGTGGTTCACGTTTCACACTGTCTCTTGATGATTTCCAATAGAGATTGGGCAGTAATGATTGTTTTTATTCAAGATAACAGCTATTACCTCTTTATCCAATGGCAGCAATGTAAAGTGTGAACTTTGTTCTTCTTTTCAATGTCAAAGCCATATTGTGTTTGTTCCTTTTATATTTTCTATCCACCTTTCCTATACCTTCTTCCGAATATAACTAAATAACCTCATAAAGCGAAAAGTAATCAACTTTAAAGTATTAGTATTCATATTAGTACTACAATTTAAATAAAATAACTATACATAAATTTAAAATTAAAAACTAAACCACTATGCTGATTTTTTTAGCCTTTAATTAACTAATATTGCGTTTGGGGTCCTACTCTTTTTTATTTGTATGTTCTCTTTAAACTAATAACAATGGATTTTAAAAAATACGTGTACTTTTTGTTATTTTTAACAACCAACCATTTCCAACATTTTTATAAGTGTATATATATTTTTTTAAAGTGTAATTTGAAATTTGTAAACTTTGGTTAATATTGATTTTAATTCATAATAACCTAGAAAGTGTTCTTGTCTATTCATAATTTGGCTAATTGTCTAATACAATGATTTGTTTTTTCTGCAATTAAAGTTTTGAATTCAAGTGAGAATATCTTTCATACTACTTTATTCAAAATTTTGCTGACCCTATTTAAAATGTGTGTACCAGTGATACAAGTACACTGAGATTTTATTAACTATTCAAATTTGAATTTACTCCTATTTGATCTAATAAGATTCATAATACAAAAATTGATTAGATAATATTCATTATAAATAAACACCATTCACTTACTCCTAATAAATATTTACAATATAATTATTTTTTTTCAACCTAAAACACTATATTAAATCAAACTCCTACACTGACTGCTTCAAAATTCTTATGTGTGAATCCAGGAAGTGTATTTTGAGCGCCAATACTGAATTTGTTTAAATTTGGTTTTTCTTTTAAATGAAATACTTCCAAATCTGATTGAAATAAAAAAGTTTTTTTTTGTCCTGTCTCAATTCTAGTTTTGCTTATTTTAATCTTGATTTTTGTCTTCAACTAAAAAGTATTTATCTCATAATGAAAGTATTTATTTTGATATTCTACTTGTCAATGGACAGATTTTTTAAAAAAAATGGTTTATTAAAACACCCTTAAAATATAAATTAGGAACTAAAACCAATATAAGATTTGCAACTAAAACATAGCCTACACCCTTACGGAAAAAATTATAACTTAATTTCTACAAATCAATATTTTGCAAACAATTATTTAAGTATTTTTCTTTTGATTTGGATGTAGGTTTTGGCAAGATTTCTTATTGCTAAAAAATAAAATCTTGTTTGCCACTAGGCCTGCTAACTTGGAAGAAAGTGAAGTAAGCGTTTACGACTTAAAAGATCACCCTGACTTTCAATATCGACCTGGCACTGTTGTTATCAGGGTAGCCAATTTTGAAGGGGAAGATGCCAATTGCTCGGCTGGCCAAGTACTGGATAATTATCCTGAAGGAGTGGTGAGTTAATAACATTTTTGGATTAAATAAAACCTAGGTTTTCCAGCAACAATGAATAAAGATAACACAAAATGACTTTTTTTCTGTTTGAATGTTATTTGTGAACAGGTAAAAAGCAACTTAACTTATCCTAAAATATTTGTTATAATGATAATATATAAAAACATTAGGGAAACACTATAATGTAAGGGAGAGAAGGAAACCAACCAGAAAGAAGAGTTAAGTTAGGCCTTGATAGAAACAAATAAACCTCACTTTTAATTTATTTATACTCTCTTACACTTCCTATTTCTTATCATTTTCATGGTTACACATTATTTGTTATAAAGATGAGCAAGGTAGGTTGACTGGTAGAACTCAAAAGGTGAAAGCATTGAAACAAAAAAAATTTGCTGAACACAAACAACTTCATCAGGTAATGGAGTAAACTAAAGTGTATTAAGATCATTTGGACTTCTATATTAACTCAGTGGGGTTAAGAAATTGTAATTGCATCACGCCGAAGTAAGCAAGGCAACAGAGGGATTCAGAATTCACTCTGCTTTCTCATGTTTTAATAACAGATCAGTTTTAACACAGGTGACCTGGCAGTCTAGGAGTAGGATGTCAGACTTCTGTGCTGAGGGTTCGGGGTTCAATCCTCGATCCCGGCACAGACTTATCTGATTGCCAAACCCTTCCTTCACCTCTGACAAGATGTGTATTAATCACAACTTGTGAATGTGAGGAATGCCTGGCCTCCACCGTGGTTTGGACCCCACGTTAAACTGTAGCTCCTCCATTTCATCTCACAATCACCCTACCATTGCACACATTAGTGTAAGTGCTTACAACCCAAACGGGTAGTAAGACACGGTGCTAATAATAAATAATAGTTTTAACACTTCAGATTGATCTATCACACGTCTCTAAGAGCCCCTGACTCATTTCGGCCACAACTTTATCATTGATGAAATTGGTGATGGTTGTTTCAAAGTTATGAATTCACATCAGCAGGAAGGGGTGTTATGTTGGTTCAAGAGTTAAGTTGATAAAGTTGGTCCAAAAAGTGTTAATTAAATACAAATCTTTTTGTATTAGTAAGTTCATTGGCTTATCAAATATAATTTTTAAACATTTTTATATAACAACCAAATCTAAACCTCCAATGCTTATTATGTTTTGGGGATTATCGTACAAAATCAAGATATGGATTTTAACCAGAAAAGTTTTTATTTGACTCATCTATAGTTATTAATAAGTCTGGGCCAGACAAGCATTTTACAGATCATTTCTCTTATTAACATTAATAGAGTCCTTTTGTGATTATTACTTGGTTCAAGATAATCGATTTGTTTATACAAGTTTAAATGAAAACTTTATAGTCAATTAAAATTAGAAATGGACCACCAAATCCTGACAAGTATTCGAGATTTGAGGATTCAGTGTTTTATTGGATTCGATGGTCGAATCGTTCAACTCATAAACAAAGCATAATATTTTGAATTCAAAAATTACTTAGTTAGGCCTACTTGAAAAGCACAACTTAATCCGTAATCTTTATTTTGTCGGATGAAATAAATAAGCAAAAATAAAATTATTTAAAAAAAAACAAAAAAAATTGTTAGGTGTGAAAAATCTTACGTGCCTAATACCCTACCCTCTCACTTCTATGGGAAACTTGGACTCGACCGTTACAGCGCATGCTCACTTCTAAAACTTTCACCTCACGAACAATCTTGTAAATATTTTAATGAACACATTAAAACTCTTCAAAAACTGGAAATCAAAACTAGATTTTCAAATCAACTCGAAATAAATAAAACAAATTACGCCTTTTTTTTAAAAAAGAAATAAGAACACATTACACATGATACAAAGTCAGCCACCATGACATATTTTATGTTTACTCGCCAGAGTGATAATTAAAATAAAGATACCGTTAATTCTTACTTCCCAACTGGTTTTAATTATCTACAACTATGCAAAGAACCCCAATTTATTGCATACAATCCTTAAGTTAGATATTTTGTTGGGTTTCATGAAAAATAAATACTGTCAACAGTCGAACACCTATAATATCATACCACCTATAATTACCATTAATATAGCTCTGGCTATTTACTCTTAATATATTCACCTATAAAACTGTTTATTTATGCCTACCGGCCTATGTATTGTATATCAATTGTTTGTTTAAAATCGATTCAGGTAATATGATCACTTAGTAAGCGCTCTCAAGCTTTACGAATCAAATAACGACTTGCTAATTCATAATTTGTTTTTAAATTGATTTTAACTAAGAGTTTATTATTTTTTTTAATATGGTATTGAAGTAATGGTAAAAATATTTAAACGTAGCCCTGCCTTATAAAATGGGAATGAACATATCGGAGTCGATAATAAGTTTGTGATTTAAATAGAATCTATTCTCATAAATCGATACATTGCAAGAATTGAATATATTTCTTGTTTTCTAGGTGAAGATAGATAATGGATATATAAGAAAATAATAATAAAAATACTTAGGCATTATTGAGTTCACTATTTCCAATGCATATTGTTTTAGTCTTTATTAAAAATATCCATTTGTATTTTTATTTTTTTCTTACTAAAATAAATTATAATCCTTCAATGATGATTAAAGTTGATCAAAGGATAACTAGTTCTAATCTGTTTATTTCACATGTTTTTTTAGAAACTTAACTCATTCTAACAACACTTTAAAAAATAACTAAAAGACACTCAAATTTTGATTGATTTGATTTTCAAACAATAATATGAGTCTAGATTGTTTAATTTGGCTGATTTTAACCTGTATTTTGTAAGGGGTGGTTGGAGTTGATTAAAATTGAAAGCATGATTGAAATAAATTTTAATTTACAGTTTAGGCTTATATTGTGTAATGTAGGTCTATTTGTAAATCATTAAAATTTCTAACAATTTTGCTAGGATTCGGATTCGAGATTTGAAAATAAAATGTAGATTTGACCCATCTCTAATTAAAATATAATCTACTTTATCAGTGGACTTACTGCATATGAATAGAAATCAAAGCAAATTTGTTAAGTCTTAGGATAAAACAGAACAAATATTTTGTTTGTTAAATTTATTGGAATTTAAATAATATTAGGTAGACAGTTCATAATCTAATATCACATTTCATTAGCAGCAACCATTAGAATAAAAAATAGGCCGCATCTTTTTCCCAAAAAATAAATGTTATAAAACCTTGGTGTGACCTATAATCGTATCCTTAGACATGACAAATTTTGTACTTTTGAAGACTGAATATAATTATATTAATATGTATCAAAATAATTTATAATTGCTGCAACAGATGGTGCTTTTTAACTGTTTAGCTTAAAAAATGTGATTTAAAAATAAATGGATGTTGACTCTAATAGTAATATTTTGATTTTAAGCAAAATGGGTGACTGAATGAAATAGTCACACATTCCAGAGCTGCTGCTACTATTTTTCATACAAAGTTTTTGGAGACTTTTGGTTGATGTCTGTTGTTACTGTTATTCTAGTTTGACAATAATAATTGTATTTGTTCACTAATTTAGAATTTACAGATTTTTCATTGTGATGCTTCGCTTTTAAAAACATAATTAAATAAACGTTTTCATATTTTACATTTTTTTTTTTTGCTTCAAAACACCTATTAATTCTAACTTTATTTTACAAATTATATAACATCAAAAAACAATTACAAAATTATATATGTGGCTAAAGGAAAGAAGTAACATTTCAATGGTCAAATCGCATCACTTTTGAGTTTAGAATGAAGTTGCTGTATTAATAAATAATTAGAGATGGGTCGAATCCACTATTTCTCGAATCTCGAATCCGAATCCTAGCAAATTGTTAGAAATTTTAATGATCTACAAATAGACCTACATTACACAATATAGGCCTAAACTGTAAATTGAGATTTATTTCAATCATGCTTTCAATTTTAATCAACCCCAACCACTCCTTACAAAATACAGGTTAAAATCCAGCCATATTAAACAATCTAGACTCATATTATTGTTTGAAAATCAAATCAATCAAAATTTGAGTGTCTTTTAGTTATTTTTAAACGTGTTGTTAGAATGAGTTAAGTTTCTAAAAAAAAACATGTGAAATAAACAGATTAGAACTAGTTATCCTTTGATCAACTTAAATTATAATTGAAGGATTATCATTTATCTTAATAAGATAGCAAAAATAAAAATACAAACGGATAATTTTAATAAAGACTAAAACAACATGCTTAACAATTAAAAATACATTGGAAATAGTGAACTCATTAATGCCTAAATACGTTTTATTATTATTTTCTTATATATCTTTTATCTATCTTCGCGTAGAAAACAAATATATTCGATTCTTACGAGATATCGATTTTTGAGAATATATTTTATTTAAAACACACACATATTTTCGACTCCAATATGTTCATTCTTATTTTATAAGGCAGGACTACGTTTGAATATTTTTACAATTACTTAAATAACATATTTTAAAATGTCATAAACTCTTAGTTAAACTCAATTTCAAAACCAATAATGAATTAACTATTCGTTATTTGATTCTTAAAACTCGAGAGCACCTACTAAATGATCAGTTTACCTGAATTGATTTTAAACAAACAATCGATATACAATACGTAGGCCGGTAGACATAAATAAACAGTTTCATAAATGTCTTGAATGTTGACAATATTTATTTTTCATGAAACCCAACAAAATGTCTAGCTTAAGGATCGTATACAATAAATTGGGGTTCTTTGCATAGTTGTAAATAATACCAATTGGGTAGTAAGAATAAGTAACTGTATCTTTATTTTAATCATCACTTTCACAAGTAAACATAATATACGTCATGGCGGCCGACTTTGTATCGTGTGTAGTGGCGGCTGAATTTGTATCATGTACAATGTGTTCTTATTTCTGTTAAAAACGCCACAATTTGTTTTATTTATTTCGAGTTAATTTGTAATTCTAGTTTTGATTTCCAGTTTTCTAAGAGTTTTAATGTGTTCATTAAAATATTTACAAGATTGTTCGTGAGGTGAATGTTTTAGAAGTGAGCATGTGCTGAAACGGTTGAGTCCAAGTTTCCCATAGAGGCGGGAGGGTAGGGTATTAGACACGTAAGATTTTCCACACCTAACAATTTTTTTTTTAATAATGGCTTTATTCATGAAAATCTCTTTTGTACGACAAAATAAAGATTATGGATTAAGTTGTATTTTTCAAGTAGGCCTAACCAAGTAATTTTTTAATTCAAAATATTATGCTTTGTTTATGAGGGGAAAGATTCGACCATCGAATCCAGTAAAACACCAAATCCTCGAATCTCGAATACTTGTCAGGATTCGGTGAATTCGAAGATTCGAGTGGCCCATCTCTATAAATAATACATTTAAATAAAACATGTAGATCATGATTAAATAAATGGTATGTTACACCGCATTCTTTATTTTCGACTAAAAATAAATACATTTACTAGAAACTCATGAGATTTGTGAAACAAAATAATAAACACTGCTATGGAAACATTGTGAAAAAGAGGAACATCTCTCTCAACCAAAGAACATAACAATCAATTTCAATTGTTAAAGAGCAAAAAAAAAATCTTATAGCTCAGAAACTATATACATTACATCCATTATTGTCTCCAGCCTGTGGCCTGGGCTAGTATTGGGGTTGTAAAATTATATTCAAAATAAAGTTTTTATTTTTAGTAGTACTACAACTTTACAATGATAAGTTATTTCGTATCACAGATAGTTGCGAAGAAATTATCAAAATTGGAAATATTCGCTTATGTTTTGGCTTAAAGCTATTTTTGCGGAAAAATGAGAATTGCCATTTTGTTTTAATGTAATGCCTGGGTACAAAATTTAATAAAAATCGGTCTAGGTAATTTTGTAAAAAACAATTTTATCTTTTTTTTTTCCTTTTCAGTAAACTACTCTAAATTTTAGGATTAGACATCTAATTCCAAAAACTCCTCAGGGGAACTCTATTAAAGCACTAGGTACCAAGTTTTAGCCTGATCAGTAAAATAGTTTTGGTTCTGGACCGAGATACAGACTGCATTTCACAAACAATTTTTTTTTATTTCTTTTTCAGAGGGTCATAAAATGTCGACATTTATCAAAATCTCAAGTTCCAGTTTTTTAATGATCACAATATTTCTCTCTCTTAGGAGTCGAGAGGAAGTAAAAAACACCTCTCGGTCAATGATTAAGGCATAATTATTGCAACCAATTTAAAATCTTTGTAATAAATAGAGACATGTGAAAGCTGAGATTATTTTTGGGGAAAAAGTGGTGTTATTTTTCTCAAAAAGTGATGACGTTAAATGTGGAAAGTAATATTATTTACTTAAATACTAGTCAAATCAGTACTCATTAAAAAAAACAAGATAAAACTATCTACATTTCTCATTCATATTGCCTATTTAATTAACATATTCAGAGATAAATCAAATATAAATATGCACAAAAGATTTCATGCTTACTAATGCCAACTTGATATCTCAATATCAGTACCTTGGAGTCAAAATAATGCATTATCAGATTATGTTTAGACCAAACAATAATAACACTGAAATATGTCGTCATAGAAGACCAAACTTCTATCAAATAAGGAGAGGCGAGTAAAAATAAAGAAGATATAATGTTGCCTGTAGCAAGGGCCATATATATTAATGTCCTTGTTTGGACCTAGCATGAAGTCTTTTAAAGGCTGAAAACAAAGAATCGATCTATTGACATCACAATTTAAGTATTGTAATGTGTAAATGTAGAAATAGTAATTTTAATGTTATCCCCTCCAAAAAATAAGTAAATATCCGTGAAAATACTCATATCCAGTGATGTTTTTTATACCTTTAAAATCAGCAAAACTGATACTATCCACATAAATGGCAGCCCTGGAATAGTGCTATTGCCAGTGTTACCACGTCGAAAATTGTATTGCATGACGTGGTTGCCCAATTACAAAGAAATTGTCTTTATTTAGGGAAAAACAACAACTTAGTCAGGTTATTAACATGAAAATAGTAGAATTCGCTTAAAAATTTGTATTATCGCAAATACAAATTTTTAAGCGAATTCTACTGTTTTCATGTTAATAACCTGACTAAGTTGTTGTTTTTCCCTAAATAAAGACAATTTCTTATCGCAAATACAAATTTTGCATGTCCCTAATAATAAAACATGTAAATACAATGAACATTAGGAAATATTAAGGAAATGGGTTGTATTTGACTACCTTCAAAGTGGATTCATTTTCAGACACATATATTTTTCCTAGAGTTGGGTCAAATCAAATCCATCATCTTATGAATCCAAATCTTGAATCCGAATCTCCAATTTACCTTTGAAGCTTGAATTGGAATCTCGAAAAAAATAATGAACATAAGAGGAAAAATAAATATAATAGAAAATAGAAATAGTAACTTAATGTTAACATTCTTTCTTGTAATCCATTCATATATTTAAGTGTTAAATTACTAGTCTGGTTGTTAAGTTCATTCTGTAATTATAGTTGGTTCTGAACCACCTATAAGCAGTAGAGTATTAAAGCTCTAAAACAAATTTCACTTGTAAATTTGATATTTTTAAATTGTTTTTAGGATCTAATGTTTGAATTTGAAATTTCCTTGAATCTCGAATATCCTTAATAATTCCCGTTCAAAGTGATTGAATTTTAGGATGCGGCCTATATTTAGTGGTGGTTTATTTTCAGGTCAATACTGTAGTATAAAAAGGTATAAGGTAAACAATTTTTGTAGATCCCTTGCTACTGCCGGGATCATGATCAACTTAACTTAACGTAGTGTTCACTTAAGGTTCACTTAACTTTAAGAAAATGGATGTGTGATCACGATTCACGTAACCTAACGTAACAGCTCGAGCCAAACATCTGCATTCTAGAATATTTATTTTGATATTTGATTTGTAATAATGTATTTGTAAAGTGTTTATGATTTGTGAATGTTTACAGTTTTCTATCGGTTACAATAACTTTTTATAATTAAACTTTTTGATAAATTTAGCTTTCCTATTTTAGTTCACTTTTAAATCTACTTTAGCCTAATAATACCATGAGTTGTGAAATAGGTTATATTGTATTTTATAGTTGGTCATAAAACCAATAAATGTGTTACTAAATAACCCAGTAGACATCACTCACATAATGATTGGCTGGAGATCATGTGATATGCTTCATGTAACGTTCACTTAACGTGAAAGACCTCCCAGAACATCTCTTACGTTAAGTTAACTGTATCATGATTGCTTCCATTTAGAAACACGAGGAAAATTTTTCCGTTAAGTTATAGTTAACCTTAAGTGAATGTTAAGTCGATAGTGATCATGCCATAAAAAACCAATAAGTACACTTCTGAGCACAAATTATTAATATTATAGATAATTCACAGTAATATTATATATAATAGTACATAGGCCTGGGATCCTTTTTTGTCTGTATTTATTCCATGGAATATAGCCCAAAAAATGTTATCTATATTTAAAAAATAAAAATCCAAACAATATAAAGTTTAAAATAACTTTATAAAAGTATTGAGAAAATAAGATAAGATAATAAGTCTTGTATTCAGGGTCTAGATTTGAAATCCCCTGGAAGTTATTCCCAAGTTTTAAAACACAGTTCAAAAGATCGGTATAAGCAATTAGTGGCCCAAATACCGATTCTTAACCAGTTAATGATTATGCCATAATCGGCCATCATCATATTGATAATTGATTGGCCTGGTGCTAGTGAAAACTATATTTCATTCTTAACTATTTTACATTTAATTACTACTTGCGTTCGATGCATGGTCTAAATCAGAGGTCCCCAACCTTTTTGTACCTTAGAGCACATTCAAAACTAACGGTAGTATGGCGGGCACCAATTATTTTTTAAGGCAAATTTTTAGCCGAACATAATTTATAATGCAAATAACACACAAACAAAAAACATATTAAAAAAATTGTGAGTTTAAAATTTAAAATTATTTTTTAAATTCGTATATAAAATAAGGCAAATGGTATAAACGCAAAGTTATCCAAAGCCAGTTTAAACAATTGAAACCATTTTTACCAAACCAAAAGGTCACTGTGATCCTTGACACTGCAGTTCATCAGCCAATACTTCATAATTCGGAGCATAGGATGATATTCCTGTCCGTAAACAATCATCAAGATGTTCTTCAGTAAGTCGAGATCTGTACTTTGATTTTATGATATTCATGGTAGAAAACAATGATTCACATAAGTATGTGGAACCAAAGAAAGATTTTATCTTGGATGCTGCACTTTTCAAGAAAGGAAACTTTTTTCTGTCAACCAAATTCCAAAAGTTCTCATTTGTTATATAGGATTTTAGCACAATGTCACTCTGAAGATCCAAAATCTCTAATTCTAGTTCTTCTGTCCTTACTTGAATAAGTCTTTCAATGGATGCAGCTAATTCTGTTGTACTTACTTGGTTAGTAAAAGGATTGATAAAAAAAGTGACCATTGGCTCGATGATTGTAAACTGTTCAAATCTCTTTTCAAACTGCTCTTGAAGCACTTGAAGGTGAATAACAAATGATAACGAGTTAAAGTCACTCTCACCTAACATTTTCTTCATAGTTGGGAAATGCACGAGAGATTTCATCTGCAGATGAGACATCCACACAACCAGTTTAGCTTTAAATGAGTTCACAGAGCTCATCATTTGAGCTACATGTTTATCTTTTCCCTGTAGCTCTTAGTTCAAAGAATTCCATTTGTCCATGATGTCTGTGAGAAAACCCAGATCAACCAACCAGCAAAAGTCACTTAGTTGATCGTAATTCAGATTGTTGGTATTGAGAAATGTTTTTATCTCTTCAATCAAGCTTACAAATCTTGTAAGAACTTTACCTTTACTGAGCCAACGTACTTCTGTATGTAGTATAAGATCGGGCTGTTTAACTTCAGAATCTTCTAATAGGGCCTTGAAAAGTCGGTGCTGCAAAGGCGCTACTCTAATATAGTTGATTATTTTTATAACTATTTTCATAACATGTTCAAACAAAAGTACTTTGCCACACAAGGCTTCTTGATGAATAATACAATGGTACGACATAAAATTCGGAAATGATTCATCTTTCTTGCACAGGGTAATAAATCTATTGGTATTACCCACCATCGCAAATGCCCCGTCAGTGGTGATCGCATATAGCTTGTGCAGAGGCATATCTATACTCCATTCACGGTAGGAATTACTCTCTGAAAGGTCTTTTTTCCTACCAATATCCTACTATATAATAGCTTTCTGGTAGGGGAAAAGACCTTTCAGAAAACAATTCCTACGGTGAACAGAATTTATTGATTTGGTATATGTTTTGAATGTGTTGTAGATATCTGCACCTGTTGTTCGTCCTTTCATTGGCAATATTTTCAATAGCTCTTCTTTTGTAGTGAGATCATTAAATACCATTCTTACCATAACTGCCAACTGTGCTTGGTCAGCTATATCTGTTGACTCGTCAAATTGTAATGAGAACCATTCACATATTTCCAAGTCATTCTTTAGCTGAGTTTGCATGTCAGTTGAAATTGCATGTATTCTTCTTGTAATGGTGTTATCTGATAGCTGTAAGTCTTGGATCGCTGACATAATCTCACGCTTATTAGAAAACCCCTCAAACAAGCAATCGGCTCCAGTCAGAAAGGCCTCTTTTAACAACTCCCCATCCAGGAATGGTTTTTTCTTCTTTGCGAGCAAGTGAGACATTTTGAAAGAAGCAATAGTGGCATTTTTATGTTTTACCATGGGTCTTGTGAAAACCAACTGCTGGGCAGTTAGGTTTGATTTTAGTTGATTTAATTTATTTTTTCTTAATTCAGATCTAAGTGGATAGCTAGTTTCAAAAGAGGCGTGATTAGTCTGGAAGTGACATTCAACATTATGTTTTTTTGGCACTGAAATACTACTTCCACACAACAAGCAAACACATTTATCTTTAAAATTGACAAAACAATACAATTCTTCCCAGTCAGTATTAAAATTATATATTCGTTTTCTTTTACTTGATACATTCATTTTTGGATAAAAGTTGAAATATTTTTAAAAAATAAGTATGAAAAACCAATAATATAATGTATGAGTATTTAACTAGACTAGAGCATGAACTACGATGAAATTGTCATGATTGGTTTACACTGCAAAGTAGCTACTAACTCCCGCCAGGCCAGGCTCAAAGGTCAGCCTCACCGCTAAACACACGGCCGGTCAACTGGTCAACGGCCGTGTTAAGTTTCCAACTAAAGGGTGTAGCCAAGGGGGGAAGAGGAGGAGGGTTCAACCCCCCAAGTTGACAAAAAAAAAACTGCTTTATTTATGGTTTTAACAAGACCAAAATAATGACACAAGGAAATATTTAACTACTCAACACCATGTACATTTTTAAAATATATATTTATTCTGTGTTTATTCAGGCATCAAAGCTGGGTAGACCCCTGTCAAGATATTTACAATGGAAAAAGGAAGTATTATCATGGCACTATGAGTGTGGGTAGAATGATGGACGGGGGTAGTTCTTTGAGATTAGGAAAAAGCAAAACCATTCAGCTTGAAACCATTAGAATGATAGTTCCGAGTTAAAGTACACTTTGTAAATTAGCCAGCAAAGAAAGAAGAATGAAAGGGAGGTATTGGAAAGAGGGGGGCTTTCAATCACCAACTTCTTGAGAACAGCATACCTGGAGATAAGCACAAACTTGATTTTTGTTGGAAAAGTGACAGATTAAAACTATTAGTCAAGAACTTTTCAGCTGTAGCCAAAAAGTGGCGGGCAGACGCTAAAGGCTCGGCGGGCGCCATGGCGCCTGCAGGCACAGGGTTGGGGATCCCTGGTCTAAATGTTTTATCTTGTTTGTTGAAACCAGGTTCGAGTGTGGTGGGTCGACGGTCATGTGTCCATGTGCTGGCCCCAGGACCTCTACAAGGTCGGCGAATATGACAGTGATGAGGGAGAGCTGTGGGACGATGCCAGCAGCGACAACTCATGGGAGACAGAATCTGAAGACTGTTTCATCGCAGATGAAATGTGTGTTACCCTTTGATATTAGGAGAGTGACTTCCCTTATTCATGCACAAAATATTGGACACAGCTAAAACTTCAACCTTGCTTTGAATATCCTTTGGCTTTGACTTTGATTCCAGAGTAAAATTCTGAATTGGACACTTATGCAACCTGGCCAAAATTATATTTAAAGTTGAAACACTCATTTATGTTCATTTTTAAAACTGATCTGCAGTTATTTCCATAACAAATTAGTGATGGTGTAAAAAAAATCCAGGGTAGTTAACAAAAATTTTGTGATTACTTAATATATCATTTTATGACATTTTATTTTATAATATTTTAATTATATTCTGAATATAGCATTTTGTAAATTATATTTAACACCTAAATTTACATAGCTACACAAAGTATAATATTTTTATCCATTATTACACTTTTTTTATATTCAAATATTGATTTGGTTTCAGGAATATCTCAGGATAAAGGAAAAAATGTAGAAGATACAAACACAGTTTTTTGCAGTTGTAGTTATTAACATTTTACTACACTATTGATATTAATTTAGTTTGTTGTCATTATTGTTACTGGTTATCAAAAGTGGCATTTTCTCACTGTACGGATATTAGGGATAGACAGAAATTACATTTTTCTGTATGACGGGAACAGGATGGTAAATGATTCAAAATATCGAGATCAGGGCAGGAATTGAAAATTATAAAATGACACTTTAAAATAATTATATAGTGATTTTTAAACCATCCCGCTACTGGCTCAATCTATATTGGAGACAGTCATCTCCTTTGTTCTGTAGAAAACTTGGAGGGGTCTATTTTACTGCCTGTGGTGAGACAAACAAGTTGGGAAGCTCATGAGTCATTGTGCTCTCTCTATCAACAGTTATTTGTTGGGCTCATCAAGCAAGAGGGCTTCAAAGATTTGGAGGACAGCTATATATTATACCTTACCATCTATTGGGGCTTAGAAATGAGGGGGGAGGAAGCAGCTTGCCAAGTTGAACTATTTATGAGCAAGCAAGCAAAGAGTAGATATTACAAGGGTATTAAACACAAACCCTTTAAACGGTATCCATTCAATATAACATTAAAGGAGCTTTAAACAAAGAGAAGTTTCAACGGATTTTAAATTAAGAGAATATTTAAGGGGTAACAAACCTAGGGAACATTTAAGGTGTTTCACCCTAGATAACCTTTAAGGGGTATTAGGCCTAAAGGATATTTAAGGTGTTTCAAACCTAGGTAGCCTTTAAGAGATGTTAAAATATAAAACATTTAAGATTTAAGAGTTTTCAAAACTAAAGGACATTTAAGAAGAGAGAGAGAAAAAAAATTTTACTCCCAATAAGTTAGATATAAAACACAATTTTAGAAAAGGATTAACCAATTAAAAAATAATGTATTAAAATTAATTATTTGATTTATATTATTCAATATTTTTTCAAAATTTTGCTATTTGTTTCAATAAAAAAAATTCTATTTGTACACCCCTATCTATATTATTATGTTTTATGATAGCATATTATTTGAATTATATCTAATGTCAAAGCTTTTACAAGTATTGCCATATTAGTTTTTTTTAAATATGTATTTTTAATCTAGAACTATTCCAAAGTGTCAGTTTTATAATTTCTCGTTCCCACCCTGATCTCGGTAATTTGACTAACTTCTCGTCCCATTCCCGTCCAGATATAAAAATTTCGTTCCCGTCCATCCCTAGAAGAATCCAATGCACAAAGGTGACTTCTTTCTTTCTTCTATAGCAGGAATAGTCAAACAAATTTGAATAAAACTTGAGTATTATTTCAGCATTGTTGCGTTTATCAAAGCGAAGAGAGAATAAACTTTACGCCAACATTAAGTTATTCATTTTTGATCGCTTACAAAGGTTTAACCGAAGCTCCTTCCTCCCCCCTTCATTTCCACACCCCAAAGAAGAGGGTAGAATAGAATATATATTTATGTATCCTCTAAATCTTTCTCAAGCATTCTCGCTCGTTGAACCCAACAAATAACTGTTGATAGACAGAGAACCATGAGTCACACCCCTCCCAACTTGTTTCTTCCCCTCAATACCCCCACTACCTCCTCTCAAGTTTGCTACAGTTCTAAGAAGTACTGTATATGAAATAAATTAACAATGATGAGTCAAAAGTAACTGCTAGAATACAGATTATGCTTTTCTTCCCTCCACATTTTTTTTCGAGAAATAGCCAATCCCTCTTGGCTTATGGGAATTGTTAAATTCCTGACCCTTTCCTGAGCGTTAAGGATCCTGTACACCCCCCAACGAATCTATGTAAGTTTTAATAACTATTGCAACTGTCAACTATTTCCTACTTACTGTATTCTTGCTATAGTTTGTGATGATTGAGATAATGGTGACACTGTGGCTCATTTAACTGTTAAGTAAAACAAGGTCTAGCTTTTTTTTCTGAACAAAGTGCTTGTACCAATTTTCACTTATTTATTCTCTAGCTGCATCGATGAAGAAAATGAGGAGACACTAAAGCCCAAGTTGGCTGCAAACATCGAGAAGGCACGTATTGCAATGTCTCGATTGGAGGAGATCTTTACTCAAAATCCTTCGTTGCAGACCACCGGTGTAATGAGACAGTTGTTGGATGTTTACAAAGACTGCAGGTATAGGTGGCTCAATATAATAGCTGTTATCATCCCCTTGGTTTTATTATTTTTGTGTTTGTCACAATTTGTTTGAATTTTGAGTGAACAAAATATTATGAACATATAGTCTGATATGCCGATGACAACGAGATTGGGTTTCATAAATGTGTTTTTCCTAAATGGTTTTTACTCTCCCTTTACACAAAACGGGTATATTTTCTCTAAATTATACCTACTCATTCTAACCACATTCATTATTACTGTTTCCAGCTTTTGTCCTGGGTAAATTTTTTATTCAAGCCATATATTTTCCACTACCGGTTTGCTAGGCCTGTCGTAGTTTCATATGCCTTATAATCTAACTTAAGACTAGGACAAGCACAACATCCTGTCCTCTGCCGTTAATTCATCACTGTGAAAGGGTAAACCCACATTTCACTAATGATAAATTTTTCGGCCATTCCAGGAATCAAACTTTGGTCCCTTAGCTCAGTAGACAGACATGCTACTGACCGAGTTAAGGTGTCGGATCCTTACCACATTATTATAATTAAATACAAATATCATTGATGGCTAGTAAGACACCATGCTAAGATAATGATGGCAAGATCCCATCTACACTTATGAAAATTTAGGTAGTTTTATATTGATATTTTTACTGAGGGACAGGAAACAAGTCAAAATACTAAAATCGGGACAGAAACGAGAAATTATAAAAATGACGTTTTAGAATAATTTGAGGTAGGGATGTAGAATATAAAAAAGTATCAAGAACAAGACGAGAAAACATCCTTTAAAAGTACAAAAATATAAATTTTATTATGTTTATTAAAGTAAATAAAAGAGAGTTCCTCTTGAGATATAACTAATACACATTTAAAATGAAATTAATAAAACAGTGATATGTAGATACGATGAACACCATTTATAATTTAATTTTGTAGTTTAACAGCTTATATTGTAAAAGTTTGATTTTGAAAAACAATATTTATAACCAAAACATTTATTAATGAAGGCTGTTTTTGGAGGGGAAATTCAGCCTACCTTTGGATTACTATGGTATTAGTGGAAATAATAAATTCCCAATTTGGTTTTTTAATTTCTTAGGGCCATTATTGGCTTCTTTTTTTTAATTTATCAAATTTTTGAGATTCATTTTTTAACTGTCGAGATGAGATCGAGATTTTGTTTTTCTTGAATTATTGAGATATTTTCGAGTCTTGCACGTCCCTAATTTTAGGTTAAAAATATACATTGATTTTTAAACTAATATAATAAGATTTTTAAAATCTCTAATATTATTAAATGTAAAATAAACATTAAATGCTAAAATAACATAATAATATAGACAGGGGTGTGCGAAAAACTTTTTTTATTGAACAAATAACAAAATTTTGCACGAATATTGAATAGTACAAATCAAATAGTTATCTTTATTAAATATTTTATGAATATTATTATTAGTTAATTTTTGCGTATAACCCGAACGGGTAGTAAGACGCGGTGCTAATAATAATATTAGTTAATTTCAATTGAAAATGGTGGTTGAGATTTAATTATTTGTATAATATAAAAAAATACTACAAAACATTAGAGCTGGGCCGATCAGCTATTTTGCCGATTAGTCCGATGCCGATCATTTGTTGCCGATCAGGCCGATCACCGATGCCGATTATTTTTGTTTTCAATTTTAATAAGTGTATAAAGTAAAATGACCCTTAAAGCAAAAAAAAAGTTACTTTTACTAGTTTTATAATGTCCAATATAGTTTTGTTTTAGTAACATTTAAATAGAAACTTTTAAAATGTAAAGGTTGTTTAATTATTATTTTATATTGTTATTGTTAGGACAAGTGAACCTGTCATTTAACAAAAACAAATCACATTAATAAATAGCAAATATACCGGTACATGTTGGATAATTAAAATATGATTTCACATTTATGATTAAATAGGCCTACTGACCCTTTCATTAGACAAAGACAAATCATAATCAGCAAATTTAAATTTAATTTTAATGATAAAAAATAATCAAGGCACACATATTTTTGCACACAAGGAGAATAGGCCTACATCTATTTTGTTTTTAGATGAAATAGGAATTTTTACATCCAATGTCTATTAAAATATGGCTCAATACTAAACAATTTTTAACAATCGTAAATCGTAATTTTTGTGAATTGTGATTTAGATATATCATAACATAGGTTTTTGTGATTCTACAAAGCATTCCATCATAATTTAACTACTAAATATTAATATCGTATAGAAATAAGTGGTTTCTTAAAAAAAAGTATAATAAAAAGGCATCACCATTTTTAAATAGCAATCCAATCTTTTTATTAACAATTTAAATAATCTTAATGAAAAATAACATTGTTTTAACTACATTTAAATAAAAACTACCTTTAGAAAATCGAATGAATGGTGAACGGGTCAAAATGAACAGATCATTGAACTGAACCAGATACAATGAATCATTCATTTAAAAGAACGATTTTGCCCATCTTTACTTCAATATGATAAAATAAATAATAAATAACATAATATGCAACGAAAGTTATTTTTCGTGGTTTTTTTTTAAGAAATACTTTAAAACTTATTTTAATTTACTATTAAAGAAAATGTAAAATTTAAATATTAATATATATTAATTAAATTCATATTGAAATATGAGCGAAACAAATTCCCTGCCAGTGAAAAGTGTTGTACTTGCATTAAAAGAAAAACAGTTTCCATTTAAAACAAAATGTGCGCATGTGCGAGATTATTACGTCCGATGTTTCATTTTTTGGGCATCTTTAACAAATCGAAATAAAAACACCCATCTGCTAATATTTTATTTTATGATTATTAGATTTGTTACTTGTGAGTATTTTTATTTCTAATAACGTGCATAAATTGGAAAAAGACCTATGGTAAATATATTTATTTTGATATATTTTGTTTGGAATGTTGGATATGCTGTTTATTTCAAACCTAAGTCGCTAAGAACAAGCTAATTATTCAAAGATCACATACGAGAGAGCAGAGATAAAATATTATTTTTTAGGACTTAAAATATACCCACACATTTTGAATAATCGGCATAAATAATCGGAGATTCAAACACCGATCATCGGAATCGCCGGTTATGCGATAATTGGCTGATGATCGGATTAATAATCGGCATCGGCCCAGCCCTACAAAACATAATGTTGAAATTGCAAAGTGTTATCTAGTTTTGAAACCCCTTAAATGTTACTAAAATAACCTAAGCTTGACCTGATGAAGAACCAAATTTCATTGTAAGTCTATTAATAACAATGATATATTTCTCCTACTTTTTGCTTGATCCATTTTCATTAAAAACATGATAAAAATTAATAAATAATTAATATCTTGTTAATATAATAAATACATTTTAAGTTAATATATTTTGAAAACATAATTAAGAAGTTTAATTCTTGTATTAATTTTACTATATTTAATTCAGTAACATTTTAAAGATAAAAAATGTTAAGCCAAAATTATTTTTTTTATAATCTAATCAAAAAGGAAGAAATATTTTTCAATGTTAGTAATGTTATTTGAGCTAAAGCTTCCCTTTAAATGTCATCTAAATTTGATACCCTTTAAATATTCTTCAGGCTAGAAACTTCTCAATTATTCTCTATTTTCGACACCTCTTGAGTATTGTAACGTTCTAAAACCTCATAAAATATTCTCTAGTTTTGAAACCCCTACAATATTCTATAAATTTGGAACCCCACTAATGTTATCCAGGATTGACACCCTTTAAAGGTATTTAGGTTTTAAACTAGGGCTAGGTAGATCAACTATTTTTCCATACATACCATGCCAATCATTTGTTGCTGATTAGGCCAATCATTTGGTTTACTTTCTTTTAAATGTTTAAAAGATAATATTCATCAGTGGTATTAAAAACAAGTGTTAACATGTGTCATTCTTATTTTGTTCACTTTAGGTTTGTTTATACAAGATTACATTGAAACTTTAAATTAATTTAAATATAATTCACTTTATCATTGAATCTAACACATTCAAAATATAAATATTTTAAGTTAAATTGACTCCCCCTTTTTCATATTTAAATTTGTGATAGTTTTATATAGAAATTAATTTTGAAACATATCCATAGAATATTATGGAAAATATATTGGTTTTAGAATAAAATACATATATATTTATATATTTATATTATTAGTTAAATTAAATGGAATTTAAATAAGCATAGTTAATTTTAAAATAATATTTAAAGTATCAACTGATACATAAATTTGAGTATTGAAGCGAAAAACAGTCCTGAATCCATGACACAGTTTTGGAACCTCTGATAGTTCTTTAGTTTTAGCTTCTCTTTAATCTTCCCCAGTTGTAGTTTCCCTTGAATCTTCCCCAGATATAGTTTTCCTTGAATCTTCCCCAGATATAGTTTCCCTTGAATCTTCCCCAGATATAGTTTCCCTTGAATCTTTCTCAGATATAGTTTCCCTTGAATCTTTCCCAGATATAGTTACTCTTGAATCTTCCCCAGATATAGTTACTCTTGAATCTTCCCCAGATATAGTTTCCCTTGAATCTTTCCCAGATATAGTTTTCCTTGAATCTTCCCCAGATATAGTTTCCCTTGAATCTTCCCCAGATATAGTTTCCCTTGAATCTTTCCCAGATATAGTTTTCCTTGAATCTTCCCCAGATATAGTTTCCCTTGAATCTTCCCCAGATATAGTTTCCCTTGAATCTTCCCCAGATATAGTTTCCCTTGAATCTTCCCCAGATATAGTTTCCCTTGAATCTTTTCCAGTTATAGTTTCCCTTGAATCTTTCCCAGTTATAGCTTTCATTTAATCTTTCTCGGTTGTAGTTACCCTTGAATCATCCCCAGTTGTAGTTTCCCTTGAATCTCTCCCAGTTGTAGTTACTCTTGAATCTCTCCCAGTTGTAGTTTCCCTTGAATCATCCCCAGTTTTAATTTATCTTTAATCTTACTCACTTCCTTTGAATCTTCACCACTTTTAGTTCCCCTTGAATCTTACTTCCATTGAATCTTTCTCAGTTTTAGCTTCCCTTGAATCTTACACGTTTTAAACTTCCCTTGAATCTTTCTCAGTTTTAGCTTCCATTGAATCTTTCTCAGTTTAAGCTTCCCTTGAATCTTTCTCAGTTTTAGCTTCCCTTGAATCTTCCACAGTTTAAGCTTCCCTTGAATCCTCCACAGTTTTAGCTTCCCTTGAATCTTCCACAGTTTAAGCTTCCATTGAATCTTTCTCAGTTTTAGCTTCCCTTGAATCTTTCACAGTTTAAGCTTCCATTGAATCTTTCTCAGTTTTAGCTTCCCTTGAATCTCTCCCAGTTGTATTTTCCCTTGAATCTCTCCCAGTTGTATTTTCCCTTGAATCTCTCCCAGTTGTATTTTCCCTTGAATCTCTCCCAGTTGTATTTTCCCTTGAATCTCTCCCAGTTGTATTTTCCCTTGAATCTCTCCCAGTTTTAGTTTCCCTGGAATCTCTCCCATTTTCAGCTTCCCTTGAATATTCCTCTCATTGTTTATTGTGTTTGCTGGTTAACCTTGCAAAGACAACCGAGACCGACCTCTCCTCTGCCATACTTTTTGTCTCTCACTCGAACATGAGAGTACACTAGGGGCTTCCCCTTCCTACCCCCTCTTAGCAACAGAACAAAGAACTAGGTTGTCTGCCAGGAACTTAGCAAATATGAGTCACCAGTACCTGCTGTTTATGGTGAGTGGCCCAACACGCTAACAAAAAATCCCGGTAAACCAGATGCCATAATCGGCCAATTATTGGACTTGGGATAGGCATCAGCCCAGCCCTATTTTAAATCCCTTAGTGTTCATTAGGTTTAATGCCCCTTAAATGTTCTCTAGGTTTGAAACTTCTTAAAGTCTCTTTAGTTCTAACAACTCTTAAATATTGTTTGTTTGACATTCCTTTAAACCAAGCCCTGTCTTAAGCTTCAAACTCATAAATGGTTAACTTTGTCAATCTACTTCCTCTCTCCTCCTCATCATTTCCACGCACCAAAAGAATATCTCTCTATTTGTCTCTAAATCTTTATAGAGCTCTCTTGCCTACTGTACCTAACAAATAACTGTTGATAGACAGAGTACAAGAATCACACCTCCCAACTTGTTTATCTCTGCACAGGTGTTAAAATACCCCCTTTATGCTAAGCTTGCTACAGAACAAAAAAGTCCACAAAAGAGATTAATACTGATTGATTTATGAGTAGCAGTACCTTATGAAACATCAAGCACATATTGTCTACTGCCCTAAACTTTACAGGAAAATAGCTGATCCTGCCCAACTTAAGGGACGGGATGAATTCCCAATCTTTTCCTGAGTATTCAAGATCTGGTCCATCCCTAATACCAACATAGTTTACTATAAATTACAAACCTCTTCTTTAACCAACATCTATATGAATTGAAACTTGGAACTGGCCAAAAATACGGTATGATTAAAATGTTATGGTCTTTTAAGAACCTGAAAATTCAAAATGGTCAAGAGATTATTGCTAGCTGGGCAGGAATAGTAATTGTTTTTAATTTATACAAATTTATTGTGAAATTATTCATATGTAACTCTTTTATGCTTAATCATAGCTAAAGATGGACCGCTTGAATCGCCATACTACTTGAAGCCATTAAAAGATTTAATAATTAATCAGATTTACCTTTTCAAAATTTACTCTCCCAACACTTTGCTTAGACAAACATCATAAGAATGTTAATTTATCAACTATCAATACCTGTTACTGAATGTGAACCCACATTATAAAAAAAATTGAGATAACATTTGTAGAGCAACTTAATAAATAATATAATTATTCATGGAAAAGGTATAGGAGAGAGGGATAAGATTACATTATAAAGAAAAATACAAATTTTTCTTAGGGCTGGGTTGATGCCTGATCATCAGCCGACTCTGGCACAATCAGCTAAACTGATAATCAGACCGATCTTGTGTTAACATGCTGCACACCACACAGCAGGTATTGGTGAACCTTTATTAAGCTCCTGGTGGACAGCCTTTTCCCTTGTTCTGTTGCTAGGAGGATGAGGGTGTACTCTAAGAAAACAGTTACTGTTCTTTCCAGTCAAAAAACGATTAAAATAACCAGTGAAAACCTGGAAAGTGGACTGTATTCGAAATAAAAGTGTGGTAGAAATTGCTTACCTCGTCCAAATGAGGTTCGCTGACAATGGAGGCCTACCTTGTGGGTTGGAGTAGGTAGGAATAGGAAACAAGGCGTTAATTCTTCGGCATCTCTCGAACTTTTGTTGTGATTGTGGATCCAAGAGGCCACTTTAGGGCTTGAAACACCGACTCACACGTGAACACCGATTTATGAAGCAAATGATGTACCCATTATGGCAGACACCCAACGCGTACAGAATCCTACGCTGAACTGACTCTCCAAAGAACAAACTACCTTCCTTCCCCCTTCCCTTCAACTCGCAAAAATAGAGGGAAACCCTCAAAAACGGCGGGAAAAGTCGAAGAACAACTAACAAATACAAAACCAATAAAAATAAGGAACTATATCAAAATAAACTAGGTTAAACAAATTATTACACAAAAGCTATTTTACAATATTAAATATATACAGTTCAGAGACTGAACAGTTACTTCTTCCATTAACAAGGGGATGGGACATGCAGGAGGGGAGGTATGTGTTTGAGTGAGAGAGAAGTAGTATAGTGGAGGGGAGGTCATTTATCTTGTTGAGGTCAACCAGCAAAAAAATGTCTGAACCATGAGAGGCATTTTTAAGGGAAGCTAAAACTGATAAGAGATGAAAGGAAAGTGCTAACTGAGGAAGATTCAAGGGAAGCTAACACTGGTAGTCATGTAAGAGAAGTTAAAACTGAGTAAGATTCAAGGGAAGTTAAAACTTAGGAAGATTCAAGGGAAGATAAACCTGGAGAAGATTCAAGGGAAGCTAACACTGGAGAAGATTCAAAGGAAGCTAAAACTGATAAAGGTGTAAGGGAAGTTAAAACTGAGGAAGATTCAAGGGAAGCTAAAACTGGAGAAGATTCAAGGGAAGCCAACACTGGAGAAGATTCAAAGGAAGCTAAAACTGATAAAGGTGTAAGGGAAGTTAAAACTGAGGAAGATTCAAGGGAAGCTAAAACTGGAGAAGATTCAAGGGAAGCTAACACTGGAGAAGATTCAAGGGAAGCTAAAACTGATAAAGGTGTAAGGGAAGTTAAAACTGAGGAAGATTCAAGGGAAGCTAAAACTGGAGAAGATTCAAGGGAAGCTAACACTGGAGAAGATTCAAGGGAAGCTAACACTGGAGAAGATTCAAGGGAAGCTAACACTGGAGAAGATTCAAGGGAAGCTAAAACTTAAGAAACTGTGTCATGGATTCATGACTTTTCTTCATTCCAATATTTAAATGTATTTATTAGTTAATACTTAAAACTATATTTTCAAATTAATTATGCTTATCTAAATTCCATTAAATTTAATGAACTTTTTTTTTCTATTTTTATTCTAAAAACTAATTTATTTTCTATCATATTCTATGCATAGATTTCAAAATAAAATTTCAATATAAAATTATCACAAATTTAACTATGAAAAAGGGGGAGTAAATTGACTTGAACTTATTTTCTTTTAAATTAGTAGTGGCAATACATTCAAAATAAGGTTTTTCTTATAGTAATTAATAAAATAGTCTCTTTATTTGTTCTGACTACATACTGTCATCACTACAAACAATATTGGCGTTCCTGTTGAACTTTGTGGTAGATTTCTTATCCAAGTTTATGTTTTGTAGATATTTGGATAAACTGATGGGGACATCATTTTTCCATGAGAGCCATTTCCAGGGCTTGCTGGAGCGAGTTAGAGAAAGGGGCAGGGCAAATGTGGCCCAAAGAGTGGCTGACCAGGTAAGCTTACAGAAACTCAGCTTTTTTAAATTTAATGTGAAGTCGAATAACCACTATCATATATATTCTATTTGTTAATCTAACTTTAGCTCTATAAGGAAAACCTCTTTTCGCTTTATGACTTTATAAATCAAATATAATGCAGTTATAAAATGTATCATTATTTTAAAAAATTAGCAATTCTATGCTGACAAATAATGTTTTATTACATATAGCTAAATGGTTTTCAAGTGAGGTTTGTTTTTTATTTAGTTAAGTTGAATATAATTGATGTTTAAAATCAAAATCAAAGTTTTTAAAGTTTTGCACATCACTAAAGATAAAATATCTTTATTCTTCTTCAAAGTTGGATCACAAACTTTGTGCCGCTAATTTACCGGCACATCCTTCCACCTCGCACAACGCGTGACTGGACTCATACCATCCTAAAATCCAGACTTGTTTGTTCCTTCTCTGTTTGAACAATGACATAACACAGCAAAATGGGTTTCAGGCTGAGTGGAAATATGTCAGCTTGATAGTAAAATATGTTCTGTTACTGTCCAAGAAATTCATTAAATTGAATTTTTACACTCCATAACTATCACTATATTTATAAAATAAGACCAATCCACTTGTTAAAACAACAATGTAAGATGACTTTAAATATTTTAATGGTTTAGTTTAATGGCATACAATAGAATAGCCAGATAGATACAACCAAACAATTGTGTACCATTATCATTCGATGTAATATTAGGCACAGGATAACCTTTATGTATTTGATGGTTTTTACCTCGCACACCACACAACCAAACCCTTACCATTCTCATAACCAGACTTGACCCACCCTCACTTCTCGTCTTTGTTGTGCCAAAGTGCCTCTTCCGGAACATACAATAATCACAGGTGTGACATGGTACACTTTTTAATCCATTTGGTTCATTTAAAAAAAAAACTTTATCAGAACTGTAATAATAAAAGTCCATCTTACCTGTGTGGGGGTTTCACTGGTCTTGACAATCTAGTAGAACACATAATCAATAGGGGTGGAAGCTTGGGAAAATGTTGGGAATTTGTCCAATCTTGAAGGTGAAAGTAGGTTGGATGGGATTGTGTCTTTCCTGTCAAGAATTACTTTCCCATTTGCTTCTTTCACTGTAACAAGTCAAGCTTATGGAGAGTGGGGGTATTTTACTGTTTGTAGTGAGATTGACTTACTCTGGTCACTTATCAACAGTTATTTGCTATGTTGAGTGAGTGAGAGAGCTTGAAACTTTTAGAGAAGGACCATTAATAATATACTATACTCTACTCTACAATCTTTTAAGGCTTGGGGTGTTACCGTTGAGGAGTGTCAATTCTAGAGAACATTCAAGGGGCTTAAACAACATGACATAAGTTCTAAAGGTGTTCTAAGCTAGATAACTTTTAGGCGTTTAAACTAGATAACATTAAAGGGGTTTAAAACAATGACACATAGGGAAATTAAATAAGTATCTTAAAATACATATTAATTGTTTCAACACTAATAATCTAATACAGCCTGTTAAACAGAGAAGATTTTACGGTTTTGAAACTACTCAGTTTTGATTAAATCAACCTGTCAAGGACAGGCTTAAAAACTGGTAACATAATAATATTCAAGGGGTTTCAAACCTAGAGAACATTTAAGAAGGTAAAACTGTTTTGTTTTATTTTTTGCACTCCTCCAATAGTTAAATAAAAATATAATTTTCAAAAGAAATAAACTAATTAAATAATTGTCATCAAAATTGTAATAAACATATAATCTACTCAACATTTGTTAAAAAATTTCAAAAGTGTCCAGCGACCTTGAAACAGGGAAAAATTCGGGTGATTTACTTGGTCAAGGAATTTTATCAAATTTCTGGAATTTTCACATATTCACTAGAAAAATACAATAGTCAAAATTTACAATTTACAGTAGTCAAAATAAAAAATTTGTCTTATAAGTCTCTTTTAACACAGTTATCCATGTTGGGCATACTTACCTTAATTCTCAAGGTCAACATGATGAGTTTGTTGCTAATCTTTCCACCCCTCTACAGCACTGCCTTTTAGCCACAGTTGAGTAATGGTTATACGCATGCTTGAGAATTTGATTATGTTATAGGAAGAAGAAACTAATTAATAATGTGTCTCACAACAATTTTAAACTGAATTGTGTAAAGATTCTTTTAATGTCTCAATGATTTCACTTAAATTTAACTTCAATCTCTCCATCCAATATACCATTGCTTAAAGCTGTAATACTTTAACCTCTTCATGCAGTGATGCAATTTAAGAATGTATATGTGTCTAAAAATATTATTACATCAAGTTGCGCTCTTAATAAAATAATGTTTGTAACATACTGGCAAGTTGAAATTGCCTCTGGAAAACCTGGAAAAGTCAGAAAATTTTAAAATAGGTTTGGCTGGACACCTGATTTTGCTATTTGATTTGATAACTGCACACACCCATATATATTATGATATTATAGTATTTTATTACTTATATTACATTTAATAATGTCAAACCTTTTTCAATTAGTCTTACCATATTATTTTAAAAATTAATATAAAATTTTAAATCCAAAATTATTCTAAAGCATTTTTAATATTTATATTACTTTTAATAATGTCAAAGCTTTTACAATAGTCTTTCCATATTATTTTAAAATTAAATATACATTTTTAATCTAAATTATTCTAAAGGTAATTTTTTTTTCCTTTTTGATACTGATATTTTGACTCATTTCCCGTCCTGTTCCTGTCTGCAGTAAAAATGTCAGTCCTACTCGTCCCTAATAATCACTATATCCTGTTCTTCAAACTTGCACTGCTGCTGACACCTTCCCCAGGCATAGAGTAAGCTAAGAGGTGACTGTGTAAAGGCCTTTAACAATACTACTTAAAAAATAGCTTAACTCAGTAAAACAACACTTGAACATACTTTTATTAAAACTATAAATTTAATTAAGGGTATGTAAGTACTCGAAAACTCAAATTTTAGTCAAATTCTGCTAGTTCAAACTTGGCTCGTAGATTTTTTACAAAACTTAAAAAGATTTGAATACTCAGAACTTACAATTTTATTTTTATCACAAATATTCCAAATTTAATTAATCGTATTCAAATGTCAGATATTATTTTATGGGAAATAGAACCCTTCACTATTTTCTTTTGTCTAATTTATAAAATGTAACTTTTACTACTAAATTAAATTTATTTAAAGATCCGAATTTGTGAGATCATAATTATTTTTTTCACATAAAAACTTCATTCTTAAAAATCTATGTTTGTGCTTATGGTTTATGCATGGATCTACTAAAAAAGTTCAACTTGAAATATTTCTAGTACAAATACAGCTCTATATTACTCAAACTAAAAAAAAACTACAAGTTTTCATTTAAAATCACTTCAAAATTTACTCATAGTGAAAAATGCCTACTCACACACCTATAAATTTAATATCCATACAAAAATACAATATTCCTGTATGCACCACACATTTTGGCATCCAAGTTAATACCAATTTGATAAGGTTATTTGGAATAGATCACTAGGCTAAATTAAAAGTTAAAATTAAGATTATCTTAGTGATAACTGGAGTAGAAATTATTTGGATAAAACATTTAAAAAAACACAAACATATTTTACACATTTTTAAGGACAAGCTTTCACTGTCACAGACAGCTTATTCAGATCAAGAGCATAAATCTACTTTTGACTTTTTTTTCTATTCTTTTCCCCTTTTTAGGTCTATTCTTACCACCTGTTTAGGTCTCTTGAACTTCAGGTGTCTTTGACGGTGAAAGCTTGTCCTTAAAATGTGTTTTTTTGTGTTTTATCAAAACCATTTTAATTCCAGCATCGCTAAGATAATTCTACCTCCTAATTTAAACTATCATTTTGATAAATAAATTATATTTTTCAAACCTTTAGACTTTAAAATCTCCAAACACATTTTGCTGAAGTGCATTTTGTCTCGACATGTGATCTTTAAATCCTTAAGACAATTCAAGAGTGTTTAAAAAAAAAAAAACTTTATTGACTCGAAAATAGGCAACACTTTTTTTTTCCAAAAATATTGTTTATAAAACCCTGGTGCAGCTTTTAATCACAATCTTAGATAGCAAATGTTGTACCTGCATATAGTTATATCAATATATATCGAAATAGTTTATTATTTCCGCAACAGATATTCACTGCTTCAAAAACTTTATTTAAAAATAGATTAATCTCGACTCTAATAAAAAAATTGGGTCAATTTGATATTGACTTGGTCTGATTTAAAGCTCTTATATTACTTACTAGAGGCTTAGCCCAACTTAATAGTTAGAACCATATGATTAAATTGACTGAATGTACTATAATAATAAAAAAAACTAAAAAAAATGTGCTTACAATTTTTGTTATATAATATTTGAATTGGAGATTTGAGCATTCTAATTTTGGCCTTGTTTAGACATGAAAATAGTTTCAGTAATTAAGTGGTATGTGTTCAGGTGTGCCGATTGTTCCACCACTCAGATGTGTCGGTTGAGGAAGGGGAAGATGTCAACTTAGGAAAGTGTCTCTCCTTGACTGACGCTGTTACTATTCCTGTGGAGGACTCTGGCATATTTTCGGCCGCAGCCTCTAACAAGGATAGCAGTGGCAGTAGCGGAAATGAGTCCTTCATGTCAGGGGAGTTCCTGCTTAGCGAGAATCTCGTCAACCTAGAGCGTAAAGTGGCTGCTGCATCAGCCAACCACAAGAAGCTCAGTGACGTTGGGGCCAATGACAGTGCCATAAAGCAGATTGTCAAGAAAACTAGTAGTGACAATATTTTAAAGATTGGACAGAAAAATTTGAACCGTTGCGACAATGTTTTGCAGGTGGAGCACAATTACTCTGTTGTGAAACTCAATGGTCATGTGGGGGAAACTCCTGCTATCATGGTTACACCAAAAAACAAAGCAACATCATCAAAGACAGACTGTCTAGGAACATCTATTGATAGCTCAGTGATTAACACGCCTATTACTCCAAGTTCAGTGTCTAATTCTCATGTTTGCGTCAAGCTGTGCTCTCTGATTAAAGCACAGCTGGTGAAAGCACACAGTGAGGTGACACGTAGGTTTGGTGGTAACCAGGGTCAGATGACCCTGAGCGATGCATTCAACACTCATTCACCTGTCGACGTAGAAGATAGTATACAGGAGGACACCAGTAAAGAGGGACAAATCTCGGATACATCTTCGGTCACCTTAGCTGTCGAAGAGAGCAGTTTAGCAACTGGTGAGGACTTTAATCTTCCATTCCATGAGATAGTGAAGGATGGTCTCAAAGACATGCTGAATGCGTTTGTGCGTCTCAAGTCGAGTGCGGTGCCTTGCCCTAATATTACTGGGCTGCCCGTGAGGGAAGATGAGGGAAAATCTAAGAATGTCGAAGAAATGGAGGTTCCATCTACCACCATTGGGGAGGAGGGTGCCACTGCAGTTCCAGAAGGAGAATTTGGAGAAGGTGAGTTTATTTCTCTATGTTTCATACCAAACATAAATATGTCAAGCATTTAAAAATTTATATTTTATGTTCTTGCGGCTTGCCAATAGTGTTCTTATTTAATGTTGAATTTCCTTCTTGAAGCTTTAGCTTACAAATAGGGATGAATAGAAAATACATTTTAATGCGGGGCGGGTACGAGACAGGAAATGAGTTTAAATATCGGTATCTAGACAGAAATGAGAAATTATAAAAATGCTTTAGAATAATTTTAGATGAAATAAATATATTTTAGTGCTGTGCAGGAATGACATTTTGACTTCGGGAAATTTTCGGATGGGAAATAACGATTTCTCGCGGGAAACGGGGAAGAAAATTAAAATAATTTTCCTCTTTATAATTTAAGTCTAAACTTAGCTTTCCCATTCATTTCAATTAAATAATTAAAGTAATCAGATATTTTAAATTAAGTTTAATTTAGTGGTAGATGTCAACAATATGGACAAAACCTCCGATTTGGTTGCAGTTATTGGTATGGCCAATAGATTTACCTTCTATAAACTTGTGGGGGAAAAATGTACACCTACAATTTTCTATTTATTTTTAAATTGTAAGTTTTCCAATTAAAAACTAAATATTTTGTCCATCAAGTGTTGAGTAAGATTTTTGATATAATGTAAATTAAATAACTAGGCCTATATTAATAGTGTATTTTTGATCAAACATATTTGATTTTAATATAAATAGGTACATTCCAAACATAAATTTTAAGAATTAATAGCCGGAGCTATTATTTATGCTTGTTAGTAGGGAATTACTCCATGCGTTATCCGATGGCTCGTGGTATTAACCCTTTGAGTGCCAAGAGAAATGACAATAAAATGTGCTAAAAGTGCCAAGCTATTTTCCTGAAAAATGCAGGAGTTTGTTTAAATTTTAATAACTCATTAGTCTTTGAATTTCTTGCACTCAAATTTTTACATAAACTAGCTAACATGCTTGCCAATCCGATGATATAATTATACATATACTTTTTTAATTTTTAAATATAATAAAAAAATCACTAGCCAAGATATTTAAAAAAAAAAATTATTGTTTTATTTAACATTAATTTTTAAGCATTGAAAATTTAAATAGCTTGAAATAGAATAAATCACTGAAAAGAACATAAAAAACTGAGTAAATGACAAAATTTACAAAAAAAACTAACTTTAGATTTTACGCTAAAATTGGATTATGCATAGCAGCTGTTTCAGTGACCATCAACTGTAGCAGGGTTATAGTAAAATAAAGTCTAAAATAAATAATTGGGTTGTAATCAAAAGGGGGACGGACGGTAAGGGGACTTCAAACCTGGTACTTTTGCATAAATATGAAGAGGTTGGGGTGGATTATCCTGATCTTCAAGATTTATTTCATCCCTTTAGAAATAACTAGTATTCATACTCGTGTTATCAATGACAGACAGCTGTCACTCCTACTTGTTCCGATCTTTCACTTTCATTAGAATAAAATTCCTGTTCAGTTTCATTATTTACAAATTCAGAATCACAAACAAATTGATCACTCTGGGTTGAGCTGTCAATAAATATTGTAAGTATTTCTGTGTATCGAATCACAGCTTTCCTCTTAGTAGCCATGTTTACAAACAAGGCCAAAGATAAAACTTATAAAGTAAAAAGTTATAACATAATTTTCAGGTTCGATATATCGCAAAGACAAATAAAAGTAGCTTGAACATACGAGAATGCAGTGGAAATAAAATCTACCCTATCTGTTGACTCAATACTAAACTAAGAGCTCGAAAACATGGGATCGCTGTGAGCGACGCTGGCAAGTTTAGCAGATATTTTGTGCATCGCTCTGAGCGACGTTGGCACTCAAAGGGTTAATATAATCACATACTTGTAGCCGACGATTTCCGCACGTCCATCATAGACTCTACCTTAAAATATGAGTGAAGAATGACCCAGGGCACGAGACGAATCCTGGATAGCTCAGTGGTTAGAGCATTGGTGTACTAAGCCAGAGGTCCCGGGTTCGATTCCCGTGTCCATGTGTCATTTTTCAATTTTCAGAATAAATTTTAAGATTGACTAAAATAGTTTTTAAATAAAAAACTCATGGCATGAATTTTAATAAATACTTACACAGTAAAACATCAGAATATTCCAACTAACCTGAATAAATACAAGTGAGCCACATAAAAACATTTCTTGGCCGAGCCAGTGTGCACGGTTACTAAAGCTCTCACAAAAAAGTGTTGTTGCACTCCAAAAATATTAGCTTATCCAACACTTATTATCGATGGTATAAAAGCAAATGGATGCCAATTGCCATTACAAACAATAATATTCATATATGTGTCTTTATGCAAATAAGTGTATTGACGGTGTATTTCGTGGAGAATTTTGATATTTAGAAGCCACTTTTATCATTATTTTGCACTAAAAATATGTTTTCCTGGCTAAATCTATTCAGAGATAGATATTTCCCTCAATTATATCAAGTGTGGTATTTAATGGCGCTCAATTATTTTGTAAGGAGTTATTAATAATATTTTTAATGAAAATTAAATACAATTATGACTTTCTATGATCGATCCTTAGCTGTATTTTTTTTCCCTGAAAAATCCCAGGACATATTTTTTTCCACTCTCATTTCGGGAACAACCATTTTCTTGAATTTTTTTCGATGTTCGTGATCCCGCACAGCCCTTATATATATATATATATATATATATAGAGAGAGAGAGAGAGAGAGAGAGAGAGAGAAAAGAGGTTTAAAATAATATGGTAAGACTTGTATCAAGGTTATAACATTATTAGACTTAATATAAAATAATAACATCAAAGAAACATAATACATGTAGAGGTGGGTGAGTAGGTTTTTAAAAATCAAATAGCAAAGTTTTTAACAAATTTCTAATACAAATAATTTGGTTAATTTTATACTTTTTATGGAAATTATTTTTAATAGATAATGTCTTTTGGAAATAATGATTTATATTTAATTATTTGGAGAGGGCAAAAAATACTCCCAACATAATGTTTGACACTTCTTAAATGTTCTTTAGTTTTTGAAACTGTAAAATGTTATTTACCACACTGTAACCTACCACAGGTAACACTGGCAATAGCACTATGCCAGGGCTGCTGTTTATACGAATATGACCTGTTTTTGTGGATTTTAAAGATATAAAACGGATCCCAGGATGTATGCGTATTTTCACGAATATTTAGGCTTTTTTTATTTTAATATTAAAAATCACAATTTCTAATTTTACACTCTATGATAGTTAAATTTAGATTTCAAAAGATCAGTTCTTTGTTTTCAGCCTTTAAAAGATTTCACACTTGGTCCAACCAAGCAAGGATATAAATATATATGTTCCATGCTACAGCCGATCATTTGGACAAAATTATATCTTCTTTATTTTTATTCCCATCTCCTCATTTGATAGTAGTTTAGCCCTTTATAACATGTTTCTGTGTTAGTAATGTTTGGTCTAAACATAAATTGATAGTCGATTATTTCGATATTGCTATTTGTAAAACTCGAAGGTAATGATATAAGATATCAAGTTTGACATTACTACGCATGAAATGTTTTGTGTGTATTTATATTTGATTTTCCTCTAAATATATTAATAAATAGTTAAATATACAATATGAACAAAAAAGTAGACAGTTTTATTCCAGGTTTTTTAATGAATATTAATTTGACTCGTAATTGGATAAATATCACTTTTTGAGAAAAATAACACCACTTTCCCCTAAAAATAACCTCCCCTTTTGCATGTCTCTACATATAATGCATTTTCAGCGCTGTTGCCTTGTTTATATACTTTTTAATATATAATTCAAACACCAGTGAGAAAAGTCAAACTCATACATTCATGAAGGAAATTGTAATATTTGGATAAAGAATAAGTTAAAAATCAAGCACAAAAGTGATACAGTAAAATATTTTCTAGACTTTAAACGACTATTGAATGAAAAAAGCTCTTCTCCAGCTTGTGGCTTATTTGTGTACAGCATTAGTTTGGTAATCTGACACTGTCTCTGTAGCGCCAACAGATTGTGTCTTGTTAGTCAATGTTGTTTCTACAGTCGATTCAGCCACAACAAGAAATTTTGAAATAGACATTTCATCTACAATTTTGCAATGATCAATACGGACTCATTAATAAAATTAACAAGTAGAATTGGATTAAAAAAACAAATTATTGGGTATAAAAAGAATGGTATTTATACATGATTAAAAATTATGTAATTTTACCACTTTAAAACTTCTTGTACGTTGTTTTTAACATATTATAAATATTTCATTGAGTAAACCTCATATGAATATCTGATTATACTAAATTTCACCAGCATATATTAATTACTTGGGCTTAACAATGGTTGGAAAAGCATAAAATATCAAGTTTGACCCCTGATAACTCGTGAACTATGTTGATTTGAATTAATTGAATTAGTATTTATAGCTTATAACTATACAATTATTATTATTATCATCATTATCATCGTCATCTTCATCGCGTCTTACTAGCCGTGCAGGTTGTATGCACTTACGCTAATGTGCAATGGTAGGGTGATTGTGAGATGAAATGGAGGACCTACAGTTTAACGTGGAATCCGAACCACGGTGGAGGCCTGGCATTCCTCACATTCACAAGTTGTGATTAATACCGTCTTGTCAGATGTAAAGGAAGGGTTTGGCAATCAGATAAATTTGTGCCGGGACCGAGGATTGACCTAGCAAATAACATTTGATAGACAAAAGAACAGTGATTCACACGCCTCCTAACTTGTTTATCTCTTCACAATTTTTAAAATAGGCCCTCTTTCCTCGCCTACCTCGCTACAGAAGTTTGATGATTGAATGGTATAACACACTACTCTCGTGTTAGACTAAACTGCTGATGACGGGAAGATTGGGGTTTGAATCTCGGTCGGGTGTACTGAGAGTGTTTAAAAAAATTGTTTTCCACACTCCCTTCATGCAAATATGGGTACACTTTATCTAAATATAACCTTCCTAATCCCTTAATTAGTACTTATAAGTGTATAACCCGAATGGGTAGTAAGACACGGTGCTAAAAAGGCGATGAGTCAACAGTATAACTGTTAGAACCCAGGATTTGGGATCCTGTCCACTCCTCTTAAAAATTATTATTGAATCTTAAAACATAAAACAGAACAGCTAGTTACTAGACTAGAGTATAAGGCTAAAGGATTCTTGAAATAATATTGGGATGGACTAGCCTCGCTTGATATTTCCAAGGTTGTCCAATAGAAGACATTTAGAAGATAAAACAACTTATAACTAAGGAGAAAAACTAAATTTCTTTTTTCCTCCCCCTTAGCCCACCCATCCCCGTCCCCCACCCTCTTTAGTTTTTCTTCTGTAAGTTATGTTTATGCCTATAGTCTGATTTTCATAGGAAGTCCTTTGTTTTAAAACTGGTAATTCATGCTGCCACAATAGCAAAAATAAAAATATTACATTTTATAAATTTACACCCTTAGTATGGTTAGTTAATTATGTAAAGAGAAACTATACAGTCATCCGAAAGAAAGCTGTATGGAAAGCTAATGATAACGTTTTGATTAAACTTTTTAATTACTAAATCAATTAACACATATTTCTAGAATGCCAAATTTGAGTGACTTTCATTCATTGTTTGTGGTTGAAAGTGAGAGCCATATAAAAATCAGGGTTTGATTGATATTCACTGCTTTTAAGGGCACAGTTTATCATTTTATATTCATTGATTTTAAGGGCAAAGTTTTTCATTTTGATAGAATAACAAACACCCTGGAGATTACACTTTTGGAGAAAATCTTAGAATTAAGTCATTCGTAATGTATTTTTGAAAAATCATGCAAACTTGTAGAGTATAATATACCTTGTTCATTAACTTTTATTTTGGGGATAAAGTTATGTTTTGGCAATTTGTTGCCTCACCTTTCCTCTAATCCCTCCTAAACACACACACACACAAATTGATATATTTTACTTCAAATAAAAAAAAAATTGATCAATCTTTAAGATTTGATAAAAAATTATGGGTTTTCTGTGAGCAGCCGACCAGTACATTGATTAGTCTCAGTCTCCCCATAGCCTAAAGATGTGTGAACACATATACATACTTGTATTCTGAAAGCTTGGATGTTTTCATGGTGAAGTGTGTTGCAGGTTTCTCCATAATGGACTCTGCCCCCAGCAGTCACAAGTTCAAACTAACCATGTTCCAACCCACCGACCCACAAAACTTCTTCAGGACCGTCAGGAAAGAACTTAAACTGTTGAGGTCATCTCTACCTTCTGGGATCTGGGTCAAGGGCTTTGAGGATAGGATGGTAAGTTAAAAAGCAAGGCTGCTATGGAGCCTTTAAACTGATACTTTGAAATTGCAAAGCCTTTAAAAAACTTCTAACACTGATTCATGTCAATGACACCTTCCACTGAAAAAATTATGCATTTTTTTTTAATTTAATATTTTATTTTCATTATGGATATAGGATTGATATGCCCCTGAAATACAAGACAAACCTGAAAAATAGGTAGAGTGGGAGAGAAAAAGTCGGAAGAAGTCAAGACAATTTCAAAACGTCAAAGGAATTTCTAAACTGGACCGATCATCTATTCACCCAATCAGGCCAATACCAATCATTTCTTGCCGGTCATTTTATATAGTTTATTTTGACTTTTAGATGGGGCAGATTCACTTTCTCTCAAATTAATCTTCATCTTATATCCAAATCTTTAAACACATGACCCGCCTCGGTGGCGTAGTTGGCTAACGCGCTAGTCGTGTTGAGCTTAGACCGCGGGACGGGAGATCGAGGTTCGAATCTCGGTGGGTGAACTGGGGTGGTTTTTCTAAATGGTTTTCCCTCTCCCTCCACGCAAATGGGGTTCACTTCTCTAAATTCAAACCCTCCCAATCCTAATCCATTAGCGTAATTAGTACTTAGCCGTATAACCCGAACGGGTAGCAGACGCGGTGCTAAATATTATTTAAGCACATGACATGAGGTTAATTTTCCACATGGATTTGATTTTTTTTTATCATCCATTTCTTATTTTGTTCACATTAAGAGGTAAATTAATGGCCTGGTTTTGGTCTTCGGTTTCTCCACTTAATTATGTTAGTTAAACTAGTAAGCATCGTGATAACCAATAAAAAAATTAAAAACAAATAAAATTAATGATATTAAATATTCTCAAGTATTCAATAATTCTGAAGACATGTCTATATTTTGAGTAATGTAAAGATAGTATGCAGTAACACTCAAAACAATAAGTGTTCACTTGTGTCATTTTTATTTTGTTTAAGATATTAAGGGCCAATCTTGTAATGTCATGTTAAAGTCCTCGTAACTTAACCGTTCATAAAGTCTAACCATTGGTTAAACTTGGCGTTGCGTTTTACAATACTATTTTGATGTGCTTGTCAAATTACGGACGGGTGCTTTCCATTATTTCTTATCATTAAGCTTCTCGGAGCACTAGATTTTTTACAAAGCTTTTGATTGGCTTAATTTGAACCATTAGATTGTAAGTAACTATTTAAATGTCTGTGAAGTTATGGAGTTGTTAGGAAAACAGATTAAAATATAATATATGTTTATGTTGTTGTTTATAACACGTCATGCTATTCATTAATCATATTCATACATATAAGTTTATAGTATATAATACTTTTTTCTATGCAAATAAAGATGGGTATACCTATTCTGTTTAGTTTAAACAGGCGTGTATTTTAACACTATTTTTTAAGCTTCAAAATAATTAAATATCTAAACACTAGGGTCATAGTCAATTTTTAAACACACAATTTAAAATTAAAATAAAAACCACCCTTATTAACCATGCGTGTACTGGAGGGGAGAAAGGGAAGGAAAAGATGTCCCATATTAGCCATTCAGGCCTACACATACAGCTATTGTCAATTACTATTAACTATTTACAACAATAAATGACCACTCCAAATCACAAAGTCAAACCATTGAAAAGAATTTAAATATTTTGATTAGGAAAGAAGAGCCCGTAGGAAAACTAGTTATAATACAAGTTGGTACCAGGAATTAAAAACCTCTGTCCCGCGTCGTACGACGACTTACCCTATCCTTATTGCCCAAAAGAAACGTTGGCATCCCAAATTAAACAGCTATATTAAATAGAAGGCATGAATTCCACATAATTATTTTATTATCGTCTCGGTGTTAAACTGGGTGTAATTTCTTCTTAAAAAAAATTGGAAGTGATCAGGATTGAACACGAGTTTATTAAATGGTGAGTGGACACGTACCATATACACCAAAGAGCCACATACAAACATTCTTGAAAGTTAGAGTTATAACACCGTAAACCTGTGATTAGGTAACCATTGGTGAAACATCTATTTAATTACAGGCGGACAATATCAAAACCGAGAGAATCCATAAATAACTATTCAAAGTTTTCTAAAGATAATAATGTAACCTCACTTGAATAATAACAATTGCCATAAAACAATATGGTGGAATGTTTGGAAATTAATGTGGACGTTAAAATGCTAAACAAAAGGTAGACCTTTTGTTAACTTTACGAGCACTTTAACTGAACATTTTAAAATCCAAAGTAGTGGTCGTTATCGCTTAACCTCATGTTAAGCCCAAACGAATAGAATAACATGGCATTGTAAGATTGGGCCTAAGCTTGCTTTAATAATATTGGTGTTAAAACTTTAAAGTGTATTAAAATTAAGGATGTGCGTATATTCAAAATTCTGAATATCAACTTCTGAATTATTTTTAATTGAACTTTGAATATCCGCTTATGAAATTTCAAATTATTTGCACATTTTTGAATACATCAAAACGGATATTGGTTCGTTCAATATCACAACACAAAAACAAATATTTGAAGTGATGTGTATTTATTTAAGTTATTTTAAATATTCACATTACTTTATTGGTTATAATTGGGGTACAGAGAGTACACGAGATGGTAAGGAAAGCAAGACCGAGATGTTATGGGACATGTAATAAGGATGGAAAAAGAGAAGATGCCAAATAAAATGATGGAAATGAAGCATGTGGGGAAAAGGAGATGGGAGGAGCAGATAAACAGAACGTGTTAGAGTGAGAGGAGAAGAGTGGTGGAAAGATAGAGGAAGATGGAGACATTTTACTAAACTGACCAGGCCTCAGGCTGGAAACAGTTGTTGTTGATGATGACGGCGATGATTAACTCTATTAATGTTAAATCAGAAATTATTCTTGTGTAATAGTGTTTGTGTAAATTTACGATTTCTATCCGACTGTATCACAAGAGTTGATTGGCATGTGAGGCACACTATAAACCTTCATGCTAATTTGTTGAGGCTATTCAACTATTATTATTGTGTTTGGACTCCTCCATTTTATAAGTATGTTCACTTTAAGGGGACCGGGATGCCCCTATCTTTCCTGTTTAAATAACTGATTTTGAGGTACGCTTTTCTCAAGATTTATACGAACTAGAAGCATGAACGCTTCACTAGATATTATTCAATCTATCTTTTATACTTTAACAACAGGGATTTTCGAAAATATGTTATACTTTTCACATTTAATTTTTTTTAATAATCAAATTATTTAGTGTATTTTTTAAGGTAAATAAATATTTCACCTTAAAAAATATTTTTTTCAAATTCCCTATATTAAAGTGTGGACTAACATAATAAGAATGTGTGGTAAATATTTCAGATAAATTGAATAAACAGAATCTGAGAAAAGTGTACCTAAGTTAGGCAAAATATAGTTTTGAGTAAAGTGCATTTGAAGATAAACTTTAAAACATTTGTAAGAATATTATAATTCTAGTTTAGCTTAAATGTTCATGTATTTATTTATGTCAGTGCATGCCTGCTCCAAAGATTTTTGACAATATTGTTATTGATACTATTATGTTTACATCTGGTTCATTTTGGAAACCACTGTAACAATTGATAAGTTTTCAGCTTCTATTTTGATGCATTATTAGGTCTAGGCACACCAACATTCTTTTTTGAAAACTATACTTTTTATACATTGCACTCTCACTCAGTAAATGTATTTCATACAAAACAAAAGTAGCTTCAACTAAAAACATTCTTATAAACTAATAGAATTAAAAACAACAAAGACTTTCATTACCGATGTGTAAACAAACGGTCAGCCACAATAAGACTAAGCAAACAATCCTACCATCACAATTCAAACTGTGTGACCAAAGGCCAAAGGATGATATCCCATCAATGTTATCTAATTGCTCACTTTGAAACGATAGTAGTAACGCTTTTTGTTTGATTCTTCTAGTAAAAATGTGAAATTTTTCTGTAAAACAACAATGCATACATCTGTTTTATGTTGTTTTTTTTCCTTCACTGCCTGTTGGATATTAATGCCCTTTTATATATATCATTGAAAAGGGAAAAAACTGCTCTAATTAAGATTATTAAAAACAAAAATTTTGATACTTTTCAATTATTTTTCATTCCAGTCCCCTTAAAGTTTAAACTAATATCAATGGATTAGTATTTTTTTATTTATAATTTTTTTATTTTTAACAAAAAGCCATTTCCAAAATTTCGTATAAATTCAACTATCTTTTTAAAGTTTAGCTTGAAATTTGTAAACCTTTGTTAACATCGATTATAATAATTCATAACATAAAAAGTGAAGTTTTTTATTCATCACTTGGCTGTCTAGCATGACATGTATTTTTACAATGAAAGTTTTGATTTTTAGTGAGAATATATTTCACATAACTACATTATTATTTTTCACACTGCAAATATATATGCTTGGAAATTTAATTTTGCTTGCACCATATCTATACTGAAGTTCCAAGAAACTAACTCTTCACTAAGCATGAATAAACTGGTTCGTTAGACTCAGATAATAATAGCAATACCTATAAAACAATACTAATAATAGAGTAGCTATATTATGTTCAATAGTGAACGAAAAAATGTTTGTATTTTCTAAAAAGGTTTCTTCCACTAGAATCTCACTATATGTATCTCACAAGCAGCAAAATAAAAAAGGCTCATTTCAAGCCACCAAAGCTGGGACAAGTTTCGAAACTTCAGTAGCCCCATGACTTCTTTGGTGCTGACTGACAGCTCACAGCTGACTTCTGACAGTCAACATTCAGGTATACGAGGTGTGGCTATTAAATAACCGGACTGATGCTGCTCCCAGCAAACTGCGAGCATGCCGCGACATGTTTGAACGTGACTGTGTCTGATGGTTCTTCCCCCACCCTTAGCTCGCTAGACAAGCCAGCAGGTCGCTCAGTTTGACTGTAGCAGTTGATTGAATTAGTCTACGCACTAGTGGCGCGTCAAAAAAATGCCAAGTGATCAGATGGAGCAATGGGTTAACCTCAAGTTTCTTGTTAAACTAGGAAAAACTGCCACAGAAGCTTATGTAATGTTGAAAGAAGTCTACGGAATGAATGTTTATCCCGCACACAAATTTTTGAGTGGTTTAAACGGTTTAAAGAAGGGCGCGAAATGACCGAAGACTATCAGCGCCCAGGACAGCCCTCAACGTCAAAAATGGACGAAAACATTGAAAAAATTGGGAAAAATTAATCCACGTTGATTGTCGTCTGAGCACCCGAGGGCTTGCTGAAATGACAGGAATCGACAAAGAAAGTGTTCGACAGATTTTGTATGAATCATTTAACACGCAGAAGGTTTGCGCAAAAATGGTACCGAAACTCCTCACTCCCGAGCAAAAGGAGTCAAGACAGAACATTTGTATTGACATCCTAAACAACATCGCCACTGATATAGATTTGTTAGACAAGGTGATTACTTGTGATGAATCGTGGTTTTTTATTTACGATCCCGAAACAAAGAGGCAATCCATGCATTGGAAGAGCCCAAGCTTGCCGAGGCAAAAAAAAGCCAGGATGAGCAAATCCAAATTCAAAGCAATGATGATTTGTCTTTTTCAACATTCGTGGCATTGTCTACGTTCACTGGGTACCCGAGGGTCAGACGGTCAATCAACATTTCTACATCGAGGTTCTGACGGCCCTACGTGAGCGTGTGAGAAGACGAAGACCCAATTTGTAGAAGACCAAGTCCTGGATCCTTCACCAAGACAATGCACCAGCCCATTCTGCCTTGTCTATGAAAGTGTTCCTCGCAAAATACGGCATCACCGTACTCGCCCGACCTTGCCCCCTGTGACTTCTATTTTCCAAGGTCAAATCAGCGCTGAAGGGGACAAGATTTGAAAGTGTGGAAGCGGTTGAAGCAAAAGCGACAGAGGTTCTCAACCAGCTGACAGAAGAGGACTTCCAGCACTGCTTTCAACAATGGAAACGTCGTATGGAGCGGTGTAGGGATCGCCAAGGGGAGTACATTGAAGGCGATAAAACTTCTGCTGTAATTGGTGACGAATAAAAAGTGTTATGACTTCAGTCCGGTTATTTAATAGCCACACCTCGTATACCTAAATTTTGACTGTCAGAAGTGACAGCTGCTAAACACATGTTTTTGCAGATCATATGGTTCAGTGTAGGGATACATAATTTGGTCTGGTAACTTTTTAACGCCGTCAGCTGTCAGTCAGCACCAAAGAAGTCATGAGGCTACTGTAAGAATGTTTATCAACTTCTAGCCACGCCTCATCGATATCTGTCAGTTACACTATATGAAACACGTTTCTGCTACAATGAGCTTCAGAGGAAGTAGTGACAGACTTCTCTTGAACTCACACCTCTCCACTTGAAGGCCATAAGGCTAGTTTTCTTATTACGTCAAGCACAAGAGTTCTCCACTTTAAAAAAATTGGTGAACAAAGTTCAGTAAACATCAACTATTATAATTTATCGACTTCCTTAAGGGTTGACAGTACTAAATAAATTCAATGCTAATTCATGAATACAGGGTTGCTCAAATATTTCTTCACCTTAATTATGTATTTTATAAATATTAACTGACTACATTTATTGACTTTAAAATATTTGTTTTGTCTTTGATCATTTTTGTTTGGTTTAAGTACATTATTTAAAATATAGCTTGTAATTATTTACTTTTCACGGAAAAAGATATAAACATACAGGATCTTAGCATTTGAATAACTTTGTGCTAGTTTAAAAATAATCATCTTTAACTATTAATCATTATGCTCACAGTTGAGCATTTTGGATTTATATCAAGAGGTCTAAACACTTACCGGTATCACCTCTGTTTATACTCCTTACCCCTTAGGAAGCCAAAGAAAAAAGAAAAAAAAATAGGGTGAGGAATTTATTAAGTGTAAATAGCCGAAGCTATATTAATGGTAGTTGGTTCAGTTAGATATCATTCTGAAAATTGAAAAATGACACCTGGACACGGGAATCGAACCCGGGACCTTTGGCTTAGTACGCCAATGCTCTAACCACTGAGCTATCCAGGATTCGTCTCGTGCCCTGGGTCATTCTTCACTCATATTTTAAGGCAGAGTCTATGATGGACAAAGCAGAAATCGTCAGCTACAATTATGTGATTTTTAATATCACAAGCCATCGGATAACGCAGCCATCGGTGGCCACCGATGGCTTGTGATATTAAAAATCACATAATTGTAGCTGACTATTTCTGCTTTGTCCATCATAGACTCTGCCTTAAAATATGAGTGAAGAATGACCCAGGGCACGAGACGAATCCTGGGTAGCTCAGTGGTTAGAGCATTGGCGTACTAAGCCAAAGGTCCCGGGTTCGATTCCGTGTCCAGGTGTCATTTTTCAATTTTCAGAATGATAGGATGAGGAAGATAAATTGGCTACATGTAGTTTTTCTTAAATTATTTTCATTATAAGTAGGACTTTTCAGTCTGCCATCATTATCTAATGAAGCTGCCAGTGGTAGTGAAAGCTTGTTTCAAAATGTTTTTTTGTGTTTAGTGTTTTATATCAATAATTTCTACTACATTATCACTAGGGTAAGTATGCTAGTTATTTACCCAAATTTGAACCATGAACTAGGCCAATGCTCTATTCCAGACAACCTTTTATTTGATGTATTTGGTTTTTCATTGATTTGCAGGATCTCTACTCTGTGATGATCCGAGGTCCGGAGAAGACTCCCTATGAAGACGGGTTGTTCTTCTTCGACTTTCAGTTGTCCGCAGAGTATCCCAAAGCCCCTCCTCTATGTCACTACATCAGTTATTGTAGTGACCGATTAAATCCTAACCTCTACGAAGATGGGAAAGTCTGTGTTAGTTTGCTAGGAACTTGGAGCGGGAAGGGGACAGAAGTTTGGACTCTTAACTCTAACTTGTTGCAAGTTATCGTGTCCATACAAGGTGAGTTTATTTTCAGTTGTATTGGGTTCAACCTGTTTTTTCACCCAATTTAAGCACTCATATTGGAACTAGAGTATATATAATATTATAAATCGTTTTATTTCTGAGAAACCCCATTTGTTAAAGCAAGTTAGAAATAGTTTTAACATCAAAACTACAAGTAGAAAGTTATAAATGAGTTGCTTAGGGCCAAGATTTTAATAAAGCTCATTCGAATAACAATAGTTCTTAAATACATAGCTATTAACTCTCAGGAAGTGACTGTTGCCATTCAAATAAGCTTCATAGTCTCTGCCTCAAGCAACACTTATGTCAATTATTATAAGGCCTTGCAAACATGATCCTTTGCTTCAACATGAGTGAAAAAAAAAACTTCTTCAAGTTAATGTCCAGATTAAAGAGAGAAAACAAACTTAACTGAAACTTTTAAGATATTTAATAATGTACTTTAATCTTTACAATTTTCCAACCCCCTTTTATTCTGACTCAAATTATATTTGTATTAATTTAGATTTCTTGCATTTCCTATAAAGTAAATTTAATTAAGTGTAGAACTGAAAGGGCCAGGAAGTCAAGTATGGCCATGTTTAATTCTCACATCCAGCCAGTCCATTTGCAAGTTGACCCAAGACCTAACCCATTCCCTCCCACACTTTGCACAGTGTTAGCAAGTTAGTGTGCAGCATCAGCTCGACATCTAGTTTTGTTCCCACTTTCTTAGCAAAAATCACCTTCTACACTTAAAATAAGCATAGTTTCCTTAAAAACTCTCCCGTCTCATCTCATCTATATCATCATCATCAACCGTTTCCAGCCTGTAGCGGGTCAGTTTAGTAAAATTCCTCAATCTTCCTCTATCCTTCCACCATTCTTCCTCTTTAATTTCTTCCATAATCTCCTCTCACTTGAATACTTTTTGTTTCTGCTTCTCCCATCACTTTCTTGGCCTCCCTTGCAGTCTTTTTTCTACATATTTCTTTCCAACATTTTCATCGACATCCTCTCTTTTTCCGTTCTCATTACATGCCCCACCATCTCAATCTTGCTTCCTCTACTATCTCATGTACTCCCTGTACTACTAGTATTTCCTGGACAACTTTATTCCTGATTGGTTGAAATATAAAGATAACAGTACAAATTACAATGATGTCATTCCTGGAATAATACGATGTAATATTACAAGTGATAAATTAACTAAGAACAAAGATTATATATGGTAGAAATAAAGCAGGAAATCAACACACATCTTGGTGTGGCTTATGTGGAATTTTGTTAAATTTTACCAAAGAAACTGCATGTGTCCTCATGGTCCTGATCTTGTTCGCTTTTTAGATTTAATTTTGTTATTAAATATCAGGGTGTCCACCATCCGGGAAAATCAGGGAAAACGGGAACTAGCCGGGAATTTGAAATGATCAGGAAAAAATGGGAATAAGCCGGGAATTTGGTAAATTACAATAACAATCTGGGAAAATGTAGTTTTACTCAAAATATGAAATATAATAATCATTAAAACAGTAAATAATAATGTTATTCAAATTGTAGGTTTTTTTATGTAGCTGTGTAATATATTTTATAATTCCTAATAAACAATGTTAATACAAATTTTAAAAATTTGTTTATTTAAATTTTAAAACTTATTATTCATAAAAAAAGATTAATAGAAAAATGAGGGGGGGGGGGAGTTAGAAAGATGTGACATACTTTTTAGTCGGAATTTTAGGAAATGATCAGGGAAAAAGTCGGGAATTTCATTGGTCAAGTTGAGTAGACACCATGAATTTGAAGTGGTGTACTTATTTAATATTATCTTTAAATTTTTTATTTCATGATTAACCACTTAGCAGGAATTTTTGTATATGTGTTGTTGTTGGCAGGCCTCATTCTTGTCAGCGAGCCATACTTCAATGAGGCTGGCTATGAGAAACAGAAAGGGTCGCAGCAAGGGAAGGAGAATTCTCGCATGTACAATGAAATGGCTGTCCTGAAACTTGTGCAGGCTCTCACTAAGTTGATTATCCAGCCTCCGCCGGTGTTCAAGAGGAGATCCTGCAACATTTCCAGCATAAAGCTTACAAGTTAGTACATTCATCTCTACCTATCGATTACAAAATATCCAGTAAGTCGATGGATTGAATTTTGGAAAAATTAGTCGTTGACAAGATTAATGCACAGTAATTACTCTACCACTGGTTTACTAAGATTGGAAGTCTCTTTCAGGGCTTATGTATAATAATACATTTACAATAATGTAAAGTAAGTGATAGTGAAAGAAGCCAACCTGAAAAGAAAGTAGGGACAGACGCACTTCTTTCCTCGTTTCTTCTTACAATTTTTACACTCTCCACTTCTTCAAACATCCACAATTAATTCGGAAGTATTTTAAAAATTAAACGATGTGTAACCTTGGAAGCTGGAAGAAGTGGGAAGTGTAAAAAGTGTAAGAAGAAATGAGGAGAGAAGTGAGTTGGTTCCTACCTAGTTATCCTTTCAGGTTGGCTTCTTCATTATCACTTACTTTGCATTATTATAAGTGTTGCTTCAGACTCTACTCCGAATCCACAGCCCTGGGCACAAAACACATCCCAACCAATAGAGAGAATAGTAAACAATCAGTCATTCACACAATGCCAGGCAAAGAAAAAAAAATATTTTCAAAGAGTTCAAAATTGAGAGCATATTAATTTTTCAAACCCAAGCTCAAGTATCTATTTAAATTATTTATGAATCAATCAATATGCTATAAAAATATATAAAAAATTATAGAAGGTGTCAAAGAGAGTTGTATTAAATACTAAACAAGCTTTGAAAGTATACATGACTACCTTTTATATCAAACGCTATTTTTAGTATTAACTTTGCTTTTGTCTTTGGCGCAAAGGTTTAAAGGCAGTTTGTGACAACAGTCGGAACACTTTTCCCCAAGATTTTCCCTTTTAAAAAGCTACAGATTAAAAGAAAGTATGTTAATTTACTTCACACCTGGTGTTTTCATTACTGATCTTTATTCACATATTTTTATTTTCCACACAGCCGATCCCACTAATTACAAGAAAGATTTGACCTAGCTTAACCTAAGAATCTCTTGTATTGTCTTGTTTCCTCTGGTTTGCAATCGAAAAAAAAATACAGTTATAAGCTTTATTTTACGATACTTACACAAACAAAATATTTCAGTGAAAAAATTATGATAAAAAATATATTATATTATAATTTTTATAATATCTCACACATAGGACAATATAATAGTAATGTGTATTACACCATAATGTAAGAGATTTGTGGTACTTATTTCTCGATACTGGTACAAGTGTGTCATCCTATTAGTTTGATTTTAGTCTAAAACAACTCTATTTTATAACTAAAAATATGCTTCCTTATGATCTAAAAAAACATCACTTTTCAAAGACCTCACAGTTGAAAATTTGCTGACTTCTGTTCTACATGCATTTAATTTTCAAAAAATTGCTAGGAAGGTAGTTTTAAATAGTTTCTTGAGAAATATAATATTCAGAAAATGTCCAGGTTATTCACCACTAACCGCCTCGGTGGCGTAGTTGGCTAACGCGCTAGTCGTGTTGAGCTTGATCGCCGTGGACGGGGAGATCGAGGTTCGAATCTCGGTCGGGTGAACTGGGGAGGTTTTCCTAAATGGTTTTCCACTCTCTTCCACGCAAATGTGGGTTCACTTCTCTAAATTCAACCTTCCCAATTCATAATCCATTAGCGTAATTTGTACTTAAGTGTATAACCCGAACGGGTAGTAAGACACGGTGCTAAATATTATTATTATTCACCACTAAATATCTTCTAGGAGTATCTAAATTTCAAAGATTTTCCAGAGAAGTACCTCTCTAAGTAACTTGTAGAAGAGTCTAATTTTTTAAATGTCTAGGTAAGGACCACTCCAATTTTTTTAAGTGTCCAGGTAAGGACCACTCCAAATATCTTCTAGGGACATACAATTTTCAAGCATTTTCAATTATCCCTTTACTTTGGGAATAACTTTTTTTAAAGGCTTATTTTTTTATATCTAATTCCTCCCCTAACCAAATTATAAACCTCTGCCCCATGACTATACCTCGAATATTTTTTTGAGAAAAAGGGAATGGTCCACTTGTGGCAAAGTTTCCCAACTGGAGATGGTGAGGGATTGTTTTAACAATCACCCATCTTGAAGTAATTTATTGTGTTTTAAAACGTAATTGGAGATAACCTCCTACCATTAGAACCAAAACTACTTTGCCTTGTCAACTGTGCATCCCAGCCTGAAATGGAAGTTGCCCTTCTGGCTCCTGTCTATGACCTCACACATCTCATACAGGAATTTGGTATCAATACTTGGGAAGACAAAAAGAACCATTATCGATTACAACCTCGCCGTAAGTACACCTTCCCAGAACCGGGTCTCGGGGGATCCAACAGATAACATAGACGATCATGACCTGCCAAATGCATCGTTAGGCCCTGTCGTGAAGATGCCATTAATGCCATAGTGTTGGATTTGGTCGCAAACAGCCTACGCTCCCCTTCGAGACTGCCAATACACACGTCATTGGCATTAGATCCCATCAATCCCACTGAATTTTCTGAGAAGTTGATATTTCACATAACATTGTACTGAGTGGTAATGCCTCGTCTGAGAAACGCGTCCTATAATTTTCAACACACTAGGAACTCGTAACTATGGATATGGTGGTTGAAGACGGACTCACCACACCAAGGCCTGATATTGTGGATTGCTTCCCCCTGTTTTTTATATCCAAATAAACAGAGGTTGGGTAAGAGTGATCTACAACTTCTCTCCATGGATGGGGTTTATCGCCACCCAAAACTTCTCACTCAAAACAGCTGGAAAAGTCCTAAGACTCATCCCTAGAACTGCATGACTGTAGAAGATTGATTTCACTTCAAGTTTCTTTCAGGGCCAGGCATTGGGGGACTCAAAACGCCACCAGGATTGTACTACTAAGAAACCAAGTATTCCCAGATTCCAATAAGACATTCCCTTTCATCAACAATCCATAAGCGAGTCACAAAAGATACAGACATATAAATTAACAGAGCTAATCTCAACGTCACTGGCGTCACTTACTTAGATGACTTTCTGTTCCATTACAGCCAACTTCGAGCCATGGGCCTAGCAATCATTGAGCATAAATAGTCCACATAAGTCATAAAACAACTAATATACTTGGAATTCAACCTAGACACCAGAACCCAGTCTTTGACCTTCTAAGCCTAGGCCAAAGCTTGCGTCACCACATTCTTGAGACACTTATCCCTCACGGACAAAAAAGGACGAGAATGAATTGTGGGATACGTGTTCTGGGTTGGGCATAATCTGCAATGGCTAGAGTGTTCCAGGGGGACATGCCGCTTAGCCCCAGTACAAGACTTCCCAACTACAGCTTATTTGCACCATGAGCCATGACAGAATACACACCAGATCACAACCACACCATAGGCAACGTTTCTGAGACAAAGGATATTTTACTTGGTTTTAATGAACAAATAAATAAATATGCATTAAATAATCGCACAAAGCTACCAGCCAATTGCATCAAATAGTGATTTCAAGTCAAAGCCTTATATGATGGATTTGAAATAGTTTTTTAATATCTTTCGATTCTCGATTACCATGAGATTTAAGGGATTGAGGATTCTAGCATCTCCTCTCAAGTTAAAGTTTAATAATTTGAATTGAAAAAAAAAAGTGATATCACTAAGACTCAAGCTATTAGAAGATTCAATAACGCTGTCTCTAGTAATATTATTTATAAGCATGGTGGTTGATATAGTATTCACTGTTGTTCAAGGCTGATCCATCGACTAGACACATGGTTGGAAATCTCCGAGCGCTACAACAATGCTCACCCCATCACCCCGACCAGCCCCACAAGCTTCCGGGAACTGCATGGACAAGGTGAGAAACACTTTTCACTTACATTCTCTCTCCATATTGAAGACGATACAGGAACAAATCTAAATAAAAACAATGTCATTTTGCACTGAAAAGAGGAACACAATTTACACTCCCGTCACTGGATCAGTGTTTGTTGTGTTTTTACTTTGTCTTATTACCATCCGGGCTATACACATCTAATTTACTAATTGAGTAAATGTACCTACATTTGCAGGAGGGTGGAGTAGTATACCATTTAGATATAAATACACTCAGACACATGGCCAGTGTTTGAATATTAACTCTCTTTCACTGGCAAACAAAACCAATAATAGATCTCTCTAAGAATACATATTGTGTTTACCTCTTAAATTGATTCTAATCTTTTTTACCATCTCAGGGATGTCAAACTTGTGGCCCACGGGTTTATTTAGGGTTAAAAATAGTAAGAAACCCATTTTTATTTAGGTGATATGGTGCAACGAGTAGAAAAATTATGGCTAAATATGTAAGAGGGTAATAAGATATAATTTAGTTTGCTTGAACATTTATTTCTGTATAACCAGAATGGGTAGTAAGGCGTGGTGCTGATGATGATAAAATTGTGTTTTTTATCTTTAAATATTTGTCCTGGGTCACAAAATGGCCACTTTGAAAGCTGGCACAGTAACTTATTTTACTAAGGTTATTTGGTTAAAGAAAATAAATTCTCAAGACTGGTGTACTTTTTTTTTTTAATGTTGTCATTAATTCACATTTGAATCAACAAAATGGACCAGAATTTCCATTTAAAAAGTCAGGTAGTCAATTTCATTAAAAAAATTAGTTTGGTATTTGGATAGGAAAGTTGTAAGTTTAAAGTAAAAGCTTGTGAAAATATATCCTGCGAAATTTCGGTGTGTATAACAATAGGTGGACTCTCTTACATTACATGTAATGTATATGTATAGATTATATCTTGTTCATTACTGACATTCAACTTTGCAGCAACCTTGGTCTTTTCTGAGAGTTGGAAAGTATCTAAAACCACTCCTGATTCATCCACACAAAAATGTTTGGTCACAGTGATGAGTGATGTAGTTTGACTTGTCAAATTATAAAAACCCATTTGTTAATTGGAAAATTGGAAGAATGGACACTATTGATACGTATCTTTATAAAAAAAAAATGGGTAAACCAAGAAAAGTCAGGGAAATGTTAGAAGTTCTGTGGGATTTTGAGTTTTTTTTATGATTAGCACAATACAAAGTAAAAGAAAGTAACACTGTGTCATTTTGCTGACTTGTTTGTCTATGATAATTCAAATGCACTGTACAATATTGCACCGGCCTGCTAGTAAAAACTATTCCACCCCATAGGATGTAAATGAGTGTGCTTATGTTAAATGGCAATGTTTCTCAGTGAAGTACTGAACTTCTCTATTGTTGATTTATAGCTTTGTAGATGAAATACGGGGAGTGGGAAGGGATGCATAATTGGATTGGAGGGACTGAAATATTAAGGGAGTTTCAAAACTTACAAAGCTTATAAAATCTGAATTTGTATGAATTTCAATATTTTTGAACTGTCAGGGGTATTTTCTAAAGTTTGCATAAAACAACTATACCTAAAAGAGTGGACTTTCTATGAAAACATTTTAAAAGTCACAATGTTTCTTCCAGCTATCTCAGAGGCTCTCAATGCACAACTGCCAGAGTTCCCGTTGATACCCGCCTCGAAAGGCTTCTGCCTCACCTTGAGGAAATCGCTGGTGACTTTTCGAGAGACGCTCGCATTAGTTGGAATCACAGAACCACTCTTGCCCAGTTAGCACACGGCAAGGCTCATCACTTCGTTACGCTCGCCGTCATAATGACAGCTGTTTTCTCATAGAAATTAATTGTAATAAATTAAATCCCCCCACCTTGTTAGATATTATTTATTGAATTCATTACATTTCTTACAGGTTTTTGTTTGCGACGATAAGAAATAAAATGAAAAACAAGTCAATAATAGCAAATAAAAATTGAAACAAAAAAAGGACTCTTTTTTGGCTAAACTAGTTATGTACAAGTTAGCTATGTATTGCATATTATTATCACTAAATAAATTATTAACTAATAGCACTATTATAAACATGTCGCAAGATAAATGGTACCTAATTATGTTTTAGTCTCTACACCTATCATTATAATTGTCATAATCATCAATAATCTTTGTTTTCATCCATTCCTTAAATCATTATTTATTTTAAACTCACGATACCATTAAATTGTTTAAACTATTTGTGTATTGATTGTTTATAAGATGATATATTTTAACACGGGCAAGATATGTTATGGCATGTGATCTGGTCATTTACAAAGCATAGAAGTAAGACTATTGAAGCCTTCATAGATTTGTTTTTTTTTTAGAACATTTAATTGTAAAGTAAGGAGGAAAGTATTTTTTGAAAATTGCATAGAATTTTTTATTTTATTTTCAACATTACCTACACGCAAGACAGACAACAAGCATGCCTAAATCACATTATAAATTTTACTCATCTTACAGGGAATTTTTATTTCTCTGTGTTTATAGTGGAAAATATATTAAATTTCCTTTTTTTTTTTTTTTTAATGGTTACCCCCTTATTTTATATCCAAAATATACTAAAAACATGTGATAAAATTTGTATGAAGTGTAATTTTCTTGACCTTAAAATTGTACAAAATATTAGAGTGAGTGAATGATACACTACAGTTTACAAAATGTTTAAATTGCGGAAATATTTTGATTAATAAAATTAAAAGGGAAGGTTATTTTGTTTTATTTTGGTGTCAGTGTTGTGTTTGCTCAGGGACTTAAGTTTATGTGAAAATAAAAGGAGGTAAGGAATATTTAAAGAGGTTGGTGGACTTGTGCAAAAAACAATCCAACTCGTGGTATTTTTCCAACCTGAATTAATTTTCGATCCTACTCAGAACAGGAAGGGCAGATGGTGCTTAATAAAATGTTGCCTATGGAAGTATGTCAAGTATGTTGCAAGCCTTTTTCCTCAAAAACTTAGAATGCAGCAGCTTCTTAACCTCTTTCTTGGCGTGTGTGTGAATGGTTGATACAGTTTTGATTAGCAATGCTATAAGTGACCGACAATTCTGTACCATTAGTTTCAGCATCTGCTGTAATTTGTGGTTCTCTCTATTATAATGGTACAAGAATGATGTTAGTGGTGTATATTGTTGAAATATGTACTTATAACAAGCACAGTAATAAATATGTTCAGTTCTTCGTTAACATGATTTATTTTTCTTAGCCTTGATTCTTTTATATACCAAATTAAATTTGTAATGAATTTACGATATTAAATTTATGAACATAGATAAGTACCTGGATAAAACCACCTAAACAAAGATAATTAAATGAAAAATTGCTGATTTGATTCTCAAAAACGGGCATAGCTATGTTTAATTTTCCATGGTGTCTTAGTATCTGTTCGGAGTACACCCACACAACTTTATACTCTTGGGATTATTTTTTTTTGCGTGTGCTGTCTGTTTTTAATATGAAATACCTTTCTATAATAGATAATTTAAAATTATTTTTCAAAAATCTGATATCCTACAAAAAAATTATTTGTTTTGAAATTGTGTTTATTTTTGTGCCCATCTATATTACCTTTGGTCTGTGAAAAGGGACTGAGATTGAAAATGTACTCACATTTGGGATAGAGGTAAAACCACCCACAGTTCACCCCACTTGGTATCGAACCTCAATCTCCCCACTATTGGTAATATAACCTAGCCTATTTGGGATAGAGGTAAAACCACCCACAGTTCACCCCACTTGGTATCGAACCTCAATCTCCCCACTATTGGTAATAACCTAGCCTATTTGGATAGAGGTAAATACCACCCACAGTAACCCATTGTATGACCTCAATCTCCAATATTGGTAATATAAACTAGCTATTTGGATAGAGGTAAAACACCCAATTTCAACCATTGATATTGAACCTCAATTCCCCATATTGTAATATAACCTAGCTATTTAGGGATGAGGGAAACTACCACAGTTCACCCCACTTGGTATCGAACCTCAATCTCCCCACTATTGGTAATATAACCTATTTGGAAAGTGACTACCAAAGAATATTTTAATAAGTAAAGGATCAAAATAAAATGCTTGTATTAATTTATATTCGAACCAATTTAGAATATGATACTTAATTCAAGTTGCATCTTTAATGATAAGATTTTAGGGCTGGAGATTTTTCATTTGTATTTATAGGCCTATTTATTTTATTTTGAATGAATATATATTTTATTTTAGATTTTTCAGAAAACTTTAATTGTAGAGAATTATTAATTTAATAAACTTCTTCTTGGGGGTATCACATTTGTATTTCGTCATTGTCAAAGTGCTACGATGAAAACCATTTCTTCTTGCGCATGAAAAGTTGGTAATCACTAGGTGCCAAATCAGGGCTGTATGGAGGGTGATTAAACAATGTCCAATTTAATGTTTGCAGCATGGTTAAAGTAGATGGCAGTATGTGGGCAGGCGTTATTGTGCAAGTAAACCACCCCAGAGCTCAACATGCCACGATGTTTGTCCTGAATGGCTCTCCTTAACTTGTTTAGTGTATTACAATAAAGCTCTGCATCAACCAAAATCACAAAATATGTGGTATCCACTTGATCTCCTTGTTCTAAAAATAGTGGGATTAATAATCCACAATAACCCTCACTCAGTTTTAGTATTAAATTACCGCAACGGATTCAGCACTGCGAGGTGTCCGGAAATTAGTCAATCATGGCTGCCCTATAACTTTGTCAGTGGCTACTGACCTCGTGACTCCTTCATTTAATCCTTATTCAATGTTGTTTATTTTACTATAGTTCTTTTAGTTCACCATTCCATATTTTACTATGTGGCATGATGAAATTCTAGGTCATGCTATACTCATGTTTTATACTATATCTGGCCGTTAAAAGAATGATCGGCACAAACTGATTGATTAAACTTTTATTGTGTTGTTTTTTATGGCTATTAAATATATTGTAAAAGATTGTATCGTTTGATTTTACAAATTAAGAATCGCACACATAGCAGATTACACATGATTAAATTTGAATTTGAACATGACTCCTACTAAACTTGAAAAATATTGTTGCTACATTTGGAAAAAAAGAGTTCTCCTACATTTAAAACATGGTGTGCATTTTGCTCATTCTTCTTCTTACTAGCTCGGTTGGACAGCATCTTACTGGTCATGTTATTCCTATCCTGTTTGAATTTGCACCATGGGAACGTTGCCTGATTCAAACTGTGAAGAAAGTGACAGAAGCTTCTTTTTTTTCTCTTCCTGTCAGGCCACTTAGCGAACCCCCACAGGGAATGGAAACAAATCAATCCTCGGCTTCCTAACTATTTACACAATATGACAAACTGTATCTCTCACCCTGAGGTAGAGTGTACAAATTGAAGCTGCCTGTCAGAGTGTAAGATTGTGTTTAAAATGTGTTTTAGTGTGGCTAAGTGTTCTTTCTCAACAGTTTCACGCAAGGTCCCTCCTTCACAACTTCCTTTGAACAAAGAGAGAATTATTTCCCATAACTCATACACACTTACGCACCGGATGTTTCTTGAGAATAGCAAATATTTTGGTGGGTTGTAGTATTGATTATTCCGAGTAAAAAGTTGATATATATACATGTGTCCAATTCTCAATGGATGCGAAGATACATCTGTTTGAAACTGGTGCGTAAATTGCCATTAATAGAGGTATTAAAGAAGGATAAATGACTTGCTTGTGTTTAGTTTATTGATGGTTTGAATTATATTAATAAAACACAAATGATTGACAAATAATTTACAGTTCACAATACATTTTCATAAACCCCACCTCCAAACTCATTTCACTTTGCAACTCTGTGGTAAAAGTATGTGTTGTTCTTCTGAGGCCTTCTTGGCATTCTTTTATCAGGGCAACACTTTATATTGACAGCGAGCAATTTGTCTCTTGTATTTACCTTTTCTTTGTATACTTTGCTTTTCATCCATCCTCACAAACCAAAACCCAGGGGAATGAGGTCTGGAGACCTTGGTAGCCAATCAACGGGATCATCACGGCCGATCCATTGTTCAGGGAAAGTTAGGTTTAGATATTGTATCCCCTGACTGACGACTTTATTGTGCAGGGACTCCATGTTGAAGGATCCTACTAATCCTTGTAGCCAAGAAAACCTCCTTCAATAGCCACGAAAGGTTTTTTTTTTCAGAAATATTATATAAATGGGCCCTGTAAGACAATTTTGTAACACAACCAGCCCAATCACCTGATTTTTGATCACATCACACTGCACGTTTACAGAAAAACAACACTGAAAATTTGTTTCTACAGTAGCATGTGGATTTTTGTCAGACCATCAACGCGAGTTGGTACTGTTGATACCATCATGGGTAAAAGTAGCTTTATCGCACCAGAACCAGTTGCTTTGTATCTATTGAAAATTGGATACATGCTTATATGAACTTTTTTAATTAGAATAATCAATACAACTTCCCAAAAATATTTGATACTCCTCCTTAAAACACTCTGTATATATAAAATATCTCGTAAGGATAAACGAAGGTGGATGCATTTTACAAAACTGACCAGGCCACAGGCCGAAACAGTTGTTTTTTAGTACCCACCAAATATCCTCGTCATCAAAAGACAAGTCTACTGTGAGAGTGATGACTCAGACCATGTGGTCACTGAAGCAGGTGGATACAGTATTGGATGATGATGGAGTGAAATGAGATTTACAATAGATGAAGTTTAACATGGAACTGTTATGGTTGCACATTGGCAAAACAGCGTGTACGGGCTAGTTAAAGGACAAACCTACAGGAATGTAGGGAAGTGGTGAGCAGCTGTGTGGTGCTTAAGTTAAATATATATATATATATATATTCTATGAAACATGGATAGCAAACAAATTGATCCCCAACTTGCCACCTGACACTGTATGAGTTATTGACAACACACCCTTACACAAACATTTAATTAGACCCACCACCGACATCTTTGTGTAAAATAGTAAAAATTAATTGGTTTAAACAACACAATATTCCCTTCAGTAATACTACTATGTTCAAATCTAAATAATATTCACTTATTCGACTGCACAAACCACGATTTAAGACATATAGGATAGATACATTGCTAGCAAAGTATTAACATTGTCCAAGGTCTACCCATATTCAATCCCAATCTCAAACTCATAGAATTTATGTGGGCACTGGTAAAGGACTATATTTCTAGTAAGAACTTTACATTCAATGTGAATACAACGCGTTATGAGCCTAGCAGAGGAAAAATAAAATTCTATAGTAAAGGAGGAATGCACACGCACAAAGAAAATTTAAGAATAATACTTGAAATCAGAGCAAAGGATTGATGAGGTATCTGATTGTATTATCATCTAGTTGGAGGACGATTCGTCAGACGACAGCTCCAGCGAAAACATTCCGGGTAATGATGATGATAATATAAGTTGTGTGGAAGATTTTGAAGATATACAATATAAGTAGAACATGTTTGGGTCTGGGGTGGTAGAGGAGAACATCTCATACGAGAGAGAAAGAAACATTCTTATCTACTACCACCATATCCCTCTCTATCGTCCCTTCCAACCCTACCTGCGCGGTCTGGTTCCTTGTAAAACCTCACCAGTAGTACAATATATTATATTGTATATTGCGTATATTTTCTGAGAATGGATTTACATTAATTTGTTTGTTTTGTGCATGTCACAACATTTTTAAAATTTCTTTACATTAGTATTCACCTACACAATAATAATCATACTCTTCATGACATCACTTTGAAATTTGATCTGCTGTCTTGTTATAATTTAAAGTGTAGGCTAATTTACCTTCCCATTTTCCAACTCGTCTCATTTATCTTTTGGTTCATGTGCACTTTATTTCATTTGATTCTTGGAGGTATTATTTTGTTCTATTAATGCTTTGTACATGTCTCTTTCTCTGCAAAGCAGGGCAATTTTATCATCATAGTCAGATTTATGTACACTGCTTGTCAAAGTTGCAAGTAGAGATGCTATAAAGGAATCTTTCTGCTCAAAGATATAAGTATAATTAATTTTTTCCTCTTCACTGATTTTAAATGTTTGGATGATGTCATTTATTGCTGTTTGTAAATCATTGATTTATAGTTGACTCTTTATCTTTCAAACGAGCTTTATATTTCTCATTATCTTTTGTTAGTAGACTGATTTCCTGTGTATGTTCTGATTTTGAAACCATACTGTCCAGCCTATGCATCAACAATTCTATATCCATCTCTATTTTCTTTAAATGTGTTTCACATACATCTCTCTGCCTGGTAATTATTGCAATGTCTTTATCATAATCTGACTTGAAAACTTTTTCAGCCAACTTCTTGGTTTGTTTTAACATTATGAATTCTTTTTCTTCTCAAATGTATTTATATTTCTCATTCTCTCTGATAACTAAGTCAATTGTTTGTTTCATATTGTTCCTTAAGTTTTTAACAGTTTTTCTATAGTCTTCATTTAAGCGTTTAATTAGTGACTCTTGGTTTTCTAAAAGAATGACATAACTATCCTTTTTGTCAGAAATCTCTTGCAATGTGCTGTTAAGTTCTGATTAGGGAACACTTTCCATTAACTTTTCTTTTAATGATGTTAATTCTAACTGATGTTTCCCTAACAATGTTTTGCAGTGATCACAAGTGATTAACTTTACTTGTTCAATATATTCTTTTTCTACTCTAAGGATCCTTTCATTCAACTGGCTACTCAGATGTTCAATTATTAACTCTTTTTGTTTCAGAATTTGTTTATATCTCTCTCTTCTTCTTACTCCCCATTCAAAGGTCCGGAGAGTGTTTTTATGTGCTGTTTTCAAGTTTTCAATTAAGTCTTTATTTATTGTTTGTATTGTGTTGTTTTTTACACATACTAGTTCTTTATATTGATCTCTTTCATTTGCAATGAAACTTACAACTTGACTGTTCTGCTATCGGTATACTATCTTTCAACTTGACCTTGAGCAATTCAATTTCTGCTTCTCTTTCTCTGACAAGATTTTCATATTCATCCTTATTTTTTGAAATTAATTCAATAGCTTTGTTATGATCCGACATAGACATGCTTGCTTTCAATTTTGCCTGGAGGAATTCTATAATTGATTCTTTCTCTTCCCAAAGGGCTTGATATTTGTTGCTTTTGTGAGCAAGCATGTCAATATCTTGTTCAACTTTTAGTTTCGACATGTCTTTATACTTATTTTTTTCATTGTTGATTAATCTGATGACTTTATCAAAATCCAACCTTGGAACAGTTTCGAATAGCTTTTGCTTCAAAGCTGTCCTCTCAAGCTCAATCATATTCAAAGCTTGCGTAAGATCTTGTTCTGCTTTTGAAATGGTTTCTTTTATTCAATAATTCAAACATTCTATATGAGAGTCTTTCTCTTTAATGAGTGTTTCATAAGCATCCTTCTCGTTTACTTCTAAATTAAAGGCACATGTAATCGCATCTTTTGAACTTTTTAAATTTTCTACAACATCTTTATATAAAGAATGTATGACTAATTCTTTTTCATGTAGTAATACTAAAATCCTGTCTTTTTCCTCGGTAATTAAATTAATCATTCGATTATGCTCATGTTTTTCGATGCTGTCCTTTATTTTACTATTTAATGAGGCAATCAACGAGTCCTTTTCTTCTATAGTACACTTAGGCCCAATCTTACAATGTCACGTTAAAGTCCTCGTAATTTAACCGTTCGTAAAGTCTAACCGTTGGTTAAATTTGGCGTTGCGTTTTACAATACTATTTTGATGTTCTCGTCAAGTTACGGACGGGTGCCTTCCATTAGTTCTTATCATTAAGCTTCTCGGAGCACTAGATTTGCTACAAAGCTTTTGATTGGCTTAATTTGAACCAATAGATTGTAAGTAACTATTAAATGTCTTTAAAGTTATGGAGTTGTTAGGAAAACAGATTAAAGTACAATGCATGTTTATGTTGTTGTTTATAACACGTCATGTTATTCAATAATCCATATTCATGGTGTCTCGTAAGTTTCTATCCAAATAAATATGGGTATACCTACTCTGTTTATTTTAAACAGGCATGTTTTAACCCAATTTTTAAAGCTTCAAAATCTTAAGAGTAGAGTCATAGTCAATTTTTAAACACACAATTTAATATTCAATTAAAAACCACCCTTAATTAACCATGGACATGCACTGGAGGGGAGAAAGGGAAGAAAAAACACGTCCTATATTAGCCATTCAGGCCTACAAATAATAGCTTACAAGACTATAAAAAGATAGGTAGGCCTACAGCTATTGTCAATTATTACTATTAACTATTAACAGCAAGAAATGACAACTCCAAATTGCAAAGTGAAACCATTGAAAATAATGTACATATTTTTAATAGGAAAGAGAGCCTGTAGGCCTAAGCCAAAATAGTTGTAATAAAAGGCAATACCAGAAATTAAAAACCTCTGCCCCATGTCGTACGACGACTTATAAATCACCCTCTCTACAAATTTGACCAAAAGAAATGGAGGCGTCCCAAATTAAACAGCTATATTCATCTTTGTGTTAAACTGGGAGTAATTTGTTCTTTAAAAAAAACAAAAAGAAGTATATGGGATTGAACACGAGCCGCTTGCTTGATAGTCTGACGCCGTATCATGTTCGCCAAAGTGGTACATACTGAAAACACAGAAAGTTAGAAATATAATACCACAAATCTATGATTAGATGATCATTGGTGAAACATATATTTAATTACTGGTGGACAATATTAAAAGCAAGAGAATTCATAAATAACTGTCCAAAGTTTCTAAAAATAATAGGTTACCTGGTGGTCTAGGGGTAAGGTGTCAGACTTCTGTGCTGAGGGTCCGGGGTTCAATCCTCGGTCCCAGCACAGATTTATCTGATTATCAAACCCTTCCTTCACCTCTGACAAGGCGTGTATTAATCACAATTTGTGAATGTGAGGAATGCCAGGCCTCCACCGTGGTTCGGATTCCACGTTAAACTGTAGGTCCTCCATTTCATCTCACAATCACCCTACCATTACACGTTAGCGTAAGTGCGTATAACCCGAACGGGTAGTAAGACGTGGTGCTAATAATAATAATAATAATAATAAAAATAATAATATAACCTCACTTGAATAAAAACCAATTGCCATAAAACAATATGGCGGAATGTTTGTAAGTTAATGTGGACGTTAAAATGCTAACCAGAAGGTAGACCTCACGTTAACTTTACGAGCACTTTAACGAGGACACTAGCTCTAACCAAACATTGTAAAATCCAAAGTAGTGGTTGTTATCACTTAACCGCATGTTAAGCCCTAACGAATAGAATAACATGACATTGTAAGATTGGGCCTTAAAGTTGTCTGTTTCCTTGGATAGCAATGCAACTGCTTCGGTGAGTTTTGTCTTTGGACCACTTGCTCTTAACTCTGACTGTAATGATTCTATTGTGGAATTTTTTTCTTCTAATAAATGTCTAAACTTATCATTCCCTTCAATAATAATTTTGCTGGCAAGGGCTAAATTTCGTTCCGTTGTTGCGATAGTTTCAAAGTGGCCGTTTTGAACTTGTTTTATTACTTTCTTTTGTTGCACTAATAGATTGTACAATACATTAGTGATTATTCGAATGTAACGTTAATGATCTATTTTTGGAATACTTTCTGTTAACTTTTCTTGTATAGATGTTCGTATTAATATATCATCATCTAGAAGATTTTTTAAATGATGTTTATCATGTTCATTGATTTCTATCATGTGTTCTCGATCTTTTTGTGCCTTTAAATCTCTTTCATCTAATGTTTTCTCTAGGAATAATACCAACTCTTCCTTCTCTTTATGTGCATTATTAACATTATTCCATAAATTTTCTTTAGATTCTAGCTTTTGAAGAAAATGTATTGAGGGCTTTTTGAAAATGTTAAGTCAAGTCTTCTTTTAGAGATTTTATCACTGAATCTTTATGTTTTAATAAATCTTTGTATATATTAATTTCTTCGACATATCTGTCTATTTCTTGTTCATGCTCAAACTTCTGGCTGTCAAGATTATGTTTTAATGATGTAATAAAATATTCCCGTTCTTTTAAAAGCTCTTGATACATGTTTCTCTCTGCAATAATTGATTTAATTACTAAATCTTTTTCTTCGATATTAACTATTTTAACAGCTTTTCTGTTATTCTTTGATATTAACTATTTTAACAGCTTTTCTGTTATTCTTTGATATTAACTATTTTAACAGCTTTTCTGTTATTCTTTGATATGTTATCCAACATTGCTGTTTCAACATAGGCCTACTCAATATAATATAATGTTCAGTCATTAGTGCCTATAAGTATGTAAACTATCACATCCAAAAAAGTATGCAATTTGTAAAGATACTCAGAGCCTACAGTAAATTTGTATTCATACACGAACATAATATTTACTTGATATTTAGTTGGTTTTTTTAACCTATGGTTCCAAAAAATAAATTTAATTCATAATTATTATAAAATATAAAAACAGTGTAACCATAGTTTTAGTCAACAAATAAACAGTTGTAGTTAGTAAATTTAGATGTGGTTTTTGTAGTATTTGATTGGAGAAATGAATGCAGCGAGGTGCCAATTAGTGGAGGAGATTTATATTGCTGGAGCCTGAGGTTGGTGTGAAATAGTCATCCTGAAAATCTCAACTTATTTCGATATAAATAAAAAGTAAATCAAAAATTCTAATTTAGGCAGCATGTTTGTTAAGCCAGTTTATTGATTTTTTTTGGCCTTTGCTAACAGTTTTAGAAGCTACAAAAACCATTTTATATCTATTCACGACTTAAATACCTATGTGTGACAAGGAAGTAAATTTACTTCATTGTCAAAATAACAAAACACATTTACTAAGCAGATGAATATGATAGACTACTTGTTTTGGTAACATTCTGTCAAAAAAGTGCAAAACTACTGCCGTTGACTACCTATATCTATAGCCACATCTTTGGCGCAAAAAATCAGTTTTGGCCCTAAACTAGATTTATTATTGATGTTAAAGCACATATTACGTAAAACTAATAATTGCATGTGTGTGTGTACTTTAAAATATTGTATTAAACCACCAGACAAATCCAAATATAAGTGCCTTAGCCTTAGCTAGTAAAACTGTGTGCAGATCTTGAAGCAACTAGTTCAATCTTTTTTTTTTTTCATTCTTTACTGTTTCCAGCCTATGGTCTGGTTCACTTTTTTAATTTTTTTAATTTTCCCCTACTAGCTTGCTAGGCCTGTCATAAATTCATATGCCTTATAACCTAACCTAACTTAAGACTAGGACAGGCACAACATCCAGTCTCCAGCTGTTAATTCATCACTGTGAAAGGGTAAATCCACATTTCACCAATGATACATTTTTCGGCCATGCCAGGAATTGAACTCAGGACCCTTAGCTCAGTAGACAGACATGCTACCGACTGAGCCAAGGTACCGGATAGTTCTATCTCTTTTCTCACCAAAATATAATCTTAGAAATATAAAACAAATCTTTCCAAAAGCATTTAGTTTTTAGCTTTCCTTGTAACACACACCAGAGTAAGTATTTCTCAAACAATTCTTTTGTATTCTTTAAATTTAAAAATGACATCTGGACACAGAATTGAACCCGGGACCTTTGGCTTAGTACACCGATGCTCTAACCACTGAGCTATCTAGGGTCATCGAGTTGGTTCTTTGTCATGCCATTTCTTTTTAAACTGATAATTACTGTACATAGGTAGATTTTTAAACCCACATAGGTGGTCACATTCTCTAAGGCCTTACTCTCACTATATACAGGGTTGCTAGTGGGGTATAAAGGTCAAGTGTTTGAATCTTGGTCACGTGTACAGAGAGTATTTCTTATCAAATAAGTGCATTTCCTTCATATTCCTCCTCATTCTGACCAAATCCATGTAACTAACCTGAACTAAAATAATATGTGTACAATCTAGAACGGTCAAACTCTTTAGTCTACAATGTTTGCTGTACAATTGTTTCCCTGAAATGATGCATATTAATTATTTGAAATAATTTCGGTAGAAATGTTTTATTCTTGGTTCTGTACAAAATATTAGGCCTATAATGGCCGAGTATTAACGGCCGAGGACTGGGGGTGTGGCTGTTATAGATTTTAGATAGTTTATAAGTCATGTGCTGATATAATCAGTTGGTTCAGAAAGTCATCATAAACTTTTTCCAGCCTGTGGCCGGGTCCACTTAGTAAAATGCCTCCATCTTCCTCTCTCTTTCCTCCATTCTATATAGATGGGATAGTGATGTGCAATACAAGGAGCCTACCTAATGGGCCCCGCTTGCCTCTCCTACTCAATCCTGTCCTCACCGCCAAACGGTGTACCCCGGGGCCTGAGAAACCTGGTGGAGGTTGGGTAGAACCCCAGAAGAAGTCAGGTCAGGTGCAGATGAGCGACAGGAGGCTGGTCAGGACTAAAACCAACAAGATTGAAACAGGGCCTGGCCAGTTGGCTCCCAGCTTGGTGGGCTGGTAGTGTGAGGGTTGATAGACTGGTCAACAAGCTTGAAACAGGGCCTGGCCAGTTGGCTTTCAGCTTGGTGGGCTGGGAGTGTGAGGGTTGATAGACTGGTCAACAAGCTTGAAACAGGGCCTGGCCAGTTGGCTCCCAGCTTGGTGGGCTGGTAGTGTGAGGGTTGATAGACTGGTCGACAAGCTTGAAACAGGGCCTGGCCAGTTGACTCCCAGCTTGGTGGGCTGGTAGTGTGAGGGTTGATAGACTGGTCAACAAGCTTAGAACAGGGCCTGGCCAGTTGGATCCCAGCTTGGTGGGCTGGGAGTGTGAGGGTTGATAGACTGTTCAACAAGCTTGAAACAGGGCCTGGCCAGTTGGCTCCAAGCTTGGTGGGCTGGTAGTGTGAGGGTTGATAGACTGGTCAACAAGCTTGGAACAGGGCCTGGCCAGTTGGCTCCCAGCTTGGTGGGCTGGGAGTGTGAGGGTTGATAGACTGGTCAACAAGCTTGAAACAGGGCCTGGCCAGTTGGCTCCCAGCTTGGTGAGCTGGTAGTGTGAGGGTTGATAGACTGGTCAACAAGCTTGAAACAGGGCCTGGCCAATTGGCTCCCAGCTTGGTGGGCTGGGAGTGTGAGGGTTGATAGATTGGTCAACAAGCTTGAAACAGGGCCTAGCCAGTTGGCTCCCAACTTGGTGGGCTGGTAGTGTGAGGGTTGATAGACTGGTCGACAAGCTTGAAACAGGGCCTGGCCAGTTGACTCCCAGCTTGGTGGGCTGGTAGTGTGAGGGTTGATAGACTGGTCAACAAGCTTGGAACAGGGCCTGGCCAGTTGGCTCCCAGCTTGGTTGGCTGGGAGTGTGAGGGTTGATAGACTGGTCAACAAGCTTGAAACAGGGCCTGGCCAGTTGGCTCCAAGCTTGGTGGGCTGGTAGTGTGAGGGTTAATAGACTGGTCAACAAGCTTGGAACAGGGCCTGGCCAGTTGGCTCCCAGCTTGGTGGCTGGGAGTGTGAGGGTTATAGACTGGTCAACAAGCTTGAAACAGGGCCTGGCCAGTTGGCTCCCAGCTTGGTGGGCTGGTAGTGTGAGAGTTGATAGACTGGTCAACAAGCTTGAAACAGGGCCTGGCCAGTTGGCTCCCTGCTTGGTGGGCTGGGAGTGTGAGGGTTGATAGACTGTTCAACAAGCTTAGAACAGGGCCTGGCCAGTTGGCTCCCACCTTGGTGGGTTGGGAGTGTGAGGGTTGGTAAACTGGTCAACAAGCTTGAAACAGGGCCTGGCCAGTTGGCTTCCAGCTTGGTGGGCTGGTAGTGTGAGGTTTGATAGACTGGCCAACAAGCTTCGAACAGGGCCCGGCCAGTTGGCTCCCAGCTTAGTGGCGGGAGTCTGAGTGAGTGACTGGCAAAAGCTTGAAACAGACCTGGCCAGTTTCTCCCACTTGTGGGCTGGATGTGAGGGTTGATAGACTGGCAACAAGCTTGAAACAGGCCTGGCCAGTTGGCTCCCAGCTTGGTGGGCTGGAGTGTGAGGGTTGATAGACTGGTCCAACAAGCTTGAAAAGGGCCTGGCCAGTTGGCTCCCAGCTTAGTGGGCTGGGAGTGTGAGGGTTGATAGACTGGTCAACAAGCTTGAAACAGGCCTGGCCAGTTGGCTCCCAGCTTAGTGGGCTGGTAGTGTGAGGGTTGATAGACTGGTCAACAAGCTTGAAACAGGGCCTGGCCAGTTGGCTCCCAGCTTAGTGGGCTGGTAGTGTGAGGGTTGATAGACTGGTCCAACAAGCTTGAAAAACAGGGCCTGGCCAGTTGGCTCCCAGCTTAGTGGGCTGGAGTGTGAGGGTTGATAGACTGGTCAACAAGCTTAGAAACAGGGCCTGGCCAGTTGGCTCCCAGCTTAGTGGGCTGGGAGTGTGAGGGTTGATAGATTGGCCAACAAGCTTAGAACAGGGCCTGGCCAGTTGGCTCCCAGCTTAGTGGGCTGGGAGTGTGAGGGTTGATAGACTTGGCCAACAAGCTTAGAAACAGGGCCTGGCCAGTTGGCTCCCAGCTTGTGGGCTGGGAGTGTGAGGGTTGATAGACTGGTCAACAAGCTTAAACAGGGCCTGGCCAGTTGGTCTCCAGCTTGTGGGCTGGAGTGTGAGGGTTGATAGACTGGTCAACAAGCTTGAAACAGGGTCCTGGCCAGTTGGCTCCCAGCTTGGTGGGCTGGTAGTGTGAGGGTTGATAGACTGGTCAACAAGCTTGAAACAGGGCTGGCCAGTTGGCTCCCAGCTTGGTGGGCTGGGAGTGTGAGGGTTGATAGACTGGTCAACAAGCTTGAAACAGGGCGGCCAGTTGGCTCCCAGCTTGGTGGGCTGGAGTGTGAGGGTTGATAGACTGGTCAACAAGCTTGAAACAGGTCCTGGCCAGTTGGCTCCCAGCTTGGTGGGCTGGTAGTGTGAGGGTTGATAGACTGGTCAACAAGCTTGAAACAGGGCCTGGCCAGTTGGCTCCCAGCTTGGTGTGGATGGTGGCGTGTGTGTGAGGGTTGATAGACTGGTCAACAAGCTTGAAACCAGAGCCTGGCCAGTTTGGCTCCCAGCTTGGTGGGCTGGGAGTGTGAGGGTTGATAGACTGGCAACAAGCTTAGAACAGGGCCTGGCCAGTTGGCTCCCAGCTTGGTGGGCTGGGAGTGTGAGGGTTGATAGACTGGTCAACAAGCTTGAAACAGGGCCTGGCCAGTTGGCTCCCAGCTTGGTGGGCTGGTAGTGTGAGGGTTGATAGACTGGTCAACAAGCTTGAAACAGGGCCTGGCCAGTTGGCTCCCAGCTTGGTGGGCTGGGAGTGTGAGGGTTGATAGACTGGTCAACAAGCTTGAAACAGGGCCTAGCCAGTTGGCTCCCAGCTTGGTGGGCTGGTAGTGTGAGGGTTGATAGACTGGTCGACAAGCTTGAAACAGGGCCTGGCCAGTTGACTCCCAGCTTGGTGGGCTGGGAGTGTGAGGGTTGATAGATTGGCCAACAAGCTTAGAACAGGGCCTGGCCAGTTGGCTTCGAGCTTGGTGGGCTGGAGTGTGAGGGTTGATAGACTGGTCAACAAGCTTGAAACAGGGCCTGGCCAGTTGGCTCCCAGCTTGGTGGGCTGGTAGTGTGAGGGTTGATAGCTGGTCAACAAGCTTGAAACAGGGCCTGGCCAGTTGGCTCCCAGCTTGGTGGGCTGGTAGTGTGAGGGTTGATAGACTGGTCAACAAGCTTGAAACAGGGCCTGGCCAGTTGCTCCCAGCTTGGTGGGCTGGTAGTGTGAGGGTTGATAGTCTGGTCAACAAGCTTGAAACAGGGCCTGGCCAGTTGGCTCCCAGCTTGGTGGGCTGGTAGGTGAGGGTTGATAGACTGGCCAACAAGCTTAGAACAGGGCCTGGCCAGTTGGCTCCCAGCTTGGTGGGCTGGTGTAGGTTGTAGCTGGCACAAGCTTGGTGCTGGAGGTAGGTTATGACTGGTCAACAAGCTTGAAACAGGGCCTGGCCAGTTGGCTCCCAGCTTGGTGGGCTGTAGTGTGAGGGTTGATAGACTGGTCAACAAGCTTGAAACAGGGCCTGGCCAGTTGGCTCCCAGCTTGGTGGGCTGGAGTGTGAGGGTTGATAGACTGGTCAACAAGCTTGAAACAGGGCCTGGCCAGTTGGCTCCCAGCTTGGTGGGCTGGTAGTGTGAGGGTTGATAGACTGGTCAACAAGCTTGAAACAGGGCCTGGCCAGTTGGCTCCCAGCTTGGTGGCTGGTAGTGTGAGGGTTTGATAGACTGGCCAACAAGCTTGAACAGGGCCTGGCAGTTGGCTCCCAGCTTGGTGGGCTGGTAGTGTGAGGGTTGATAGATCTGGTCAACAAGCTTGAACAGGGCCTGGCCAGTTGGCTCCCAGCTTGGTGGGCTGGTAGTGTGAGGGTTGATAGACTGGTCAACAAGCTTAGAACAGGGCCTGGCCAGTTGGCTCCCACTTGGTGGGCTGGTAGTGTGAGGGTTGATAGCTGGTCAACAAGCTTGAAGGGCTGGAGTGTGGGGAGTGTGATTGAACTGGTCAACAAGCTTGAAACAGGGCCTGGCCAGTTGGCTCCCAGCTTGGTGGGCTGGTATGTGAGGGTTGATAGACTGGTCAACAAGCTTGAAACAGGGCCTGGCCAGTTGGCTCCCAGCTTGGTGGGCTGGGAGTGTGAGGGTTGATAGACTGGTCAACAAGCTTGAAACAGGGCCTGGCCATGTTGGCTCCCAGCTTGGTGGGCTGGTAGTGTGAGGGTTGATAGACTGCAACAAGCTTGAACAGGGCCTGGCCAGTTGGCTCCCAGCTTGGTGGGCTGGTAGTGTGAGGGTTTGATAGACTGGTCCAACAAGCTTGAGAACAGGGCCTGGCCAGTTGGCTCCCAGCTTTGGTGGGCTGGTAGTGTGAGGGTTGATAGACTGGTCAACAGCTTGAAACAGGGCCTGGCCAGTTGGCTCCCAGCTTGGTGGGCTGGTAGTGTGAGGGTTGATAGACTGGTCAACAAGCTTGAAACAGGGCCTGGCCAGTTGGCTCCCAGCTTGGTGGGCTGGGAGTGTGAGGGTTGATAGACTGGTCAACAAGCTTGAAACAGGCCTGGCCAGTTGGCTCCCAGCTTGGTGGGCTGGAGTGTGAGGGTTGATAGACTGGTCAACAAGCTTGAAACAGGGCCTGGCCAGTTGGCTCCCAGCTTGGTGGGCTGGTAATGTGAGGGTTGATAGACTGGCCAACAAGTTAGAACAGGCCTGGCCAGTTGGCTCCCAGCTTGGTGGGCTGGGAGTGTGAGGGTTGATAGTCTGGTCAACAAGCTTGAAACAGGCCTGGCCAGTTGGCTCCCAGCTTGGTGGGCTGGGAGTGTGAGGGTTGATAGACTGGTCAAACAAGCTTAAACATGGCCTGGCCAGTTGGCTCCCAGCTTGGTGGCTGGAGTGTGAGGGTTTGATAGACTGGCAACAAGCTTGAACAGGGCCTAGGCCAGTTGGCTCCAGCTTGGTGGCTGGGAGTGTGAGGGTTGATAGACTGGTCAACAAGCTTGAAACAGGGCCTGGCCAGTTGGCTCCCAGCTTTGTGGGCTGGTAGTGTGAGGGTTGATAGACTGGTCAACAAGCTTGAAAAAGGGCCTGGCCAGTTGGCTCCCAGCTTGTGGGCTGGTAGTGTGAGGGTTGATAGACTGGCCAACAAGCTTGAAACAGGGCCTGGCCAGTTGGCTCCCAGCTTGGTGGGCTGGGAGTGTGAGGGTTGATAGACTGGTCAACAAGCTTAGAACAGGGCCTGGCCAGTTGGATCCCAGCTTGGTGGGCTAGTAAGTGTGAGGGTTGATAGACTGGCCAACAAGCTTAGAACAGGCCTGGCCAGTTGGCTCCCAGCTTGGTGGGCTGGGAGTGTGAGGGTTGATAGCCTGGTCAACAAGCTTGAAACAGGGCCTGGCCCGTTGGCTCCCAGCTTGGTGGGCTGGGAGTGTGAGGGTTGATAGACTGGTCAACAAGCTTGGGGGCTGGGAGTGTGAGGTTGATAGACTGGTCACAAGCTTGAAACAGGGCCTGGCCTGTAGCTCCCAGCTTGGTGGGCTGGTAGTGTGAGGGTTGATAGACTGGTCAACAAGCTTGAACAGGGCCTGACCAGTTGGCTCCAGCTTTGTGGGCTGGTAGTGTGAGGTTTGATAGGACTGGTTCAACAGCTTGGTGGGCTGGGAGTGTGAGGGTTGATAGACTGGTCAACAGGCTTGAAACAGGGCCTGACCAGTTGGCTCCCAGCTTGGTGGGCTGGAGTGTGAGGTTTGATAGACTGGTCAACAAGCTTGAAACAGGGCCTGGCCAGTTGGCTCCCAGCTTGGTGGGCTGGTAGTGTTTAGGGTTGATAGACTGGTCAACAAGCTTGAACAGGGCCTGGCCAGTTAGCTCCACTTGTGGGCTGGTAGTGTGAGGGTTGATAGACTGGTCAACAAGCTTAGAACAGGGGCCTGGCCAGTTGGCTCCCAGCTTTGTGGCTGGGAATGTGAGGGTGATAGTCTGGTCAACAAGCTTGGAAACAGGGCCTTGCCAGTTTGCTCCCAGCTTGGTGGGCTGGGTAGTGAGGTTGATAGACTGGTCAACAAACTTGGAAACAGAAGCCTGGCCAGTTGGCTCCCAGCTTGGTGGGCTGGGAGTGTGAGGGTTGATAGACTGGTCAACAAGCTTGGAACAGGGCCTGGCCAGTTGGCTCCGCTTGGTGGGCTTGTAGTGTGAGGTTGATAGACTGGTCAACAAGCTTGAAACAGGGCCGGCCAGTTGGCTTCCAGCTTGGTGGGCTGGAGTGTGAGGGTTGATAGACTGGTCAACAAGCTTGAAACAGGGCCTGGCCAGTTGCTCCCAGCTTGGTGGGCTGGTAGTGTGAGGGTTGATAGATTGGCCAACAAGCTTGGAACAGGGCCTGGCCAGTTGGCTCCCAGCTTGGTGGGCTGGGAGTGTGAGGGTTGGGGACGACGAGCTCAGTCATTATCAGCACCTGTAGCCTCAGTGAGTGAAGGTTACCACCACAATAAGGTTTACCTGGGAACCTAAAGGTGGCAGCCCTACCACCCAGGTGTAGGCCACGACAGGCCTAGTAAGCCAGCGGCCGAAGAAGGGGAAAAACCTGAGGTTCAGAATGTGCACATTAAATATCCTGAATGAAATAGAAAAAATAAATAAAACCATTCATAATAAATGACAAGGTGTTGCTTTAGACTGATCATGTAGTTTTCTTGAAGGTAGTCAGAGTGTATTTATGCTATTATTGTTTATACTAATTTCCTTTTCACTTTACTCTTAGCAATATTATGCTATAAGCTATCTAGAATAACTGTGACTTTACAAGTTAGCAATCAGTTGATCAACATTTATTTAAATTCAATGACTTTTGACAGCATGAGTGGGCTACTGACACACTTAAGCATAGTGTTTTACTGGTTGTATGTAAGACATGGAAGAAAAGCCAACATATGTATTAACTAGGTTTGATAGTCTTGTGACTACACATAATAACTATCCTAAGTAAGTTAAAAGAAATAAAAAAGTCTTCACATAATTTGTTATGTTTCTCACACTATCTGAAAGTACTAGATTGGGGAAAGTTGACATGTGTTTGAGGTTTAAATCTCTGCCAGATGGACTGAAGGCGGGAACAGGAAAGCACTTTCACTGTGCTTTCCCATCCTCTATAATATAAATTAGGGCCATTAAATCAACGGCCCGCCAAGCTTTGCGAATTATGTTTAAATGATTTGACATGATTTACTTTTTCATATTTGTTAGTATTATTCTAGCTTTTATATTTAATTCCACTAGCAGACTAGTTCATATTAAAATATTGAAACAGAGTTTTGTGTTTGCGTGATTTAATGATTTGTTTGATTTATTACAATTTATAATTTTTGTAAATCTAATTTAATCCAATTGTATTTTTTTTAGATCTAACTTTCGATAGCTAAATCGTGAAGAGAAGTAATCAGCCTTGTATCTTACTGGGCTTAGCAATGCAATATTATAGGCAAGGCCGTAGCCAGCCAATAATTTCATAGGGGGGGGGGGGGGGTCGGTGGGCACATCCTCCAATCGCCGGAGGCTAGAAAAAATTATAAATGCTAAACAGTTCTAGAAGATATCTGAAGTGTTTATTATGACAACATAGCCCTCTAACTGCCGGAGGCTACAAAAAAATTCTAAATATTAAACACATCTAGAAGCTCTCTGAAGTGCTTTTTATGGTAACACAGCCCCTTAATTTGTATTTGTACCTTAATTTTGATATTGTTTGAACCATAAACAAAGCCATATATACTTTGTTTATAAAATTTCAGGGGGGGTTTGAACCCCAAAACCCCCCTTGACTACGGCCTTGATTATAGGGTCTCTTCAAAATAGTTTATAACATAATTACGGTTGTACATAACACTCTGGGTGGGAGGCACTGCCGTACCCAAAAAATTATTTTGGGGGCAAGGGGAGTGTCTTCATGGTAGTAGCCTGAAGGTGAACAATATTAATAAGGAATTTAACTTTAATTTTATGAACACACTGAAAAGATAATTATTTTGGGGGGGGGGGGTTTGAACCCTCAATCCCCCCCCTCCCCCTTCTGGATGGCCCTGGTGAGTGGGGTACTTACAAAGTCTACTCACAGCGCTCAGTCTCCGGCAAAATTACATCACAAGAGGCCGGACACGCTCCAGGGTCAGGAGCTGAGACCCCAACTGACAGTTTATTTTTATTTATCACTATTAAGATCTAGGAATTAATTTTATAAACAAAAATAGTCTCATGTCAGGCAGTCTCTGAAGCCTGAATGAATGTTTGAATCCCAAATAGGTGCTCAGAGTATTCAACTTTGTACTTATTTTAGTTTTAGTAAGTCACTCTTTCCACATCCTGACTAGATGTATATAGTGACTCTTTCTCCATTCTGAATGATGTAAAATTATAGCAATAGAGCTCATTTAGTGAACAAATACAATGGGATCGAGAAAACTGGCTTTGGTCTTATTTTCATTCTTCATTAAACTTTAAAATACAATACTTAGATAAATTGCAGTTACTGCCTCAAAATGGTTACATTTACACTTTTTACCAGATTGAAGGAAGAAACAAGAGCTTTGATCCCTACAACAATGCAAAATAATCAAAACGTAGAGGGCACGTACTACCTCAGAATGTTTACATATTACATTATTTTATTTGTTCAAGGGGGGGGGGGGGGGGGAGTGTAGGAGGTGCAAGAAAAGTCCAGTGTTTTTTTTAGTTTTTATATTAAAACTTTTTTTGATCCAAATAAATAAAATATTGCTTCAGTAGTAACATGAAGTTAAATCTTTTTCACATAGTAATATCAACAGCTTTTGTTGAATATCTATAACGAAAATGAAGCCATTATCTCACAAACTTTTTCATTCATTTAAAAAGTTTCTTAGATAATGCTGTTATGCTCTAAAGATATATTTAAAAACTGTTGGTATCACCATGTGAATAAGAATAAACTCGTATGCTTCTACTGAAGCAATATTTTAATTATTTGAGTCAAAAAAAGTTTTGATACAAAAACTAAAAAAAACTGGACTTTTCTCACGTTGCCCCACACCCCCACTTCAAATGATTGCCATGGAAACTTAGATGGCGATGCTGATAGTCATTTGTTCGTAAGAAGTGAGTCTTCATCACCAATATGGCTCATATGTTTGTGTGTGTCCAACTTTCCCTACAGAACACCTTGCCCAAATTATTCTAACAAATATCTTCTAATTCATTTTTAGGTTAGGAGCTATGTCCATGGGTGTAGAAGTCCCTCCAAAGTTAAATTTGTATAAAGTTCAGTTTATCTGAACTATTTTAGTGAATAAATCACATGTATTGTTTTTACTTGAGCAAAAGCCCCCCTAAGGTAATTTTTTTAGAAAGAAGGCCCTACACTTTATTATAATTTAGTGAAGAAATGGCATAGCTATCATTTTTAGGTGAGGCATTATGGTAAGGGGGCAGGAGCCCCCCAAATATATATATATATATATATATATATATATATATATATATATTTTTAAAGTACATTTTATCAAAACAAGGTGAGTGAAGAAATCACATCTCTATCATTTTTAGGTGAGTTATGACAAGGGGGGCAAAAACCCCTAAGTCTAATTTTTATGAAGTACACTTATGTTTTATGTATATTTATGTATCCCCCATTTTTCCTCATTCGTTTCGTGGGTTTAAATGCATCTACTGGGTTGACATAGAAACTGATGCTTTTAGTCTGTTGTTATTAAGAAGTATATAAATATATTCTAATTTATTATAATAGTTATATAAATATATATAAAATTATATACTATATATATAATACATATATGTATATTCACATAGTATGATTCCTGGTTTTAGTTAATAATATGAAAGCAATATAACACAAAAAAAGCCAACAATACATTTGAATGTGGCGCCAACTGGCAGGTTTGACTTTTAGTACCGCCTACAACCACTGTTAGCGCTGAAAACTTCATACTCGATACATGGGAGATATCGATCTATACTATCCTTTGTCTATGCTCTAGAGACTAGACATCTATTAAGCTACTATCTATCACACGACACTTGCTTGTACTAGAAATCAAGTGTGCTAGCTAGCGCCTAGATATCTGTATACTAGCTAGTACAATAGAAACGGGACTAGAGTATTCACACGCTGCTAGTTTGGTACTAGGTTATAGTGCAAATATTTATGGAACGTCAGCTATTAATGCATTAATTATCAATAATGATATTGAAAATTATGAGAGGGAGCGTAGGAAAAGAATATGGACATGGGACTGGATGGAAAGACGAGATAATGGTCGCGAGATGCTAAAAATGAGACATTCGGAGGTTAGGTAGGACAAATTTGGGGTGACACTAACGTTTATTATCTCTCTAAACTTGTATTTATTTATTTACGATGGGGTCAGAGGCCCCTAAGACCATGGGTGTCCAAGTACAGTATCCTTGCTACATAAATATTCTTTTTTAGGCCTACGCACACTTTATATTTTAAAAAAAACATCCAAGGCTGGCATGCTATTAAGTTTATTTAGATTAAAATTGGGTCTAGAACACAGTTTGTCGTTTTTAGACGACATGTTTTTAATTAACTATATATTAAATTTATTGTCATATTGTGGCAATTTGGTATTATATAAAGAAGGATGTTTAGAATAATTTTCTGCCAGCAACAAAATCACATCCGATGACAATGTTATCGCCATTTCTACCATTTCTCTACACACAGTCTCAGCGCGCATTGATTGGTCGAATTACACAGACTAGTGTCGGAACTAGCAGTATACTTTTTTTGATTCACACGACGCTAGATGATGACGTGCTAGCTATCATTGATCTCTATAATATAACTGGATGGACATACACATGCACATTCCAAGGACAAAAGCGTGACGCTCAAGTGTATCGTCTGCTACAGTTAGGGGGGGGGGGGACAGATTTAACGGTTTCTTTCAATGTTCTTATGCGAAAACATGTCTCTGATGAATAAAAGTGTTATTGTTTGAAAATAATGAAGTATTATACCACACTTTACTGAAGAAACATTTACATTAAAGGATATACAATCCAGTTTTACAGGTAATACTGTACAAATACGAATAAAATCATTAATATATTTAAATATGTAGCTATCATTTATGTTGTTTACAGTCTGCCAAGACTACACTTATATTTAAAGTTGGTTATTAGCTTGTATATTGGATTCTGAAACCATATTATATTGAAAGTTCGATAAATATAATGAATAAGGTATCTTAAAACTTGATTACATTTGTTTGAATGACAAACTTTTTATAGTTGCCATACATTCAAACTATCACATAGGTTATAGGCTTGTGGAAAGTATTATTATAATGCCATTTTTTTTATAAGGTTGGCTCAAATCTTTCAGAAACTATATTATGTTGAAAGTTTGATAACTATAATGAAACAAGTTAGCTAAAAACTGTGTTACATTTGTTTGAATGACACACTTTGTGTAGAAGTCTTGCGTTCTAATGATCATTTAAGTTATTGGCTTGTAGGAAGTACAGTATTTACTATACCCTGATTTTAGTAATAATCCCAATCGTTAAGGCCTTATTTCGTACCAGAAAACTATCATATATATAATATTTTGGTAGGATAAACGGCAATTTAGAACGGAAGTATAAATTTCTTTCTGGAAGGTCTTTTATGCTAACTAAATACTACTATAGGGTAGGATTCTGGTACGAGATAAAGCCTTTTCAAAAATCATCTATATATTAGGCTACATCAACTTATTTAAAGAAAAAATGAACCAGTTTTGAACTTTTATATGCTCTTCAAAGCTTTAACTAACATATTTATTTAATTTAACCATTCACACATTGATGTATCTCATATACTCAATCAAATTAATGAACGATGTCAAATTGCCACATTGCCTTGTATGTGTGTAAGAGAGAAAGAGATACCCGAAAGTTTTCTTCTCTCTTACACAATGGTATGCAGACGACAGCTCGAAAATTTCAGCCACAGATGTCCATCCAGTTATATTTAGGGATGGGAAAAACTGCTCCTTTAGTGGAGCAGGAGCAATCTGTTACTGCTCCACAACTGGAAATGTTCCTTTTACCTGCTCCTTTTTGTCACAGTTACTATATTTGTACCTACTCACAGCCTATTTTTTTTTAGCACCGCGTCTACTGCTCGTTCTGGTTATACGCATTTATACCAATTACGTCAATGTGTTAGAGATTAAGATGGTTGATTCTAGAGGAAGTGCACCCACATTTGTTTGGAATGAGAGTTGAAAACGTTTAGGAAAAATCACCCACAGTGCACCCAACCGGAATTGAACCTCAACCTCCTTGTCATCGGCAGTCCATTCTAGTGCAAGAGTGAAGCCAGAGACCAGAGGCAGGCAACCCTTTTGCTATTACGGGCTTTATGGGCTTAAAAAAAAGTTTGGTTAATTTAAAAAAAAAGTAAAGCAAAAAAAGTTCAATTTCACATTTACCAATTAGTAATTAGCTATTAAGTCCATTTTTTGAACAAATTGTTTGTTTGCTAAATATTTTGTGGGCTAGATAAAATCAGTCAGTCAGTCAGTCGATTGCTGACCCTTGCCTTAAATAATTTTACCAGCAAGTGGGTCTCTTCAATGTTAATCATCAACGTAACAATTTATTGTGAGAATACATCACATACTGTGCTTGTATTGTGGAAATGTTTTGTACTACGAAAGATTTCCCCTTCAAAACTCATTTATGACTCCCCAAACCAACTATAAACTAGGCCTATGTTAGATATGTAAAGTTGTGTTGGACTTGGACCTGATCTCAGCGCTGTGACAAGAACACAAAGCATCCACTTCCTTTTTACTATACGACTGCTCCAAAATAAATAAAGGAACAAGGTGGCACCGGACCTGTTATATCGTTGTCTGTGACAGAGACGAGGAGCAAGGTTACTCCGAACCTGTTACAGCGGGTATTTGATCCGTGGAGCAGTGACAAAAAGGAACAGCTCCTTTCATCTGTCAGGAACAGGTTGTGAATGTGACATCAGAGGAGCAGTGACAAAGGAGCAGGTTGTGATTTCACAACCCATCCCTAGTTATATTATAGAGATCAATGTTAGCTATTGCTAGCTAGCACACTGGATTTCAAGTAGGAGCTAGTGTCGTGTGATACGGCTATTAGAGAAAAATAAAACCACATCAAGCAGGTACTGGCCTACTGGGTCACAGTATATCAGGCAAGAACAAATACTATCAACATATACATGAAAAGTACCAAGATCATAATGAATAAAAGTTAAATTGATATAACAACAGAAAGCGCACTTTACTCAATTTTTTATTTGGAAGCATTCCATCCTTCCACTCTCCATCTTAATACAACTCCTGTTATCCTCATACATGCTTTTCATTCTCATTACAACTCCTCTTTCCATGCATTATGCATTTCTATAGTGGAGATTTTATTTATAATATATTAACCTTGTAATATTTCATCCTGATCGTTGATTGATTTGAAATTTACCTTATTTGGTCTATCTGCGATTGGTTACAAACACGTTCAACTCAATATTATTTATCTTTGCTTCTTGTACAAATTAATTCATAAAGTAATAATATTATGTCAAATAATTGAGCCGTATTAAAAATTAAACAAATATAGTCATTCATAAACACGTTTTAAGATCTACCTATTTCTTATCTATAACTTATTATAAGTGATATATTGAAAATGATATAATAGGATATAACACTATCAGGCTCAAATATGAAACCAAATAATGTAATGTTCGTTATTTTGGTTCGAAGATTGCCCCAAATCGAGTAGAGATAGTTCAGAGTAGGTACGCATTCAATTTATTTGATTTTTACACACTTATGTTATGAGAGAGAGTCAATAATTTGCATAACATTTTATACAAACAAAATACTGTGTACAAACCCTTCCTTCACCTCTGTCAAAGTGTGTGCTTTCAAATTTCGTGAATGTGCGGTATGCCAGGCTCCCACCGTCATTCAGGACCCACGTTGAACTGTAGGTCCGCTATGCTTTCCACGATCATTACTCATCTGGGGATAATGGAATTCACCTTAATAGTGTCCCCAGAGAAATGAATTCCTCCATACATCAGGAGAGCAGTGGTAAAATAAGGTCGAATGGTTGAGATCTATAGCATTAGCCCCATCCCCATATATACTCTATGAAAATACGTAAAAAAGAAAAATAATGAAATAATTTTAAACTACCAAATTCTTTCCTTGGCCCATATTTGAAAAGTTCAGAATCTGGCTTCAGTTTACCACAAACATTTCCATGCATCTCATGTTTTATTGCAATCTTAGTACTATTCAATAGATTTCTCCCATAGTTCTGGGTTTTCCTAGATACTAAACTAATTAGAATTTCCACGTCTACTTCTTGTTCTTTTGTCATGTCTTGCGTGGCTACTGCTAACTATACACTCAACAAACCTCAACATCACACCAAGAGACCACTTGGATGACTAAATACCCAAATCATGTGAAGGCATTCATTGCACATTGTGGTCCGCTAGAACTCAGTCCAGGCAAACACCCTTCCGAGTCTCTGAAGTTTGTAGCAGGGAGATTCGGGTGATTTCTACGCTCGGACAGAGATTTGCCCGGGTCTGGATGGTGTGAAAAAACACATGCCTTTTCATGTATTTCTATTTGTTGGGTGCCGGGTGAACACCTGGTCTGTGTTAAAGGGGGCCTTAAACACACATATAATTTTTAAGTGTTAAATTAAAATCGTACTAAAAAATCTAAACACTTAAATATCTCTTTCACAGTAAAAAAGGTGTAGGACTACAGTGGAGTTTCCACTCTACTACTTTTCTTTCTCATGTCTTCCCCCAATTTGCCATTCTGCTGCCATTGTCTAGCATAAAATTGCATATTAAAAAAAATTAAATTAGTGTACAAAGTCATAGTGTTTGTTTGGGAAGGCTTAATGCGTATTGGGGAATACTATGGGCCCCTATGATAAAGATGAATTTTAATCTAGAAATAAAAGACTATCCACAGTTTCACTATGGGATATCAAACAAGAGTTCCAAACTGTTAGATGATTTGAGGCTTAAATGAAGTAGCACCTTTAAACAACCAGTTTTTCCTAAACTGTTCCGATTACACAAAGTAGGCTTATTAAATGTTTTCCACCCTGTTAGTTATTATTTTATGAGATAGAAAGTTCACTAGATTAACTTATTGTGCATTAATATAACCATGGACAGAGGGGGAGGTTAAGGGGTTAAACCACCCCCATCTCCCTGAAATTTTCCAAAGTTTTTAATATAAGCTTAAAGATGGGCTTGTATTAAATTCAAAGAACTTAGAGGCATTCATTTTTCAAAACTTCCAGGAAAGGGCAACTCCAAATAGCTTCTAAAGGCATTTAATTTTTAAAAAAAATTCTAGACTGATATTACTCTAAATAGCTTCTAGAGGCATCCAATTTTTAAAAATATACCCCTAGAGGGCAACTCCAAATAGCTTCCTTTTAAATGCACATAATATATTTTTTTAATCCAAGCGAGATCTGCTTCAATTAGCTTTTAAAAGCAATTCAATTTTCTAAAGTGTGTTAGAGAAAGACCACTTTCAATAAGTTCTAAAGGCATCTAGTAAAAAAAAAATCAGGCAGGAAACACACTAACTAGCTTCTAGGAGCATCCAAATAAATAAAAGTAGTTCTGGGTGGGGACCACATCAAATATATTACTAGTTTTAAGGAATCTAATTTATATATTTTTGAAATTGGTGAGCACTTCTTAAAATAACTTTTGGAGGCATTCAATTTTCAAAAATTTGCCAAAGGAGTATACACCAAATAGCTTCCAAGAGTATTCAAATTTAAAAAAAATTAAATAGCTTTTAAAAGAATTTTCAAAAATTCTTCAAAGTAGGTTCACTGCAAATAGCTTCTTGGAGCAAGGCCGTAGTCAGGGGGAGCGAGGTTCACCCCCCCCCACCCCTCACCCTCAAAATTTTATAAACAAAATATAAATGGCTTTATTTATTGTTCAAACAATATAAAAAATTAAGGTACAAGTACAAATTAGGGGCTGTGTATACCATAAAAAGCACTTCAGAGAGCTTTTAGAGGTGTTAAATATTTAGAATTTGTCCTAGCCTCCGGCAGTAAGGAGATTATGTTACCATAAAAAACACTTCAGATAACTTCTAGAACTGTTTATCATTTAGAATTTTTTCTTGGCTCCGGCAATTGGGGAATGTGCCCACCAAATCACCCTTGAAATTATTGCTGGTTCCGGCCTTGTCTAGGAGCATCCACTTTTCTAACATTAACTGGGGAGGGTAAGGTATATAAAGTAACAATGTTCTTATTTCTTAGGGTTTAATAGTAAGTCTTACCATCTTTTCATAAACCTAGATTTTGACCCCCCCCCCTTTTCGAAATTAAATTCTCCCTAACCTACACCCATACATACAGTATATAGGTCATGTTTACTGCAGCTGCCACTTTTTAAAGATGGTATATTAAACTCTAATAAAATAATAAAATGTTATCAATTTAGTCCATACAAAAAATATGTTTTCATTTTCTTAATTAACTTAGCAAAATTTTTGTCAAACCTCTGGAATAATAAAGCCTTGAATCTATCAATTTAGGATGCAGTCACTCTTTAATTTGGTTTACCTATATTTTGTTTTCACATGTTTATGTTCCAGGGATGACCTTTGTTATAGAGGGAAGTCACTATGTATTAATTAACTATTTATGAATTGATGCCAAACAAAAGTTACACACATAAGATGTCCTATCAACTGTGATAAATTCTCCTGTATTCACATGGCTGCGATCCAAGGCACCTGGGTTCTCTCTGAATGGCAACAAGGTAAGGTTAATATTTTGTTTAAATGATTGTATTGTTTGAATGTGTTTCTTGGTTATTGAATAATCAAACTCATAATAGGCTCTTAAAAATTTGGCTTAATTAACTCTATCGACGAGCCTGGGTAGCTAAAATATATTAACAAATCTAAGGAAATTGGCTCTATCCTGGAGGTTTGCTAAAGAATGTTAGGACCTACCATTTGTTCATCTTTTAAGTCTTTTACCCAGATAATTATTTTATTGTTGACTCTTTAAGTGTTCATAATGAATTCAGTTTGTAACACATACATTTTAATAACCATTTTAAGTTAGTTATGAAATTCACATTACATATTAAAATAAACTTTAAAAAAAACATACCTTTCAAAAGTTGTTGAAACATAAATATTTATTTAGATTTTAGATATTAAAATTTTGAAAATAAATCAGCTAAGAAAAGTTTTTAGATATGCATTTGAATTAGTTGGTCATACCATATTTTCAGGTGTCTGTAATCAGTGAGCCTAGCGTGTTTCATGAAACTCTTCTTAGCCAATGTCTTTCTTCCAAACGAAGAATAACATTGGTGTCCTTGTACCTAGGAACTGGGACTCTCGAGGAAAAACTGGTGAGTGAGCAACAAATCAACTGTTTTGGACTTTGGAATCAGTTGTTGAGAACTTTTTATTTGTGCTGGTGCTATACTCTATTTCTTTGATTCAGATCTACCATTCTGTATTTAAGGTTTGTGTTAATATAACACACTAAACACCAATTGGCTATGATGCCATCCACACAAAGTGGTCAAGATGTGTAAGATGTTAGGCTCGCATTGCATGAGGGCTTTGTTGATGGATTGAATTCTTATTTATTTAGCATCGCATCTTACTACCCGTTCGGGTTATACGCTTAAGTACTAATTACGCTAATGGGTTAGGAATTGGAAAGGTTGAATTAAGAGGAAGTGAACCCGCATTTGTGTGGAGGGAGAGTGAAAAACCATTTAGGGAAAACCACCCCTAGTTCACCTGGCCGAGATTTGAACCTCAAGCTCCCCATCCTCGTCAGTCTAGCTAAGATTGAATTCTTGCCAGGTGTACTTACACACAGGACTTTCACAAGTTTTCCCACACACTTTTTGCGTTAATGCAGGTGTATTTTCTCTAAATTACCCTATTCTTTATACTATCGTACATGATTATATGTTATCGATAAACATGGGTCAAATACGCTATTTATGATTCTTAATTTTGCCAACAAATCCCTAAACCAAATCTTAGCGAACGTAATAAGCATTATATGTTAATTTTTCTATTTTAATTTTTTTATGTGACTTTTTCCTTTAATTCTGATATTGCTATGGACAGTAAAAATAGTACCACTTAGTAGCCTACCACTTACCAGTAACTAAATAGTAAAAAAGTTGCTGTAATCTAAATTTGTATTCATTTATGGTATTTAATAGTCTAGGGTCTGATTGTTAGGTTTATTGTCCTGTTATTATGTTGGGCTAAACCACTGGCACAAAATTAGCTGCTAGCGAAAATGTCATATTCATAATTTTAAAAAGTAAATAAAAAATATATATAGTCTATCTCGAATCTTGATTCATTTTGCTTTAATGTTTGAATATCAAATATTCTTAAGAATTCAAATATTCAAATTAATAAGTTATGTTTAATCAAAAATACATATAAGATTCGCTAAAGACATTATCAAAAAGTATTGCACACCAAACATCTATTCAAAGACGAAACGACGAACTAAACAAGATGGTGCACGGTGGTGATAAAATCAATGAAAGAATGAAGCAAGCGATGGAATTTTTAAACAGTATAATTGAAACTGACGAAAGAGCGAAGCAACAAAAGTCGAGGTTTGTTGTAGTAAGACACAGTGTACAGATAAATAATTAAATCGGTGCAAGTTGCAGTGAACCCAAATGATTAATATTATGTCTGACCACATAAAACAAATATGATTGTAATACTAATGATGTAACTTTATATTTTCAACTCAAAATAGTTAGGGTTTGTTTCACATTCAGGTTTCATCCATCCAGCAGAACTTGAAAGAGTCAAATGGGGCTTTGAGGGTGAAAATACTCCTCGACTACACTCGGGGGTCGCGAGGATCCCACAATTCTAGAACTATGCTGCTCCCACTCCTAGACAAATATCAAAAGTCTTGTCAGGTACTGGCATATTTACTGGGATTTTTTATCATGAACAAATTCCTTCTTCATCAATTTTTTTTATGTTCTTGATGTGAATTAAGTTTCTCTTTGTTGACATTATTTTTACTCCCCAGACCAGTGGTTCCCAAACCTTAAAGATACCTGGCCCAATTTTTAGAACAACAATCTTTCGCAACCCACACAGCTTTAATGGCTACAAGGGGGAGTTTTTAATTGTATTATTGTTCTACTTGTGTTATTTTAGATTATTATTGAATATAAATTTGATTAAAAAAACTTATATATTTGTCATAATAGGGCTTGTGGAAAGAGTGGCTTGTTTCTAGTTTATATTTGTCATAATAGTGCTTGTGGAAAGAGTGCGCTTGTTTCTAGTTTATATTTGTCATAATAGTGCTTGTGGAAAGAGTGCGCTTGTTTCAGTTATATTTGTCTATAGGACTTGGAAAGAGTGCGTGTTTCTAGTTTATATTTGTCATAATAGTGCTTGTGGAAAGAGTGCGCTTGTTTCTAGTTTATATTTGTCATAATAGTGCTTGTGGAAAGAGTGCGCTTGTTTCTAGTTTATATTTGTCATAATAGTGCTTGTGGAAAGAGTGCGCTTGTTTCTAGTTTATATTTGTCATAATAGTGCTTGTGGAAGAGTGCTTGTTCTAGTTTATATTGTCATAATAGGGCTTGTGAAGAGTGTGCTAGTTTCTAGTTATATTGTATATAGTGCTTGGGAAAGTGTGCTTGTTTAGTTATATTGTCATAAATGCTTGTGGAAAGAGTGCACTTGTTTCTAGTTTATATTTGTCATAATAGGGCTTGTGGAAAGAGTGCGCTTGTTTCTAGTTTATATTTGTCATAATAGTGCTTGTGGAAAGAGTGCATTGTTTCATTATATTTGCATATGGGCTTGTGAAGAGTGCGCTAGTTTTGGTATTTGTCATAATGGCTTGTGAAGATGCTGTTTAGTTATATTTTCATAATACGGCTGTGGAAAGAGTGCGCTGTTCTAGTTATATTGTCATATGGGCTTGTGAAGATGCGCTTGTTGTTTATTTTCATAATGTGCTGTGGAAGATGCGCTGTTTCTAGTTCTGTTATGATGCATTGATTTCCAATCACAGGGATGAATTAATCTGTTCACATTTATTTTATGCCTATTTTCCTTATTTTTTTTTCACTTTCATATTTTTTCCATGACTTATTATTTTCAAAAAACTACACATTTTAACATTTCAAAAACTTTTTGCAACCTAACCAAAATGGTCTCACATCCCACAGTTTTGGAACCACTGCTCCCAGACGGTTAGTACAAGAACAGATAACAATTTGTCTCTTATGTTAAAAACACAAGATATAGTAGGTCTATATAAAGTTATTCTTGATTTGTTCTCTAGGTTTGTGTTGTGTGAATGAACTTGCTGTGGTGGTGTGTTGTCAGGTGTGCTTGTACCACACTCCGTCACTACGAGAACCACTCAGAAGCTTGTTGCCGCAGAGGTATAATGAGCTAGTGGGTCTGCAGCACATGAAACTCTACCTGTTTGACGACTCCATCATTATTAGTGGGTAAACATCTTAAGCTTGTGCGGATCCAACATTTTTAATTTCAAGTCAAATCCAAATTTTTTCCTTAATATCTTGAATTCATTCTATATTGAATATCAAGATTTGAAACATTTCTGATTCAAATCTGAATATAATATTTTATAATGAAAATGTTTTGTATCAAATATTTACACTGTAATTTTTTCAAATGTTCACTTGACACTTGAAATGATTGTATTTTTTAATAACAGATTAATATGAGCTTCCATAAAAAGTTGAAGCATCCAAAAGTTTACTATCATATTAAAATTTTGAATTAAACTTTGTTAAATTAAAATTTGGGTTTAATTTGGGTTTGAAATTATGATTTGAATGTTTCTAATATTAAGATTCATAGTTTTGAATCGATTCTCAGCTAGGTGCGGATCTGAAATTTCGAAGCTTCACACAGGCTAAAATATACTTAATATTTCAACAACAAAAATTCATTAAGTTGAATCAAATGTGTATGCCTAATATTGTGAACATACCTAAAAAATTGGTAGTGACAAGGAGAAATATAGTGAAAAGAAAATTGACCTCACTTTTAGGTTGATCAAACAAAATTTTTTGGGACACAACCTTCATAGAAATTAACACTTTTACTATATGTTTGATGAAGATTTCACACACTTTTACTCAATGTCTAGAGTAAATAAATGAATGAAGATAATGGGTGCAGAAAATACAATTTTCTGATGATTGAAGCTTTCCAAATGGAAAACTTGTTTTAAGATACAGAACTACTTATAGTACTCGCTTCGGAGGTCGAATGATTTAAGGCATCACTCTCATGTTAGACTGACCTTCTGATGAGGGGAAGATGGGGGTTCGAACTCCAGTTTGGTCTCCTGAGGGCGAGGAGGGGGCTTCTTAAATGGTTTTCCACTCTCCTTTCCCGCAAATACAAGTAGTTTACCTCTAAAATGTTTCCTTCCTCATCCCTATCCCATCAGAGTAATGATCATATATTTGTTTAACCTGAACAAGTATTAAGACGCTATAACATAGTCAATTTGACAACTTATTTCTTTATTCTAATTTAAAATACTTTTAGTAAAATTTTATAATTTTCTTTATCTTATGGCCAAACGTGTGAACTATAATACATACTTTCCTTAATCCATAATTTGTACACACGCTTTGTTCTAACAAAGAAATCCTTTATATTCACATTTTCTCTTTCTCTCTCTATGTCTTGGTGAGATTCTCGTCGCTTAGATCAACACAATTAACATCTTTGTTGTTTTCAACTTGAGCTCTGAGTGGTTGTATAAAGTATAACCAGATAAAGGACGCTTGGGCTAGTTCCCACATCTTGTACAGATGCGCCAAGTTCTTGGTAGAGGACACACATGTTGTGTGTAACAATATCTAGTTATTTTCTTTACAATCATGTAGCCAGTGTGTTGGTGTTTGTAGTCCAAGAGAGCACATGTGTCTGGTGGGGTCTGATATTATCTTATCGTAACAATTTAGACTGACACAGTAAATCTGTGATAAGTATGTGGCACGTCGAGCGGTTTATGGTAACATTGTGGACAGATGAGGATTAGGCTCAGTGTAGGCAACATGTATCTGTGTGTGAGAATTGTTTTACCACCACAACTTGCTACCCATTCGGGTTATACATCTATTTACTAATTACTCTAATGGTTCAGGGATTAGGAAGGTTGAATTTTGGAGGAAGTGTACCCACATTTGCCTAGCAAGAGATTGGGAAACAAAGAAGGGAAAACTACCCGCAGTACACCCGACCGGAATCGAACCAGGATTTCCTTGTCATTAGCAGTCTAGTTTAACACAGGAGTAATACCTTAGACCGTGCAACCCAAAAGCAGGTAAGAATTATTCTTTGTTAAATATGCAAGCCCAGACACGACATGGATGTAAAAGTTGCAACATGTCTGTGGGTCTCACGGACGGTTAATTTATTTGTTAAATATGTAAAGGGGAAATTTCAATAAATATAATGTAATTTAATAGTAATTTAGTGTACTGTTCATCATAACTGAAATGTGCAGCTTCTATACAATAAATAGTATGCTCATTAGGGTGGTCCTTATATAAACCACAAAATTTGAGAAAAAATAATTTTTAAAGAAGAGAACATCAATTTCACATATATTACTTTCGTAAAAATGTATTTATTACAATCTACATTTCAAAAATTGGAGATAAAAATTTATTGAGTAATTAAAAAAACATATGGTTGTAACAAAACAAGATTATTTACATTAATTTTGATAAAGTGGTTTAATCCCAAAGTTCTAAACTTTACTAGGATAGTCTTTTACAATGTGAAACTCCAACTATTTTAATTCGTAGTTTGTTGTAATCTTTCATTAATTTCACATATACAAGCAAACAGCAAAACTTGCATGTATTTTAAGTTCATGCTTCTTTCTTGCAGTTAAGTGAGATTCGGTACGGAAAAGATATATCTTAAAATCATATATGGCTTTAGCTATCCATCTAGTATGATGAATGACTTCTGGAGCACGAATAAATAATCTGTGATGTGGAATTCCACAAAAGAAAAAAGCATAATTTCAATTTAAAAACACATTTTAAAACTAATTCATGAATATAATGTCTGCAATAGAGATACAGAGGTCCCTTCCTAATTGCTTCTCAAATGGTAAACAAGTGCCTTTGATTGGACAAGTATTAGAGGTTGCTTTTAAAAAGAAACCTAGCACTGTAGCTCAGCATTAATGCGTTCCCTTTCCCTTTCAGCACTTCATAAACAGCAGATGCTTGATTTTGTCCTGATGATGCTGTCAGTTGAGGAACGCCTAGAAGTTGTTCAATATCCGGGCCATTGACAATAACTGGCAGCCTATCAATTCAATCTTTACTGGTGAGAACAGAAAGTAGTTTGCCATCGCACTAAACAAGTCAACGATGATCAGAATTTTTAAATCTACTTTCTGATGTCAAAGACGATTTGTTGCCTATGGTTTCTCGACATTGATGAATTGACGAGGGATTGATTATTAAATCATCAGTGCTATGGCTCAGTTCTTCAATAATAATATATGATAATTGATAATATAATAATAAAATAATTAATAATATAGATTAATATTTGAATAAATAATAATATATAATATAATAATAATATAATAATAATAATAATATAGATAATTAATACATAATAATAACATATAATAATAATAAAATAATAATAATAATAATAATAATAATAATAATAATAATAATAATAATAATAATAATAATAATAATAATATATAATAATAAATATATGATATATAATAGATAATTATAATAATAATGTGATGAGATAATAAACTTTGTCTTACCACCTGTTCAGGTTATACACTAATTCTTTTATAGATTCCATCAAAATACTTACTGTGTCACTACTGCTTACTTTAAATCTGTCAAATGCAACAATAAAGCTTCACTGTAGTAAACACAACTTTCGCTCTTTTGTTTGGATCTGACGGTTCAGCCAACTTAGCTTGCTACTTAAAATTTGGTTTGAATGATGTCCTATCAAATACAATTTTTGCTTTCCACTTCATGGTGCCATAATATATTAATTTGGCAAGGTGAAATAACAAAACTGATCTAGACTTCATGAATGTTTCCACATTACCGCGTAAATTCTAACGTCACCCCTACTACCACAGGCTAACAGCTGCCAAGCAGGTAGAAGAAATTCTAAAAATAGAATGATGGCTGATATTAGGGACTGGAAAGGAGTAAATATCTAGGTACATATGATTGGAGAAAGACGGCTAGTTATTCACATATATAAAGTGTGTTGTTTAACAGTATGATGTGTGGACAAAATGCATATAAAATTATGAAGATTAAAAAAATTCAAAGCCTTTGACACATAGGTTAACATTATCTGATCGAGCTACTAATTATAGTGGCTGCTGTTCCTGGCTATAATGCGGTTACAAAAAATATTCTTGGGTTTCAAATCTTTATTGATTTATTTTCCATTTTAGAAAGTCTTAAAACTAGCCTGTTGGATAAAATCTGGGTGAAATTTAATTTATATTTTAAAAAAAAAATTCTTCGGTTTAAAAAAAATTGTGTAACTAACTTACTGTGATTTATATTATTTTAGTGCCAATCTGAGTAAAGATTACTTCACAAATCGGCAGGATCGCTACGTGTTGATTGAAGACTGCAAACCCTTGGCAGACTTCTACGATGCCCTTGTGTCCCGCGTGTGCGATTTCTCCCTTCAATTGGACAAAGCGAACCAAGTGCAGTTGCATGAGAGTTGGGACATCCATCCATACAAAGGGGACAAGGAGCGCTTCACAGCAGCTGCTCGGCAACATGTCTGGGGTCTGTATAGCAGTGCCATCGCTGAGAATAATCAAGATAAGGTTGAAGCTTTACAGGGTCAGTCTTTTATTTTATACAATTCAATTTTTTCATAGTAAACTTAAATATACTTATTTGACAATTTAGCATTTGTTGTTAAGAGAATTTTTTGGATCAAATTCCAGACAAGTGCAAAAAAAAAAAAAAGTAAATTGTACAATATCATAATATGTTTTATTTGGTAGATATTTCAAGCTCTTGATAAGACTGGGCTTTTACCATCAGACCCCTCCTGTTTTATTAAATTATGAGTGCCACAAATTTTGCTCGAAAAATCTTCCCCTTTAAGATCTCACAAAGCTAGTGCTTAAGACTGACTAGAATAGTGCGCTCTGCCATGTCAGAACTGTTGTGTGTGTTGAATTAAGATTTCACTGTGTCACTTGAAACACGGACATTGAATTTAAGAGAAACCAGGAACAGTGGAGGCTGCGAAGAGCCTGTTAGTGTCATGAGGAATGAAGTTATCTGGGAAAGAGTGGCAGTGGGATTAGAGAGAGTACTTGAGATTTTAGAGAAAGCAGGATTGAGATGGTATGGTCATGTAACGAGGATGGAAAAGGAGAGGAATGCCAAAGAAAATGTTGGAAATGAATTATGTAGGGAAAAGACCGCAAAGGAGACCAAGAAAGAGATGGGAAAAGCAGATAGCAGAAATGTGCAAGTGAGAGGATAAGAATTAAAGCAATTAAAGGCATAAGGATGGAGGAAGATGGAGGCATTTTAATAAACTGACCCAGCAACAGGCTGGAAACAGTTAATGATGATGATGCGTCACTTGATGATCATCTTTAAAGATCTAGTATTGAGAAGATGCAATGTTTTTCAAGAAATAATATGTTTTTATTTTCACAAGAGTAAAATAAAGAAAAAAGTTGTGCCTGCGGCTGTATTTAATAGACATTCAAACAGGATAGAAGGGCAAAGCCACAAACATTACGGAAATATGTAGGCCACAAAGCTCGCATTTTTTATGTGTTTTAATTGTGAACTTTAAAGCATACATTTTTCCGGTAAGTTTATAGGCTTTGCCTTTCTATCCTTTCAATTTGTGTTAGAATTTATATTTAATAAACTTGAAACTCAAGATTTTATTTATTTATTAAATCATTAAATGAACCATTAATTATATTATTTGTGTACCTTTTAACACAAGTATCGTTTTTTTTAATCTAAGAGATAATGAATGAGTAAATTCACCCTCATTAGCATGAGGAGAGGCTGTGAAAACCACAATGAATTCTGATGAAGGTTTAAGTTAGGCTGTAATTAGAGTTGGTGTTGCAGAAGCAGATACTATGATATTTCCACTGGTGGAGATGGGCGAACTAGGACTTCACCAAGATAGCGAGGTGACACGGCATTTGCTAGAGTCGGCGCAAGATGGCTCCACCGTTCATCTCTCCTCAGGATATTTCAACCTCACTCAGGACTACATCGACTGTCTTCTACACCGTTCTTATGCCAATTACCACATCCTCATGGCGCACCCTACCGTAAGGAACAAGCTGTTACTTTTGATCCAAGCACTGGATCTCCTCCTTAACCTAGAGTCTTCAAAGTTATTCCTCTTGTTCAGGCAAATGGGTTCTATGGAGCCAAGGGTCTGGCTGGTGCCATTCCTGCAGCATACACATTGCTGGCCACAACATTCTTAGGTCACATCCAGCACGCTGATCAGGAGAGCAGGGTGTTTGTGTACGAGTTCCAAAGACCTGGCTGGACATTTCACAGTAAGGGGCTGTGGTACTCTCCACCTGGGTCATTGCTCCCCACACTCACACTTGTAGGCTCATCCAATTTTGGTAAGAAACAGTTGAATTGGTTGACACAGAGGGATTGGTGTTATTCACCTTTGTGAGGGGACAGCCGAGGTTGAAAATGTGTTTTGGATTATCCTTGTAGCAAGAGGAGGATGTAGCCATTTTATATGCTGAAATGTGCTGTTGTTTGCAAGAAATCCACTCCAAATATATTTACAAAATTAATTGTTAATTCAAAGTTCAACACAATAATTATTTATGAATATTATTTTATAGTGTGTTACAATTTTCCTCAATCCTCAGTAATCCATAAACATATTGTAACATACTAAATAGGTGTGTGCAAACTCCACTTTTTCAATTCAAAGCGAACTCGCATCGTATAATTAAATATTCTCAAAGCCAAATCGATGTTAGAATATTTTTTGTTAGTTTTATGATAAAAAAATGTTTTATTGCCCAATTGTTTGTAATATTTCATTTTATTATAATAAATCAAGCTATTATCACAACTTACAATTCAACCACTTCAGATTTTTTACATATTAAGATTTGATTTGTAATGTACTTTACAGCTCAAAATGAAAATAATTTACCCTAGATTGAGTATTTTAGCTGCCAATATTTTTATTGGTGAAACTTTGTAATTTGTTAAAGACGGAACTTTTCTCAAAGAAAATTCGAAGCTTTTCACACCCTTAATATTAAATATCTACAGCTGCTTGGTCTGTCCCCTATTAGAGATATTCTATAATCACGCTTAAACTGTTTTATTTAATGTATTATATGTTTTAATACAATGTACGAGGGGCGTGCTAAGCTTTGAGACTTATGGCTTCGAAAAAATATCAGCTACAACTTTGTTTAAAAAGAAATTTGGTCTTTTACAATATTATGAAACTATTTCGTTAAAAATATTGAGAGTTAAAATACTCCCTTTATGTAATTTATTGCTATTTACGCTTTGTTTACCCTTAAAGGTGGCAATCTTACCTTAATAGGTTACATTATGGCCCTAGATTATAAGCTATAGCATAGTGTAAGCCAACATGGTAAGCTTGCTACCCTTCAGGGTAAATTAAGTGTACATTCAAACTAATATTTATACTGAAGTATCTGAGGTAATTGAATTGCATGTTGTGAAAATAGCTTGATTTATCATATAAAAATGAAATAAAATTAATTATTTCCTAATGGCTTGGAAATGTATAGCAAGACAGTGTAGAAACACTGTACAATAATGTAAAGTAATAGTGAAGGAAGCCAACCTGAAAGGATTGTTAGGTTAGGCCTGGATAGAAAAACACACTTCTTTCTTCATTTCTTCTTACACTTTTACACTTCCCACTTCTTCACATCTCCACAGTTGAACATTGTTTTGAATTTTTGGAAATATTAATTTTTCATATAAAGAGACACATTAAAAAAACACACATAAAGATATTATATGGACTACCTTGAAGAATTTGAAAGTGTTTCCAAATTGATGCAATATAATGGAGACTTGAATAAATAGATAAATAGTGTTGACATTATTTAGTTCTTGACTATGATGAGACATATGTAGTTGTTGCCCTGTCTCTGGCATATTGTGTTGTTGCGTGTGAATTGTATTCTTTCAGTTGCGTCTAAAAGACTTGTAATGGTTGTCGTGTATTTGTGATCTCTAAAGTGATTTAATTAATTTTGGTAGTTATTCGACAAAATTCATTTAGTAATATATACTCGTTTAATGGCTGATAAAATAAATAACAGTACAGAGAAGAAATAAAAGCTGGTATGCTTATATTTGAAAAGTAATAACTTAACAGATAGCTTGCTTAAAAATTAGTAACTAAAGATAAATTTATGACTAACAAAGACTATACTTGAAATAATAATAATAATAATTAAAGAAACAATAATCTTAATTTTGTAAATAATAAAATATAATAATTAAAAAATAATAATTTTTAAATATATATCTCAGATTTAAACCAGGGGCAAGTCTGGATTTGGTTACCCATTGATGTGCAAGTTCCCATTGTCTGAGCTTAGAGTTGTTGCAAGTAGCTGTAGGGAATGCTCTGAGTACTCTGGTGGTGTGGCAGGAGTCAAAGTCCTTACTGTGGGAAGTAACTGGTTTATCTACATTTTTATGGTTGGTTTTGAAATGATGATTGTTCATGCATATTCTCAAAGGTCCTGTTGTGAGTCCAATGTATTCAGCCTCACAAAAATTACATTGAAGTTGGTAGATTAGGTTGGATGTGTTGCAGTCAAAGTGGCCTTGGGTGGGGTATTACTTCTACGTGTTCTTACTATTGAAGAATCAAATGTTTATTTTTGTTTAAAGTGAATTTGGATTTGATTATTATTCAAATCAGAGTTTAATTTTCAAAATTTTGCACACCCCTGTTTACTCTACTTAGTCATAAATGTTAGTCTTATTCCATGTATAAATATCATAAACCTGAATGAGGTAAAATAAATTTACCTAGAGAGCTATTAATAATTTAACTCTTAAAGCTTATTTAAATACAGTAGAGTTTCGGAAACTCGACCTAATGTGGACTCAGATGGTGTTGAGTTATTGAAATTTCGAGTTTTACTAATGAACGTGCATAAGATGCATGTTTACTGTCATGTTTACTAAACAAGGATGAATCACAGTACAGTATCGAGTATTATAGGTACAGTTGTACTGTATTCTAGTATTGTACGGTACAATAACAGTAATATACATACAGTACAATATATTACATGTTAATATAATGGTGTATATACATACATGTAATATACAGAAATGCAGTACAGTACTGTACATATAATATTGATTTGAATAACACGTTATTGAATTGGAACACTAACAAACACAGCACGACTGTTCCACTCGAGTTACACAAACATAGAGGTTATACAGTTGAATGTCCTTGAATTGTGATGACTGGGACCAATAACTGTGTGCATGTGCGCGTGTCGAGTTACGTGGAATGTCGAGTTTCTGAGACTATACTGTACTATGTTTGATTTGTTACTAAGTAACACATTTTCATTGAAAAATAGTTGAGCTGATTTTACATGTTGAAAATACTAAATATTAAATATTAAATTAAATTAAATTAAATATTAAATATTGCTAAATATTAAATATTAGCAATATTTAATATTATCTTACCTTACAACACAAATACTTAACAAGAGGAGGAGTGTTTTATGACTTTGGTGTGTCTGTTTAAGGCAGTGGTTTTCAATTTATTTCTAATAGTGGCACCTCAGACAAAATAATTTATCTTTGTGGCACCCCTCTTACCTTTTCTTATTCAGTTCATCTATATTTGTCATTGTATCTAATTATAAACAATTTGTTAAAGTACTGATAAACATTAAGTGTGTGTATTAACTTTTTTTATTAGTAACAATAATACAAAAATCAACTAAAAATTAATGAGATATTTGGGCTTGATGTGACTCACAGATGTTTTTAATTTTCAGAAAAAATTTTAAAGACACACTTTCATTTCTTACTCAACCGATTTTAATCTTTCTCTTTCATTGTTTTTGATAGTTGTGAAAAAGGAAAATCCCATTTTACTTAAAATAAGATGTAGAAAACTGTAGGCCTAGCAATATTATTAATGCGTTTTTGATAACATGCAGATATTCTTGTTTTATTTCCATCCAGAATTCATCACTATCAACTTCTTCACGTTTTTATTTCAAGTTATCATGATCTCTTATTTCAATTAATTCCTCCTGCTCTATGAGACTTAGTTTTGATTGACTTGATGCTACTGCAATAAATGGGTTTCTCAACAGCTAGTCTTAATATTCTATACATAAGTTTTGAAAATAATTCTGAATTATTTATTTTTTTCTAATGTTTAAAAGATGCTCAGAATACCAATGGTATCCATTGCTCCTACGTGTGGAAACATTTGCACATTACCTTTTGATACCATAAATTTATTTTATCTCTCAGGGATTTAATTTTGTCATTTGAAGACAAAATATTTTAATCTTTACCTAGCATGTTTGAGTTAACTTTATTTAAAACTTCAAATATATCAACAAAATACACCAATTCACTGCATCATTCATGCTTTGGAAGCAATTTACAAAAGTCTTGTTGTTTTTCAAAATCAAAGAAAGTATTCATTTCATAGTTCAAATACATGCAAATACATGCCCCTGGAAAACCATCTTATTAATTTAGGTATATCACAAAGTGATACGTGATGGTTGTACACAGGATCAGTCCTGATCTCTAAATCAAATTCAATTAAGTGAAAAATGACAACCTGGACACAGGAATTGAACTCGGGACCTTTGGTTTTACACATCAATTCTCTGCCACTAAGCCATCGTGGTTCGTCTCATATCCAGGGCCATCGGAAAGAGGGATTTCTTTACTTAATGTTTGACTTCCTTGCCAAAACGCGTCCTAACTATGCATTGCAAACAGGAAGAATTGTTTAGTTTAGCAAACAGACAGTATTAATAATCACAGAACTATTTTACGGTACATTTATTACAAACCAAACTGTCCACCATCTTAGCTTATAGATACAACAAAAACAACACAGTCAGGACTTAAAGAACACAAACTGTGGAATTGGTTTGTATCAAACCAAGGAGTAAGCCTACATACTTATAAACAAGAATTCCAGCAAAAGAAATTATTATAATGTTTTCACAGATAATTAATGTATTAATTATGACTGTATTAACTTCAACACTTTCCCTCATTAAACATTTTCTTTAGTCCTTGTTTAGTCCCATTCCGTGACAAAGAATTTCCAGTCTAGGTTTATAAAGTGGCTTAGTCATTATATCCGCAGTGTGATGTTCAGAGGCCACCCTCTTGATATCTATTGGGCCCTCTATGATAAGCTCCCTCACAAAGAAATGTCTGTTGCGGATATGTTTTGTCCTATGGTGATACTCTGGATTCTGAGCCAATTTTATAGCTGCCTTGTTGTCGACTTGAAGTTCCAGGTTCCTCTTCAATTCCATGAGGTATTCCAGAATATGACGTATCCATACCATCTCACAAGCTGTTTCACTGGCTGCAACAACTTCTGTTGTGGAGATGGCAACAGAGGCTTGCCTTTGGCTGAGCCATGAAATTACTCCACCTGCATAAATACACACCACGCCTGAGGTTGATTGTCCTGTTGTCAAGTCACCTCCATGATCAGCATCACTGTAGCATTCAAGAATTCCTTCCTTGATTCTTGGCCTATAGACAATTCCATAGTCCTTAGTGCCCTGCAGGTAGAGGAAAATGTGCTTGACACGAATCCAGTCTGCTTTAGTTGGGTTTCCCAGTTCTCTTGATAAAACTCCAACAGCATAAGCAATGTCTGGTAGACTTCCAACCATCAGGTACGTTAATGCTCCCACTGCCTGTCTGTATGGAAACTCTTTATTCACATTGTTTTCTTCTTCCTGTTCCACTAGATGCTCTCCTTTGATTATTGGATTCGGAGCTGGTCTACATTCACACATGCCAAAACGTTCTAATATCTTCTTTGTATACGCTGTTTGACACACTTTAACTGAGCCATCACGCCTGCATCCCAATTCCAAGTCTAAGAAATGTGAAGCAGGCTTTGAAGTAATCTTAAATTCCCGTTTCAGTTTTTCAATGAATTCTTCTGCCTCTCTTGGGTTTGAAGCAGCTACTAACCATCATCCACATACAAGGCCCCAAATAGTTTTTGTGATCCTTTCCTCCTAGCAAACAAGCAAGGATCAGCACCACTTTGCTTGAAAACAAGTTTAACAAGGAAATGTACAAACATACATTCCAACATCAAGGTGTTTGCTTAAGTCCGTATAGACTTTTCTTAGGATTACAAACCCTACTAGTTCCATCAATACACCCTTCGGGTTGTTGCATGTAGATTTCTTTGCCTAATTTTCTGTATAAAAATGTGGTGGACACATCAAATTGAGTGAGTGTCATCCCACTCAACAGTGCCTGAATAGTTCCTAGTTTTGCTACTGGACTGAAAGTCTGTCCTTTGCGTTGAGAAAATCCTTTGATGACTAATCTGGCTTTAAGTCTCTCAATAGTTCCATTAGGTTATTTCTTGATTGTATACATCCACTTGCAGCCTTCCAGCTAATCGGTAATTTGTCCATTACCCAAGTTTAATTTTCTTGTTGATATTTGCTCTCACTGTCCATTGCATGTTGTCAGTCTGTACTTCCGTTACTCTGAATTGTTTCAGTGTACAAACTAGGCTCATCCATGTCAATTTATTCACCAACTGCAGTCATCGCAAAGTCATTGAATCATGACGGGGGTTGAAACTTGGATCGCTCTCGAAGACTTACTTCTGTAGTCGGAGTTATCACAATGTTTTTGTTTGCTTCAATGTGCGTTGAGATATCTAAATCTTCTTTTTATCATTAATTTCTTCAGATTCACGTTCACAATCTGCAATTGGTAAATCATAATTTTTCTTCAAGACCAGTGATTGTTCTTCGAATACATACACATACCTTGAAAGGATTAGCTTATTCATATCTTTTGACCAAATACAATAACCATCTTTATTCATGGTAGCTACAGACAGGGAAAACCTGGAAAAGTCAGGGAATATTAGGATGACAGGGAAAACAGGGAAATGTCAGAGAATTTAGCTAAAAATAAGGAAAAGTCAGGGAATTAAAAATATGTCTAAAATATCCCATTAATTTTGCAACTAAACACTAAAACAAAAGTTAATAATACCTAAATAAAATAATTTTTTAATTTTTTAAATAACTGTTAAAATTGTTTATGTTTAGTAGATACAAACTTTTTTAGTATGTGATCAATAATAAATAAAACAAGTCATCATCCACCATTAAAACTGGAAAAAAATTGTCAGGGAAAATTGAAAAATGTTGTCTGGAAAACCTGGAAAAGTCAGGGAATTTTGTAAAATACGTTTTGTAGCCAGCCTGTTATTGTCATCAGGGAGTCAAACCAGAATAGGAACTGATAACCGAAATTAACATTTATTTTTAAGGAATCGAAACTGGAACCCTAAAAACACTTCTGTAGAACCATAACTGGAATTGGAACCATTAAACAATTTTAGATTCATAAAGGTTCTAAAAGGTTCTTAAAGGTTCCTAGTTTTACAGAATTGTATATAATTTTGACATGTTGCACACATTTTTTTCTTTCCTAAGCTTAGTTTAATTTTGAAATGTTGTGTTTTCCCCTTTCTCAGTAAGTTCTGAAAGGGCTTGATATATTTTAGTTTACTACTTTGTTTGAAACCTCTTTTCTAAGGCAATTAGAAAAGAGTTAGAAATACACACTAATGAGTTTAGATTCCGGAGGAATGTCGTGACTGTCACATTGTTCTCTGTTTTCTCACTTTAATGAAGCTAGAGGTTTAAGATGTATTTAGCTTTGATAGACAGCAGATAATACCACATTCCTTGGAAGTTAAAATACAGAAATTAAGAAATCATCTCTTTTGGACACACAGTCTAAGCCTATTGTACTTAGTACCTCCTGGAAGTGAAAACTGATAGTTTGGTGGTTGGTTGAACCACTTATAATAGCGGGTTATGGGAGATGGAGGCTGGCAAAATGCAAACTTTAAATTCTTTCACTCAAGTTTAAATTAGGAAGTAGCTCAGTGAATGTGTTCCTTGTGTACAGTGCAGAGGTGATTATTTGTGTTTGTTAGTTAGTGGTTTAAATAATGTTATTGACTGGGTGCGTTAGAGAAAACACATTTGGGAAGTTTTTTGACTATGAGATGACGGTGACAGATCAAGATGCAAACTAGAAGGATCCACTATTGTTATTAAGGTACGTTATAATATTGTTTTAATCTAGCAATATTTTTGATCCAGAGTCTTATTTCCCAAGTTGTTCTCTGCTCTCCTTCCATGCAAATGTGGATACACTTCCTCTAAATATAAAAATATAACCACCTTCATTCATTAAAAACAATTATCGAAATTAGTACATTGACGTAGCCCGAATTGATAGAAAGACACTGTGCTAAATTAAAAAAAAAAATGTAAAGATCCGGCTCCAGAATCAGAATATTATCAGGAACCGAAAAGAACTGGAACTTTTATTGTGCTTTAACCAGAACCAAAACCTTTAAAATGTTTGTTTAGAGAAGAGGAACTGGAACCAAAACCAATAAAAATTTCGATTCGACTCCCTGATTGTCATATCCAATCAAAATGCCTTTTTGTTCCTATCTATCCATTTTCTTTTTTCTTTGACAAAGGATATGCACAAAGCATTGACAACCTATAATGTGAAGGTGTTTTAAACCACAGCTCATACAGGGATTGCTCTTCAACACTTGATGATCCTGCACGATTCAGTATATATGCTGCTTTGTCTATCATATCCACCCATAAAGCCTGAGGAATCTCTTCATGTGCATGCATCATAGCACAAGCTGCTTCAACTATTGTTTGGTTATCTCTTTCACTGCAACCGTTTTGCTCTGGTGTATACGGCATCATCAGTCGCTGTTTGATTCAATTTTTTATTAGAATTTCTTTAACAGCTTTACTATCAAACTCGCCACTATTAGCAATAGGAATTTCCTTCACAACATGTCCAGCAACTCAAGCCTCAGATAACATCTGCTCCAGTTTAGATGGAACTTCAGATTTTTCTTTCATGAAGTAAATATAGCGAAAATGACTGTCGTCATCCTTGAACAGTACAAAGGAGTGCTAGCTTGTAAAATATTGCCTAAATGGACCACAAACATCACTTTGGATAAGTTCTCCTGGTTGAGTTGCCTGGTCTCAGCTACCTATGAGCTTTACCATAGATACAGCCTTCACATAGCTCATTATTTAACTCAATCTTGATTCCTAACTCACGTTCAATAGTGGCTTTGAAATCACTTTTATTCTGGTGACCTAATCTTTCATGGTGCAATTGTAAAAGATTGCTACTAGACATAGCAGTCACACCAATTGATTTCTTGGGAATCACATTCCTCAAGGCAAGTTTAAACAGTCCACCATTTCGACTTTTAAAACCAACAAGTTTCACTTTACTATTCACTTTCAAGGTACATACCTCAGCTGTGGATGTGAATCCACTCGAAGGAAGTTTATCCTGAGCAGACAGAGCAGAAAACAAATTCTTCTGTATATTAGGAACATACCACACTTCACATAGAGTTATTTTCTCCCAATGTCCGTTGACAGAAGCCTCTACTATAATGGTATATTTCCCTAGTGCACTTATACAGGGCCTCCACTTGCTGTCATCACTGTATGTTACCATGAAAACTTCTCATACATTTCAATTAGGTCATATCGATTTGTCTCATGACATGTTGCACCATTATCTACAAACCAACAATCTCGATAGCATTCACTAAGTAATACACTTGTTGTGGTCATGAGTGTAGTGCCGATTGAATTATTAGAATTAGCCAACTTGATTTGCACATTCCTTATCTTTATAAGCTAAAGCTGGCATGTGAGGTATTTAGTTTACGTTCATTTTGGGACATTAGCAACGAACTTGACTTAGTGACAAATATTCTTCTGGTAAGGTGTCTAAAATTTTACAATTAAGTAATAGTTCAGGCAATTCCTTACAGTACTCATCACTCTTAATGATCTCTTGATTCAATTCATTCCATATGTTCTTTAACTCGAACATATGACTTGCAATGTCATCACTATGTAACTTCTTAAAGCCGAAAAATTGCATACCGGTACACAAAGTATAAGATCTGTCCTCTAATATCCCGTCATACAAACGATGCAATTCCATCCAAATTTCACAGGCTTTTGAGAATCTCACTATCTTTTGAAGAATATCTTCAATCATATTGGTTGGGAGTATGAGGAGGTCATTACTATCTGCCTTCATAAAACTTTGCTAAACTAGTCTCGCACCTGACAATTTCTTCTGATCCTGCGCTTTCTAACAAGGGTGTAGGTTTCACAAGCGTTCCTTCTACTACTTCTGTGACATTTACCATACCTCATAAAAGGGTGCATGCCTTGTACTTCCATGGGGACCAATTTGTTTTCCCTTCAAGATTACCGATCTGAAGACGAGTAGTGGTTTCCATTTTACATATCAATAGACCTATGCTCACTGAAAATCTGATTTGCAGAGTATATTTTCGAGTTGAATCACTTTCTGCAGAAACCAAATATTGCAATGTGCACAAACTTCGCCATAGGCTTGAGATTAAACACTGTTTAACTAGTAACCAATGCAAATAAACGTGTCTGGGCCCATAACCTGTTAAGTTTAGCCAACAGACAGTGTTATTATTCACAGAACTATTTTACGGTACATTTATTCCAAACCAAACTGTCCGGCATTTTAGCTTTCGTTGTTAAGGTCAACTTAAATAACACAAACACTCAGGACATAGAGAACACAAAATATGGAATTGGTTTGTATTTAACCAAAGAGTAAGCTTACATACTTATAAACAAAAATTCCAGCTAAAGAAATTATTATAAGGTTTTCACGGATAATTAACATTTAATTATTTATTAACTTCAACAAGTATTAGTTTTTCTGCTTAATAATTTTTGCAATAATTTCAGCTACTAATAAGCTCCAGATAAATCCTAGATTTAAGAAACTGTCCAACATGCAAATTTACTTCTAGGTTTTTGAAAGAGTAGTCTTAGTTAAGCCCAATCTTACGTCACGTTATTTTATTTGTTAGGGCTTAACATAAGGTTGAGTGATAACAACCACTACTTTTGATTTTACAATGTTTGATTAGCTTATTTCCATGTAAAAGTGCTTGTAAAGTTGATGTGAGGTCTACTTTCTGGTTAGCAAACATAACGTCCACATTAACACCGTTACACCTAATTTCATTGCTGAGGGAACTGCATGCTTACTATTGAGCAACAGCATTGTCATTCTTCTGTTTTCTGTGATCAGTCTTCCTTCGAATGTATATCAAATTTGTCAATTCTGAGCTGTCGACGTTGCCAGTAGTTGATGCTTCTTCCTCCAGCACGGTCGTAAAGTTACAGTAGTCCGAGTCTCGTGTTTCCAATAGCTAGCTCAAAAACATCAACTAAATAAACACTTATATTTTATTATTACTCTGTGTGGAAAAATATTTGCTATTGATCATGTTAAGCTTTTGTGTGTATGTGTTGGTTTTGTATTGTTTTTTGTTTTTTTGCCATAGGTTTGTGAAATTATAGTGCTATCTGCATATTAATATATATATTTGAATAATAGTGTATTGTTAATAGTTAAAATACAACAAGAATAAATGAAATCTCCGGCTTGTTATAAACATTTACATTCCAAGAGAAAAATATTAAGTAGTAAAAAAAGATCAATGGTGTTAAGAGTCTACACCTATTTTTGTAAAGACGGAACTTGCTCAGTAAATCAAGCGGCAATGCAGACTGCAGAAGCTACAGGTGTGTCTTATAAGTTAGTAATTTATACTAAACAAGAATTCAAAACTAAGAGAAAGTTATTGAAACCAATCACAAAAGGAAATAACTGCAGTCAAATGAAGCGTTTGGATAAAAAATGACACTTTTACTCAAGCAGCAATTTGCAAAAATTCACAATTCGCAATTCACTTCACCGTAACAATAAATTACCTACCCTAAAGAAAATTAAAGCTTTACTTGATAATGATAGTGACCTTCCTAATTTTTCATTGATGACACTTCATAGGCTTTAAATTCATTCGACGAAAGCGTAACTCTTTGCTTCTAGACAGAGATGATATTATTGCGTGGCGACATCGCTACTTAAGAGCTATTAAGAAGCACAGAGAGAGCAACAGGAATATTGTTTTCACAGACAGAACCTGGTGCAATTCTGGACACACAACTTCAAAATCGGGTGACCTGGTGGTCTAGGGGTAAGGTGTCAGACTTCTATGCTGAGGTCCGGGGTTCAATCCCAGGTCCCGGCACAGATTTATCTGATTGCCAAACCCTTCCTTCACCTCTGACAAGACGTGTATTAATCACAACTTGTGAATGTGAGGAATGTCAGGCCTCCACCGTGGTTCGGATCCCACGTTAAACTGTAGGTCCTCCATTTCATCTCACAATCACCCTACCATTACACATTAGCGTAAGTGCGTATAACCCGAACGGGTAGTAAGACGCAGTGCTAATAATAATAATAATAATAATAATAATAATAACTTCAAAATCGTGGATGGACACAACAATTGCATCATCCTCACAAACAAGATAAGAAGGCCTAACTACAGGAAATAAGCTTCCCTCTGGAAAGGGTGGGCGCATCATTCTCGTCCACGCAGGTAATGAAAATGGTTTTATACCCGGTGCAGAGCTTATTTTTCATGGGAAAAAAGATGGTGACTATAACAATTAAATGGATGGAAAGATGTATGAAAAATATTTCAGAGAGAAGCTGCTTCCAAATATACCATCAAACAGTGTCATAGTTCTAGACAATGCATCCATTTATTCTATGATCAGAGAGAGAACTCCAACAAAGAGTAGTACCAAGATTATTTATTATTCATTCTTGGTTCACCAGTAAATGTATTTTTTGGAAGAAACCATGAATAAGATGGAGCTTGTAGACATTTTGGACAAAGTACGAGGCACTTATGAGCTTAAATACATTATTGACGAGATCGCTAAAAGTGCTGGACATGAAGTTCTACGACTGCCACCTTATCACTGTGAGCTTAATCCCATCGAAGGAATTTGGAGTCAAATTAAAATATTTGTTGCTCAAGAAAACAATACATTTAAACTTAATGATGTTCATCGCCTACTAGAAGAAGGAGTGACGAATATCACAAAAGAACACTGGCGAAATCATGTTCATCATGTTATAGAAGTTAAAGCAACAATGTAAGGCATAGACGGGCTTATAGAAAAACTGTACGACAGTGTCGTGATAAGTTTGAAGGACAACTCCTCTAGCTCTGAAGATGATGATAGTGATGCTGATCTAGGAGTGGTACCATTATCTGATTAAGAACAAGTAAGAATGTAATGTATAGCATTTAGTATAAAATGCATGTTGTAATATATTTATTGTTTGTATATTAATCGTGAGGAAAAAGCTTTATACATAAAATAGTTTAAGCATAATTACTCGGGGACTAAAGAAACGTTAATAAACTTCAATCTTGAAAAAAATACTATTGTGGAAATAGTTAATGTTTCTAGAAAAGGCTGTACACCGAAAGGAAATGTTTTTGCCTGTCAATTGAATCCCCACAACCTCCCCATGCCGCATTGTTTACAATGAGGGATTTCCAAGTAAACCCTCCCCCCTCACTTCCCAACAACCACAAGCTAGGAGGAGGTTTGGCAACCGGTAACAGAGAGAGAGAGCGAAGATAAATCTTTTCTTCATAAGACTTGCAGTTCCCTCAGCTATGAAATTAGGTGTAAACACTCTGCCATATTGTTTTCAAGGCTATTGTTATTAGTAAAGTGAGGTAACATTTATTTATCTTATGAAATGGGTGATTTATTATATGCTAATGATTAATTTTAAGATGAGTTACACGTTTTAAGAAACACAAGACTTCGAAGACTGAAGAGATACTTGGAACGAAAGAATGACCTGGAATTTTATAACAGGAAGAATTTATTTTAGGTTTTCATTTGGACGAAAATACAGTGTTAGAAATTCTTAAGGTGATTGAACACAAATAAAAAACAGGTTACACCATCAGTTTTTATTTTCAATCATTTGTTTGTATTTATCTACTAATTCAATCAGCAACATTTCCTCTTTGCAAAAATTTACACTTCATTCGCGTTTATTATTTTCATTAGACATTTAGCAGGAAATTAAAATCAATAAAAGATAGCTGATAACCTTACTCACACGTAATAAATTGGACTTAGTTTGATTGATTTGTTTTCATAACAGTTCCATGGATGTTGTAGTGACCTGCTTATATTTTCTATGGTCAAATTTCTCCAATCAAAAGCTTTGAAACAAATCTAGTACTCCAAGAAAGTTAACGATAAGAACTAATGGAAGGCACCTGTTCATAATTTGACGAGAACATAAAAATTGTATTGTAAAACAGAACACCAAGTTTAATCAAGGGTTAGACTTTATGAACAGTAAAATTACAAGGACTTTGACGAGACATTGTAAGATTGACCCTTAGTTGAATAAATAACTGTTAAAGTTATATCTTCTTCACTCTTGCTTCCGTGTTTTGCATCTTCACCTCAGCCATCTTGATTCACGTTATTACTTGTACCGTCATCATATTTGTTTTTAAGTTTCCTTTTCACATTAATAATAAATTTGTCCATTCTACTGGTGTATGAAATACATTTTTGCTTCTTTATAAATGTTAGAATATGACTTGAATTATGAAGCTACAACAGGCCTGGCTTGTCAGTAGTGGAAAATATATGGTTTGGATAAAAAACCGACCCAGGACACAGGCTGGAAACAGTAATGGATGTGAAAAAAGAATACGACTTAGATGCAATATTATGAACCCCATGTTGTCGATATATTGCTTGTAATAGAAGAGACAAAAATGAGGCAAACACCTCAGCAATCACACCCAAAAACCAACTGACAGTGACTGGACTGACACAGAAAGTGAAGCTTAAGTGAAGTGACAGCCAAGCGGACTGTGACAAATGATGAATCAAATACATTCTGGTATTTCCGCCTCTTTAGCGCTTCTCATATTTAAATTCAAGTTCAAGTTAAGTGTGGAAATAATTTGATTGAGAGAGTTTGTAATTTTGCGATTGATAAATTCAGATAATAACATGGTGTTTTGGTTTTGGTTGAGTGGTTTAGTTCAAAGTTAAGACAGTATTTTGTGGCACCCTTGGAGTATCATGGTACTCCAGTTGAAAACCACTGGTGTAAGGCATCACTCACATTAGATGGCTTGCCCATGACAGAGAGGTCAAGGTTTTAATCCTGGTCAGGTGGTTTTCTTATATGTTGTCCCACTCTCCCTTCAAACAAATTTTGGTCCACTTCCTTTAAATTCTACCTTCCTCATCTCTATCCCCTTAGTGTAAAAATTAAGTTATCTCAAAAGGGTTGGAAGGCTTGGTGCAAAAAATCTGTAGAGATCAAGGGAGCCAAGGCATCATCAGTCTCAACCTATAACATGTCCTGGCCTGTCAGTTTTGCAAGTCTTTAACTTCACTTTTAATTGTATAGGTGCACGGTCTGTATCTCGCGATCTTGAGACACAAGTAGCCATCCTGACGAGTAATCCAAAGCTACAGCAGAACTTGGCAAAAGAGAGGGATCGACTGTTTAGCCGAGGAACACGCTTCACCAAAAATATTATCTCCAAGCCAGAAAGAATAGTCCCATTTTGGGTCCACGGTGCTGCACGCTTGTTCCGCAATTACTTCTAGACTTAGGTAAGATGTTTATTATCCTCTACAACTTATGTGAGGACAATGAAGTGCTAGCATTACAACCCACTTGACTTTTTGAGGTACGATCTGCTTACCCTGAAAGGTAGAGTCTCACCTTGGGAAACAAAACTATACACTATCTTATAAACTACACGATAGTGGAACCAAGTAAGTGTGCTCCCTTTCAGGGTAAACAAAGGATACATAATGTTATATATTAGGACTGGAACGATAATTTGTTACCTATAATGCCAGTTTATTTTCAATACTATAAAGGTAACATACCATAACGACCCATATTATTTTGGAATAAAATTATATCTTTCTTTATTAAACTTAAAAGAAATTTTACTACAAAACATTATCAAAGTAAAAAGAAAAAATTGAAGTAGGATGTGGAACCTAGTTGAAAAGAGTCATCTGCAGATAAGGTAGCAAAGTGTTGTAGCGTCCTTTCTACAAATACAAAATGCTTAACTCTAATACAAAATATTAATAATTAATTCTGTAATAATCATACAGTGGATTCCGGTCAATTGGAACACATCGGGCTAGGTCACTCTGGCCCAATTAAGCGGCTGCCCCAACTAAACGGAATTTTAATGGTACAAACATTTATTTAAAAATACTGTAACTAAAGTGAAAATTAAGCAAAATGTACATATGTAAAATGAATATACAGTACATACTTGTATGTGTCAAGTAAGGGTTACACATTACTTAAGAGTTCTTTCTTTGAAAAAAAGTATCAAATGTACCCTGAAGTGTTTTCTTTATGGACTGCACCTGTACAAAGTCAGCGCTGGTATCTAGTGCTGATAAAGTGCTACCTTCGTTGCCTTCCTGCATGAAGTTGCATCTCAATTCAGTGATATATTTTCTGGCATACTGGTCAGTCACTCGCTTAGGTGTTTCATTGTCATCATTTTCTTGTTCTTCTGTTGTCTCTGAGTGTTTTGCTGCAATTTTTTCAATAATTGTTTCCTCACAATCTTAATTTTCATCATGGAATTGAAGGTTATCGTCAATGCTTAAAAAACTTCACAATTTTGAACGTGTTGCAGTTCTAGAGACATTTAATTGTCTGTACATATAACTGCATCTGAATCACAATTGGTTGTAAACCACATTTATCAAAACAATTCTTAATTGTTTTGCTGCTTGCTTATTCCTCTCCAGCTATCAGCGATAAATTGTACGGCTTTTAACAGTGAAACATTTGCACTGACTTCTATTGCTTTTGAAGATGATGTCAGTAGATTTTCCTTACTCGCTTCAAGGATGTGATTAACCAGCTTTACATGATAATACTTCTTAACAATTTTTATAATTCTTGCGTCCATAGGCTTTTATCAGGGATGTTTTGTTAAGGGGTATAAATTACATGTTCAATATTTTTTAAACCTTCTACATGAGGGTGTGCCATACAGTTGTTGTCCAATATCAACAGAATTTTTCTGGACTTCTGTTGCAGTTCCACGTACTAGTTCATTAGCCATTGCGTGAAAATATATGTGGCCATCCACACCTTCTTATTTGCATAAATAATTAAGCTGCCTTTTGTAAGCCCCTTGAAACACCGAGGTTTAGCACTTTTACCAATAACCAAAAGTTAGAGTTTATCACTTCCTGACATGTTTAAGCATCACAACACAGTTACACGATCCATTTCTTTCTTTGAACCAAACAATGCTATGTGTTTATAGCTCAGGAAACCATCCGGTTTAGCACGATAATACAGGCTTGTTTCATTGGCGTTGTAAATGTCATTCCACTATTATTAATTATTATTATATTATTATTTATTATTTAATTAATTATTTTTATTATTAATTATTATTTATTAATTATTATTATTAATTTAATTATTATAATTATAATCATTATTATTAATAATAATATAATTATTATTAATTATAATCATTATTATTATTATTACTATTATTATTATTTTTTTTTATTATTATTATTAGCACCGCGTCTTGCTACCCGTTCGGGTTGTATGCACTTACGCTAATGTGTAATGGTAGGTGATTGTGAGATGAAATGGAGGACCTACAGTTTAACGTGGAATCCGAACCACGGTAGAGAGCCTGGCATTCCTCACATTCACAAGTTGTGATTAATACACATCTTGTCAGAGGTGAAGGAAGGGTTTGGCAATCAGATAAATCTGTGCCGAGACCGAGGATTGAACCCCGGACCCTCAGCAAGAAGTCTGACACCTTACCCCTAGACCACCAGGTCACCATCATCCACACTAAAATTTTTTTAATCAACTCTGGTAGTTTTTCAGATTTCCATTGGTCAGCGCTCGTAACATCAGCACTGTCCTTCTCGCCGTGTGCTTTTTTGTAACTAATGTCATGTCTTCACTTCCATCGAGACAACCAACCATCCATTGCTTTAAAATTTACATGACCTAGTTTTTTGGCCAACTCTTCTGACTTGGTTTTTAGCATAGGGCCGCTCACACGCACACCTTGTTTAGTTACACTGGAAAACCATTGATTTAAAGCATCCTCAACGTCTGGATCTTTGCTTTGCCTTGCCTCTTTTGCTTATGAGATGTTTTATTTAAACCCACGCTCAATGTCTACTCCTTTCTAAATTTTTCTTGTTGCTGTAACAGTCGTGAAATTTTAGATTTAAGTACCTTAATTATCTTCACTAGCTGATGACTGTCGTTAAGAGGTTAACTTTTTATTTTGTCAAGAATAGCGATTTTTTCAATTTTTTTGGAGAGTGTCAGATATTTACTTGGCATCTTGACAGGATTGTTAAATGTATGAAAAAAAAAACTAACTCAGTGCACTGATTGTTACAGTTTTTAATTTATGTTAATCCACACAATGAACAACTATACACGACACATAACTTAGTGTTCTCTTAAACAATTGTATACAGCAAGCATAATGTCAAACAGAATATGATTACCACGACACAGAACAAACAATACAGCCATGCTACAGCACTATTTCAACTCTACTGAATCAGCTGCTGCTTGCACAATCTCCATGTTACCAGCGCGCTATCAACATTACATTCACTGCCACCCCACAGAACAAACGCAATGTACAGCACAACTTCACAATAACAAACTCAACTGCAGCCATCAGAATATCTGTGCTACGAGCTTGTGAGCCTACATTACCTTCACTGCCCCAATTAAGCGAAGAGTTGGCCCAAATAAAAAACAAGCACAGAATCATTTGATTGGCCAAAGGTCTTATTTTGTCTTCTTCTTTTCCATGAAGTGACCAGACAATTCGTCTAATTTATATTTTAAATAATGAATTAAAAACCAAACAATATAAAAATAAATGACACAATTTTAAAATAACATTTTGTTTAATAAATTTGAGTATTTAGATAAAGATGATAAATTCTGTATCCAAGGTGTCTAATTTTGAAACCCCTACTAGTTATTCCCTTTGCTGAACTTTCTATTTTCATTCACAACCCTCCCACCCTAGTTAGCCGAAAAAATAGATCGGTACCGTAAATTTAAATTACACAAGCAATCACCAATACCCAACACCATGCAAAGCAAAGTTCAACAGATGAATGTTAATAATAAGGGTTGATTATGAGTCTTAATCGATTGTGCAACCTTAATCGGCTTTGATATGATCATGATGAATTCACCCCAGCCCTAATATAATACCTATATTTATTAATTTGTTTTATTATTTTATTTATATGAATTGCAATTCTTTACTAATTTCTTTTCTCTCCCTTTTGATTTGGTAGTTTCCTCTTTTAGGAGTTTCATTGTGTGTTCACACTCCCCTATGAATAAAACCTAGATTGAGGAATTGATTAACCATCAACTTTCTTTAAAATGTATGCCATTATTATTTTCTAATGGCAGCAATGTAAAATGTGTACAATGTTCTTCTGTTCATTTATATTATTTATCCTTATATTTGTTTCTATACATATTTATTATCCTCTTCCATGTTTAGCACTATACAGGATGGGATTTTTAAGTTGGCACAACATAATATCTTGGGGGAAAAAAAAAGACACATTTAAGAAAAACATTCATACATAGTTGCTTAGTTTTGAGACCCTGACAAAATGACATAATTTATTTTTGATTTAGTGAACATCTTCAAGGTCAACTATTGTTTTTCAAGTGGGACCGTGTATTTTTTTATTGCAAAATTATATTCTACATACAAAAAAAAAAGAACAAAAAACAAGCAACTTTTGCCTGAAACACTTTGTACCCAAGTTATATTTTCGATGATATTCAATGAAGTAAAAACATATGTATGATGTTTTTGGAACTGTTTTTATTTCTGATTTTAATTTGATTGAGAGAGATAATTATTTTAATGCCTGCGTAAGTAGACATATCTGGTGAGATCCTACCAGCTTCTGAAGATCCGATGAAGCAATAACCCAACTGGAGTTGTGATGGGATGATCTTGGTAGATTATGGTCAGACGCACAGTTACAGAAGTTAGGATGAGTGAGGGGGGTTATTTCATTTAACGAAAGAGAGTGCAAAACACGAAAAGATACTTAGAAGTTAAGCCGCGGTGGTGACGCACATCCACCTTTTAGAAAAACACTTTGCGAACTAAAGAGAAATCGTGTGCAAAAACACAATAGAGCAACCTTACAAAAATAAATTAATGAAAAAAGAGCGGTATACAGAAAAATGTGATAATTATATAAAATAATAATGAATTAATATAAGACATATTTAATTAAATAAACAATGATGAAATTTATATTAAAATAATAAAATATAAAGAAATAAAGACTAAACAATTTCCTTTTATTGCCTGGTAGAATCTGTAGAGTGTAAACAAACGAGCAAAATGCTCTCACAAACATAAAATAAACATTCGTTTATAAGGGTCGAAATGTTAAAAGTTAAATTAAAATTGTTTGAAATGATGACCTACTTTGATACACTTTACAATTCGCTTTATAAAAGAACTGTGAGTATTTAGTAGAATTTTTCAATCAATATCTCTGCAAGTAATTTTAATGTGTTCTATTATGTTTCTTGAATTCAAATAACCCCATGAGAAAAAATCTGGCTATGTTAAGTCAGGGCAACTAATTGGACCACCTCTGCCTATCCAGCGGCCATTTTAATTTCGATCTAATACTTACTGTGCAGTTCTGGAATAATGGGCAGGGGCATCATCATGCTGAACCGACATGTTCTGGCTGTCTTGTAGGTTTAAATTTTCTAGCAGCAATGGCAATCCTTGATCTAGAAAGTGTCTGTATTTGTCTCCATTCAATGCATTGTCAATAAAAAAAGGGGTCAGTCAATTTGTCTCTGATAAGTCCGCACCAAACTTTCACAGTTCAAGGGCGCTATCTTTCAACTTGGCTCAACCACCATTGATGTTCTGCATTCCAATATTGCATGTAGTTTTGGTGGACTTCCCTATAGTTTGTAAAGCTCAATTCATCAGAGAATAATACTTTAAGAAAAACGTTCCTATATATTCTTATTTGTTAGTTGTTGCCCATTGGCAGAATGTCATTCAATTGAGAAAGTCTTCTCCGTGAAGCTTTTTATACAACACATGGTAAGGATGGATTTTATGTTGCTTCAATATTTTGAGCACACTACTCTTGGATATTCCTAAATCAGTGGAAATCGCACGAGAACCTACCTGAAGATTATGAGCTACTGCGGCTAGGACTGCGATCTCATTATGTTTACTGGTGACAGTTGCTCGGTGGTTCCTTTTCTTTGCTTGAACACTTCCATTTTCCCTAGATACATTAATTACACAATACAAATATTTATGCAACAGTGCATTTCTCTTACGAAGATGACCAGCATACAGTAAAATAGCATCATTCAATTTTCTTCTAAATTCACCATAAATTAAAATCATTTTAATTTTTTCAGCAACAGAACAATACTCCATAGCTTACAATACATAGATTTACAATAAACGAAAATACCTTATACAATGGAAAACCTTTTATTCTGTTTAGTGCAAACGTTTATTCATAAGGATTGAAATGTTCAATTGGTCTACATATTATATAGAAATAATAGTCCAATTTAACATTTAGGTCCTTATGAACAAACTTTTTTTTTATATAAAAGCATTTTGCTCATATTTTTATACAATCTACAGATTCTAGTAGGCAATAAAATTAAATAAAAACTTTTACAAAAACATCATATGCATTTCCTTACTTTATTAAATATCATTAAAAATAAACCTCAAGTAAAAAAGTGTTTCAGACAAAAGTTGCTTTTTTTTCCATAGGATATGATTCTGCAATAAAAATACTGGGTAACATTTGGAAAACAATAGTTGACCTTGAGATAACCTTGAAGACATCCACTAAATCAAAAATAAATTATGTCATTTTGTCAGTGTCTCAAAACTTAGTAACTTTGTATGAAACATAATTTTTTAGTTGTTTTTTTAAAAGATATTTTGCTGCGCCAACTTTAAAAAACCACCCTATAAGTATAAAATGTATAGTTGAGAAAACACATCACATTCTTTCCACAGATAAAAAATTAACAAAATCACAAAACTGTATAAAAAAATTATTAACTCCTTCAAATAGTGTCTTCTTTTTTCTATATATCTTAATAAATATGATAGTTAATAAAATAAATCAATATTCAGAATCACCAAACATTTATCAAGAAATTGGTTTTGTCCACAATGCCAACTTTTTTGACAAACCAAAGATTTACTTTTTACTATCTTATTTTTAATTTTTACTTCTATTGATAATTTTTACCAATTATTTGAATTTGTATATGTGATTTGAAAGAAAGTGTTTGATTTGGATAAGAGAATAATTTGATTCTACCTAAATGGCGGCATTTTAATAAATAAAAATGTAACCCTGCACAATTTGGAAATCTCTGTAGATTTATCTCGGGGCATGTGTTTTGTTTTTCAGTTTCTTGGAGCACTTGGAAAAAAGAAATACACTCGGAATCACAAGGATTGTAATTTGGAAAAATGTTCTTGACTCAACATTACATGTTTTTAATAATACATAGTATTGGAGATCTAATCATGAATCACACAATTCAACACTACAATTGTCTGTGCAACAGTGTAGAAACTCTGTAATTAAAACAAGATGGCTTAAATGTGCTTCCTAAGGCTAGGCCAATGCCGATCCAATCATTGGCCGATTATGACACAATTAGATGAGTTGATCTGAATTTAGGATGTCAATCATTTGACTGCACTTTGTAAGAAAAGGGAAGTAGTAAGTAATACTCTTGATCATATTGTTAAGTTCAGCAACTGGTTTTGTATTTTCCTTTGTTAAGAGATGGTCACTGGTCAATGGTCAAGATGTGTGATGTAAAGTGGGCACGGGGGGGGGGGGGGGGGGTCACACAGCTACGTGTTTCTGTGTTTGCAGGTCTATTAAATATCAAAATACTACTTCTTTTATCCTCTTACAAGTAGAGGGTGCTAAAATTAATTACCAGGAACAAGACAACCTGGGAAAGTGAAATTTTGAGGAGTCCCAAAATTACTAGTTATTTAAGGGCTATTAAAAATAGATTACTATAATAATGCTTTCTTATGTTTATTCACCTTAATACTCAATTAAATTTATTGGTTATTTAATATTTATAAGATTATTATCATTAGTTGTTTGGTTGTTTGAACAGTATCTAAATATAAAAAAGAAAAGTTGTTTGCTAAAATTATTTCAAAAAATAATGTGTTGTTAGTGCATATTATCTTTGTAATATTGAAAAGAAAACAAATGATTAGCATCAGAGATCAGACTGATTGACAACAAATAAACACCATTGACTAGACCTGAAAAAGAGCATATCACCCCAATCCTACAGGTAATTATTTACACAGATCAAAAAAGACCAGTGTTTGGCAGGCCCAAAGATTCCACTTTAAGACTATGTCTGGTACATGAATACATTTATCTGTGTATGGTTAGTAGGATTTTCATAGGAAGACACTTTTAGAAAATACAAACTTTTGCAGTTTTTTGCATTTTACAATACTATTAGTATTATTTGATACCATCTATCTTATGCTTCAATGGCAGCATGGTCTTAAGATTCTAAGGCATAACTCTCGCTGCCAATGGCAGTGGGATCAGGGTTCAATTCCTGGTTGGTTGTACTAAGAGTGCTTTTCCACACAGATGTGGGTACACATCCTCTAAATTCAACCTTCCTCATCCTTAACTTATTAGCCTTACATATGATTATAACCTGAACAGATAGTAAGACGTGGTGCTAAAAAAACCTTCTTCACTGTCTTCCATATCTAAAGCTAGCAATAGACTGGACTGCCAATGACAGGGAGATTGAGGTTCAAATCCTGGTCGGGTATTTGGAGGATGTATTTTCCTAAATGGTTTTCCATTCTCCCACCACGCAAATATGGGTACACTTCCTCTAAATTCAACATTGATAACCCTTAACACATTAAAGTAATGAGTACATATGCATGAGTAGTAATATATGGTGCTGAAATAAAAGATATCCATCAAAAATGACAGCTTCAAATCACATGACTTTTGTGAAAGTAAAGGAGAGGAATTTTTTTTGCTGTCAGCTAAGGTTCTTCCTATGAAAATGTTTACTTTACACATGGATAACTATTTATATTTAGTTTATAGAGCCATCTATTTATTTTATGAAACTAAATTTAGAACATGTTAACTAATTATGTATTATATAAATAAAAAATAAACATAATATTCAAGAAAGTTGTAATAATTGTATCAAATTTTACTAAAAATAATACTTTATTGGCCAGTTTAATGCACCGAGTGTCACATTGTTGTGGTTTTCTTATGCTATTTTCAGGCAAATGCAGGTGCATGATATCTACCAAACAATTCATGCATACACACACTGATTATTATTGATTGTATTGAATTTAACAATAATATGTGATAGGTAATTAAATACTTTATAATGTTAGCTTAAAGGTTAAAATTGTTATAGTTATTTAAAATACGTTACTTACTTGTAGTTAATATATATTAATGCATTCACTTGCAGTGTATGAATCTTTTTTCTGAGTCAATTTATCTACCAAATCAAGGAAAATACAGTTTACTTTTTTAAGTACGATTATAAATATGAAAAGGTTATTTGGATTAGAGCACTAGGCTAAATCATGGTTTAAATTAGGAGGGATAGCCAGCACACTTACCTTGGTGATACTGGAGTAGAAATTGTTTAGATAAAACATTTAAAAAAACACAAACACACACATATATTTTAAGGACAAGCTCGCACTTTCACAAACAGCTTCATCAGGTCAAGAGAGTAGACTGATGCTTTTGGTTGAACTGCAAGGTTGACTGTCCACAGCTGACTGTTTTTCAGTTATAATATCACTGTATGGATGGCATCACTTTGAATATTTAAATATACAGAAAAACTCAAAGTTGTGTTATATATTGTATTATTATTGTGACATTGAATGTAATAATAAGTGTGCTGCTAGGAAGGAGAGGAATTATCTAAGATTGAGGTTAGGGGCTTGTCTGGATTTGATGATACATTGATGGGCCAGTTCACATATCTTAGTTGTGAAGGGTTGCTTTTTTTTAATTAAAAAATTGTTAAGGTCTTCAGTGGGGTCTAAGTTTTTGCTAATTCAAAATAGAGTAGATTCGTGTTTTTTCTCTTTTCATACTTTTATTGATAAAGTTAATAATGCCAAAAAAAATATTTTTTTGTGCTTTAATGTGTGTGTATATGTGTGTGTGTATGTGTGTGTACTTATACTGTATAAGAAAGAAGAAAGAAAGATGTCACATTTTTGATTGGATTCTTCCCACATTTTTTCTTCATTTCCTCGGTGGGCTTTCTTCACTAAATTTTCTTAATTAGTTTATCTTTTTTTTAAATTAAGTTCTACTACATTATAAAAGTTTATATGAATATAAAATCAGGTCAATTAAACTGACATATTCTACTGGATTAATATTTTTGTTATTCCATAATTACTATTCAAAATTATATGAAAAATTGCATTTTCAACATAAAATTGCATTTGTACACTTTTTGAACAGTAAGAAAATATTCACATTGATTGTTATCAAATAAACCTCAAATTTTTTTTAAACATTGAATATGAGTAAAAAAATCCAAAATATTTAAATGATTGTTTCACAAACGAAAAAATAAAAAGGTGATTGCTAGGGCAAAATACATTTTAAAACTATCAATTCTAAATAAAACAGCATGAAGCACGGTGGCAGTATGCTGAAGGCAGCAGACTCAACTGTCCTGTGTCTACCCATGATCCCCTCAATCCAATTGAGGTAGTTATCCACCCTGGTGAATACCCCGGGTTCATATTGGCGCGCACATCCCATCCCCCAAGAGACAACCCCTTCTTGAACTCCGTGGCACACTAGAGGTCCTCCAGAATCTCCCTGGAAAATAGCTAGTGTTAATGGATTATACACGCAGAGAATTGGAATTACTTTACCATAGTTTAATAACAACCGCAGGAGTGGCCGAATATTCCGAGTGGAACTGGAATGAAATTACAGTTTGACTGGGAAATTTATGAGTGAGAAATAACAATTGCTCATGAAAATGGGACAAGACTATACAATACTTTGTCTTTAAATTTTTGCCAACCTGCTACATATTTCATGTTTTGACATTAGATAAAAAAATAATCAGTTCTACTGCTAGATTTATTTATTTTTTAACCCATTCCCTGATGCGGGCATTGAACATTTTTGTTTGTCCAAACGTTCTCTGGCGTGGTGGTCTAGGACAACTGGGCACCATCAACAGAGTGCTTGCAAACTGGGCGCCAGTGTAAAAACATAAGAGTTTTTTTTACTTAAATATTCATTTTTGGAGTTGTTTAAAAAAATTCATAGCAGAGGAAACTTAATTTGTGTATATTTATAACGTTAGACTACTTGATATTATAAAATTTTGAATTTTTTTTAAACCTAAACTGACATAACCTAACCTGAACAATGAACATCTTGTTTAACATTTTATTCTTTTATTTTTACATGGTGTTGCACATGATTGCCTTTTTGTTTGTTTTCATTTTTTACAATTATAACATTTTTTCAAAAATTGGCCCTGGTGCCCATTGTCTTGGCGCCCACTCTTCTCAGCACCCAGGTTTGCAAGCATCCAGTTGGCCACACCTATTTGGTGGCACCCACTTGTCCTGATCTGCTGGCCTGGTTGTGAATCATGTTTCATTGCAATAAGTTATTGTAATGCCATCTATCAATGAACCACTGAACTTTTAACTAGTCTGAATACTTTGTATGTTATAATTTGTGTTGACCCCACCCCTCCTTAAGCTTAAGGATGGCTTTTGGGAGTTGGACTATAGAACTGATAGATGGAGCTACCAGTTCAATGATATACTATGACACGAAGAAAATAAATAAAAAATGAGTCGTGAAAATATTTGTCAGATAAGAGCATACGAGTAGAGAAATGGCTGCCAAGCCTCCGCAGATAGCTGTGCTAAACACATGCCAGGGAATGGGTTAAAATAATCTGGCAATTGGTTCTTATTGTTAAACATTTCTTTTAATAGTAAATTTTAATTTTTTATGTTTGTATGAACTTTAAAACATGCCTATAAACATACTCTTTGCAAAATATTACTTAGTTTATTTGTATATATAAGCCCATAAACAATAATAATAATAATAAGTAATAAACATATTTAAATAAATAATTATTATATTTTTGTGTACTTTATTTAGATGACTTTAAACTCTTTATTTACAAATAGTAGAATTCATAATTATCGAAAATTAATATTTCTTGTTTCGAAATATTAAAATCTGATTTTCCAGATTTTGTTTTAATATTATAGATCTTGCAAAGGCCTAGTTGTTACATTCTTGTTAAGACCACATTACATATTGTTATGTGAGGGATTTTACCAGATAGAATTGTTCACTTAGTAATCACCAGGGCCGTTTTAAGAAAATTTGAGGCCCGGGGCAAAAAAATCTGAGCCCCTCCCATCCTTCATCAGTTTGTCAGTTTTAGCACTAAGCAATTATAATATATTGATACGTACTTATATTACTTAATAATTTCTTATATTTTATGGAATATTGATCAACCCATTAAATGACTGTACTTTATTAAATGCAAACAAATTAAGTTAACAACAGTAAATTCTTCTTTGCACCATTGCACTGTTAATTTTCTGTGGACTGACAGCGGTAGCACAATGGTGGCGTATTCTACTGTACTGCAGCACATTACTCGAATAACGTAAATCTTAAATTATGTCAAGTTAGAATTTTCAGGAATCTGGAATGGAATTCTATCACTGAGTGAATACTTATTGCTTTTAATCATCTGTACACTATTTGATGCGTAATTTATTTAATAATTTTTGGGGGAAATGTGGCCCCCTGGAATGTGAGGCCCGAGGCAATTGCCCCTTTGCCCCCCTAGACGCAGCCTTGGTCGCACACTTCACACTTATACTGCGGAACGAGAGAGCTGTTGGTGCTGACTAAACATAGGCATTGCACGCATTCACATGTTGCCAACCAAACTTAACCTAAATACCTAAACCACACATGACACTAATCTTCATGTGTGAGACTTCCTTTTCATTAATGTTTAGGATGGCCTTTAAACCACAACTGGCCACACTGGGTGATATTTCCTTTACTCTCTTCATGCTAATACAAATGTGTACCCTCTAATTTGTCCTCTTCACTCTTAGTTCATAGATGAAGTGTTTAACTATCCTCGTGTGTATTCTAAAAGATAGCTATTTATAATTTGTGTTGACCCACCCTCCCTAAGCTTGTTTAAGGATGGCTTTTGGGAGTTGGCCTATAGAACTGGTTAGACTGTTTGATTTCTTGTTTATTATTTGTATTAGGTCAAGCTAAAATTGATGAATTGGTATGGTTGAAGATAACATTTGGTATGATCGTCATTAGTATAAGGGTGTCTAAGTCCGACGAGTCCTTAGCTGCTCTTCGCTCATTGTACAAGAGTCCTTGGTACAGTTCAACGCATGCCTTCAATAACGCACTCATCGCAACTCTCCGTTCATAACTTAAGACGCCTATCTAGAGCTACTATATTCTCAGCCTGTTGCCATTTTGGGTTTTACGTAGAGCTACTATATTCTTAAACTATCGTCATTTTGAGTTTTACCTCCAACTCGAGTCCACAAACCAATCAGAACAAAACTAGATGTTTCCCAACAGAGCTCAAACTGCTGAATAGTAGTTCTCACAGCGGTATAGCTGCAGTAACCGCTAGGCATCAGTTATTTGATCTGTTGCTCTCGAGCTTCTAAATACTCAGGCTAGAGTCAGCTTATACCACTCTCAAGCTTCCAGCTTACAAAGTCAAAAAGTTGAAACTAATAACACTAAGTTTAGGGCACTGCAAATTATTATTTATTTGTGGTTTTTAACATCTACTTCGTAACCAACTGATGTCAACACATGATTTACCTACTAGCTTAACTTTATAACATATACAACACAACAGTTCCTTGGTCATTAATTCATCACTGTGAAAAGGTAAGCCCCAGTTTCACCAAATTTGTTGTTGTTATGGTGGGTATTGAACCTCAGACCATTATCGAGTAGAACAGATGATCTCTTGACTGAACTAAGATATTGGAGTACAATTTAATGACTAAACGTTAATCAAGGTTTTTGACCTACCGTACATGCATCTTTGCCCTTGCTAGAGTAGGTACACAGTGTTTTGCCGGTGATGATGGACTTCTTGCCATGAGCCTTCTGACACTTCTTGGTGGACAGCAATGGGAGCTTCACCTTCTGGAAGTGGTCCAGATGTCGAGGCTGGGCGCGTCTTGTTAGCGACTGCGAACATCATGTCAACCACAACCAATATTCCCGGGACCAGTATTGTCTACTCACCCCAGGAGGCCAAGGGCTCTTTTTCATTTAATTTATCCTCTTTGTAAGTGAATGTGAGTCAGAGTCGAGTTCTTTTTCTGCAAATCTAATTTCTTTTCTCTCTTGTAATTAACTAAAATGTCATTGTGATAGTCTAAAAACTACCCTTCACATCCCCTTTGTTATTGTTGGCAGTTGTTCTTGTTTTTTGAATACTAATTATTATTTTATTTTACTAAATTATATATATCTGAGAGAGGGAGAAGGGGTATAGTACGTGCATGTGCATGTGTAACCTGAAAAGTAGTAAAACACAGTGATAAAAATAAAGAGTTATTGAATGCTTACTAACATATATAACACCATATGAAGAATATATTTTTGGCTTTACCAGGATTCAAATCATATTGTTTGAGAGATGGATAGGTCACTGTCTAATGCACAACTATGACTTCATACTGTGGCCAACGCCTTGTTGATGTTGAGAAATAGGATTGTTATTATTTGGAATTAAAGACATTTAGACACAAAAGCAGCCATTTTTACCATAAACACAAAAACTGAAGACTTCTTAAAAGAATAGTGACAAGAAAGCTAGGTATTAAAGAGTATTAAATGGATAAGACTTGGTAAGAAACGAATCCTTAAATAAATGAGGACTGAGGAGTGAAATAATAAAAGATGAAAGCCCAAATCACACTCACACTCAGTGAAACTGTTCTTCATTCCACCAGGAAAACATAATTTAAGATGAGAGCCAAAATTCCCCCACACTTATCAAAACTCTTCTTTAGTCACGTCTCCTAAGTGCTCTCACCAACGACAAAATAGTACAGTTTGTGGAAGAGCTAAAGCAAAAATAGAGTTTTTAAGTATTTACTTACTGCTGCTTCCTTGTTGTGAGACATGGCCCTTGAGGTGAGGCTTCTGGCAAATGTGTCTCCCCAGCCCACAACTGTGCAGCTGCCCTTCAAGTCTGGAGCAGGGTTCTTCATTTTGGGTAGCTTCACCAAATTCACGTTATCCTTTAAATCGAATGGCTGGTCCACCTGGGGACACAAGTTTATGTGGCTACTTTAATTTAAATTCGAGATAAAAAATAGATACCCACATCGGTGGGTACGTGGACTAAACGTCAGGCTACCTAGTCTGGTTTAAATTTCAGCCAGATGTACCAAAGCTGTTTTTCGGAAATTTTTCCCACGAATCCTTTACATAAAGCTTAGTTCTACAGTCCTCATCCCAACACCACTAACGTAATTAAAATGCATAGAATCCGGAACAATATTAAGAGCAGTGGTAAAAACCCTCCAAAATATAAGTAGTTCCAAGTGCTGAGTATGGCGCTGCCTCCCCATTCTATTCCAGGAATTATTATATATATACTAGCTGTATACACCATCACACCAGTGATTATAAAACTGTGGAGTGTGCAACCCCCACCACCCTTATAGCCCGAGGTGTCCTCAAGGGGGTCTAAAAAGGTTCATTTAGTTTTAGTATGACCATTGGTTCCTGAACAACTAGTTCAAAACAAAAAATTGTATTGAATTATTAGTTTTTAGCTTTCAAAGCTTAGCTTAGTCTGAATATGAAGAGGGAGCAGTAACAATAATCTCTCACACGTGGTAGTGAGGAATATGAGGCCTGATACCCTCTTTTTTTGTCTCTTTAACTCACCATGATAAGAGCAATATCATTGGTCATGATCGTGCTATGGAACTTTCTGTGGGGGTAGAATGCCACAGGCTGTCGGATTTGTTTTTTAAGTACGTCGTTCTTTTTGGATTTCTCTGAAGTCCTGACGTCGTTGCTGCCTGCTACTATCACGTAGAACTTGGGATTCTTTGAGGTCCTAAGAAACATGGACAGTCTTACTGTTGAGGTATTGCTGGCAAGTTACTTAACTAACCTAAGACAACGAATGTTTAAAAGAAACATGCCAACATACTTTACTCAACCAATAAAACAGTTCAATTCTTGACTTATAAAATGTGTAAGATTTTTTTCTCCAATTTTATTTTCCCGCCACTTTTAATGACATTGCCTAAATGTGACGTGGCAATAAGTCAAGATAGGATATACAATGTATGTATTATATGTTTACCGATTTCAGACATACTATAACAAGACATAAATTTTCAATATTCTAAAATGTTCAACATTGCACAAATATTTTTTGATCCTAAAGTAGTTTTTTTTTTAAGCTTTTTTTAATCATCTGCAACTTAAACTATTTGGCTTACTAACGAAAATGACCAATTGGAATTTTCCTGCAAATATATTGATTTAAAATTAAAAAGCCCATAGAAGTAAATGTTTGCATATAAAATAGGAAAAAAAGAAAAAGGTAATTATAGACCGAGTGCAAATAGTAGAAAGAGTGTGTTATTCGTCAGAGTAAAAAGGTAATACATAAATAAGAGGCCTCACAGGGTGAACTACTAATTTTCTTCCCACTCTTTCTATTTCGTACATTGGCGTCTAAGGATGATAGTGCTTAGAGTGGGTAAGTTAGTCAAGCTAAGATGCAACCCGCTTTGCAAAATAACTTCGAATATACCAAGTAGGTATTAAGATTGTATTTTCATAAAAGTCATCTATTTCATTATGTTATTTTAATATTTATAACCTCAGTCAAAAATAGCCAGTACTGTCGATAGAGAATGCAATTTAACACTACATTCTAGCTCAATAGGTAGCATATCTGCCAAATAATCTATCCTGGGTTCAATTCCCAAAAGGTCTCCAAATAAATCGCTCTGGAATTGTACTTTGTAGGTTCCAATAAGTGGGCAAGGGCAATAATTTATCTGAGTCAATGTTTCTAATACTGTTTGATATGACACCTCATCAAATCTCAAGGTTTCCTCAAATCAAATAACAAAAATTTCATGTATTAGTTGCTAAAAAATGAATTAATTTACTAGATGCATGTAAACTTAATTTACCTTGAAAAATAACAAGCCTATCTTGGCTAGCACTATAGTTCAGATTATAGCGCCTGTTATTGGTCAAGGTAAGACTGATAAAACAATTGCTTGTAAATAAAATGCATATGCTGTACATTAGGTTTCTAAATATTATTAAAATGAACAATTTGTTTTATGTAACATTGGAACCTTTAATAAGATTTTTCAAACATTTATGCCCCACAGCCCACTGGAGTGTAGTTCCCTCCCTCCCCCCAGGATGCAGTGTACCCCGTCTTCCAGTTTGAGAAGCACTGCTCTATAGTCTGACAGTTGTGTTATACTATTATGATTTTATATATATTTATATTATTATCATTATTTATGCGGTATTAACATAAGAGATCACTGCATTATTGCTTTTTTTACCAAGAAAAAGATGATAGTATCCAATTCACATAATAAATACATTCCTTAAATTTAGCTTTTTAAAACCAAAAGAGATTGTTTGATGCGTAGACAGGTCAAAAGGGGCTCCCTCATGTTGCCACTTACAGTGTATTGAGATCCACAACGCAGTGCGACGCAGTGAGGACCCACAACTTATTGATGAGGGAGGCCCCGCAGATGTGGCCCTCGTCCCTGAGTTGCAGGGATACCTATAAACAGTACAATAATAATAATAATAACCACACCACCCAACTCCCCTTATAAGAAGCTCCTGGTTAGGGCTCGCCCATAAGCCACGTGACACTGTTGAGAAGGGGGAACCCCACATGGTGTTACAGGGAGTGAGGGGCTGGTACATCACATTGTTGCGCAATGCAGATAATATACTTAAATTATAATATTGAAAATTAATGCTATTGTTAATGTTTTCACCCTAAGAAAGATAACTTCCAAATAAAGTATTGCTATAAAATTCTTTGAAATCATTTATATTCAGGATTTAAAACTGATTCTGAGTTTTATTAAATCTGAGTCCCTCTTTTAGTGTCACAAAAGCTTCCCTATGAAATAATGAGATTCACTCTTGATGTGAGAAGCTATGTAACACAGATTTGGGAGGAGGGGTCAGGCTACATGTCTACAAGGTGTTATATGGGGGACCCCTGGACCAGGTGGATAGTAAGAGGTTGGGTGAAGAAGGACCTAAAAGGTTACAAAGAGTCGTATGTCCTACCCAGGAAGTGTTCACTCACGAGGTAGGGAAAGTCCAGGATGTCGGCTTGCTTTCCCCCAACGATCCTTTGGTCGTCCCCTGGATCCTTTTTACCCGGCGTCACAGCCGTGACATGGCTGTCCCCTGGCGCCTTCTTATCTGCTGCCGTCACAGCCGTGATATGGTCATCCCTCGGATCCGTTTTATCCGTCGTCACAGCCGTGATATGGTCATCCCTCGGATCCGTTTTATCCGTCGTCACAGCCGGGACATGGCCGTCCCCCGGATACTTCTTATCCATCGTCACAGCCGTGACATTGTCAGCTGAACAACCTGAAGACAAGAGGAGCTGCCTTAGAAGAGGTCAACTCCAATTTTCAAAGAACTGACAGCTATACCCCAATTTTCTTATTGTGAGGTGGGTCAAGGCTCTGGTCAAAATAAAATTTCAGGAAGAAAAAAAAGGGGGGGGACGCAGCTGCTTAATTTCAGAGAGCTAAGACAATTCATTAATATTAAAATGCATTTAGTAGATATTTTTATGATAACTAAAGCGGTGTTTACATTGACGTAGAACCACGGCTAAACTTGAGGCGTGAAAATGAGGCGTGAAAAAGAACCGTGATTAAATTTTGAGATGCCGTGTTCATACGTCTATTAACCACGTCTCGTTCTCGCTTTTGCAATGTGTACAATAGGGTAAAAGAAGCGTATTACACGACTCACCAGTTCGGCTTCAAACGCAATCATGGAAGGAGTATTGTTGATGTGCGGTATCGTTGCAGATGTACTTAGGGACGAGTTATTACGTTCTTTAGTTGAAAAAGGGCCAAAAAAATATCGAAGAAAAAGGAGATGGTGGGTTAGAGGCTGGATTGCCAGAAGAGAAGCGATGGGTCCGTCAAGATCTCTTTCAAATGAACTTAGAGAAAACCCAGAAGATTATAAAGAGATGTTGAGAATGACTCCAGAAAGCTTTGATTACTTGTTACAAAAAGTGTATCCTCACATTGTGAAGATGGACACAACTTGTAGACTTGCTGTACCACCAAAATTGAAATTAGAAGTGACCCTACGGTACTTAGCAACTGAAGATAGCTTTAAAAGCCTGGAATTCTTGTTTCGAATGCCCAAAACAACGATCAGTAAGTTCGTTCCAGAAACATTGAAAGCAATTAAATTGGTTTTGGATGAGTATTTTCAGGTACGTACACTGTGTTTATTTATCAACTCAATATTTTATTAGATATAAATTTTATTTTTAGAAATAATTTACAGAAAAAACTATATCTCAGTACTATTATTAATTATGCCAGTCAAATTCCTCTCTGCCATGCTGTGTTTCTTCTTACACGTTCTGTTCTTCAACACTCCCATGACTGCATGATTCGTACGGAGATAAAGGGTTGGAGGCAGAAGAGACATGTGAAGAGACTGAAGGGTAGGGTGATAAGCCAGACATATGCTTGAATATGACATTACATATCTCATGCTGCATTAGCATGGCTTATTGGCCTCCCGTTTCGCGTAGAGCACTAGCCACTTAATCCCCAAAATGAGAATACATGTCATGTTTCTTTGAAACCATGGATGCTGCTAATTGTGAGACTTCGTTTAGTTTGTCCACAGCTGTTAAAAAATCTGAATGCTGGTTTGAGGATGTGGTCTTCTGAGGAGGGATATAGCTTTTCCTTTTCATTCCACCAATTTTATTCCATTTTCTTATTCCATCACTCACTGATGGTTCAGCTCTGTTTTCTTTAGTGCCAGAATTAACGTTTTTTTCTTCTCCTTGGCTGTAATAAGTTTCATCTTCATTAGAATTGATCAGAGACAGTTTTGGTTGATTTTCTAAGGTGGGTATACTAACTTCGTCTTCATCCTCATCCTTATCCTCATGAAGCTCTGAATTCATTGCTATCTTTATTGGGGTTTTCTGCTTCAAAACCTGAAATAATAAAAATAAATTATCCACATCAAATAATATATAATGATAAACACAGTAATACTACAATATACAGTAGAATTTCTATTACCCGTAGGGGTAGGGACATAAAAAAAAGACCCCGATAATCTCCGCAAGAAAAAATTGCAAAAATACAACAACAAAAACAGTAAAAATTACAATTTAATTTAAAGTATGAAAGCAAAGCAGTATGTTTTATCCCCCTGCTCACTTTTTTATTTTCTAGCACTTACCTAATATAACGTATTTGGATGAAAAATTATTTTAACATTTTATATACTTAATATTTCGAAATATTATTTTAAATAATTGAATATTTGTTTAATGGAGAGTACACCGTATTATATTATTTGGATATGGTTTCTTTCAGATCCCCAAAAACAAGGAGCAATGGTCCGTGTTGGAGGAAGGCTTTAACCAAAGATGGGATTTTCCTGGGTACATAGGGACATTGGATGGGAAACATGTGGCAATACTTCGTCCGCCCAAAAGTGGTTCATTATACTACAACTACAAACACTTCTACAGTATCATTCTGATGGCTTTGGTTGATCATGACTATTGTTTTACGTATGTTGATGTAGGAGCGAATGGCAGGTGTGCTGATGGTGGTGTTAGGAACCGATGTTTACTTGCTCGTGCCATTGAAAACAATTGGATTGACTTGCCTCCTAACTCTGTAATAATAGGAGATGATGCATTTCCGCTAAAGGCATACTTGATGACACCATACAAGAAACGTAATCTATCGGATGAAGAACGGATCTGCAACAATCGATTCAGCCGCGCGCGACGAGTATCAGAAAATGCTTTTGGTATTTTAGTTAGTCGTTTCCAAGTCCTCAAGAAGCCAATTTCTCTAAAGAGCTTACAAACAGTGGACGATGTGGTTTTAGTCTGTGGCATATTGCACAACTGGCTGAAAAAATGAATCCTACATACATTGCTCCTAACAACGTAGATCACGAGGATAATGGCCATTTGATTGAGGGGTCGTGGCGAGCAAATGTACAACACTGTATACATGATCTTCAGCGGACAAGAGACCAACACGCAAGCATACATGCGGAGAGAGTTCGAAATGAATATTGTCAGTACTTCAACGGAGAGGGAGCTGTGGGTTGGCAAAGGCGATCTGTTGGTTTAGAGTAGGATAAAAAACTGTAATCACGATTCCTGTGTCTAGAGCTTAGGAACATCAAATTTTGTGATTATAAGTATAAATAAAATTTGGTTAAAAAGAAGTACTTACGAGATTTGTTTGTGTAGGTCGAGAATACAGGTAAGGCCGAAGAAATGAGTCCATCACACTGAACCAATATACTTTTGGAACGTAGACATCGTCTCCGCCCGCACCAGACACCTCGCTGTCTTTCACCTTTTTCAGTTCTTGCGAATAAGAATTTCTAAGGTTTTTGAATTTAGCAGCAACTTCTTTCGGCCCAAAACCATCAGCTGACAATGCTGCAGCAATGCGTTTCATTGCTGAAGTCCGTAATTCACGGTTCCGATAGTCGTCAGTATTAATGTCGTACAGACAGGGCTCGCCTTGATATATTTGCAATAATCGTATGGTGTTGGTTTCCGATAACGATAAAGAGACACAATCTTTCTTTGCCATGGTTTTTGGGACTACTCGCACAAAGCCACGTCTGACGAAGCAAGCAACTACGGCTAACTGACGCGAAATAATCAAACTAGGTTTGGTTTTAAACATACAGCCGTGGGAAGGAGCCGTGACGTGTACCCACACCTGCGCGCTCACGTCTGTTGTGTGTACATTAGCCGTCTTCACGTCTCAATTGCATCCACGTCTGATTTCAGCCGTGGTTCTACGTCAATGTAAACACCGCTTAAGGGCAAGGATAAAAGAAAGTTAGGTGGTATTATTGAAAATATTTGCTGTCTTGAAGGGGCAAATGCCCAGCTTGCCCCCCTCTGAGTGCGGCACTGTTTCTTACAACTGGACATAATATCTGATAGACAAGTTATTAGATTTACTTTCACGTATTCATACGTCAAGTCATGTGATCTATGGCTGTTACTTTTGATAGATATAATAAATACCTAAAAAACTGGTAATAATAAAGTAAAAGGTTAACAATATTTTGTATTTGCTTGCAATTCTAAATGGTGCTCAAAATGTCCATTCGAGAGAAAATCAAGGTAGGTCTCTATGGAAAAGTTATAATTATTTGAGGTGATTTTTTACACCGCATATTACTTACTATTCGTTCGGGTTATACGCTGTGTACTAACTACACCATTGGGTTTAAAGATGAGGAAGGTTATATTTAGAGTAAGTGTACCTGCATTTGCGTGGAGGGAGGGAGGGTGGAAACCTATTTTATAAAAAAAAAAACTCAGTACACCCGACCGAGATCTAAACCTCAATCTCCGCGTCATCGACATTCGAGTCCATTGCGAGAGTGACGCTTTAGACCATACGGCCACCATAGCGGCGGGTGTGTGCGAGTTGGATATTTCGTTTACAACCACATTTGTTTCACAATTTGTCACGATATATGCAAACATTTTCTTGTAGTCAACTCAAAATTAGTCAATTTTGTTAAAACAATTTAAGATTTTAGGTCTTATTAAAAAAAATGGCGCGTTTTTATAACTATTCTTCAGTTTCAAACCTACCACACTCACTCCCACTAGAGAGATGGCCAGAAGAGCCAGATCTTTTCGGCCACAGATGTTCCGGCGACGCGGAGACAGAAAAGTACTGATAGAACTATTCGTAACAAGCGACGCGAATACAACTAGATTATTCCTCAGTTTAAGGGCTCTTTTATGCACGCGGCTGCGGTTGTTGGGCCGCCGCGTTGTCTAACTGCATTGAGTTAAATGAGTCAGTTTATACACGTGGTAGCGGTAAACCTTCCGCCGCGTTTTGTAATTCCAGCCGCTGGTAGTTAAAGAGTCCGCAGCGTTCGAGCAGTTTCTAAATACATTGAATGTAATGCGACCTTTTATACGAGCGGTGGCGGTCTGCCGTCAGCTCGCATGGTTGCCAACTGAACTGCACCAACTTCAGTGATGCCCTCCCGTCAGTTTACTGGTTGTTATTTACGTGTGACGTTGTGTTGTGTTTGAATATGGAAGAATTCAACACTGAACGTTTCATCGTTGAGGTTAGAGAAAGATCAAATAGCCTATATGGAACTAGGAACTGAGGATTTTCGCAAGGCTTGGTATCACTGCGCGCCCAACTATTTCGCCTACAGTGGTAGCGTTTGAAAAACGCATGTTATAAATTGGTACTAGCGGATCCACCGCGGCTGCTACCGCGTTCATAATAAAAGAGGCCTTAGCTCTTGGGAATCACGCAGCTTCGTCCCGATTGGTTCGTGGATTGGAGCTAGAAGTAAAACCCAAAATGGCGACTGGCTAAGAATAGCAGGACTCTTAGACAGTCGCTCTTGGACTGTGTCGTGAGGTGTGTTGCAGGAACTTCTCTCAGGAGTGATGAGTGCAGTTAGTGGAGGAGTGCACGGAACCGTACCAAGGACTCTTGGTAGGTGAGCAAAGAATAGCTCAGGACTAGTCAGGCTTAGACATTATCAAACACTCGACGACCATACCTACCTTACCTTAAATAAGATCTATTCATCCCTTGTAACTTGACTCGAATAGATAATAAACTAGCTATACAACAGTCTAATCGACCTGTGCCTCCAACTCCCGAAAATGGCTTCTTGACACGAACTTATGGAACAATGGGTGGGGTGAACACAAAGATAAAGAAACACCCATCCTATAGTACACCCGGGTGGGATTCAAACCCCGAAATCACAGTCACTGGCAAACCAGACCGTATGAGATCACTCCTTTGTCTGCGTGTCCACTGGCGCGGGTAGTAATACCTAATCTCCACTCTTAGGTAAATATAAATTCACTAGGACCTAGTAGTAATACGCCCGTGAGCGTCAGTCTGAGTTGGTTTGGTTTGCCGGTAACAAACAGGAAGGTCGGGGTTCAAGTCCCGGACGAGTGTATCGAGGTGTATTAGGCTACCCTAAATAGTTTCCTGCTCTTCTATTTCATGCAACTGAGGGTCCGGGGTTCAATCCTCGGTCCCGGCACAGATTTATCTGATTGCCAAACCCTTCCTTCACCTCTGACAAGACGTGTATTCATCACAACTTGTGAATGTGAGGAATTCCAGGCCTCCGCCGTGGTTCGGATTCCACGTTAAACTGTAGGTCCTCCATTTCATCTCACAATCACCCTACCATTGCACATTAGCGTAAGTGCGTACAACCCGAACGGGCAGTAAGACGCGGTGCTAATAATAATAATATTATTATTTCATGCACATTCTGGTACATTTCCTCTCAATTGTACTTTCCTCCTACTCCATATGTTCAAATATCCGGACAGCCCGGGCGGGTTCTAAGACAAGGAGCTTGTACAAATGATTGACACCCCCACGCATTAGCAGTTTAAACCGATTCCAACAAACAAGATGAGGAGGTATATTAAAGCATTATTCATCTACGTTTTCTTTAGAGAAAAATAAGGTATCTCGAATGTTAGAATAATCATCCCAAAGCACTCACTCGGGCAATGAAGTGTAGCCTCCCAAATCAGAGTGTAGCCCACTAGTACAGGGGTACCTAAACTTATTTGACCAAAGGAGTCCTCATAAGAAAATTCACACTAATATTATGAACAGTAAATAACGACAGTTAAATTTTACAAGCAGAAACGCATAAAACAAGCGTAAAACATCACATGTTCTGGCTGCACCTTTGGCAAATGTTTTAAATTCAGGTTTGAAAAAATTGGCAATCATAATTACTGATGTTATTTTATGTTGTGAAAAAACAAACTCTGATCTAGTTCACACTCAGCTCGGCCATTTTTCAAATGTTCCTAGGATTGGACGCTTCATGTTAAAGTCTCGGGTTAAAACACAGCGTAAATCAGTCCTGCTCTGAGAAAATAACTTATAGATACACCTCAGTGGTCGAATGGTCTAAGGCGTCACTCTCGCAATATACTGGACTAGCGAAGACGAGAAGATCGAGGTGAAGTGTACTGAGGGTGATATTCCCTAAATGGTCTTTCACGTGGCCTTCACGCAAATACGGGTACACTACTTCTACATTTGACTTTTCTCCTAACTAGAACATTAGCGTAATTAGTACATATAACGAGTCACCCAAAAGGGTAGTAAGACGCGGTGCTAAACATTATATATACTGTTGGGCACGTGGACTAAACGCCAAGCCCATCAGTCTAGTTTGTCGGAGATGGGGAGGTCGGGGTTAAAATCCCAGACAGTTGCACTGAGGCTGATTTAATTTGGAAAGGTCTCCCACTCCCTCCACAGGAAAGTGCGGGTATATTTTCTCTAAATTCTACCTTCCTCATCCATTCTCACATCAGTAGTGTTATTAGTGTACGGACCGTATGCACAGTCAGACGCTGTGTAAATAGAAACAAAATTATTTGATCTGTTTATGAGTAAATTGATATTTCCCGTTTTGTTCCACGATAAACCCCATTTCAATACAAAGTTCTGTTTATTGTTTATGCCGCGATAAAAACTTAATGTTAACGTAACATAACATTAACGTAAAATAAATAAACAGTGTGAGAAGGATTCACGTAACGTACAGTACGTAGGCCTAATGTAAAAACTTGAGCAAAACACAGACAGTAAATTTGGACTCTTTGAAAACAAACTGTTCCCTAAAATGAAACCCAAAAGTAAAGCAAGTATGTAGCCAGCCAATAATTTCACGGGTGGTTTGGTGGGCACATCCTCCAATTGCCGGAGGCTAGAAAAAATTCTAAATATTGAACACCTCTAGAAGCTCTCTGAAGTGCTTTTTATGGTAATACAGCCCCTTAATTTGTATTTGTACCTTAATTTTGAACCATAAATAAAGCCATATATACTTTGTTTATAAAATTTCAGGGGGGTTTAAACCCCCCAAACCCCCCCTTGACTACGGTCTTGGTGTAAAGGATTGATTTTGGTAAAAGTCTTTGCAATAGAATCTTACTGCAGCTACAAAATAAAGTGTGAGAATAACCTACGACGCTATGTTCACGTAACAGACTATACCGAAGAAGTCGTCTGCATACCATAAACAAATGAAGTATTAAAATAATAATGTTTATTTATGTTCCTCGCATCACGATTGGCTTTCTAGATCCCGTGACACCCTACCCTTAACATTTACTTAACATGAAAGTTCTCCCTAGACTTCTTTACGTTAAATTAACTGCATCGTGATGAATTTCATTTAAGTAAACGTTAATTTGATCGTGATCCCAACTTAAGAGCAACAAGTCTTTGGAACCCTGGTTCGATTCCAGCAGTGCTGACAAAGATAATATATATTTTTATATGGGTTCATCCTGCTATCCAATTAACTGTGTGTATGGTATTAGGTGTGGTTTTGAGTTAAGTAAGTTTGCAAGTCGTGTGATGATGAAATCTGTGCTTTTATAAATTACACTAGTTTCCCCAATCTCGAAATATAAGGCTCTACCATGATGTCAATCCTAAAAGTGAGTGTTTATATTTGCTTACGAGAGTTTATACTATAATCAAAAGGTCCATATAATTAGTGACACGGCTTTTTCAAATGTTTGATAAACAATAGAAAATTTAAATTCACTCTAGAATATAAAGTAAAAAATCCAAGTACTTACGTAAAGACAAAACAAGAACCATGAAAACTATCAATTTATAATCCATGGCTTCATGGATGAGAACCATGACCAAGAACCAAATATGTTGATTTTGAAATATTTACATTTTTCCTATTTATATCATTTTCGAAACAATAAAATAATCATGTTAACATAAATACTGCGTAAAATTAGTATTGTTTTTACATGTTGTTGTCATGGATTATCAATAATACATAGCAATAATTTAGTTCAATATTTTACGTCGGAACGACAGTAGCATTGTTGTTTCATAAATTCATTGACCTAAGCCACTCATTATGACACTCCTCTATACACAACATGTAAATTTTGTCAAGACTTGAAGTTTTTTATTTGCATAGTTTGCTGAAATATGGGCTAGCGCTGTGATCGCTGCACAGGGCCGGGAAATAAATCTTGGATCCCTGATATATTATTCTCCTTAGGTGATACAACACCACATTACATTACGCCCCTTTGATGATACAACACCAACACTACAACACATGATTCCTCTTGGACGGGGCCGCATTTAGAGACATGGCATCCCTAGGCACATGAGCTATAGGTGCACCCCCCCCCCCCCCCACCTTCATCCTTAAAACCCCCTTCCACCAAAACATAATAATATTCATTGTTAATAAACACCAATAATAATGTTGTACAGTTGTAGGCCAATTTATTGCTATTATTTACAGTATATTCCCTATAATATGACCATTTTATGCTTACTATTATTCTTACTGAAATTACCTCCAAGAATCAATAAACAATATTGGTTAGTTTAAAACAAAGTAATTAGTAAATGGCAATATTTTAACATTAATGATTTTTTTAAATATACATTATTTTTCAATAATTATTCTTTGAAAAACATTTAAACATTTTAAATTTCCATTGGCCTATTAGTTACAAAAATATCATCTGTTTAACACAAAATAGTTCCCTATTCATATTTTTTACAATGTCAGTGTTAAATTTTTTTCTGCGTTATTTAGTTTTTGAAAATGTTTCTATTAACTCCTGAAAGTCCAGTGCTACGGTTAAATCTCTTTCAATTGCCATAATAGCAAGCGCGTTTAACTTATCTTCCGCCATGGAGATGCGGAGATAGTTTTTCACACATTTCAACGTTGAAAACGATCGTTCTTCACTACAATTTGTCATGGCCATGCTTAAAATAATCCTTAAAATAATGTCTCCATTTGGGGATATGTTATGCAAGTTTTCATCCCTAACAACATGAAGAAGGCGTAAAAACTATCTTTCTGTCTTCTCCGTATTTGCCTTTCCTTTTGATTTTGAATCGGGGTCAGGCTCACTACGTGTGTTTATTTACAAATAATCAAATTGAACACATTCTTCAGGAAAATTATCTTGTAAGCCGTTTTTGTATTGCTTGACAAGTTCCCTGCAGCTTGAAATTATTTCATTATCTTCAATTGAAGTTAGGTTTAGAATAAAATAAAATCTTTTATGGAAATCTTCATACGCAGACACCTTTTTTTGCAGCTCTGCAATCAATCTATCATCACGAAAAAAGTTCCTGTTCTGAAGGCTTCCTTTGGATTTAGGATGCTCTCTAATGACTGACTACCCTTATGTCTTTCATCAAAAAATAATTTAGGGATTGGTTTTATGGACTCTTCAACAAATTCAGTTTTGGTTATGTATTCAGACTTTTGCAAATACTCAGGAAATTTTTCCCTTAGGGCCTGAACAGGGGCGGATCCAGATCATTTGCATAGAGGGTCATACTTATAAATAACATAGTTACTTACAATGTTGGATTTCTGTTTAAGCCATTGATAGTTCTCATTCATATTTGATCTCATGAATGTTTTAAACTGTTGTCATCCTCTCCAATTCTTTTAAATCAGGTAGTTTTTATAAACTATTTGGAATGGCCCTCTAACAATTAAAAAAAAATTCACTCTAGAAGCTATGAATAGTCTTCGCCTTGTTTTTTTAAAATTAGATTCTTTTTTAAGCCATTTAAAATGTTCCTCACCTAGACATTTTTAAAATTTGGATTCCCCTCGAAGCTATTTAGAGTGATGCTCACTTTAATTTTTTACGATAGTTAGATACCTCTAGAAGATAATCTTTGAAGCGATCCTCTTCGACAAATTTTTGACAATAGAATGCATTTAGAAGTCATTTGTAGTTTGATTTAAGGCCATCTTTCAGCTTCATATTCGATAATATCAGAGGATTTGAAATATATCCAGGAGGGGATTTATTCCAGGGATGAGCAAATAATTTCCAGGGGGGCAGAGTCCCCCACAGTTCCACCGCTCCTACTGTCCACACATACTCTATATTCTATATTCGTGGACGAACTGCTCTCAAGCGATTATTAGTCTTCTTTAACCGTATCTATGCGGAGCAATGTTAGTTACTCGCTATGCACGACAAATATTCGTACATGAAAACGAATATTTTTTCCAAACTTGCGTGAGTCATATCGAACATTGAATAAACGTGGACGAATAACGCACTTGTGGGCCCGATTTAATTTTGTTTTTTGTATTAATTTTCTAAACTTCACAGGGGGATAAAATTACCCTTTGACCCCCCCCCCCCCTCCGTCCCCGAATCCGCGCCTATGCCCGAACAGTCTTGCATTGATTTAAACAGAGCTACAACACTTCCAATATCGATTGTTTCACTTTGTAAAGTTTTTCTGACTTTACAGAACTTAATCATGACTTCCTCCCAAAATATCATTAAAAACACATTATCTGCGTTTCGATAGTTGTTCTCCAAACTCCTAGCTTCTTGGCGGGTGATTGGTTTTCTGTTTCATTTTCAGATGTATTTCTCAATGTTAGTATGATTTTTGGAAAGGACTTTAACAGTGTTTTTGAAGCATCAGCTCTAGCTGACCATCTTGTTATCGAAAGTGATTTCACTACCAGACAGTCATCCTTAAGAACATCTTTCAAGATATCCCACCGATGAATGGAGGCTGAAAAAAGTTGTATGCAGCTTGCAACAGTTTAAAAAAAACGCTTTACCACACGCTTCAACTGCTGCTACCCCCACTAAATTGAGTGAATGGGCAGAGCAAGGAATGTACTCTGCAAGTTCACGGTGGCTTTTTATCCGTGCTTGGACATGTTAGCTGCATTGTCGTAGCTTTGGCCTCGGCAATCCCTAATGTGTATGTTGTGCATTTCCAACACATTCATTACAGCAGTCGCTAACTCTTCAGATTTATGACCAGTGTTTGGAAAAAAATTAAATTAAAACCTCTTAACAGGCTCACCATTGGATTGGACATAGCGTACAACTAGAGTTAACTGGTCAGCATGTGTTATATTATCTGGTGTGGAAATCAATTAGTAATACTTGGATTCTTTTATTTCTGTAATAATCCTTTGCAGCACAGCATCTCCCCTCATCATTATAAACTCGTCACATGTGAAATGCGAGAGGCAGGATGCACTACCTTGACGTTTGTTTCCAAACCTATCTATGTATTGAGATAATATTTAGCTACTAGCTCAAGAGCACCCAGATATGCCCCATTTCTGCTAGAACCAAATAAATGGTCGGTTCCTCGGAAAGGATATTCTCGTTTAGCTAAGTATTTAATGGTAGCAAAAATACGCTTCAATACCTCTTGCCAGTAATGATCTTCCGTTGTTATTAATAAGCGCTGCCATCTTAGTTCGAGAAATAAAAGATAAAACAGAGTGTTGGTGGATTACAGAATTCTCATGGGATTGTAATGCAATAGTAGCGTTTTTCCAATTGTTAAATCCACCAGTAAAACCTGCTGAAGGAGCATTTCCAAACAATTTGCAGCAAGCGCATATTACAAATCCTTTCGAAGGAGAATAAACAAGCCAGTCACGGGTTCTTATCTCACCATTTTGAAGGCTTTTTTTGAAGTAGCCTTCATTACAATACCTTTTTAGACCACGACCACCGAAAACACGCTCAGATATGGAAAAACCAGAGTCAATATTTTGGTTGAAACCTTTCTGTGCGATGTACTCACGTGTGTACTCGTCTGGCTTCCACAGAGCTGGACCACTTGACACAAGTATGGCGGGGCTGTCATCACTTTACAGGTCTATCTCTTGCTTTACTGAAGGCTCAATCCACTCATTTGTTGAATTCGTAGGTTCATTTTCATCACAAACCACATTGTATATATATATATATATATATATATAACCTATATATTCACCCTATTCCACGTCTTTCACAATGTTGTATCAATCACACTGATTGCACTTGTGCTAGGACCTTTGGGTTGGAAAAAAAACACTTATTTTTGGGACTGTAACCAGTAGCTTTCCCTCTTTCTCTTCCTTTTCCTAGCATGTAGCTTGGACCTAGATCTACATCTTGAATCAACATTACATCTTTAAGCTATGTTCTTTTTTTTTTAATACAATAATAAATTTAGAATAAGCACCTAAATCTAAAAGTCCTATTTGTCCTTCTTTCCTATACCTAACCTACTAGTTGGTCCTGCCCCAGGTATATTACGCCCCCGGTACCCTGCCCCGCTGGGTGTCACACCGCACTCTGGATCTAATAGTCCTCAGATCGGCGAGAGCCCCAGTGGGGGCGGCATCCCCCCCTCCGCCACCTGGGGAGGCGCCCTACCGGAGATTTCGCTCCACTTACTACCACAATATCACCACCTATGACTTAAAACTAACTTAACCTAATGATTTATAAAAATACTTAATACTAATTTAACCTAAGTACAAGCCCTTCTTATAGTTGGCTGCAGGGTCTTTCATTTGTTATCGCCGATACATTTTCTGAACTGAGAGCAGCCATCCGATGTATCGGTGGACAGACCAGATGCCCGACAGCTCCAGCCCAGCATCACACACTTGTCGCCAAGTGGGCTGGACCCTATGAGTGAGGGGTTGATTCTCCCGTCTGAAGATGTTGTTAAAGTGATTATGTTGTTAGTCTATTTTTTTTAAGTCTTAATATTGGATTTGATATTAGGTGTTTTTTTTTTACTTATAAATAATTATTAAAATATTTCATTTGAACTGTTACATTTTTAAACACTAAAAATACATTTTGTTGAAAAGTGCCCTAGGATATTGAGCCCTAAATTATTTCTAGTATTAACTGTCTCTCGCGCCCAGGTTATCTTTCAGTTGACATTTTCTTTGATAAAACCCTAGAGTATGTTCTATAGCGTAAATCTTTGAGCAAATATTTCCTTTGATAAAATATATTGAAGATTCGTCAAAGTTACATACTTCTTTAACAAAAAGATGTGACTGTGTAATACCGCTCTCCCAGCGAGCCCTTCCCTTTCAGTGACGTGCATCTCCTATCCAGACAAGACACCTCTATCTCCAAGCTTCTGCTCACAGGGGAACACTCAAATAGTGCCCCATTTAGAGTTGCGCAGAGCTGTTCTGAGCATCCCGTCCCTTCCCTCTCCTTCCTCTTATCACCTTGACTTGGGGAACATTCAATACTTTGCCCCGATCGGAAAGATAGTTGCTTCGTTTGGAGGTTTTCACTCAAACAATTTTAAATGTCATAATTATTTTAAGAAAAACTAGAAAAGGGTTTATTTTAATTCTAATATTTCCCTTGTTTATATAGCTTAAATATTATATTATGATTGCTTATAGTTGTTTGTATGAATAGCTTGGTGTTTAGGTGGGAGGGCACGTTCCCTTGTGCCCTTTAGGACGAGCCATCACTGATTTAAAACAAAATATTATAATAAAAAAAGTCATCCAAAATGTGTTACCCCTAAAACCGCCGCCCCTAGGCCCGTGCGTAGTGGGCTTATAGTGTAAATCCGCTTCTGGTCTTAACTCTCAATTTATAACTACTCTTTACTTAAAACTTGGACAGGCTTCACACAGTGGTGGATCTAAGAAGAGGGCGTTTTAATTTATTATTTAATACATTATAATATATTATCTTATTGCCACAACCGCGAATCAAACAAATGCCTTAAAGTGGGGATACTTTGTGACTGGCGGTATATCTTTGTGAAGAAGGGGGCGTGACTATATTATTTTGGTGGATCGTAAAATCAGTTAAAGCCAATATTTGAAACCTACAGAAACACATGACAACACCTGCGAGAGTGGAAGTGTGTGTCCGTGGCAGGAAATTCGAAAATGAGAGTTACGCTCTCTTCGTCACAAAGATACCTCACCAGTCACTAAGTATCCCCACATAACGTTAGTAGTTTAATTAAATTTGTCTTTCTAAGCTTACGAAAAGAATATTACACAAAATATTATTAGAATCGTTTGATAATACATATCTAGCATATTATTGTATTACAAAGAAATAATAATTATTTCATGATAGGTTGACATTAGTCACTTTTAGTCAAAGTTTGCAATAAATTAGCTTCTTTTATCTGTCATCACCTTCCTACCGTAGATTCCCTATAGTCATCTCTTGTTACATCGGACACTACACGCAAATATTTCTCTTGGAGTGACGTCACTTCAGGCAATGGGTTCCTTCCAATAATAGTAAAGCTATATATTAACATAATTAGAAATAGTATAATACTTTCCATGTTATATAAAACTTTAAGCGCGCAAAGACAAATCCTTGGTTTCAATTCCAGTATCTAAATGTATTACTATATATAACGGTGGGTATACCAATGACTATTTCAACCAATAATTGTCAAACATGAACAATTAATTATTGTGCGAGAAAAACGCTGACCTAGAACGACCGATGGTCTTGGTTCTGATAGCTATTAAATGTCCACCGGTGTCACACGCTAGTTCAGACTCTGCCTTAAACTATTGACAATTACCCTGTCAATTACCTGAGCACAAAATGAATCATGTATAGTTCAGTGGCAGATCATTTATGTTCTAAGACAAAGTTCTTGGTTTTGAAACTGTGGTCTAGTTGTCATTCTTCAACTTTATTTAATAAAAATCTCTAGTACCCCCGTTGATGGAAGTATACCTTTACCAATGATTATTCCATCTGGCTTTATACCCGGCTGAATCTGTTCATAATAATGTATACATTGTTGTGTCAGTAAAGGAAAATGTTTTGCCTGTTGCACAGCAGACTGATCCTGCTGGTAAGCATTCAATATATTTTAATAAACTTCCTTGACTTTGACGAGTATTAATCCTTCCTTGGACCATAGAGATCATTTATACTTATTTGTTTTTTATTTGTTAAAAAGACTTTGGTAAAATGTTTGAAAATCAAAGAGAAAAGTGTTAATCAAATGGTGTTTGACTGCTCTTTTAATAAAGTGGAAAAAAGTTATTTTGGTTTCCTTTTACTATTCTTCTTACTGAAGTAATAATGGCATGCAATGAAACAAATTGCTATCTAGATTTTCTAAGTAACAAGAACCATTTTATTCATCCAGACTGGATATTTGACACTCTTCGAGGCGACAAAAAAGAAGTTCTCGTCAACGAATTTTTGATGGTTAGTCTAACTCGTTGCTTTGGGTGCGTTCCACCAAAAGTAAATTGTACATTTCTCTCGTTTGAAAAATTAAGATTAGGCATCTAAAGAAAGACAAGTTGAGATGGAAGTCACAGCTAGTTAAAGTGAGAAGGATAAGTCAAAGTGGGATTAAAGTCACTTCAAGTTAATGTAATGAGTTAATAGTAATATGAACATTTTTCGTTAAGATTTTAAAATCATTGAATCCCAGGGGAAGGAGGTGTATTCGTTTATAATCACTTGATCTGCAGCAGACACGACGCTAGTGACACATTCAACCAGTGATGCACTCAAAAATATACTTTGGGGTGGACATATGATCAAGGCTGCGCCAAGGGGGAAAGGGGAGTATAGCCCCCTAACTTCTGATAGGCAAGATAATTTATGAATATCAAATGCCTTCAGAAGACATTTGGAGATATTTTGATGATAACTAAGCTAAAGGAATTAAAATAATTTAAGTGTCCTACTTTAAAATGTTTTGAAGCTATTATTTCTGTACTTTTTTACAATGAGGTATTATCAAGTTGCAAGCCTGTTCTTAAATTATTAGTAGAGCTAAAATACAGAGCACTGAAGATTTAGTGAATGTAAAGGTTATATTTTAAAGTTTTTATCGAAAATATTTGCTGTCTTGGGGGTTGGGGGGGAATGCCCCACTTGGGCCCCTCCGGGTGCACCTCTGGATTCAACCACCAAGCGCTGTAGTCAATACGTGAGTGTAAGAATAAAACAGGAATCGTTATTATTGCTTTATTGGAACTAATTTAAGTAGCTGGACATTTTTTTCTGACAAAAAAATTGAACATTTTTTATTTCTCATCACTAAATACGGGTACACTTCTTATGAAAACAACCTATCTCATCATTGCCCTTATATGAAGGTATTAATAGGCCCTGTGTTTGACGTCACAATACCGCAGGCTCTGGAAGACAGCGGGCTTCGTAAAACGGACCCTCGTCTGGCGCAAGTGATGAAATTGCTCGACGACTTCTCTAGGGCGCCTCAAAGAGAAAATGGCGGCGCCACGTCCCAGTTATCAGTTCGTCTGAATCCGGAGGTATTTAAAGAGTAAGCGTCGTGCACCGTTAAATCAACACTTAATTATATTTTAAACATATTTGTGTATAAAATATGTGTTTCAAAACACCTAGTTTGGGTATGTTACAGAATAATATCTCCCAACGTCCGACTGATATCTCAGGCGTTTACCAATCAGCTAATAGTACCGGATTTCACCGAGTTCTGCGATCAAATCAACATGTTCTACGACAAGTGTAAAACGAACCAGGATGGGAAGGTGAATAGCGCAGGCCTAATAATACCCATACGATACCTTGTAAGGTAGCAAACTTACCTTGCATTATTCCGCTATGGTGCAGCTTAAAGACAGGGTCATAGTGTAATCCATCAAGGTAGGACTGCTATCTTTCAGGGAAAACAAGTGTATATTGGGTCACACTTTAGTAATCAAACCTACCGCCATTAAAACTAAACGGAACAATGTACAAACATCCCTTTAGAAGATGAATTAAATAATAATAAAAAAGATTTTCACCACGTCTTACTACCCGTCCGGGATATACGTATTTTAATAATACTAATGGGGTAAAGATGAGGAAGGTAAAGTTCAGAGGAAATGTAGCCTCCGTTTCTTGGAGATAGAGTGTGTGGGAAAGCATTCAGGGAAAATCACCCTCAATACACCCGGCCGGGACTCGTACCCCAACCTCCCCGTCCCCGGCAAACCAGACTAGATGAGCTTGACGTTTAGTCCGCGTGCCCACCGGTCCCGGTGATGTTTACGAACATAATATTATAGATGTTTGAGTTACCAGACACGGATATTTTGGGGTGAGGGCGGGGGGAGGAACAAGATTCATGTTTGTGACTTCAACAAAAGGGTTTAAAACTCGGCCGGGTGAATTGAAAACATTTTCATAAACAGTTACCAACTCTACCTTTGCACAAATTCGGGCACGTTTAAGCTAAACTCTACCTTACTCATCTCTATTCCATTGTCGGTGGCTATTCGGACTAGATCTATAATATTACGAATGTAAAATCACCAAACTTACTTACAGAGTAAAAACAAACATGTGCTATCAACTTATGTGCCTTGACCTTCCTTACATTGCTCTTCAAATAATAATGCCAGATTTATTGAGGTTTTAAAGTAAAACCTCAATCAACTCTAATAAATACGTTACTGTCAATTTTATAACGTCAACCGCGGTGGTCTTGGGTTAAAGTGCTCGCCTCAGGATCCGATGTTTGTGGGTTCAAACCCAGCTGAGGTCGACGTATTTGTATTGAGCGTATTGAGCGACAAAAATTCGTAGCCCACCTTCCTTCGAAGGGGAAGTAAAGCCGTCGGTCCTATGTCGATTGTGAAATGTAAAATAACCCTGTAAGGTATGTGAAAATACCTCTCCCGGCAAAATTAATAGGCTCGTCCTTATTTGCTCGTAAAAATTCATTGGAGTATAACCCTTACGGGTAGTAAAACGTGATGCTAATTAATAAAATGATTTTATAACAATGAAAATGTTAAGGAAGGTCCTCAACAATATTTATTTTAGCGCAAAAGTTTGCTGGCCAAGAAATTTCAAATATATTCTCAACAAAATAATAAAACGTTTAGAACACTCTTAATGCTCTAATAAATAGCCTCCCCTCTGACCCTTTAGGTGGCGTCGTACATTCCTCAGCTGGCCAAGATGACCCCCAGTTATTGGGGTGTGAGTGTCTGTACCATAGACGGACAGAGGTGCTCGTTTGGTGATACCAACATTCCTTTCACCTTGCAGTCTTGCAGGTAACTGAAAGGGTCTCAGATGTAAATATCCTCACACTGCTGTATTTACTATTTGAATAGCAGTACAGAAGCTTCAAAACCATTCAAACAATCCTCAATCTTAGAACGTCCTGTTGTGACCCTGCTAAAAATAACTTTATTTGCTTGAGAAAGGGTGTATCTATGTTTCAAACCATTTACTTTGATCTAAGAACAGCAACATCGAATTTGATAGGAACCGGTCCATTCCGGATAATAGTAATTTTGTAAATATTTCACAGTTAGGGCTGTAAAATAATAGATACGGTGCACCACACAGACTTTCTCGCCCTTTGCTTAAAAATTGGGACATTTACTTAAAGCTCTTGGGACATTGTTTCAGAAACATAATGGAAAAGTGAATCACATTCTACCAACGATAATAAATTAAAATATAATATATACTGTTACAGAAACAAATGGAGAAAAAATACATTTGTCCACTAAAGAGCATAATAATCAACTTTCTATTTTACCGACCTCGATTTGAAAATTATATTTGTCACTAGCTCAGAAACTATTAGTTTTATAAAATTATATTTCAAATAAATGTTATTATTTTTTAATATTGTTACAACTTTGCAAAGTTAGGTAATTTCGTATCTCAAATAGTTGCGGATATATGACTAAAATTGGAAATTGTATGCTAGGGTAAAGTATCCTTAAATTAATTTTCACGGGAAAATGAGAACCGCTATTTTGTTTGTAATGTTAAACAATGTTTAGAAACCAAATTTGATCAAAATTGTTAGAGCGAGTTTTGAGAAAATTGATTTATTCTATTTTTGATCTTCAGAAAACTACCCTTTATTTTAGGGTTAGATATCTAATTCCAAAAACTCCTCAGGGGGGAACCTTATGAAAATCTTTGATACCAAGTTTTATCCCGATCGGTAAGATTGTTTTGGCTCTAGTTCGAGATACAGACAGACACACACACACACACACACACACACAGACACACACACACACACAGACGGCATCACGAAAACAACTTTTTCTGTTTCAGGGGGTCCTGAAATGTCGATATTTATCATAATCTTGAGTTAGATTTTTCTGACGATCACAAAACTTCTCTGTACTGTAATTTTGAGCACATGATTGTAAACCAAGCTTTTCGGTAAATCTTTATTCAATTATGTTCAGTCGAAAGGGGGTTCCAGATAAACCAGAATCTACGATAATGTGAGTGGATAAATGAATGGGCTTATAGAGTATATGAATAATTTTACAATAGTTATCTTAAATAGCTAAAGGATCTCGGAAAATGCAGTGATTATTATTTATGATATATATTTTAGACGAAATATAACTTTTGTAATGATATGGAATTATACATCCCAGTAATTTATTATTCACATTTGTATTCAAAATTACGATATTATAAATGAGAGCGAGTAGTATGTTAAGTTGTTAAGTTGCAAGGTATGGCGACATCTTTCCACGTCTCTGTTTGAAAAGCCAACTCAGTCTTGTAAACAGAAACGCACCTGGATGACCACACCTTTTTTCTTTTGGGAAGTTTCGAGAAGGAAATGTCGCTAGATATACCTCTTCAAGGTACGCATCTCTTCACTTTCCTTCCTGACGAGGAGCCGTGTAGGTTGAGTCTATGACATATTAATCTATATTCTAAATTTCACGTGTCGGGAATTATCATACATATAATGAAATAGTCGGGCTCTTATTAAAATCTACAACGTGTGAGATATCTAGCAAAAAACTGTTTATCTACTAAAAATAAAAACTATAAAACACCAGAACTTTTGTTTTCTTAAATAAGACATTATCCCTTTTTAATTATTATAATACAGAATAACAAACTTGAAACCAATTCAATAATTATATAAAATATCACACTAATTGTGGCGAACCAACAAATAATATATCAGGCTAGCTCTTTTATACGTTACACTTTTGATCCCAAACTATGATACAAATTTACATAAAAAATCTTGTTATAAATAGTAGAGAAAAACAACGGACTCGGACGTTCATTATTTTTTGTTTTGTAATTATTTCCTTTCAAGGTCATAAGACAATGTTTGAACCTTTATTATATGATAGGGTGCGAGAGCGCGACTAGAAAATAAAATAGAACCCATTGGTTGCAATGAGAGTTGGCCAAACTGGAGCACGCGAGCGACACGAGCGACTCGCTTGAAAGATACAGGGTGGAGCAAAAAGTGTTGACACATTTAATAATACTATATCTTTACTATTTTAACTGCTAAATGTTCCAAATCAAACATAAAATAACAATAAAAATTAACAATCTTATGCACACTTTGAATATTCGTGTTTTTAAAATCATATTCTTAAGATTGCCGACGTTATATGCAATATATATTTTTATACGCTCGTCAAAACTTGACACGACTTTGGTCAATGTTTCTTGTTGAATGGCTTCAACTTCCACCACAAATCTAAATTCCTCCAGATTGTTTTTGGGGGAGTCACATGAAGATGACTACTTAACATTCCCCACGAGAAAAATTCCAAATCTGGTGAGCGTAGTGACCAGGTTATGTCCCCAATTCGTGAAATGAAGGGCTCAGGAAACCTCTTGCGAAGCACCTCCATTGATGATCGAACATCAATGTCAGGGCAGGGATACCAACCAACAACACGTGGTTCCAGCAAGATGGGACAGTAGCCATACAGCCCGAACATCAATGGAGGTGCCAAAATGAGAGTTCGCCATTAGTAGTGTGGTGTACCGTTTTAAACAGTCCAAGCTTCTTTATCTCAGTTTTTTAGGATATATTATTATAATCAATCGTGATTTTTTATCGGGGGTGGGGGTGGGGAGGTGTGTGTGTCATTGGGGTGGTGTGGTGGGTAATTGGGTTGGTTTGTATGTGTTTTATGCATGTACAAACATGTTCGTTCCTGTCCCATTTGGTTTTTTGGCCAATTATATTTCTTGCCCCATTTGATTGTTTTTATGTGTGTCCATGGGGGAGGGTTTTGTGTGGGAGTTTTTTATTTATTTAGCACCACGGGGCCCCAGGTCATTACTCGGCCTGGGTGGTAAGGCTCAAAATTGATGGGGTCATCACCCATCCCTACATTAGCCAGACCAGGTGTTTGGGTTTGGGGGGCTTCAGGCTGTGTGGTAAGGCTCAAAATTTTGGGGACATTGCCCACCCCCCCCAAAATTTTCCCAACAATTAGGTAGGGATCCTACCCTCGATACACTATCCAGATTCGGTGTTTGGGCTTAGAGGGCTTAGCCCCAAAAGTTAGACAGACTTGATGTTTTGGGGCTTAGCTCAAAAGGGACATGAAACAATGGGGGTTTGTCACCACAGAGCGATAGGTGCATTGCGGAAGCCTGGTTGATAATGAGCTCTCATCACTCTGAAATTCGGGTGGGCCGGGATTCATTTCGAGACTCAGCCCTCGGCGCCGGTTTTACCGGCATGACATCTTGGTTGAGAGATTTCCTGTCTAGACTTGAAAACACCATGTCATAATCTATATTTGGACCCAATTCCAGCACCCTTCAGTCGACATGAAATCCTGGTTGAGATAATTACCGTTGTAATTGACCAACATTCATTGATGACGTATGGGGTCAGTTCGATGGTGATTATACTAAACATGTTCAATGGGTTAGCACTGGCTCAGTACAGCGCTGTGATTTTCCACTTCATCTCCTCCAAGTTTGACCCCTTTCCACATCCATGAGAAAATTTACCGTTATTCCCCGCACCCCTAATTTGATTTTCGCCAGCACCCCGGGGCTAGGTAGTATGTCTTGAGGGACATTGCCCACCCCTACATTAGCCAGACCGGGCCCTGGTTGTAATGTTTTAACATCTACATTGAAATTATTTACTACATTATAATTTTAACTATTCTAGAACTAGAGAACTATACTACCGATATTTATGATTGATTAGATTATTGTTAAGTTTCAACTGTGAATCATTAAATTCGAAACAAACTTACTATGTAGTTTATGTATCTTGCATGCACTTTTCTTAATTCTTAATTCTATATTGGTTTTAATATAGTTACGTTTCTACTTGAACAATTAGGAGTTGTATGGAATTAGAATCTCCGTGCTCTTTCTACCCGTCCGGACTATTTACACAAATATATAACATAGTGGTAGGAATAGTGTATTTGCGTTTGCGTGGATAAAAGTTTGGAAACTATCTAGTGAAAAAACACGTGTATCCATCTGGCTGGGGTTCGAACCCTGTCCTCGTCAAAGGCAGACCCATCTAGACGAGACAGACGATTTTGACCACCGTTGCGTGTGTTGGAGGGCTAAATTCACACGTGTTTTCGTTAGCCAATTAGAAATAGGTCGCTTTGCCGTGGGGATTCATGGGTATTAGCGTAAATCAAGCTGGTCCCTTTAAGGCTGGCTTTCAACATTGCTAACCTTACCTTAAATCCTCCCTCCAAACCCCTCCCCATTCCAAGATAAATTCTGGTGAATTTCCGTTAAATTCATCTAATGTTACCAAATGTAGCAGTGCCATTTGTAGTGTTGAGGGGTTGGGGAGGATTGCAAACAAAATTAGAATAAACAAGCTAGCTCATGTCTGTCTTTCACTATGGTTTAAATGGACATCTATTGTAACCATCATTAATTTAATTAACTCTCAATAATCATTAAATAAAGATTTCCTTAGGCCAATATCCACATTTAAAGACAAACAAGATTAATTTCCGGAGAAAATTATATTTTATGCTGAAAATCAGCCGGAGCGCCGCTCCACCCTCAAACCAGTACCACAGCGGAGTTACTCTCCCGACTTCACTACATCCCTGACTTTATCTTGTTCCATCACACAAGGAGCTACTCTCCCGACTCCACTACATCCCTGACTTTATCTTGTTCCATCACACAAGGAGCTACTCTCCCGACTCCACTACATCCCTGACTTTATCTTGTTCCATCACACAAGGAGCTACTCTCCCGACTCCACTACATCCCTGACTTTATCTTGTTCTATCACACAAGGAGTTACTCTCCCGACTCCACTACATCCCTGACTTTATCTTGTTCCATCACACAAGGAGCTACTCTCCCGACTCCACTACATCCCTGACTTTATCTTGTTCCATCACACAAGGAGTTACTCTCCCGACTCCACTACATCCCTGACTTTATCTTGTTCTATCACACAAGGAGTTACTCTCCCGACTCAACTACATCCCTGACTTTATCTTGTTCCATCACACAAGGAGCTACTCTCCCGACTCCACTACATCCCTGACTTTATCTTGTTCCATCACACAAGGAGCTACTCTCCCGACTCCACTACATCCCTGACTTTATCTTGTTCCATCACACAAGGAGCTACTCTCCCGACTCCACTACATCCCTGACTTTATCTTGTTCTATCACACAAGGAGTTACTCTCCCGACTCCACTACATCCCTGACTTTATCTTGTTCTATCACACAAGGAGTTACTCTCCCGACTCCACTACATCCCTGACTTTATCTTGTTCCATCACACAAGGAGCTACTCTCCCGACTCCACTACATCCCTGACTTTATCTTGTTCTATCACACAAGTGTCACGGGTAGCCCAAACTGACGTTGAGAGGTAATTCATGGGAAAACAGATTACCACCTGGCTATTTAAGATCACTAGAAATATATTGACCTAGGCTGTGAGATATTGTGTAAGTCATGTGTGTGTGCTTAGTAAGCCCTGACGTATGCAATCGCCTTGGAGGAGCTCGGAAATGAGAAAGTCCACGCCTACGTGGGTCAGGAGCCCAGCGGCCGAATGTTTAACGAGTTGGTGTTGGATTTACAGAGTAAGTACTAAGTAGGTCTACCTGTCTTTCTTCTTCACTAGAGTTCCATTGTTGTCCATCGGGGGGGACGCACACAGGGCTACCGCTGGTGGGTTATACCACAGCAGGCAGGGAGTGAGACCAGATACAAGAGTTATGAATTTCCTTTTGAAATCGTAAAGTTTTTACTTTACCAATACGAAATGTTAGGAACGTAAAATTAAAGCATATTTTGGCTAATGGCTTGTCTACAATCAGTCGCGCCCGCTTGTCGGACGCGCACTCATTTAAGCGCACTATTAAAATGCATTGTGTTTATTTTATTACTTTTTACAAAGACAGTTTTTTCGATTAAATGTCACGGAGATAATATAATCTATATAATAATAGAAGGAAGTGTTTGTCTGTGAGTGTGTTTGTTTGTTTGTGTGCGATGCCCAGACAAATCTGCGGCACGCAGAGATCTGAATATATCTTGAAGCCGGATTTTTAAATTTTAACTAGATTTTTAACTATGGTATTTTCAACAAATTTTTGGTGGGTCACGGGCAAAGCCGCGCGGAATTGCTAGTTTCAAATAATAATACTACAATATCAAAACTATTTGGCGTCAATTAATTCATCGCATTTATCGTTTCATCGCACATATCGATTCATCGCACCTAACACTTGTATCGACTCATCGCACCCAACCACAGGTAGAACAGCTTTATTGAGTTTTGGGTGGACAAGTTTTTTTTTTCAATAATTAGTTTGGTAACTTCAATTTATACGTTCACATTAAATGCTTACATATATACACTAATCTTTATTTAGTTGAAATCTTTATTTAAATTTATAAAAATCATTCCCATTTGATCAAAATCATAGTCAATACAAAAGTCCAACTTTATGAAATCATATTAAAGCTACAGGTTTCTTCTTTTGGCCGAGTTTCATAACCAATTGTGTGAGCGATATGGTGCCTGAATCGTACTCACTCCACAGTTCTACGATTTGAACACGATGTGCCTTCTCCTTTTGTGTCACCGACATAGGTTCACGCACATCGCTATTGATGTTGATGCGAGTTTCCACTTGAATTGCCTCAAGGACCTCATTGACTGGCCAAATGCAAGGATGTGTAGTATAAAATAGGGAGTTGTAATGAGAGTGGAACGACTCGGGCCCATTCGTAGTTCGTGGGTCATTTGTTTACCTCAACGTGCACATAACTGGAAGGAGAATGGCGTCCTCAGAAATATAATTGTCAAAAACGTAATCAGAAAATTTTAAAAACTCATAATTTGGAGCATCACTAACAAGTTCCACGAATATGTCCTCGACATCTGTAGGATTCACTTAGGATAGTCCGAAAAATGATCTTAACCAGTACCCCGATTCTCTTAATTTCGTATACTCAGTTCTCAGTTGCGCCATGCCATTTATCTTCTGTAACCATGCCTGCCCTAAATGGAATCTGCATCCTCGGATTTCACAAGTAGGAAACACCTGGCGTATGGCGCTGTGAGCAGCAACCTCAAAGTCAAGAGTCACAATTTTTGGTGGGAGATACAAACTTCTGAGAAATGTGAACTCATCGATATAATGTTATTGAGTCGTCCCATTAAAAGAGAATTAAAGCCAACGCCAAGTAATTTACATTTCTGTAGCCATGCACTGTATACATTTGGTAGAACCATTTGGGAGCGTACTTGAAAGCTCCATCGGCAAATAATATAACATCTGGATCACAGAGAATTTCGAGATTTATTTTACAAGTCACACAGACCGTCCTCTCATGCACGAAAACCAACCTTTCTTGCCTTCCTGATGTTAGTGATTGTTGTTTCTTACTTAGCATTGCAATGGCTTCATCCAGGTTTTTAGGCGATTTTTCCACAACCGAACGTCTCTTACGATAAATTACTTGACGTAAGTTGTCAATGTGCTGATGTTGTACAGCGTCACAGCCGGAGACACTTCTTGGTATGATATTGTTCGGCCTTGTAATAATATCCTCCAACGATCTTCTTCTAACCAATGAACGGATCTGCAAGAATAAATAAAAGCAATAAATAAATACATAATAAGAAATAATAGTTATAGAATAATAAATAATATTGACATTACGTTGTTGCTATAGCTAGTATTGTTACTAAATATAGCTTAACTCTTCGATTTCAATTTCTTTGTTTGTTAGTGGTTCAAGTCTGTGATCTCAGGAAATTCGCGCAACAGTAGACATTTTGCTATCGGTTGTTACATAAACATCACACTTTTGGCCACTTATAGCACATCGCCAAACTATTTCACCGGATTTTAGAACATGCATTTTACAGAATCTGTATTTGTCAACAATTATTGTTGTAGAGCATTTAGTTGAAACAATCTTGATCGACGACATCGTAGGGACTGGTTAACAAGTCAAAGGCAAACATGTATTGGTGAACAACAGGCAAAGAGACAGGTGCGATGGATCGATGTAGTTTGACCTCCTCAAGACCTCATGATGTGCGATGAGTCGATTTGAAAATACCCACCTCCTAAACAAAAGGATGCGATGAGCCGATCTACGCCGAAGCCATTATAAAAGTTTACAAATAAGAATTAAATAGAATTTTTAAAACATGTTTGGTTAAATAAATTAGGAATACTAGGTTCTATTATATAATTTCAAATAAAATATATTTTACTTCATATTTTTACGTACTATTATCATAAACCAGGGACCGTAAAACTTTTGCGACGAGTGAAGTGGAATTTTGAACTAGTCTATTGTGACACCTTTTATTTACGTCTAAGGTATATGGCTTATGTGCTAATTACGCTAGTGGTTTAGAAATGAAGAGGGTTGAATTTATATGAAGTGTACCCACATTTGCGTGTATACTGTAGAGGAAGGGAGCGAGAGAGAGTGGGAAACCATTTAAGAGAATCCACCGTTAGTACACCCGACCGGGATCGAACCATGATCTCCCTGTCATATTCAGTATAATCTATCGTGAGAGTAACGCTTTAAACCAGGCGACCACCGAAGTGGGTCAAAATTTGTTGAATATTATGAAATATTATGAATAACTCAAATCAAGCAAACTTAAGTAGTAAATATAAGAGACTGAGACATCAATATATGCCTTTATATATTGAGTGGAATTGACTATATTTATTGCCATGTAGGTTGTAGAGATGTTGTGTACGTCCGACTACTAGGCTAAGGGGCCCGGGTTCGATTCCTGGCATTGTCGAAAATTTATCATAGGTGAAATATGAGTTTACCCTTTCACATAAATAAATTAACGGCCTGAACTGAGTGTTGTACCTGTCCTAGTCTTATGGTAGATTATAGGGCATATGAAGCTATGACAGACCTACCAACACGATAGTGTAAAAAATATATATTGAATAAAAAACTTACCCAGGCCACCGGCTTGAAACAGTAAGTTTAAGAGGGATGGTGCAATGGCAAATCTTGGGGAGCGGAGTGAGGGGGTGATTACCCCACTCCCCCCACATATAAAATAATCGAAAATATTGAAATCAATACCTTAACGTTGTAATAAATGGCTAAAACCTCCCTTGCCCTATTTCCGACAACCTAAATAATAACCTAATCAATAACTCTTTCAATTTAGCTCTACTGTAATGTCCATGAAAGCAAGTGGCTTAGAACTAAAACTCTCCAGTAAGTTTAGTACAGTAACTAATTATTTGTATTAAAATAAATGTTTTTTTAAATATTAATACCTACTTAAATATTTTAGGCCCATGTACATATTTATTACATTTATTGTAACAGTTGTAATTATTTTGTTTAAATAATCAATATTATATTGTTATTAAAATTATTATAAATAAAAGTCTTGATTAGTAAAAATTATTAAATTTCGACTTGAAGGAGCATTATGAAAACCAATCCCACGCCTCGACAACAGTCTCTGGATCTATCCATCCCTGTGAGGGTATTTTGGGGAAAGCGTTTACAGTTATACCTGATTTCTAAGGACAGGGGGGGGAGGAAATGGTCACATCGAGGTATTATGCTGTGTTATGTTGAAATATATATTTTTAGAGCTTGCTTGAGACTCTTGAGTCGACAGAGAAAGTATACTGTCAGAATAACGTGGCGGCTCAAGCCCAAGTGTGTGGTGACACTTGCTTTACGTGTAGTTCCAATAATCGATTGGTTTTACTAATATAAATAAATAGTATAAAATAAATTAAAAGTACCTGGGATTATTTTGCTTAGTTATAAAAAAACCAATCAGCAACCATTAAATAAATAAATAACACAACGCAAAGTAGAATGGACTAATTAAAAAATAAATAGAATAAGTGAACGATAAGAAATGAAGAATATTTTGTAAATTCTATGTTTGTTAAAGTAAAAGCTCTAGGTTAAACTGTTTTAAGTGTGTAACCAGTTTTGTAGTAGAAAACAGAAGACAATCAATTCATACAATGGGAATGTACTCTGGTCTCATTCTTGTAATTTTCAAAATGAGACTCGTAAAGACAATCGTCTCCACAAATGAAATTTGAAACACATCTTGATGGACACTCTAGACTGCGCTAGTGTGGCAGGACCAATGAAACGTACTCGATCAAGGTAGTATTATACCATTTGCTAAACTACATTTTGAATTCATTGCTTGAATGCTTGTAATGAACTGAGCCACTGAGCCTCATAATACTATTTCCTCCACTGCCACACGTCACTTTACGAAGTTTATGGTAACATTTTCAATATGTCACTGTTGTCCACCAAATTTAAAACGAGGGCTGAGGCGTTAAGTTCCACACGCAGAGCATCCATCACTGAAAGACTGTGGCTCGATTCTCGGTATAAACATCAAGTACATTTTGTCTTGTTTTCTGGTGACCGGAAGGTTGAGGTTTGAAATGCGGTAAGGTGTATTGAAGGCTTTTTTCCTCAATTGCTTTCCACTCTCTTTCTCTCTCTCTACGTAAATTCGGGTACACCTCTTCCAAATTCTATTATCTTTTTTCCATATACTAAGGTATATACAAAAATCAACAACAAACACCATGTATTTTGTCTAGCAGTTCTGTAATATTTTATGTGATAGCCTGTATATAAAATAATCTTGGGGGCCAACAAAGATCTCAGGATACCAAATAAAATGTTGTTTGTTTGACCCTCTTCGCGAGTAGACACACATTTATTTAAATAGCCTTTTGAAATGTTTGTCTCAATGCGATCATGTCCCTTAATTAATTTTATAGACAATTCCTAAATCAATCGCTATTGTAGATATATACAATAAATGAGTATATAATTAATAATACATTTATATTTTTCTTACAGATAAACCCCACAACCCAATGGTAAATGCTGGTGCAATAATGGTGTGTGCTTTATTGCAAACTTTGGTAAAGCCAAAGATGACTCTACCAGAAAAGTTTGACTTTTTACTTAACTATTTGAGGGTAAGAAACAAAGCATAACCATAATATTTTAGTGTTTATTTATTTACTTAAGGAAATCTTCTTCCCTCTTTTGAGTAACGGGTTTATATATATAGACAAGGGTACAGGTAAGAGTGATGGAAACATATCAAATGAAACGTAAATAATATGGCTTTTACAGTGAAAAGAACGACACAGATCATACGTAACATTTCTGCCATCAGACAAAGAGGTAATGGCTGTCTCTTAAAGAGAATTGATCATTACCACCCAATCCCCGAACCTAGGTTTCATTCTATCGGAGTTAATCTGGAGGGAGTGTGAAACACCCAAAGCAACTTCCTTAATCAGTAGACACAAAAACACAAAAGGGAGAAAAAGAAAAGTGTCAAAAAAATGTAATACCTGGCCAGATTTTTGTTTATGGCCCCCCGCTCAGGCGCCATATTGTTATCGCTGTATTTCGGTTTTTGCGCGGCTAGTTGTTTATGTCTCAAGGGGAGGGGCGCGAGGAAGGTTTCTGGTGAAGAGTAGCTAGTTGTTTTAGAGGGGTCTGGGGGCCTAAAAATCAAAGACGCGAACACGAAAAAGTCCGAGTATTTTGATATGTTGTTCACCAAGGCCAGTAGTATCACTGTGCCAAAATTTAGCTTTACATTCTTTTTTTACGGGTTACGGTCACATTAAAATTATCAAAATTGACTGGGCTATACGCCGCGCAGGAATATAGACCCAACCTTAGAGCTGCTCGTCACTTGATTACGTTTCTGTTCTTCGCTTGTTTTTCAGTGAACGTTTGAATCCACAATAATGTTATTATAGAGTTGGTTGTTTCCTCTTTACAGAGAATGGCGGGAGGAGAGAGTATCGAGTTCAATAATGACGTGTTCATGTCCGAGCGGGACCACGCGGACCGTAACTACGCCCTAGGTTTCCTCATGAGCGAGTACAAGTGTTTCCCCGAGGGCTCCGCTTTGCAAGAGTGCATGGACTTCTACTTTCAGGTTGTAATCATGACACTTTGACGCGATAGTTGAGTTCGAGACACTAGCGACAGTATTTATAGTCTAGTCTCCCAGTATAGGAATAACAAGTATAAAGTTCAGGTCGAACGGGGATCTCAACCATAGATACCGCCTCGAACTATACGGCCAGTTCCCTCCTTTTTGTACGGTTAACAAATGGGCCATTGCAACTGAATCCAAGGGATAGAAATGAAGAGCGTAGTTTGAAAGTAATTCATCCGAGCTATCATTAAACAAAGAAAGGATGGTCAACAGCCGGTATTCGAGCCACGACCTGCCAACAGCGATCCATACTGGGCTAAACTCGACTCAGCCTTAGCTTAGGGTGGCGGTGGTGGTGTAGGGAGGAGGGAAGAGGGGTATGTAATGTTAAACTATTAATGTGACAAAGATGTGAGGGGTGTTGTTAATTAATCTTATCAGGGGATACAAACACTGGTTTATTCTTTAAAAAAACCACTAGTGGCTAACAAACAAAGGCGTCAGATTTTCCTTGTCTGGTTTGTTGATGTTGGGGTGGTCAGGGTTAGAATACCGGCTGAGTGTATTGAGATGAGTTTTCCTTACCGTAATAGTTTCCCACTTTCCCTCCAAGCAAATTTAGGTGACTTTTCTCTAAATTCTACTTTCCTCATCCCTATTCAATTGTGTAAATGTGCAGATAGCCCAAAAGAGGTGTTAAGACAAAGTGACAACAAAAATGTTTGTGAGAGACGTGTCATAATCTGTAATAGATGACGTGTAAAATGCAAGAAAAAGCACGAAAAATCTAACTAAAGAGACTTCAAGACTTGTCTTGAGTGTCGCTTTAAAATTACCGCTCAACGCTCTCACACAAATATGAAAGCTCTCGTTTTAAGGGGGCTGCCTTGGTAATTCAGCCTGCTTGGAGTTGCCCCTTCCTTCTCGAGTCGTATCTTTCTGGCAAACTATCACGCATCGTAAAGTTCACAAGTTTTGACTTGACGCACACATAGCACCAATCCCTAGTTTGGCTTAGTTGCACATGGGGAGAGAACAGCAGTAGAGTCGACTTCGCACGCGGGGTCTGTCGCTCTTTCTACTTTTTTTTCTTCTTCTTCATCAATTGCTACTTTCTCGCTGACCAAGCTAGAGATGGAAGAGAACGCATTTTTGCAGTTTTTATAGCAAAACACTTTTTTGACCAAACTAAACTAAATATTACTTCAGTAGTTCTACGTATCTATTTACATTCATTACTGTTTCCAGCCCGTGGCCTGGGTAAGTTTTTTTATTCAAGTAATATATTTTCCACTACCGGCTTGCTAGGCCTGTAGTATCTTCATATGTCTTATATTATAACTTAAGACTAGGACAGGCACAACATCCAGCCCCCGGCCGTTAATTTATCACTGTGAAAGGGAAACTCCACATTTCACCAATGATCAATTTTTCGGCCATGCTAGGAATTGAACCCGGAACTCTTATCTCAGTAAACAGACACGCTATCGACTGAGCTAAGGTGCCGGATTATCTATAATGTATATTTAGTTGAATTTTCTTAGTTAGGTACCTACTTCAGTGGTCGATTTAACTTTCATGTTGACCTGGATTACCGATGATGGGGAGACCGGGGATCGAATCCCGGTCAGCTGCACTGAAGGTGGCTTTTCCTAAATGGTTTTCCACTTTTTCTCCACGCAAATATGGGCACAACCTTTTCTAAATTAAACCTTCCTCATCCCTACATCTTTAGCATGACCGGTTCATAAGCGTTTAACTTGAACGGGAGTAGGCTGCGACGCAGCGCAAACATAAATAGAATAAAGAAACGAATGGGTATCAATTTGGGAGGTTTTTAGCTCGTGAACGGTTTTCTGAATGAACGTGTGTAATATTCCAGAGTTGTTCCGTGGAAGTAACTTGTGACAGCATGGTGGTGATCGCCAGCACTCTGGCCAATGGAGGTGTCTGCCCCATAACGGACGAAGCTGTCCTATGCCCTGGAACTATCCGAAATGTTCTTTCCCTCATGCACAGTTGCGGGATGTACGACTTCTCTGGACAGTTCGCCTTCAAGGTCTGTCAAACGATCAGTACACTCGACCTTGACAGTGGACAAGAGTATGGCTTGTCAAACTTCCCTTCACGAACCACTTGAATGACATTTAAAAACTTGTGGTACACAAACCTAGGACAGTGGTATTCAACCTGGGATAGGCGAAGACATCTTAGGGGATACGTAAAATTAAAACTATATATTATTTCATGATAAATACTGAATATTCAGGACAAGAGAATTAAAAATAAAAAGCACCGTTTCTATTTTTATCTCCCCTAGGTGTAGATTATGGAATATGTACAACTTAAATTATGGACCAACAACTATGGGGGTATAAAGTTGAATATACATTATATTTGGAGGTACGCAAACAAAAAAGGTTGAATACCAATGACCTAGGTTCTGACGGTAATTACTATTTGAATACAGGGTCGTCTTGTTATCTGATTGGTAACTATCTAAGGCTGAGTTTGTTGTGCTGGGCGCATTTTATTAATATAATTTGGAAGTAGTCTATTGATATAATATATGTGTTTAGAAAGCACATCACATACTCCAATAAAAACATCATAAAAAACACCTACCTATTAGATTAGTAATAAAGCGCTTTCAGCTACTACTAATTGTTATATAGTAAAAATGTCAGTTATTTCATTGACGAAGGCTCTCACTTATTTGATGGATATTCTCAACTATTTAATGAAGCCTCTCACGTATTTGATGAAGGCTAACCTCTTCCATACTTTAATAATAAAACCTTGAGCTTATTTGAGGCTTTCACTTATTTTTTTGATCCCTCTCGGGAGTTGCCTTGTCAGACAACATGAGCAAGCACCTGAAGCGATATTCATAATTGCTAGAGTTGGTATTTGAAGGTGGGTCTTCCGGCCAAGTCTGGTGTGTGCGGGGCCATGCTTATCGTGGTGCCCGGCGTGATGGGGATCTGTACATGGTCTCCACCTTTGGACTCTCTCGGGAACAGCGTGCGTGGTGTACAGTTCTGCGAGGTGAGGGGTTGGCACCACTTATTTGCATGTGTATTGTAGAAACCACACGGTTAGTTGGCTGTATTTGGAGGTAGATACTACTGTAATCAGTAGCGGGGCTTGGCTGGTTGCATCTCCCCCTCCTATGAACACATTACACCCCCTTAGCGGAGGTAGATACTACTGTAATCAGTAGCGGGGCTTGGCTGGTTGCATCTCCCCCTCCTGTGAACACATTACACCCCCTTAGCGGAGGTAGATACTACTGTAATCAGTAGCGGGGCTTGGCTGGTTGCATCTCCCCCTCCTGTGAACACATTACACCCCCTTAGCGGAGGTAGATACTACTGTAATCAGTAGCGGGGAGTAGTTGACATGGCACCTCATAACAGCCCTCAGGCGTTGTTATTGTAACCTGTATCCTGTTGTGACGTCACCTGTTGTTTCTCAGGCGTTGTTATTGTAACCTGTATCCTGTTGTGACGTCACCTGTATCCTTGAACATGTACGTGCTTGTCTGACATCCTCGTAGCAGGTATCCTGTTGTTGTTATAGCAACCTGTATCCTGTACGTGTTTGTCTGACATCCTCGTTCCACCGTGCTTGTGTCCCGGGTGTTACGCGTTGTTATTGTAACCTGTATCCTGTTGTGACGTCACCTGTTGTTTCTCAGGCGTTGTTATTGTAACCTGTATCCTGTTGTGACGTCACCTGTATCCTTGAACATGTACGTGCTTGTCTGACATCCTCGTAGCAGGTATCCTGTTGTGACGTCACCTGTTGTTGTTATAGCAACCTGTATCCTGTACGTGTTTGTCTAACAAAAAATGAGGAGTATAAATAGACTTCCATGTAATTACTGCCGATCATTATACTCACCGGTTGCAGACGTTAATCATAAAAAAAAATGAGTTTTGACGAGCTTAAAAACTGGTTCAATTTCGGTAAGTTTTAAAAAAACTTTAGTATATTTTAATGGGTAGCTAATAAGTCTTCGGTGTACAAAGGTGTTTGCTTTTTTACAGACCGCCAAGAAGACACAACATCGACTCCCGCAAGCACTAGTCAAACGCCGGCTCCAGATCTGTTGGGGCTTTTTACAGACGATGGGATTTGTTTGGTTGAAAGCGGTTGTTCAACGGGTAAGCCCTCGATATGTTTAAAAAATTTCTTCCACACACACACGCACACACACGCACTCACACACACATATACACACACGCACGCACACACACGCACACACACACGCGCACACACACGCACACACACGCACACAGTGTTATAGTAATTAATATTTATTTATTTATTTATTTAATTTCAGATTATTGGGATACGGCATCACCGCCCGTCACCCTGTCGGATGGTATACCGTTCTGTGATCGAACAGACACCGCAGCTGTCAACCCTTTGGACCATGGCACAATAACTGACTATAACGGCGATTTGGACGAGATAGATCGTCTAATATGTGAGTAGCATACGCCAAGTCATGTGATATGAAGTACAAATAAGTTTATGGCTCACGTGTATTTATTTCACACACTTTGCGAAGGATCCCGGGCATAGATGAAAATGAGGGTTTAATCATACGCCAAGTCATGTGATATGTAATTCATGAATATTCATACGCCAAGCTATGTGATATGACATTTAAAATAGGCTTTCATTAAAAACCTGATGAATATTCATACGCCAAGTCATGTGATATGTAATTCATGAATATTCATACGCCAAGCTATGTGATATGACATTTAAAATAGGCTTTCATTAAAAACCTGATGAATATTCATACGCCAAGTCATGTGATATGCATACGCCAAGTCATGTGATATGAAGTACAAATAAGTTTATGGCTCAAGTGTATTTATTTCACACACTTTGCGAAGGATCCCGGGCATAGATGAAAATGAGTGTTTAATCATACGCCAAGTCATGTGATATGAAATTTAAAATCTGATGAATATTCATACGCCAAGCCATGTGATATGACATTTAAAATAGGCTTTCATTAAAAACCTGATGAATATTCATACGCCAAGTCATGTGATATGCATACGCCAAGTCATGTGATATGAAGTACAAATAAGTTTATGGCTCAAGTGTATTTATTTCACACACACACACTTTGCGAAGGGGTCCCGGTTTCGATTCCCTGGCATAATAATTAACAGGGGGAAATTATTAAACCTTATATATTTGTTTGCTGAGCCAGGGGTCCTACCTGGCATAATAATTAACCGGGGGAAATTATATCGATGCTTTAGCAGATTATTAAACCTTATATATTTGTTTGCTGAGCCAGGGGTCCCGGTTTCGGTTCTCCCGGCATAGGTGAAACCTTTCATAGTGATAAATTAACTGCCCTGGAGTGTATTTTGTACATGTACACATATTTTAAGAATGTTGGCTTGGAACAGTGTTTACTTTGACGTGTGTGTTATAGTGCAAATGGAAGGTGAAAATGACGGCTCCATCCTCCCACCACCGCAGGCCGTGAGACCCGTCGCAGGACAACCGCTTCAGCAGACTGAGTCCCCGCAACCCGTGGCCGGACCAAGTAGTGGCCCGGTAAATAATCATGTTGGTGGAGCGTTGCCACAAGGCATCCCTCTCCGTTTCGTCGCGGAGAGAACCAAACAATTGAGGCGTTTCTTTCACACCGGCAGAGAAGTTACCGTATATCTGGGTGTCCCTGCGAGCGATCGTGACGCCCTAAGCTGGCTCGAAGAGCAAATTACGGATTTGCTCGATCGGCTGCAGGACCACGGTGTCAGTGCCGATGATCACGTCGGCTTACTTTTAAATAGCACGGACTCGACGTCGAACCCTGTGTATGTCACATTTAGGCGAGCAGATCAGCTGGATGCTCGAACCGTGCTCGATAACGTAAGTCGCGTGCTACAGAGTAATAGTTTGTTCTTGAGTACGGCACCACTGTACGTTAAACTCAGCCATTTTAAGGAGCCTCGCGGGAGTGGCAGAAGCTATTGTGATAAATTATCTCCCGCTTCCACATATAGCCGAAATAATAAAGGAATAATTACTATTCAAAATGGCGACACACTCTGTCTTGCCCGTGGATTGGTGGTCGCCAAGGCTATATGTGACGTTAAAAGAGAACCGGGATGCATGGACGTGAACACCTTTAGACAAATCAGAATGGGTCATCCTATTCAAAAACTCAAAGCAGAGGAACTATGCCGTGACGCCGGTGTGAATCTTTTGAAGGGTGGTGGAATAACTGAGCTGAAACAATTTCAAACATACCTCTCCGAATACAAAATCACCGTGTTCAGGGAACGTCGAGGGAGGCAAGTCCAATACGAGGGGCCTTCTCCCTCCGAACATTCCTTTAAGGGCCACCTTGATTTGTATTTTCACGACGACAAGCAAAACCATTTTGATGTGATAACATCGTTGACAGCCGCGTTTAAGTGCAGCTACTTTTGCCGCGAGTGCCGTGTGCCGTTCAGTAATAAGAACGAGCACAAGTGCGAGTCCGCGTGCAAAAAGTGCTACGCTAAACCGGCCTGTAGCGGAGACCTATCTGTGACCTGTAAAGATTGCGGGCGTCGGTTCACAAATCAGCAGTGTTTTGATAACCATAAACGTCCCGGTTTTTGCCGAGGTCACATGTCGGTCTGTGATGTCAAAAAAGTTTGCGAGGTATGCGGGCAATTTTTCAGTCTGGAAAGAGCAGGATTTTCACACAGGTGTTATGAGACTTTTTGTAGAGTATGCAAGACCTATCGTCCTTTTGGCCATTTCTGCTATATGAAGCAAGACCCGTCCAAGCCGTCACTGGAAAAGAGCAATTTCATGTTTGTATTCTATGATTTTGAATGCAGACAAGAAACGCTTCTTCAAGGTGCGGTAAACACGTACTTGCACGAACCTAACCTCTGTGTCGTGCAGACGTGTTGCAAGGCCTGCCTTCATATAGATGCGAATGACCATCATTGCCCCGATTGCGGGGGCGATAGGACTCGCATATTCAAGGGTGATACCACAATGGCCCAATTTTTCGGATTCCTAGAGCAAATTAAAGCTTCAAAATTCAAGGATATCACCCTACTAGCCCATAATGCCAAGGGCTACGACGGGAATTTCATTTTAAAATACATGATGGAGGCGAAAAAATGGACTCCAGACCTCATCATGAACGGTGGGAAAATCATGTCCATGCGTTACGGCCCGCTCCATTTTATTGACTCTCAGAACTTTCTCCCCATGTCGTTGTCCAAGATGCCCAAAACGTTCGGCTTGGACGAGTCCTTGGCCAAGGGACATTTCCCCCATTTTTTCAATAAAAAAGAAAACGCGGGGTATAGGGGTCCCTTGCCGCCGAAGGAGGACTACGGCGTCGGTGAGATGTCTGCAGAGGGAAAGGAGCACTTTGAGAGGTGGTATGACGCGTTGGTCAAAGAAAATTATGTCTTTGATTTTAACCGCGAGCTGGAAGTGTATTGCGTGAAAGACGTAGAGATCCTACGGAAGGCCTGCCTAAAGTTTAGAGACATGCTTATTGAAAAAGCAAAGGTGGATCCTTTCAGAGAGGCGTGTACGATTGCAGGAGCGGCCATGTTGGTTTACCGCCGGAGTCACCTTAAGGAGAATACCGTCGGTATCGTCCCTAACGGCGGCTACCGGTGCGCAGACCAACAGTCGCACGTAGCTGTACAATGGCTCTGCTGGGAGGCCCATCGACGCCGTGTCTCTATTCTTCATGCGGGTAACGGCCGGGAGGAATATGTGTTGGGGCGACGTGTAGACGGCGTTGTTAAAGCTGGAGATACCACCACCGTCTTTCAGTTTTGGGGCTGTTATTGGCACGGGTTCCCTCTCTGTTATCCGGGCAGGACCACCCCTATCAAAAACAGCCCCCACGAGACCATGGAGACGCGTTATGAAGCGACCATGGCCTGCGTGGAAAAGCTTAAGAATGCCGGCTACACGCTCGTAGAGATGTGGGAGTGTTCGTTTAATGCGATGAAACGCACAGACAAGGACTTGAAACGATTTGTACTCCGGCACGAGGTGTATGCCAAGGAGCCTATCAACCCTAGGCATGCATTCTTTGTCGGGCGTACAAATTGCATCAAGCTCTTCCACGAAGCAGACCTTTCTTGTGGGGAGAAGATCAAGTACTTGGACGTGTGTTCGTTGTATCCGTACGTTTGCAAGTACAAAAAATACCCCATCGGCCACCCCAAAATTCACTTGGAACCAAATTGTCCCGCTATAGATCGAGTAGAAGGCATAGCCAAAGTTACAGTGACGCCTCCGCGGGATTTATTCTTGCCCGTATTACCTACACGGATGCACGACAAGTTAATGTTCATCTTGTGCAGGAAATGCGGGGAGGAGAAAAACCAAGGCGCGTGTCAGCACAACGACAAAAAAGATCGCTGGTTGACAGGTGTCTGGGTGATCGACGAGATCCGGAAAGCCGTCGAGAAAGGCTACACCGTTGAAGCCGTACACGAAGTGTGGGTGTACGATGTATCTGTTTATGACCGTCAGACACGTTCTGGCGGATTGTTTCACGGCTACATCGATACTTTTGTGAAAATTAAACAAGAAGCCAGCGGATGGACAGAGTGGTGTACCTCACAAGATGATAAGTTAGCTTACATTCAAAATTATGAGGAAATGGATGGGGTAAATCTCGATTTCGGCTCTGTGTGTAAAAACCCCGGTCTCCGCACGCTGGCTAAACTCTTTTTGAATTCGCTATGGGGAAAGTTCGGGCAAAGACCCGATTTACCACACGTAGCCGTTGTCAACGACTATCAGGGCATTCACAAGTACCTGACGGATCCGTACATCACAGTGGACAGCGTCATCGATGTAAATGACGAGGTTATGTTCCTCAACTACAAGGATGAACGTGACGCGTTGCACCCTAACCCTAACACGAGTGTGGCAGTGGCGTGCTACACGACCGCTATGGCTAGGTTGCACCTATACGGCATCCTTGAACAGTTGGGGGACCGCGTTTTGTATCACGATACGGATAGCGTTCTATTCACGGAACGCCCCGGCGATTGGAGTCCACCGACCGGAGACTTTTTAGGTGACCTCACCGACGAACTTCAGGATTACGGTCCGGGAAGCTACATCGGCGCCTTTGTATCTGGCGGTCTCAAGAATTACGCGTACCGAGTTTGCGTTGGTGGCGATCCTGCCAAAACAAAAACGGTGTGCAAGGTTCGCGGGATCACCATAAACTATGGCAACCGGAACGACGTTAATTTTGACGTTCTGAAAGCTATGGTCACCGAACAAGCGGCGGAACGGTACATACAGATACCGCACAAGATTGTAAGAAAAGGTCTTGCGACTGTATGTACCGTTTCGCAGCGTAAAGTCTACCGGCCGGTGTACACCAAACGGCGGATAACCGAAGATTATAACACGCTGCCGTTTGGGTATCAGAGTCCTTGCAAACGCGCTCGCCATGACTAAAAGGTGATAATTTAGACGGGCCGAATAATCATCTTTTTTATTCTTTCACTCTAGACAGTTCCACTGACATACCATTTTTCAAAGATTTTGAGCAATATTTTTTTTCATAATTTTTTTCTGCATGAAAACAAGCATATTTTTTTATTGATTTATTTTATGTTCCCGGGATACTTTTTTTATATTTTTTTATCCTCCAGTATAAATTTCCACCTACCTGATTTTTTCTAGTCAATTATAATTAGTTGTTTGTATATATTTTAATTCTAGTCAAATATAATAAACTGTTTGTAGATATATATATTTAAACCATCTTTAGTACCGAGGCCACTATTCCCGCTACGAGCTCAAGAAATTGATTACTGTTTGTAAATATTCCACGTATACTTTTCATCGTATGAGATATATTTGTAGAAATATGGATTTGTGTAAATAACTATTTCAAGTATTTGTAAATAAAAATTCCATGTATACTTTTAATAGTGTGGGCTATATTTGTAAACAAAAACTTTGATTTGAATAAATAAATATATTTTAATTGTGCGAGAAAAAATATATAAAAACTTTGATTTGTGTAAATAATTGTGTGAAATAAATTTGTAAAAACTTTGATCTGTGTGATGTAGAAATATGGATTTGTGTAAATAACTATTTCAAGTATTTGTAAATAAAAATTCCATGTATACTTTTAATAGTGTGGGCTATATTTGTAAACAAAAACTTTGATTTGAATAAATAAATATATTTTAATTGTGCGAGAAAAATATATAAAAACTTTGATTTGTGTAAATAATTGTGTGAAATAAATTTGTAAAAACTTTGATCTGTGTGAAATAAAATTTGTAAAAACGTTGATCTGTGTAATTAAATATTATAAAAACTGTTATGTTTGTGTTTTAACGTCTACACCACCGCTCCCCTTCTATCCTATAAATACAAGTTCATTTAGCATATAAGCTCACTCTCAAACATTATGGACAAGTTTAAACATCCATTTTCGGCCATCATCAGCGGCCCTTCCGGCTGCGGGAAGTCACACTATGTTGCCGAATTTATCCGCAACTTGGACACGATGTGTGACGTTAAATTTGATAAAATCACCTGGTATTATGCTCTATGGCAACCGGGATTCGAACAAGACGGCTCAGTCATATTCTGTAAGGGTTTACCGGAAATGGATGACACCTGTTGCGACTCTCCGCAGCTGATTATCCTGGACGACCTGATGCGGGAAGCCAACGAGGTGGTCGTCGATCTTTTCACCAAAGGATGCCACTATCAAAATATTAGCGTCATGTACCTTACACAAAATGTATCCCACCAGGGCAAGGGACAAAGAGACATTTCCTTAAACGCACATTATATCGTGCTTTTTAAAAATCCCAGGGATAAAGCTCAGATTCAGCACTTTGCACGTCAAGTATGTCCTGAAAACCCCCATATTTTACAGGAGGCTTACGCCGACGCTACAAGTACTCCCCACGGCTATATATTGTTAGATTTCAAGCAAGCTACACCCGAATGGCTCAGATATAGAACCCGCACTAATGTCGGTTGTTGCGTGTACCTACCACGCAAAAGCTATAAAAACACCGACACGTCCCGCTTACAGATCATTTCATAACCATGAGTCCCAAAGTGTTGAAACAAGCGCCCCTGCTGCGTGCGATGCATCGCATGAACCCGCAGCAAAGTGTCGCCTTGCTGAAAACGGCCGACAAGAAACTGATCGACTCTGTTTGCGAGTGTGCCTACAACACTTTAAAAGGGCGGGTGCCGTTGAAAAATGCGCAGAAGATAAAGTTACGTGCTCACAAACAGGTGTTGCGCAAGTTGGTCAAACGAGGAGAGGGCTGGAAGAAGAAGAGACGACTGCTCGTTCAGAAAGGAGGAGCGTTCCTGCCCTTACTTTTAGCCCCATTAATCAGCGGTGTCCTCGGTTCCTTGTTCAACAAGTAGACGATGGAACACACGAAAAAGATGATATTGGTGTCCCCGGAAACATTACACCGCTACGAGCAACACCACCAACAAGCGGCGTCGGCCACAAATCTAGTGGTCTCCGAGCTGGACAAGGAGATGGAAAAAATCCTCGCTTCAAAACTTGACGACAAGTCTAAATGGACTTTATACCAACAAGTGCTACAGCGCTATCTGCACTTTAGTCAACACCCTCCACCGCCTGAAAATACCGCCACCACCACGACAGCCCCCGTACTTCCCATCGCGGCTGTACTCAATACTGTACCGGTACAGGCGAGTATAAAAGCCGAGCTTTTACTAGAACATATTAATTCCAGGGGCGGAATCTCTTGGGACGAAAACGGGGAAGTGAGTATTCACGATACGCCTCTCCGTGGATCCAACATTGTGGATTTAGTCAACGATCTGGTCAGAGCGAGAAGACACAGCGAGCCGTCGGGGTGGCGAGAGTTTCTCGCAGCGCTGCAGAAAATAAACGTCCCGAAAGAATTTATTGTGAATCCGAAACGTTTGGTGCCCATTAGGGATCCGACGCCCGTACAACTTACACCGTCGCCGCAACGAACCAAGAAGAAGAAACTTAAAAGAGTGGACGAAAACAGGTGGCTGCCGTTCAGAGCTTAATGGACGACATCTACTACGACCCCGCTCATCCCGCGGGGTTTGCAGGGGCGGCGTCGCTCATACGAGCGTCCAAGAAAGATCCGCCAAAGTACGAGAATGGCTTCGTGCGCAGGACGCTTATACCCTCTACAAACCGGTGATAAAAAAGTTTCCACGCAATCGGTATGTGGTGTCAAACATTGACGATCTCTGGCAAGCCGATCTCAACGATATGCGAAGTCTCGGAAAGTACAACGACGGTGCGGTATACTTGCTCACCGTCATCGACGTGTTTAGCAAGATGGCCTGGGCGAGGACGCTTCCGTCCAAGACGGGGAGCGTCGTGAGAGACGCCTTTCGGGACATTTTCGAGCAAAGCGGGCGCAAACCTTTAAGTTTACAGACGAACAAGGGGACAGAGTTCACGGCACGTCTAGTCCGAAAATATCTCGAGCGAGAGGGCGTGCATTACTACACCACTAATAATCCGGACGTGAAGGCGAGCGTCGTGGAACGATTCAACAGAACTCTGAAAGGACGCATGTGGCGCTACTTTACCCGAAATAACACGTATCGCTACGTAGACGTCCTCCAAGATCTCGTCGACGCTTACAACGGCGCAAAACATTCCAGTATCAAGATGGCGCCTGCCGACGTTTCAGAAACCGACGTGCTTCGTGTCAGAGATAATCTGTACGGTAAACGGGGTCCAAACTCGAATAGTAAGCCGAAACTCAAAGTCGGCGACACGGTGCGTATTAGCAAGGCCAAAATGCTGTTTGAAAAGGGCTACGAGAGCAATTGGAGCGAAGAGATTTTCAAAGTCAGCAGTGTCGTCATGCGACAACCAGTCGTCTACAGGCTGACCGATCTTGCCGGCGAAGAGGTGGAGGGGACGTTCTACGAACCCGAATTGCAAAGCGTTCGTCTTCCGGAAATTTTCAAAGTTGATAAAATACTATGTGTCAAGGGCAAAGGCGCCAGAAAGAAAGTGTACGTGCAGTGGAAAGGTTACCCCGCCAAGTTTAATTCGTGGATCCCTGCCAGTTACGACAGCGCCCTACCATGAAGGACCAGTTTTACCTCACCTTGCCGAGCGACAGCTCTATGGGATATTTCCCGAAAAATACCCTCACGAATTTCACCACGCAACTACCCCATCGTCTCACGCTCGACGGCCTGTGGGAAGTCGCTCTCACCGAATTCCAATATCCGTGTTCTTTCACCACCGTCCCGGAGGGCCAAAATATTGTATGGTTCAACTGGGTGGACGCCAACGGTGTGGAACAAATATTCAAGGATCACATCCCTCCTGGAAACTATAGCAATATCCAAGAATTGATTAAAGCCCTAAACGAAGTAGACGCGTTTAAAGGCGATAAAGGGGTTGTGTTCAAGTACACTAGCACCAACAAAAAAGTGGACGTTGTTTCTTCTTCACCAAATATACAGCTGCTGGAACTATCTAGTCAACTAAGTCTACAGCTAGGATTCGATCCTCAGACGAATCTGATCAAAGTCCCAAAGTCACCGTACGCCGCCAACATTCTACTAGGCTTGCCCTCGCAAATGTACGTCTACACTGATATCGTCGATCCTCAACCCGTGGGCGATATCGTGGAACCTCTTTTACGTATTGTCGGTATTAACAACACAAACTATCTCTACGGCATACATAAGACAGTTAGCTACGATCTGATGCACTACGTGCCAGTACTTAGAAGAGAAATTGAAAGCCTGGAAATCAATATAAGAACCGACACCGGTGAAACTGTACCATTCGAGTTTGGAAAAGTGTGCGTGAAACTTCATTTTCGACGCCGCTCAACATGAACTGTCCCTATCAAAGATACTACGTCGACCAGGCTGGATCGGGGATATCTTCGATCTACCACGGTGTTCCCTATCAACGAGGGCACGGGATAGGAAGTTTTTTCAGCGGACTATTCAAGAGCGTCGTACCGTTGCTGAGAAGCGGCGCCAGAGCCATCGGAAAACAGGCGCTTCACACGGGTATCGACGTGCTCTCCGACGTCGCCAATCAGCGTCGTCCTTTCAAAGAGGCTCTACGGCAGCGTGTCGGCGAGGCTGGAACAAATCTGAAACGCAAAGCGGAGCAGAAGATCGACACACTGATGACCGGATCAGGCTATAAGGGGCGTCGTAAGAAGCCACGACGTCAGTCTTCTGTCGTTGCCCGACGTAAAAAGGTCAAGAAAGAAGCGGTAGATATTTTCAGTTGAGATGTCGTTTCTACACCCCCAGTCCTGCGAGTGTGCCAGCAGTGAACTCGATCTATTTTCCGTCCCGCCCACGCAAACCAGTCTCGAAAGCGGGCAATGGCTCCAATACAAACCTGTCTCTTCCCTCACCGATGATTCACCCATCGAATTTACCGTCACTGGTCAAGGCGAGTTCTATATCGATCTCTCGCAGACTATGCTCTATCTCAGGGCGGCCATCGTGAAACCCGACGGTGGCGCTTTCAAAGAGACGGATCTAATCGCTCCCGTCAACAACTGGTTGCACTCGCTATTCACACAGGTGGATGTGTTTTTAAACCAAAAACTAGTCTCACCGCCCAGCAACACGTATGCTTATAGAGCGTACATAGAGACGCTGCTCAATTACAACAGCGAGGCCAAGAGAACGCATCTGACTTGCGGTATGTGGTTCGCAGACAGCCCCGGAACCTTCGAGGTGGTTAACGCCGTCAACAGAGGGTTTGAGGCTCGTCGCAGTCTCACCGCACAAAGCAAGACGGTGGATCTTTTGGGGTATCAACACGGTGACGTGTTTAACCAAGAGAAATACCTATTGAACGGCACCGAACTCAGAGTCAAGTTGGTCCGTTCCCAAGACGGGCTCAGTCTTATGGCCGTCCCTGAAATTCTAAACTTTAAGGTTCACATCGCTGAAGCCGGCCTTCTAGTGCGACGCGTCAAAGTGTCACCTTCTGTACTGTTGGCGCACGCCAAGGCGTTAAACGTCAGCCCCGCAAAGTATCCCGTCACCCGTGTGGAAGTAAAAACACTCACTATTCCCGCGGGCGTGCAAGGTAAATCACTGGACAACGTGTTCACCGGCCAGTTACCCAAGCGATGCATCGTGGGATTTGTATCGAACGCCGCGTTCAACGGAGACGCCACCAAGAACCCGTTCAACTTTCAAACGTACGGCATGAACCATTTCTCGCTGTACGTGGACGGGGAACAAGTGCCGTCGAAACCGTTACAACCCGATTACACAAACGGCAACTATGTCATGTCCTACCACACGCTGTTTTCTGGAACGGGTATCCATTTCATGAACGAGGGTAGCGACGTCACTGGGGAAGCCTTCCCTAAGGGATATCATCTCGTGGCTTTCGATCTCACACCCAATCTCTCCGCCCACATCTCGTCGCATTGGAATTTGACGCGGCACGGTTCTCTGAGCATCGAAGTGAGCTTCGCCAGAGCTCTCACCGAAACCGTCAACTGTATCGTGTACGGGGAGTTTGCCAACATCATCACCGTCGACAAGGACAGAAACGTCGTGACCGACTATGGGAGTTAATATAAGCGGCTTCCCGCCCCTTACACTCGTCATTTAAATCATGGACGTCGTCGTGGATTTCCAGAGTTTCATCGACGACAACAACGAGTTTATCGTCAAGGAACTGAGTGTATGCGGAACATTACTTCAACATTGGGTGTAAAGGCCCCCGTTCGCTATCGAGGAACTTTCAGCCGCCGCTAAAAAACAAGCCTACTATATCGTCAACCATCTGCACGGTATCCCCTAGGATAACGGTGATGTGGATTACACCATGCTTGAATCTCTCATCTCCCGCGCCACGACGCGCGCAGAAACCGTCTACGTCAAAGGAGCGGAAAAGAAAAAGTTTCTGGCCAGATACACGCCTACGCCCATCGTAGATCTGTACGACAGAGGTTGTCCTTCTTTGAAAACACTTAAACTGGGGCGCATCATGTGCACAGCGCACAGTTCTGTGCGGAATTTCTGTTCGGCCTCCATCGTTTTGGGACTTCGAGACTGGATGATTGAAGATGGACACGCACACCATAAGACGTGCGCTGAAAACAAGCCCGTGGTTCCGTTCTGTACGGTCGGGTGTTTTCCCTGCTGATCAACTACCCGCGAGAATAGCGTGACCTGCAGCTATCGTCGTCAACACCGATCCACACACCGAGCCCGGCAAGCATTGGGTCACCATCTTTAACGACAAGAACGGTGCGGGAGAATACTTTGACAGCTACGGTTTTCCACCCCGTATAAAGTCACATCTGGCATTTATACGCAAAAACAATTGTCGCACGACTCATAACACGATACAACTTCAAAGCGTAGCCTCGGACGTTTGCGGACATTACTGTCTCGTGTACCTTCTCTATCGCGCCCAAAACATTCCGATGAAAACTTTCCTCGCCCTATTCTCGCCCACCGATCGTGCCGCCAACGACGCTAACGTGTTGAGATATTACAATTTATTTTTCAAGACTGTGGGTTCCTGCCGCCGCCGCCCTGCAAGAGGGTGCGTCCAATCGGCGTGCGCCTATAAAAGGGGCGCTCCGATGGCCTGCCGGGCATAATCATGGAAGGCCAAGACGTATGCGCAAGGCAGGTGAAGCCGCTCGCCGTCGCCGGTATTTTCAACACTCTATTTCCGCTGGACGCGGTCGACGCCAAGCGAGTCATCGTCAGCATGAGCGTCCAGAACGACTTTACGCCCTATGTCCAGCTAGAAAAATGCGGCGGGAACTGCGCCGTGTTCAACCGTACAGAGTGGCAAGAACTGGGCGGCTACAAGCATGTCATATCAAAGTTTTTCACCAACACGCATCCTCCGCAGAAGATCACTCTGACTAACCATGAAATCTCCCTGAGACGTATGTGCGGTGACCGTATGGTGGTCATCAGCGAAAAACAGGACGCGGGACTCAAACGGGTCGCCTATCTAGCACCTAGCTGGGCGCGTCTCTGCGATGTGTGGGACCTCATCGACGCAGCCGTCGACCGCAGGGATATGTGGTCGACACCTGTCGCGCGCTATTGCAACGATCTGATCGACACGCTCGTCGTAGATGTGTGCGACGAATCGGCGGACGTCATCGACCTCGATCAGCCTACGGTGGAAACGCACATCAGAAACCTGGATCTCCTCAGTGCTACCTACTATACACGACAAGTCGTCGGTTTGGACTATTACATGCTGGATTGTGAACTGAAAACAATTTTACTGACACATCTAAGAGACACTGTAGAAAAACGCATGAACGAATATATGCATCATTCTTGTAAAAGTGTATAATATGTTTTGTAAAACCTTTAATGTATAATAAATGTATGTTTTGTAATATAGTGTTTTATTCAAGCAAAAAAAAAAAAAGCTACGAGGATGTCAGACAAGCACGTACATGTTCAAGGATACAGGTGACGTCACAACAGGATACAGGTTACAATAACAACGCCTGAGAAACAACAGGTGACGTCACAACAGGATACAGGTTACAATAACAACGCGTAACACCCGGGACACAAGCACGGTGGAACGAGGATGTCAGACAAACACGTACAGGATACAGGTTGCTATAACAACAACAGGATACCTGCTACGAGGATGTCAGATAAGCACGTACATGTTCAAGGATACAGGTGACGTCACAACAGGATACAGGTTACAATAACAACGCCTGAGAAACAACAGGTGACGTCACAACAGGACAATAACAACGGCGGGGGCGGGGGTCGGGGGGCAGGGGCAACAGGATACAGGTTGCAATAACAACAACAGGTGACGTCACAACAGGATACCGGCTACGAGTATGTCGGACAAGCACGTACATGTTCAAGGATACAGGTGACGTCACAACAGGATACAAGTTACAATAACAACGCCTGAGAAACAACAGGTGAAGTCACAACAGGATACAGGTTACAATAACAACGCCTGAGGGCTGTTATGAGGTCCACCCCATACTACTGCGGGGCTTGGCTGGTTGCATTTCCCCCTCCTGTGAACACATTACACCCCCTTAGCGGAGGTAGATACTACTGTAATCAGTAGCGGGGCTTGGCTGGTTGCATCTCCCCCTCCTGTGAACACATTACACCCCTTTAGCGGAGGTAGATACTACTGTAGTCAGTAGCGGGGCTTGGCTGGTTGCATTTCCCCCTCCTGTGAACACATTACACCCCCTTAGCGGAGGTAGATACTACTGTAATCAGTAGCGGGGCTTGGCTGGTTGCATTTCCCCCTCCTGTGAACACATTACACCCCCTTAGCCCACATTTTATCATGTCGCTTACCCGCTTCGGTGGTTGCATGCTTTAAGGCGCTAGTAATATACTAGAGTGACGAATATGGGGAGATTGGCGTTCGATCCCGGTCGGGTGTACCAGTGGTTTTTCCTAGTGTTTTCCACTCTTCCTTTATGAAAATGTGGGTACATGTCCTCTAAATCCAATCTTACTACTCCCTAACAGATTAGTGTAACTATAAAATAGGCGTATAGCTCGAACGGATAGTTTGACACGATGGTAACAAAAATTAAACCACTTCATTGTTAAGAAACTTCCACTTTTATTAAATGTAGGGAGTTGTATTATTTATTGTATACATAAATATTGTTAAGATATAAAGGGCAAATACGTCAAAAAATCATGTCTACCATGTTTATTTACTATGCAACAGTTTGAAGAAAATAATCAAAAAGGATAGAATTGGAATGAATGTCTGGAGTAAGTAAGATCAAAAGGTACAATATAATATATTTATATAGCCTCTCTATTTCCTGTGCTTTCTCGTTTTCAATGCTCAAAATGTAGAATTAAATGAGTCGAGCAGGTGGTAGGTGAGGGGGCGGGGAGTCCGTAGCTCTGCCACTGACCTTAATAATATTTTAAAATATAAAATATAGGTAGCTTGCAGTGGCATGGCGCTGAGAGTTGCCAAGGTGAGCAGAGCTTTATTAAACTGCCTGTGAATGGTTCTCACCATTCAATAGAACACTCATTACTGCAGTGGCGCAGGAACGTTTTTATTTGGGGGGGAGGGGGGGGTGAAAATAACCATGTGCTCTTATAGGGGATAACATTTTTTAGATTAAAAAAAGAACAGGGAAATGTAATACAGCGGTCCCTCGTACTATGCGAGTGATTGGTTCTGATAAATAATCGCGTTACACGAAAACGCAAGTGAAATAATTTTAACATGGGTGATATAAGGATTACTCCAAAGGAAATAAAAACCTAAAACTTGTAAATGAGTGCCATTTTTTAAATTTATATACCTAGTACAATGGATTAGGTAGCCTACACCTATTGTCAATCTTCAATCCCCTGAAATTTGTAAACAACACAATTTTTAATCAATGTATCTAATTAATACAATGCTACAGGTACACTTACTGTTAGTTTTCAATCGCATGATAAAATAACTGGATTTGGCAAATCTGGATTATCACTATCTTGCTCTTGATGGTACGCTCTTGCTTTCTTGAAGGCCCTTGGATGGTAGGCTTTAGCTCCTCGGAAGACCCTTGGACGTTAAGCTCCTACTTTCTTGAAGGCCCTGGAATGGTAAGCTTTTGCTGTTGTGAAGGCCCCGGGTGTTTAGACTGACGATTTTCAATTTATTTGATGAAATGGTAAGACTCAACTGACGGGCAGCATTTTCCCTCTCTCTATAGAGTTATTTGTAGCAAGCCAAATAACTCTGGATCTCTCTGGCAACTTTGGTGCTTCTATCCATGTTAGGGTCATTCTCTTCAATGATTCTAATTGCACTGTCAATGAGCTTAAATAAATCAGCAAATTGTTTTGTTGAAAGATGTTTGATAGGCTCAACAACATAAGGCTCTTCCTCTTCATTCTTTATGCCATTCTCCATTTCTAGAAGATCTTCATTGGTGAATTCTGTTGAGTGGGCTTGGAGCAATTCATTCACATTAGCCTGGTCTATGTCCTCAAATCCAACAGATCTTGCTATGTCAACGATGTCATGTCTTGAATTGGAAAGCTTGTGGTCAGGATCAAAATCATGGGAATCAGAAACTTCAGGCCAAACATTTTTCCAAACTCCCTTCATACAAGACTGTTTAACTTCTGCCCATGGATATCCAATGTTGTCATTACCACCCCCCTAACACCAAACTGTACAGAGAGATTAATGCTTTCACTGGAATGTGTGTACACAAGGTCACCCCACCACCGCACAGGATGACTGCGAAATTCCAGCTGACCATGCACTATTTTTGTATTTCTTTGAATCGTGTTATAGCGAAAATGTGTAAAGTGATATCACATATAACGACGGATACCTGTATTTAATGGTCCCACTGTGCATTTTTCTCATTTATTTTAGTCATTCCAAACATTAGAATTAATACACACAAAACATATTAAGAAAAATGTTATCTGATGCAGCTCAACTAAAAATTATGAAACACTGAAAATTAAAGTAGATTTTCATACACCTTTGCCCTATATTTGTTACTAGCTATGAAACCACTAACCAGTTTTGCAATTTCAATTTTGTTGAGCCTCTCAGGTGATTTAAACTACATTGCCTCATCGTGGAGCGAAGATAGTTTTTAATGCATCCAAGCATTGAAAAACTTATTTCTCCAGTAGCTGATGTAGCTGGTATCACTATCAGAGTTTTCAAAATCTCTTCAGTGTATGCTCCAAGCATATTTTATTTTTATTATGTTAACATAGTGTGAACATTGTATCTTGCCTCAATAAGATGTTTACATTATCTAAAAGTTTTACTATATTATTAGGGGGGGTAAAAATGATACTTTTTACCCCCCTCAATTTTTTGGGGGGGTAAAATTTACCCCCGTACCCCCTAGTTCCTGCGCCACTGCTCATTAGAAAGATAAGCGAGAAAATATTCCAATAAAAGGTAAAAAGCAGCGTCCAGATTAGCGAGCCGAGACTCGTTAAAGTTAAATAAACGGGTTCGTCGGAATGTTCGCAGCAACCTTGTGAATGTCGGTATTTCGACGAACATTAAAGGATGTTACGAGGCTCGGCTCAAACTCACCGGACGGCGCTGCGAGCCGAACCACTTGCAACTTTAAATTATTATTTTTTTATTTCTAACTAACCTTCCATCACACGCACTTGAAAATATTAGCTGAGCAGTTGATTGTTGTAAATTTTATTACACCTTGAAATTTTCTTTGAAATTAATTTTGTTTTGTAATTGACATATTAAATATCAACTGCGAAATAGTTTTATAATAGGCCGAGGGAAATAAAAAACTATATAATTTAATCTTTAGAAATTAGAGAGTGTATTAAAAACAATATTTACAGTTGTATGATTACTCGCATGCTGTAAACTGTACAACAATGGTAATACTCTTTCTTAGAAAGTTTGTTGCACACTTAAAATAAGTTTGAAACTGCCTCTGGGAGAGAGGGGTGGACAAAGAATAGACTGTCACCCTAGGTAGATTTTGTGGGTAGACATTTTCCAGCCCATTTCAGTGGTGTAGTGGCTAACGTGTCACTGTCGTGTTAGACTGGCGTGCTCAAGGCGGGGAGATCGGGGTTCAAATCCCAGTCGGCTCTATTGAGGGTGGTTTTTCCTATATGGTTTCCCACTCTCCTTCCACGCAAATGCGGGTAGATTACCTCTAAAATGGTTCCTTCCTCATTTCTACTCCATAAGATTAATTATTACATACTTTATTAATTATATATACTCTGTTTATAGACCTTAAATATTGCAGACTGGTATAAGAGTCACAGGTTGTTAAGAAACGTATAAATGTCATTGCGAGTCTTTCCTCCACACTAATAGATTCTCTTAAACGTGATTTTTTGTTGTTGCACTTTTGGCCCAATCAAAATAATTAGATGCTTAATCACTTGGTGACATTCGAGTGAAGTTTTTGTATTGACCACTAATTTGTTGAAATTTATGTTAGTGGAGCAAACTATTTCCACTATATTCCGCTAGCCTTGAGTACATTTGAGTTTGCCACCATCGCCTGTACTGTATTTTTTTTTTCTTTGTTGCAAGGTGTGAATAAATTATGCCGCAGCAACCAATTTTAATTTTTTCCTGTTCATTGAGTGTGTCATCCATCGAAGTACATAACTTTATGAAGCAAAATATGGCTCTCAGGAATGTTGAGGCTCGGCGCGCTAGTCTGGACGCAGCTTAGGAGAGCAGAATCACAAGTACAGTGTACAGTTCCAAAAAGCTTTGCTTACCCTGACAACACTTCATGACACACCATTGGTGTTTTCCCCCCTGTATGTGCCAAATATACCGAGTGAAAATGTTCTAAATCAATGGTTTCCAACCATATTTAGCTTCTACCTCACCCTTTCTCCCATAATACTCTGTATTTGTATGAAAATAATATTCACACTAAAACCATTCCCTATCATAAATAATTGAAAATTGTATACATATAGCTTATATGAGCTTACTAAAAATTTCAACAAACAAAATAATTTACTCACAATTGGTGATCACACAGTATGAGGCAGGGGTTATCAACAGGTGATCATTTTCAGTTGACCACATAATAACCCTTACATCACCATTAAAAGTATATCTTTGAGTCTTCTAAACTGGCAAATATATCAAGTACTTTCAAATTATAATTTAGTTTAAGCAAAATAACCTTAATCGGTCATAATCGGTAATGATATAAGAAAATTAAATAGTTTGATTAAAAAATGTACAATTTATTTATTTAATAAAATATTCTGAGATAAGTAGGCCTATTTGAGGAAGTTTGATTTTAATGGAAAAAAAAGTTAAAGGAAGAAACGATAAACGATTGTGGGACCTTTGATAAGTTTTTAAGTCGGGGTCTAAATAGACTGCCGATCCTTTATTTAAAGGGTCTTGCAATAAGCTGGATTGCCAGTGATGGTGAGATCTAGGTTCAAATCTTGGCCTGTGTACTAAGGATGATTTATAAACAATTTCCCAATTCCACCCCCACATAAGTGCTTGTATATTTCGTGTACATTTTTAAGTACACCGGCCAGGACTATAGCCGCGGTGGTGATGTTTGCTGTTACAATAGCAATATTTTTTTTAATCACTGAATCTTACTGTCTATTCAGGTTAAAATACACATATGAGGTAATCTACCCCCATTTGCATGAAAGTAGATGGGTAGCCTTTAAGAAAAACCACCCTCAATAGACTGACTGGATTTGAGCCCCGATCTCCCCATCTTCGTCGGCCAGTCTAACACAAAATTGACGCCTTAGACAGCGCTCAGCAGCTTATGGCACATGGACCGGATCCGGTCACAAAAGATCTAGCAAACAAACAATTGTGTTCATAAAAATAGAGTAGTAACTAATTACTCTATGAAATTATAAAGTTGAAATTTTTGTTGTTTAATATTTTTTACAACTAGCCCCTCAAGTTAAAAAAACACAACATATACCGCCCGGCCACATATCAAAAAGGTTGCTGACCCTTGCCTTACACTCATTTGGCCAATTAAATAGGTAGGAAGAAATTAAATAAACAAGTCAAACGGAAAAAAAAAATTAACTAATAATATGTGTTACTTTCTCAAGCTAAGTACCATAATGGTTAAAAAAAATTTACCTCTGTCTTATGATGAATTGTTACGTTATATGTGGTCCAAACCCAAACAAGTGGATTTTACAGTTTTGTGTGTTTGTCCCTGGGCATAGCTCTGAAAAACTTTGATGTTGATATTCAAATTTATAGGGCTCTACTTCAGGACTTTTTTATTTTTTTAAATTTCAATCCTAGCCCTCAAATTATGGTTAGTTTACTGATAAATGATTTGTTTAGTCTCAAATTTTTCATAAAGTGGCTCTTAACAATTTTGTTTAAAATGGATATCTAAGGAGTATATGACCTGACAAATAAATCTGTTTACTTGTTTTTTGGGTAAAAATTTGTTTAAGGGTAGCTAACGGTTTTTTTAATATGAATAATTTAAAAATGGCTCTGACGGTTTTGTTCAAATTTAGTATAGGGAATTTTTTTTAATGATAAATAGTAATGTATTTTTATTTTTACAAATATTGATAATTTAAGATTTGTTTACAAACATTTTTTTTTTGAAAATTTGAAATTTAAAAAGAATTGTCTGAACAATTTTTTTTACTATTTCTTTGTTTATTGTGATTAAAAACGTTGTTTTTTTCTGAGGAAAACTTACTTAGGGGTAGTTAACTGAAAACCTATTTTTGAAAATTTTATCCCAAGTTATAATGAGAAAATTTGTACAGTTGTGCTGTACCAATAATTTAATAAAATAATGTGATTGTAGAGTTTAAAGATCCAATATTTATTTTTGTCTTGTACAGGAGGTGGTACGTATGTTTAACTTTCATATGTTTGACAATATACCGAGAAATTCATGCAAGAGGGACCCTCGCAAGACAAAATGTGAGATTACAGGCACTAATGTAATCAATGCACTCTTTTCAGCAGCCTCCGGCGACCTGGTCGCCTTGAGACGGTAAGTTGGGTTGTGGAATTTGACAAACTAAAAACCCATATTCGAGACAGTAGAAACTCTGACCAACATATTATATTATATTTCCAAATCTTAAACAAAATGTAGGCATTTAAAATAGAATATTAGTTTCAGGATTTAACAATCTCATCTTCTCACCGTATTCTAATGAATAATTGATATACATACATAATATTATGTTCTTATACAAGTAGATACATCTTGGTGTAGCCAACTTTATTTATTATTATTTTTATTATATAAAACAGAACACTTATACTGAGAGCTGAGCTCTGAAAGAGAGAGAGAAAGAATGAAAGAAAGATAAAGAGAAAGAAAAAGATAGGGAAAAAAAAATTAGAAAGAAACAAAGAGATGTAAAAGAAATTGAGAGGGAAAATAAAAATGCAGAGAGAGAAAAAAAGAGAAATAAATAAATGAAATCGAGAGAAAAAAAATAAAAATAAAGAGTGAAACGAGAGAACAGTTTACAGTCCAAGTAGAAGGAAGCTAAGTGTGGTCTCTCTAAATGACTGAAAGTGCCTCTTGGAAGTGGAAGCGTATAATATTACCAGAGTGGCTATAAAATTTCAGAAAGAAAATTCCATGACTTTCCCCTGACTAGGCCCCATATCAGTATTTATAAAGAAGTTAAAAAATTATGCCCTCAAAAATAAATATGGGCTGACTTTGATTAAAAGTTTTTGAATTGAACAACTATGACATATTTCTTCCTCAAGACAACCAAATAGACCACTTTCCCTGCAGTTTTAATTTCTCTGACTTTTCTGGGTCTTACATATTTTCCCTAAGTGGGGCCATGCATCCATCCCCTCATCCCCATTGTACAGTAATAAAAGAGTTGAAAGGGTATTTTAGAAAATTAAAACTTGTAAACGTTGAGAACATCTTACTACCTGTCCATGTTATACACATTCTAATTACACTACTGGCGCAAGGATGGGGACGGTAAGATTGAGAGGAAACATACCCACATTTGTGTGGAGGGAGAGTGGGAAACCATTTAGGAAAAACAATTCGATAGTACATCAAGCCCTTGCCACAAGAAAACCAGACTAGACAATAAGTCATATGCATTATAATAAAAATGGAGTCTTACTACCTGTACGGGTAATACGATTCATTACATTGGAGAAAGAAATGATTAAAACTGGTTTTTAAAATGTTTAAAGAGTTATAAAAAAATGTAACAACTGTGAAAATGTTAGCTATTTAAAAAAGTTTTTGTACAAAATTTGAAATATAAAATAATATTTTAATTCTAGGTCGTCCATGATGCCTTCATAAAAATATTATTAGTGAAGATCTTTTGACATTTTTGTATCATTAGCCTTAATGAAAAGTGGAGTGGTGCAACTCGTTTGAATTATAAAAACAACTCTTCTATTATAACATTTGTATTTTTAATTTTACTTACTTTCCACTTCAGTGGTCGCATGGTCTAAGTCATTACACTCCCAATAGTCTAGACTGCCGACGATGGGGAGATTAGAGTTTGATTCCGGTCAGGTATACTGAGGTTTTTTCCCCCCTAAATTGGTTCCCACTCTCTCCACACAAATTCAGGTACACTTTCTTTACATTCAATCTTCCTAATTCTTAACCCATTAGAGTAATTTATAGATAGGCGTGTAACCTGAACATATTGTAAAATATCAAGAAACAGAGAAGATGAGCCTGACATTTACTCTTTAGTACCCACTGAAGTGGGTTTAGTTTATCAGAATAGTAACTATCCATAGTGACACACAAGCATACCCCCCTACCCTTCTTCTGAATTAGAGTCCCACATGATTCGTTAAACTATAACATTTAATGGTGAATACCAGATTTTTCAACACCCAACATAAGTGATTGACATTTCTTATTCGAGTTACAACAATTTTCATCAACTAAAATGTTATTTTATCAAATGTATTTATTGTTGTCCTGATCAAGTTGAGATTTAAGTTGTTTACTGATACGACTGATTAGAAAGAGCATGTTCAATAGCTAAATAATAAGAATTTTTCACTCAACAAAATCACAAATCATACAGGAATCAAAATTGGCTACTTCATATGGATGAGGAATTTAAAAAATAGAAAATACCATTTGAATTAGTATTACCGCTATAATTTTGAGATTTAAAGGAATATATGGAAAATGTTATTGTCTACCTCTAAATAGTAAAGTAAATTATTGAACAAGATTTACATCAAACTCATCAAAATGTTTGTCAGACACAAATTAAATAAATTATTTGATGAACTGTATGCACACCAGTCTCAAGATGGCTGGGATCGACTTGTCCATGGCGGATTATGACGGCAGAACTCCGCTACATCTGGCAGCAGCTGAAGGTCACTTAGTAATCGTCAAATTCCTTCTAGAGCAGTGGGCGTGCCTCACGATCCCAAAGACAGGTATGAAAATGTGACTGTCTCACGACTTGGGAAGCAGGGGTTTGACTGTTGGTCAGGTGTTCTTAAGCTGGGTTTCCCCCTCCACAATGATGTTTGCCAACCTTATTCTGATGGGAAACAGGGCACTAACTGGATTTTTTTAGGGGGCAGGTCTCACAACAGAAGAAGGCAAGACATTTCTCTTAAATTGAATACTCTTGGAGCAGTTTGAATTATTTTAAGACATAATTTGGATAGCAGGTGCTATCTATTTTTTAAGATTACAATAAGAATTTATAATTAATATGCAAACATAATGCTTTGGTGGAGGAGGAAATGAAGAGTTTGGGCCCTCAATCTCCTCTCCTCTCCATGGTACAACCTCGGAGGAGGATGCTGGTGAATTTTCTTAGAATTCCCCTTAACTCATTCTTTTCCTTTAGATGAGATAGTTTGTTACTTTCCGCACTAAAATATAATACAGTAAACCCTCGCTAATACAGTTACAGTTAATCTGGATCAAAATATAAACAAATTTTGTCCATAGTTGAATACTTAAAAGACACAAAGGATTTAGGAAGGTTTGTTCAGACAAAACTTAACATTCAAACCTGCATTATTACATTCATATTTAATTTGAATTTTACATTTATGATTTTAAGTTTTTTGGTCCTAGGGCTATATTTTGATTCACTAATCTGGATCCTCCCTCCTCCAAATTCAAATTAGCAAGGATTTACAGTACTGACCAAAGTTGGGCAGTAAAAAGGAAAGGTTATTGAAATAAATGATAATAAAGATATTTAAGGGTAACCTCCTAAATTAATATATGAGTGGACAGTACAGGAGCAAATAGTAATACACACACACATTGATTATCCAAGGTTTATTTGTAAAGCATGTACTGGTATCACAGTGTGGTTAGAATGTGAACATTGTACACCATAAAAAATTGGAATGTTCTGTTTTAAAATTATATGTATATAGATTTAATTTGATGTCATTTCCGGCAAATGAAACTAAAATAAAACAGCTCAACTGATTTTGACAAATCTCTCTCATCTTAAAGGCTAAAGGCCCAGGATGTTGTCAGCAGAAACAATAGATCCAACAAAAACCTGATTTTCCTAGATTTTCTGCTCGGTGCACAGCGGCTCATCTGTACAATCATTCTTTGTTTACATCACCATGTAAACACACGTGTATGATTGAAGACAAATAATATATTGCCCACCTCGGTGGCGTGGTTAGTTTCGTGTTGAACTGGACTGCAGAGGACGGGGAAATGTAGGTTCTAATCTCATTCGGGTGAACTAGGGGTGGTTTTTCCTAAATGGTTTTCCACTTTCCCTCCACACGAATGCGGGTTCACTTCCTCTAAATTCACTCTTTCCAATTCCTAACCCATTAGTGTAATTAAGTGTATAGCCCAAACGGGTAGTAAGACACAGTGCTAAATAAATCAAATAAATAAAAAATAAAAATATTTCTCTTTGGTTGAAAATAATAACTAAATTATTTCTTAAGTGGTATCGTGCAAAAATTTGTTTCAAATGAACCAATGATAGTAGATTAAAAAGATATTCTTTTGATTGCATGTTTTTTTATTTTTTAAATATTTTCCTCTAGTATGCTAAGGAGTCCAACACCTTAGCTCTGTTGGAAGCGGGTATGCCTAGTGAGCTAAAGGTCCCGGATTTGACTCTCGGCAAGGCCGAAAATTTATCATTGATGAAAATATGGGTTTACCCTCTCACAATGATAAATTAACAGAAGAGGACTGGATGTTGTGCTTGTCCTAGTTTTAAGATAAATTATAAGGCATATGAAGCTACGACATAACTAGCAAGCCGGTAGTGGAAAAATATGTGTCTTGAATAAAAAATTGACCCAGGTCATAAGCTGGAAACAGTAATAAAGTAAAGTTTGCTAAGGAATTAAATATACTGTTCCACCTTCACAAAAGTGTTAGAGACCTGGGAGAGGGGTAGTTTTAAAGTTCTCAGCATGGTGTGTGAATGGAAAATATTAATTTTGATTAAAATTAAACATTGAAACTATGAAAAGTTTATAGCCTTGTACGAGTAAATCTTTAACTAAAAAGTCAAGTGAAGCCTCATGGTATATAACTTTTCCAAATAAAAGGTTTTGAATAGGCTATATTTTCACAACCCACTAAACAAACTTAACAAGAAGTTGCTTTCTTATTTACAGGTGGGGCCACAGCCCTTTAGCTGAAGCTAGAAGATTTAAACAAAATGGTGCTGTGAGTTACTTGGAGGAGTGGGAAAAATTAAAAAAAAATATATATAACAAAAATATCATTGGGTAAAAAAACTCAAGAGAATAGAGAGAAATAAAATATAAACTTTGGAGACATTTTTAGTTAAAATAAACCTTCTCTCTTAAACGATAATACTTCGCAATCTCAACAATTATTTAAACAAAAACTTGATTTTTTTTCAATATTATGCATAGTTTTTTTTTTTTTTTCAGATTAAGACAGACATATGTTAGTTGTTTTAATCCAATCAAAAGTTGTAAAACAAATATTACAATTAAAAAAAGCTAACTTGTTTCGGTGACTGCATGCTTTAAGGCATCACACTCATAATAGATTAGACTGCCGATGACAGGGGGATTCAAGTTCAAATCCCACTAGGATGAAAGGAGGTGGTTTTTTATAAATTTTCTACTCTCCCTCCACACATATATGAATACACTTACTCTAAATTCAACGTTCCTGATCCCTAGCAAATTAACATATTTTAAAACATATACATAAACCCTAAAATAAAAGCAACTCCTACATAAGGTCATTGACCTTGCTAATTCAAATTACAGCCCTATCCCTTCCCCTGTTTCTTAGATGATAAAGAAGTTGGGTGTATGGAATATTTCAAATCATTCTCTCACGCTTCCAAACATTTAAATATATATATATATATATAATAAAACATTCACTTGTAAAAAGGACAGGTTATTGAGCCAGCACAAACCAAGTTAACAAGACTACCTAGAAAACCCTAGGAGTAACAGAGCATTAAATAAACAACGGACAAAACAACTTATGAGGGTTGTTGCTATTTGATTCTTTGGTGTGAATAAGATATCACTATTTAAAGTTATGACAATTTTTTTTATTCACACGATTCTTTTTCATGTGTTCTACCGACTGAGTTGCTTGATGGTGTATAGGGTTTTCTTTACCGTTGCCTCTTACATGTAAAGGGGGTAAGGGTAGAGGTTTTCTAATATAGATACATAGTGCATCAAATAATAAATTAAAAAGTATTATATTAACAACTTAAATAAAGGCCCATCAAAAATTATAGTTTCAAATTAGAATGTTCTTATTTAGTAAACACAAGCATATGAAGCTACAACAGGACTAGCAAGCCGGCAGTGGAAAATAAGGTACATGAGAGTAGATTTGGTAACTTTTACTAGCAGTCAGTAACCACCACTCTTATTCTAGATAGACTCTAGGAAAGAGTGGATGAGTCTCAATGAATTTACCATGCAAATAGTGGCATGAATATTGATTGGATTATTAGATTATTTTATAACCACATGTTTATATTTAAATGTAATATAGAAAGGAGGACAGAAGGCAAGCCCTACCCACTTACCAGAAAACTGTAGGCCTCAAAGTTCACAATTAAAACACATAATTATGTAATTTTCAGGGAACATCAGTCGACTGCTTTAGCAGAAGAGAGTAACACCATCCTGGACTATGGCGGCATGGCTAGAGATAGGTCATGGTCACTTAGATACTGTTGTTGCTTGTTTCTTGATTCACAAAAAAGGTTTAGGCTTGGATTCTGCAATTGCCTGTTCAAACTTGTCTATATACTCTTGGTAGAGAGATAGAACGTTATATTTATATTATATTTGATTATTAAATTGAATTATCTGTTAATATGATTATATAAAATACAACACAACAACTACTACTACTACTACAACTACAACTACTACTACTACTACTTTTTTTACATCCATTACTGACTTTTCAGCCTGTGGCCTGGGTGAGTATTTTATTAAAGATATATTATATTTTTCCACTACCGGCTTGCTAGGCCTGTTGTAGCTTCATATGCCTTACAATCTACCTTAAGACTAGGACAGGCACAACATCCAGTCCTCGGGCGTTAATTCTTTCATTGTGAAAGCGTAAACCCATATTCCACCAACGAAAAATTTTTCGGCCATACCAGGAACTGAACTCGGGATCTTTAGCTCAGAAGACAGACAAGCTACGGTCTGAGTTAAGGTGTCGGACGCCGCTGCTACTGATAATAGTAATAATAATAGCTACAGTGGAATTTGGTTTGTACCATATTCTCTTTAAGAACTCTGTTAAGACTTAAAAGTGCTTAAAGCCATATGGCTTTCAGCTAATAACTGAGTGTTGAAACAAGCTACAATCATAGGCTAACATTGATTTTGAGTTAATTTTCTATAATGCACTACTTTTTAATAATAGTTTCATAAATATTAAATTAGTAAAAATTATATTTTATTGTGAAAGCTTAAATTAGCTTCAGGAAAGCATTATAGTTCCTACTTTTCTCCCTCCTCCTGTCTTAAAAATTGAATTTCAAAATAAACTACACAAGTGAATCAAAATTCACAACACTATCACTTCCAGACATGTTTATCACAGAAGCAGGCTTAAGACTTGAGCATGATTCAGTTATTTACACTGAGTGTGATGTTGATGATACTAGTTCAAAGAGAAAAAACAGATTCTGGGAAACTGAAACCAATCTAGCTGTTCTTTCACTTTTCTTTGTTTTTATCAAGCTGAAGGCCTTCCAGTGATGGACAAATTTATTGTGTTGCAGTAACCCTTCCACCATGCTAGAGGATAGGCCTACATGTTTTCTGCAGCTTGCTCCATTGTTTGTCCTTATTTTTGTACTCTGCCACATGTCATAACGGCCAGTTCATTCACACTGGGAATTCTATGAGCAATGTCCATGATCATGTCAAAGGCATCTGACAGTTCCTCCTCAGATAAATTTTCAACACAGCAATTAGCGTCCAAAAAATTTGCAGATGACTAAATTAGATGTGAGCAAAATTTTATCCTTTTCTGTATTATGTCACATTCTTCTTTTCCTCCTTGTTTTGGGGCGAGGAAGAAAATTTGAGTGATATTTGTTTGACCAAACTGTGGAAAATGTCATGCAATTCTGACAAATTAGGTGTGTCAATTTCCAAATTTTTTATGACAGTAAAAAAATTGGTTCAAGAATGTTGTGTGCTCCTTCCCCAAAAGTCCAAATTTTGCCTTCTTAAATATGACGAGAGAATTTTTCCCAGTGCTTCGTCAATAGATAGGCACTGTAGATTGTTTTTGGATCTTACTATATTATCTAATCACCTCAGAGTAGAACCCCATCTTGTTTCAACAGGCAACAGCACAGTTTATTTCCCATCTTTTTCTTTCTGAATCTTCTTCAGAGTTTAATCAGCCACATAATGAGTAGCTAAGAGCTTAATAATTGTTTTGCAGATTTCAATGACATTTTTCATTGACTCCATGTAGTTGTGGTGTGGCAAATATCACAATGATAAGGAGATTTTCAAATATGTATATATCTGTCCAACCAATTTTGCAGCAGCAATTTTTTGGACTCCATCATATTAGTTGTTCAGAAGTGGAGTGGATAGACAGTAATGTGATGGCAGTTTATAGGATAGGTGGATTAGTTTGTAGTATTCTATCCAGTTTATGTTTTCAGGCATCACTTAAATATGTCGCACATTCCAGTGATTCATCAAGTACTTCCCTTTCTTGAGTAAAAAAAGTTGATAAACTTGATCATCTAGAGAGCCTGGAACTTCCAGAGTAGCTTGGATTACTTACGGAATCTGAAATATTTTAAGCAATCATCAAATCTTCAACTTCATTTGTAGAAACATCAGCAATATTATACAGATATGTTTATGGAACTTTGCCTATGGAGGCGCATAAACATATTTACTTTTCTGAAATTTCTCTGAGCATTTCACACACCTCACATTAAGTTTTTCACCATAATGGCATTGTTCGCATATCCCTGCCCACAGTAAACACATTTGCCTAAAGGATTTGCTTCTTCTATAATTTATTTAAAATGTTTCAAATTTTGGTATTTTCGTGGTTTGGCATTTTCAAAATTATTCAGAAGAAATAAAAATTCAAAAATAAAAGGATATAATTATAGCTATAAATTCATTACCCATAGAAACATTAACATAAGCATAAAAGAATTAGAGATCCAAATCACAGTGACACATTCGATGAAGAAGAATGCTAGAGGGAGTTTGAAAAGAATGTGATGAGACAGAGGGAGTCCTGAGATGTGAGGAGACCAGTCAAGTCTCCAGAAGTAATTAGTAAAGAGATAGGAGAACCCCAACTAAGCGACACATTCATATAACAAGCAATGTAGCCGATACATGAGTGTGATAAGTGAAATGGAATAGCTATTATTGGAACTTGTTTAATATTAGCGCCCTTAGAAGAAATTAAACTAAAGCATAAATGTGGAAATTTGGGATATTTGTATCTCGATTGGATTAGTTAAGTTTAGGGCTGTCAAACTCAATTCCTTGATACCCTATATTCTTACTGGTATTGAAAGAATTGAGAATCAATATTAATATTACGATTCTCGCTACTTTAATTCTTAGCTCTCAATAAAATTGGCAACTAAACAAAATGACAACATTAAAAATAGGTGATAATCGATTATCTTTCATATTATTTTGTTGCCGTTTCACTTAAATGCCGGCAAATTGTAAATATACCGTAATGGCCCAAATATAATGTGACCTTAACATTTTGAGGTGTTCTAGATGAAAAATATATGATCTTGAATATAATACGACCATACACTATGACAGTAACAAGAGGTAAAAACTTAACAACTTTGACACATTAAAAAAATAGTTTTGTGAGACGGTCAGAATATATGAATCGATTCCAAACAAATGATATATAATACATAGACTAGGGATGGCAATTTTCCGTAGTATATAGATATATCTATCAATAAATAATACATCGTGTATATCAAAAGCTACAATGTTCCTATCAAATTAAAATGCCTGCTCTCCTATAATTATATTCTTTGTCGCTTTTCAATTTTTGATGTTTTATTTAGCTCTTTGAATAAGACAAGTTTAATAAAAATAGAACAAAAATTGAGATTGTTAATAAAAATGAAGCAAAAAACCATTATATTTATTTTAATTCACTAGATCAGTGTTTTTCAACCTTCTTGAATATGCTACCCCTTTACAAGTAAAAAAATTCTGGCGACCCCCTGGACATAATAAAATTATATTGGTGATTTCAAATAAGACGTATTTGGCACTGTTGGGCGGGGAGGGGGGAGTGCGCGCGCAGGTTGGTTGAAGGTCAACGGTCAGCGGCCGCATAGGAACAGTCGTTTGTCAGTTGTCAGAGTAAAAAATAAACAGGCACAGCCTTCTCACTGAAACTATTGTTGTATCTTTAATGTAGTGTAGATTGTAGAACCTATATTTAAAAATAAACTTTTCTCTGAAATAGTTATATTTTTATTGTAGTATAGGACCTACACTTGCTTTGTATTTTACCTGGCTTGAGACCGCGACCCCCCAATAAAAGCCTTTGCGGCCCCCCTGGGGGTCGCGACCCACAGGTTGAAAAACACTGCACTAGATTATCGATATATTGTTGCCAAAACTTCATCACTAATTTCTGACGAGCTAACATGCATAAGATCAGTTATGACGGAAGACTTAAAATTTTTGTAACGTGTGAAATGTGTTTTTCTGTTATAAAATCTACAATTTATTGTATTAATTTTGAATTTATTTGAATTCTTGGTTTTGATTTTCAGTTTTGAAGAATTTTAGTGTGTTTAATAAATATCTATTATCATCTTCTGAAAATTGAAAAATGACACATGGACACGTTATTGACACCTGGTCATTTTTCAATTTTCAGAATATGATATCTAGATGGAGAATTCCTCACTAAAAAGCATTAATAATAGCTTCGGCTATTTGATTCATAAATATCTATTAGATTGTGAGATCAAAGTTTCAAACAACAAGTGTTGTATTGAGGTGGGAGTAGTGTATCAGGCATGTCAGATTTTCTATGCAATAATGCTTGGAAAAATAATGAAAACGGAAATGTTCAAAAATCGGAATCGAGGTTGAACTTAAGAATCGGAATCGAGAAAAACAGGTATGGTGACATCTCTAGTTAAGTTTAAATAATTGAAATATTTTTCCAGATAAAATAATTACAAATTTTCCAGAAAAAATTGAGAGAAATTTTTCAGGCTGACGTCTCTAGTTGGAAAGTAATCTTGTTTGTTTTTATTAATATAAATCTGAAATACAAAACACACATCCCTCTTGCTTTAAACTAATTTGTTGATAAAAACAAAACAAATTGAAAGCATGAGGCCGTCAAACTTTGGGGAGGCAAATTATATTTTAAGGATGTTCATACAATAACATTTCTGTGTTCAAAACAAATAATATATTCCCTATTTAAATGAAAAATAAAATACAATTTTATACAGAAAAAATGTACAATTTGCCATTATTAGTAAACTATTTGCCATTTTGCAAACATTCAAAGAAAATCCATAACCACAAATCTAAACATAAATATTATGTAAGACTGGCTTTAGAGGTACATCTTAGATGTATTGATATAACTCTGTCAAGAAGTTTCAATAAAAGTTAGGCCACTATGACAAGCAAAGGGTTATTGATTTTTGGTGTACATCAAATCTCGATAGAAAATCAGCTGCACCAACCAGTCTCTTGAGCTTGGAGTGTGAAACAAGCAACTTAGATTCTTAAAAACTAAACCTAAAATCGGGAAAAAGACTGGAGAAAACTGAAATTGGTGAACAATAGATATCAATATAAAAATATAAACGTTAAAGATATATAAAATGAACAAACACAAGTAATGTAATGGAATATAATAAATTACTATTTCAGGGAAACATATTTTCCCTTTTTAGGTACACTCCTTTTACTATGAAAGTTATCAAGCTTACCTTGACTGATTGATAAGCTGCACAATGGTGTAAGATTTTAATGTGAGCTTACCACTTTTCAGGGTAAATGGAGGGTACATAATATTTCCTTGCCATTGAAGAAAATACAGATTTTTTTATAGCTACCCATTTGTGTGTCCTAGTTGAAATTAAGAATGAAGTTAATGTGTTTATATTAAAACCAAAACTCACTGTACTTTTTAAGGTTGGCTTCCTTAATTTGCATTTAATTTTTTTTTAAATCATCTTATCTTGAAATATGTAGTATTTTTCCGTGTTTACACAATGTTTTCATACAATTAAAATAAAAGGTTTGACAAGCACAATTCCATAAGTAAGTTGAGAGAAAACACAAGTCGCCTGAAGACCACTAACTTTTGCAAGACATAAGTGGCTTTCTATACTAATATGAACAGTATATTTATATATCTTTCATTGCCAACCTTATTTCCTTTTCTCTTTGATTCTTGTTTTAGTCTTTAAGAAAAATGTGAGGCATGTTTTCCATTTATTTCTGTAGAATATTGAAGAGAAAAAAAAATAACAGTGGTAGCTCATAAAAAAAACCATTCTACACTCAAAGGCCCAAAACATAGGGAAAGTTGTCAAGTACAATATAATATAGTTGTTAGTGTGAGTATAGTGTCAAGTTATTAGTTCAAAATCCAAAACCTAAAGTCAGATGGCAACACATCTGTCTACCATGCTAACGGTTCAATTCCCAGAATGGCCAAAAAATGTATCATTGCTGAAATTGGGGCGTCCCCTTTCACAGTGATGAGTTATAGGCACAAGGACTAGGTGTAGTGTGTGTTCTAGAATTAACTTGGTTTGTGTCGTCTGCTCATGTATTGATCAGTTGATTCAGAAAGTGCTCCTAAAATATATCAATCTTTTTTAAAGGTCAAAGTTGTACAATAAGCAGTACCATACAATGTTACAACCAGATAATATTCATAACCCAAAGGAATATAAAAATGCTAGTTGTTGCTGCAACATATGGAAGACGTCTTAAACCTTAGAAATATCTTCCTGAGTAATGGTGGCCCAATAAATTAAAAAATCATTTGAAGCAAATCCCTCCCCCTTTGCAATTTACAAAATTGGAAAACGGCACACATTCTGTGCTTTCTAGTGGAACATTATCTGTAGCGCAGACTTTGTATCTTCCGTCAAGAAAGAAAAGGCATAGTTTATTTTCCGCCCCAACCCCAGAGGCCCTTGACGAATCCAGTGAGTCCAGCAGGTCCTGCCTTCTTGCCCGCTGCAGTATCTAGCTTGTCCTGAAGGTCTGGGAACTCGCCAGCAAAGTTGAAGGCCAAGTCGAAGAAGAGGGGCTTGCATGGTATTGGTTGCATGTCTGGGGGCAGCTTGTACACGTTGGGAGTCTTGGAGAGCAGAGAAGGGTCCTCTCTGTATTCACCAAGATGTTCTGACAATGGCTGCAACACACATGGCAAAAATGGTCAACTGCACTTTAAACATATTGTCTTTATGATGAATTAAATAGTCTAATATATTTGTTAGTTACAGTTATAGCCGGAACTAAATATCATATTCTTTAGATTGAAAAATGACGCCTGGACATGGGAATCAAACTCAGGTCCTTTGGCTTAGTATGCCATTGCTCTAACAACTGAGCTAGCCAGGAGTCGTCCATCCCACTCATACAGGTGTCCAAGTCTCTTCTCTCAATTTAAAAAAGAAAATTTTAGTTCCTCTTACATCCTATATTCTCAACATAAGTATTTTTTTGGGAAGAAGTTTGAATTAAGACTTGAAGCCCAAGATAATACATTCATAAATCTACACATATATTCTAGTTTACATTCATGGCTAAATCAATAATAAATACAGCCAACATATATTTTACATACATAAGACCATGCTGTCCAAGACCTGTAAATGACCAGAGGCAGTTAACCACTTTGTTTACTTTTTACTTGATCAAGCTGTCTTTGGCAGTAAAAGCTTGAATAATTGAATATACCAATAATTCTTGCTATAAGGACCAGCACAATGTTGCCATGATAAAATGTCGTTTTTCAGGTCACGTGATACATTGAGTCATGTAAACCAAGCAAAGCTACAACCAACCTCTCTGCCCCCCACCCCCTCAATCCTTGATTGTTGAGCACAGAGTTGTTAATGGCCATCGATACCTCTACTTTAAAGTACAGGTAGAAGGCAGGCAGCAGCACCTGTGCGGAAGTAAAATACCCTACCAACATTTTAACAAATCTTTCATGTTATAATGATCTAAGGTAAACATTTGTTGAGTTCAAGTGTGCAAGGTTACCTGTTTAACTTTCTCTGTTCAAAATGGCATCTATGGTCTATATAATTCCTCTACAACTCTATTTGTAAAGAAAATGAGACAATATAATAGCCTGGTTGTGAAAATGGACATTTGGGAGGGGTGGGGTTTGAAATCCAGCCCCTATACTTTGCATTGGTACTTATGAGGGGAAAAAAAACCCAATTTTATAATGTGGTTTTCAATAAAGTTGTGTTTTTCAGGAACATAGCTCAACATTATAGAAGGACTTACTGTAATATGTATGGATGTGCGAATTCCATTTTCTAATATGAAGTGAATTTGAATCATATATATTAAATATTCTTGAAGGCAATTCGAAGATTGAATTTTCTTTTTGTGGTTGTTTGTAAAACTTTATTCACTAAAATTACTTGACATTTTTTTATTGCACAGTTATTGTTTGTAATATTTTGTTTTATTCTGATAAATGAAGTTATCACAAATTAAAATTCAATTACTTCTGATTTTTTTCATATGCATATTAATTTATAGTGTATTCATATAACAGTTCAAAATGGAAATAATTGAGCATAAATTGAGTATTTTGGATGTCAATACTTTTTTTTGGTGAAGCTTCAAAGCAGGACATTTTTTTGAAACAAAGTCAAAGCTGATATTTATTTTGAAGCCAAGTCGAAGTTTAAAAGCTTTGCACTCCCTAATAGCATGTATTCTATTGTTTCAAGAAGATGAGTGGAAACCCTCATTGTTAATATAAAAATATAAGTTGTTGTATATTTATAATCAAGACTTGGAGTTGAGCTGATTATCCATTAGAAGAGAGAGTTTTTGTGGTAGGTAAAACAAAAATATACTTTTTGGGTAAAAAAATTGGTCACAAATTAACACGAGTTAGGTGAATCCAAGACAAAACACTGGGTATGAATGAATTGACTGTGGAAATTATAAAAGCTGCAGGTGAAGTAGGTAAACAATGGTTATACAAGGAGCTGGGAGTGGTTTGGAAGGAGAACAAGGTACCGGAAGACTGGAAAAATTGAGTTATAATACCTATTTTCAAGAAAGGAGACCGGAAGAGGTGTAAAAAATCATAGGGGGATAACACTGATGTGCCACTTACAAAAACATTTTTTTTATCCAAATTTAAGATGAGTTTTCCCCCCCAAATTTGTAGATTCAAAATTCAGGGGTTGTCTTAAAATCACAGACTAATGATTGGTTACATCAAAAAGCAACATTTTACATTTTTATGTAATATTAATACAATAGTGCAGAGTTGCATTTTTTTTTACGGATTTTATCGATTTTTGTGGATTTTAAAGGTATAACATGGGTCACAGAATATTTGGTTGTTTTCATGGATTTCCAGGCTTTATTTTAGGTTATTATTAAAAATAGCTACCTATATGCGACCCGATACAGATACTCAATTCCTTGATACCAATGGTATTAAATGGTATGGCAATAATCAATACTATATGCTAAAAATATCGATACCACTATTTCAACAAGGTTAACTCCTCAAATGGGTTGGGGATAGTAATGGGCATAATCAAATTTGAATTTTATTTTGCTATGCTGTTTTTGATTACTTTTTCAATTACTTCACTACGGCATTAAAAAATCAGCCATTCACAATAATCAAAATAGATTCAAAAACAAATAATGAATTATCAAATTCTTAAGTATTTAATTCTTAAAATTTTGCCTATGTAGCTAACGCTTGTCAAGTAAGATGTGATGATAAAACTCGAACCGATTTTAAACAAACAATCGATAATACGTAGGGTTTACTTGACAATTTTAGCGATGCCGAAATTTAGTTTTAATTCGCGAAACTCCACAAAATATCTAACTTTTGAATAATATGAAGTAAATTATTTTCTTTGATTAGCTGCTCCTAGATCATCGATTTCGAAATAATAATAAAGATGTATGTGTAACTATCACTATTTTTTACGCTTTGCTGTCATGGCAGCTGACTTTTATGGTAATTCACAGCAGATGTGTTTATTGGTTAGATTTTTTGTAACATATGAAATGTGTTTATCTTTTCCTTATAATTTAATTTATTTAGCACAGCATCTTACTACCCGTTTGGGTTACACGCTTAAGTACTAATTACTAATGGATTAGGGATTGGAAAGGTTGAATTTAGAGGAAGTGAACCCACATTTGCGTGGAGAAAGGTTGGAAAACCAACCTAAGTTCACCCGACCGAGATTTCAAACCTCAATCTCACCGTCCTCGGCAGTCTGGCTCAATACGAAACAAGCGCATTAGCCAACTACGCCATCGAGGCGGGTCTTTTTCTTATAAAAGCAACAGTTTGTCGTATATTTATTCTTTGATTTCTTCTTATATCTCTTTACTTTATATTATTTTCTTTTCTGTATATCATTGTGAAAGTGAAAGTGACACGTTTTAGAAGCTAGTGTATTAATGATCGAGTCCAATGTTCATATTTAGGGGGAGTAAGGTGTGCATGAGACTTGAATTTTCACTAAAGATTATCATTTGTCATAATAAAAATTAATTTCTCATTGTTTTTATGAAACTTTTTCAAAGTTAACCTTATGTAAAAGCCATATTTGCGACAAGAAACTAAATTCCTTAGCAATTCTGCAACCCTAATTTGATTTTAAGTCAATGTAGGTGTTTTATTTTGTAAATAAAAATTTTTTGTTACAAAATAAGTCTACCATAATTATTTTCTTCATGCATGATAAAATAAATAACACTTTTAAAAAATCTATGCAGAGCCACTGAAAAACTGGAGGTCATCTTAGATTCGGGTGGATACGGTAATTTAAAATATACTTTGTAAAAGTTTGTAAAAATAAGTCTAGCAAAATTTGGTGTATCATTCAATCTGAACTTTTTGTTTTGTATACTGTGAGATTGGTTGATTCCTGAAACTAAACTTTAAATCTAACGTTAAGGTTGGGAGGGTGTAGGGAACACAAGAAAAAGTTGGTGTTTTGTCAGTTTTAATAGCAAAACATTTTATTTTGGCCAAACTAAATTAAATATTGCTTTCGTGCAAACATAGTTTAATTTTCTTCACATGGTGTCCTCAACAGTTCTTGAATATCTACCACGATCATAGCAACAACAAACTTTTGAGATGAAGATAAAATGCTGTCATTAAATTCCAGGACACCCTTGACAGATATTCAATAACTGTTCAGGTCACCATGGGAAGACAATTAAATTATATGTTTGTACTGAAGAAATATTTGATTTTGGCCAAAAAATGTTTTGATACAAAAAAAAAAAAAAGCCCATTTCTCACGTTCCCTATATCCTCATCTTAAATGCCCTAAGGATAAATTATTTTTGCCCCCATTTTCCACAAAAATAAAAGTGCAAATCTACCTCCATCACAGTAAAAATTAAATCCGAATATCAACTCGGATGAAGATGGTGAAAGGAGCAACATGACATCAGAGAAAAGAGGTCAATGAAAGATTTATTATTTGGAATTAGACAGATGATCTAAAAGATAGGAGTTTGGAAAGGATCTGGTAATGGCATTCATGGATGTAGAAAAAGCATGTGATAATGTGGATAGGAAAAAAGTCTGGAAGGCAATGGAGGAGGCTGGAGTAGAAAGAGGAGTGGCGAGGAGAGTAAGGAATATGTTTGATAATAACGTGAGTTGTGTAAAGATGGAAAGAGGGTGGACAGGATGGTTCCAATTAAAAGATGTAGTCAAGCAGGGAAGTGCCCTCACACCATCACTATTTGTATGGCTGATGGAAATAATGAATAGAGTGGCGGGGAAACTGGGTGAGGAAAAAAATGAAAGTAATGATGTTTGCTGATGACTTGATGATATAGGGGGAAAAGGAAGAGGATGTACAGGAACATGCGCAGGAATGTACTGAGAAAGTGAACTGATGGTGATGACAAGGCAGAGAAGAAGGCCAAGAAAGATGATAGAACTGTATGGAGTAGATGTGAAAGAAGCAAAGAGTGTAAATATCTTGGTAGTGTGATTGAGACAAAGGGGGGCAGCAGAGAAGATATAATGAAAGGAGGGCAGCAAGGAGAAGTCTTCCTACAGGTGTGTAAGAGATATACATTGGAAAAGAGAAGTGCTTCTGAAGTGTAAGGAAGTGCAGTATAGAGCATATTTCATACCCATAGTTAAGTTTTTTTACATTCATTACTGTTTCCGGTATCTAGACTAGGACAGGCACAACATCCGGTCCCTGGCTGTTAATTTATCATTCTGAAAGGGTAAACCCATATTTCACCAATGATCAATTTTTCGGCCATGCCGGGAATCCAATCTGGGACTCTTAGCTCAGTAAGCAGACACGCTACTGACTGAGCTAAGGTGTCAAATACCCATAGTTAAATATGCAGTGGAAACTTGGACTTTGGATAAAAAAAGAAACAAGGAAAGTGGAAGCCTTGGGAATTAAGTTTATGAAGAGAACACTAGCTGTCACTAGAAGAGATAGCGTATAGCCCGAACAAGTAGTAAGACGCACTGCTAAATAATAACTAGAAGAGATGGGACTAGAAATGAAGATGTACAGTCATGAGTTAGGGTACAGGGGGTATAAGAGGAAGCAAGGGAGACCAAGGAAGAGAAGGAAGGAACAGATAGCAGCAAGTGTGCAAGTAAGGGGAGTAGAGAGGAAGAGAGTGCATAAAGAAGAATGGTGCAAGGACAAAGGGAGATGGAGGCATTTTACTAAACAGACCTGGCCACAGGTTGGAAACAGTTCATGATGATGATCAACTCAGATTCACTTTCAGAAAAATCAAAGAAGTTTTATTAATTTATTCCAAACAACACTCTATCATTAAGATGCACAATCACAGAAACAAACAAGGTAAGGTTGCTACCTTTCAAGGTAAAGTGTATATCTAGGCTTTCATGTATCCGACACCTTAGCTCAGTTGGTAGCGTGTCTGCCTACTGAGCTAAGGGTCCTGGGTTCGATTCCTAGCACGGCCGAAAAATTTATCATTGATGAAATATGGGTTTACCCTTTCATATTTATGAATTAAAGGCCGAGGACTGGATGTTGTGCCTGTCTTAATTTTAAGTTACAATATAAGGCATATGAAGCTACGACAGGCCTAGCAAGCCGGTAGTGGAAAATATATGGCTTGAATAAAAAATGAGCCAGGCCACAGGCTGGAAACAGTAATGGATGTAAAAAAGGCTTTAATGTCAATTATTCCATATTTACATTAGTAGGGTGTGCGAATTTCACTTTTTTAATTTGGAGCAAACTCGTATTAAAAATATGAATTAAATATTATATTGTGGTTGTTTAATATATAGATTAAATAAACACAATATAATATATATTTGTAACTTCATACACTAAAATTACTTGAAAAAATGTTTTCTTGAACAAGTGTTTGTAATATTTTGTTTTATTCGGATAAATCAAGTTATTGGAAGTTATTTGGAAGAAGGTATAAGAAAGGTGGACAAATACAATATTACTTTTACAATGAAAAGAAGAACACAGTTCATACTTTACATTGCGGCCATTGGACAAAGAGGAAATGGTTGCCTCTTAAAGAAAATCGATTGTCACCACCCAATCCCCCGACCTAGGTTTCATTCTATCTGAACTCATCAGGGAGGAAGTGTGAAACGTGCAACGCAACCTCTTAAAAGAGGAAACCAAAAAAACACAAAAGGGAGAAAATGTAAAATAGTAAAGAATGATAGGACACATAGATAGGAACATGTAAAAGGTAAAACATAAAAGGACAAACACAGGAAAAGGACATTGGATGTGAATATATAATATATATCTATAAGGAAAACCTCTTTTCGCTTTATGAGGTAATTGTATTATATTTGGAAGAAGGTGGATATAAACATATAAAAAATTTGACTACCTCAGATATTTTCTGTATGAATATTAATTCTAATGTAGCACAAAATGGCCGTAATTAAACATAAATTGAGTATTTTAGCTGATAATGATTTTATTTGCGAAGCTTCATAATTGCCAAAACCAGAATTTTGTTTTTGAAATAAGTCATAGCTGATATTTGATTTGAAGCTAATTTGAAGTTTCTAAGATTAGCACGCCCCTAAAATATAGTCACTTTATCATGTCCCGTAAGTGAAAGGTAGTTTTTCTTAAATAAATTAAAGTTACTCTTAAGTATCAACTGACCTTCTTGGTACGGTAGTTTGATCGGGCAGGTCCAGGTGCATCTTCCTCTTGGTCTAACACACTGTGCGCGCGTGCGCAGAACTCTTCACCCTCAATGTCTTTAAGCAGAGCTGTCAATTCATCTTGCCGGGTAGATTTAGTGCCTTTTGTTGCCTCTTTCACATACTGTTCTGATCGATGATACAAGGCCATGGCTTCAGGCCAGCGCCGCATGCTGGCTAGACTCTGCGCAATGTAGAAACACCTGCACACACAAAGTTACACTACAATACAGCTCGCTTTCAAGCCTGGCCAGCTTTCATTGAAAGAGGGAATTACTTTACACTCTACACTAAAATACACGCACGTTACAACACCAATAGGACAAAAGATAAAGTTTTAGACCGGAAATGTTGTCTATCACTTCCTGCCATAACTACTCTAGTCAGTTCAGTCCATATTGACCAACTTAACCTATACACATCCCTGCTAAAGAGTATATTACACTATTTGAACAATTTTAATTTAAAATATTTGATTTGGATTCAATATGATTCAAAAAAGAGGTTTAACAGTGATTCACTGCCATGTTAAATACCAGTACTGAGGAACATGACAGGTTTACATAACATGTACTTGATGAATTTCAAGAATGAACAAATATCAACATTAAAAGTGAGAGAATCCACCTGAATGCTCTATATGATTTGATCTCTGCCTCAAGTTCCTGCTGATAGGTGAGGTCATCTTCCAGTCCTGGCAACTGTTGCAATTCTGCGTAGTTCTGCAGGATGATCTCGTACAGCCGAGTGAGGTCTTGGGGACGAGTCTTACGACCTTCCATAGATACCTAAGAAAAGTGTATATAGAGAACCAAAATGTATACACACACCATAATTACCTAAAAATAGGTTGAATTTTCACCCAAACCCTTAATCTTAGTGCAGCCAAAATCACATTCTTAGATAACACATACAAAATTTCAAACCTTAAACGAGTGAATGTGGTTATATAAATTTACATTGAAATAGTTTATAATTAAAGTAATAGATGAACCTTGGCAATCTTAATGGTAGTAAAAATATAACTGTGTCAAAAAGGCTGACAAAATGAAATGGTCAAATTGTTTATAGTTACTCATTTTTAATATGTTTTTCATCACGCTATCTACCTATAATTCATTCATGAGCTAAGTTTACTTGGATGACAGCTCAAAAAGTTACTAGAAATAGTCCCTAATATTTCCCTATGCCAACAGCTGACATTTATCAGTTTGGATCACTGAAATGAAAACAGATGGTAATATATGAATGTGATAGTTAACCACAGTAATTTTGGTCAATATTATTTATATATTTATTTGAGGTCGGACACATATCTTATTGTTTTATTCCACTTTAAAAAAATATTATTCACAGCACTTCCACGTAAGGTCTAACGACTGACAAATTTGAACCATGTGGTTGAACATGACGAAAACAAGTTTTTTACAATGATGCACCCACGCAGTGCATACAAATATTTTATTCAGTTAAATATTTCAAAATACAATAAAATAATTTATTATATATATTATTATTATTATTATCATCATCATCATCACAGCGTCTTACTACCCGTTCGGGTTATACACACTTACGCTAATGTGTAATGTTAGGGTGATTGTGAGAGTAAATAGAAGACCTACAGTTTAACGTGGAATCCGAACCACGGTAGAGGCCTGGCATTCCTCACATTTTTGAAAAACATTTTTAATAATTAGTAAGGAACAATCGTATATATATATATAAAAGAATTCAATTTTAATTAAGGTGGAAAATATATTCTGTTTAAAATAAGTATTGTTATAATCTTGAAGGAAAAACATATATGTATGATTTAAAGCTTCATATGAAAAATTGGTGAATAATACTATAAGTCAAATTACACAGACTTAAATGTCATAACATAAAATGCACTTGACAATACAATTAGTTAACATATTGGAAAACACGTTAATATAATAATTATATATAAAAATATTAAAACTCTATAGATTAAATGTTCATAAAAGAAATCAAATTTAATTAAGGTGGAAAATATATTCTGTTTAAAATATGTCTTATTATAATCTATTAAGTAAAAAACATATTGTATGACTTAAAGCTTGATTTGGAAAAATTTTGTGAATGTTACTAATGTTAGTTTTATGAACATTTAATCTATTGAGTTTTAATATTTTTATATATAATTATTATATTAACGTGTTTTCCAATATGTTAACTAATTGTATTGTCAAGTGCATTTTATGTTATGACATTTAAGTCTGTGTAATTTGACTTATAGTATTATTCACCAATTTTTCATATGAAGCTTTAACAGGGTTGCCACTATTTTCTTATTACAAAATTCCCTGTGTTTTCCAGATTTTCCAGAGGAAATTTTCATTTTTCCAGAGACCTAATAGATTATAAATATAATTATAGAGGCATTAAATTTGGTTTTAGAGAAAATTTTAGAAATGAAGAGTGGTAATTTGTCATTGGAGGCATGTTTTATTGTGCAAGATAAACACATGTTTAAGAATTATTTGTAAAAAGGATAAGAAATGTATGACATACATTTTCTAGAAAAAAAAATTGATTATAGTTGCTGTATGCCCTAAATAGAATGAAAGAAGGAAAAAAGTGGAAATACCAAAAATACCATTTTGATTTTTTTGTAAAAGAATGTATTACTTGATTTAAAAAACATTTTAACCAATCTTAATTATTGTATAATATGTATTGTATAGACTAAGTAGCCCACACAAATCATGAATAATAATTTATAATAATGAAATTAACATGTGATTTTCCTTGCTCATTCAGGTGCATTTCCTCTAATAAACTGCCATCCACATCCCTACCATATTGTAATAAATATAAAAAACAACATAGTCAACTCTCAATTTAGGGGGTAATGAAGGGCTAATAAACCCCTTTATATCAATTTCCATGGTAAATCTGCAAACCCATTGAAAACTACCAAATACATTAAGTACTTGATTAATAAACTAACTTATACGACCAATAATACATAAATTTATCATAATAACTATTATTGAAAAATCAATCAGTAAAATACCTTTAAACAACTTTTTACCACAAACACAATTATTAGGCCTAAGGCCCGATATACCAATTTCGAACCAAATCGTTAAAGCTCATTTTAAAATATTTCAAGTTTTTGAAAAAAATCACTCATCAGTAAACTAGCCCTCAACGATTTTTTTTACCGAAAAAACATATATATGGTGTTATTTGGGAGGTCAATTAGTCCATATATATTTATTTTAATCAAAATCTTTGAGCCATTTTCGAAAAATATGGAATTAAAAAAAATCACTTATCAGTAAACTACCTTTAATTTGAGGGTTAGGGTCAAAATAAAAAAAAGTCCTGAGGTATGGTCATATCTAGATATAAAGTTTTGAGTTCAAAATAGTTTTAATGTCTTAACACTTTTACGAGACACTAAACTAGCACTAAGAATGATACGATACCAGTATCGATACATTTTTCGATACCAAGCTTTTGATATTTTACTAATATCAGTATTTTTTACCCGGTATCGAAATATTTTAATTTACCTATTTTTCTCCTTTTAATTCCTTTATTTTCCTGATCATTTATTACATTTATTCATCTTTTCTTATTATTGCCTTTATTTTTCTATCGCTAAATGAAAGTATCGATACTGGGAAATATTGATCTACTTCTCGTTTATTTTTTTCATACTCAAATATCAATATTTTAGAAGTATCGCATATACTTAACACTGCACTGAACTGGAAAGATCTGAGAACAAAGAACTGTGAGACTTTGGAGAGAAGGGTGGTAGAAGTGGGCTAGTCCATTTCATAGGGGGTGGGAGAGGTAAAGTAGCTATGCACGGACACAAAATCAATCGGTCATTTTTACAACCATTCTAATTTTATGACAAACTAGCACGCTGGAGGTAATATTTTCATAAACTTTTCACTTTACAGTATACTCAATTTTTTTATCCTGGCCATGGCAGCAACCAGGTAAATCCACCTTCACTAAATTGGGAGTTGACTGTAGTAAACAGGTTAAAACCCATAAAGATTTAAACAGACAATATTGACAGCTTGGCGCAAATTCTAAAAAATTAAAAATAGCAAAAATGGCAAGATAGGTAGGGTAGTCTTAAAACATCACGCTACATAAACACTAATATCTGGGATACTTAACTCTTTCGACAGGAGTCATCCTTTTTAAACAGACAAATAACACCAAAATCCAGAGAATGAATTTATTCAACTGGCAGCAGAAACACGTGCCAAAGTTGGGGGATGGGGGTGGAGGAAACGAAATGTTTGTCATATTTGCGGGGTGAGAGGAAGAAGCCGAAAAGGTGCGGCATTTGCTGAACGAGTCGTCTCGGTTGCGCTCAGGACTTGTCTCAAGCTGATGAAGTGCTGGTAAGCTGGTAAGTAATCATCATAAATGAGACGTGTTCCAATTAGACTGCTCAGTTCTCCAGTTACAAATTTTAGTCTATATTATTCCTACTATTTTGAGCTTGCCAAATTCACTAACAAATTCCAGTAAATTATAGCTTTTTGGTGAAATTCCCTGTGTTTTCCCGGTTTTTTCCAGACATGAACAAATTCCCTGTATTTTCCCGGTTTTCCCTGTTTTCCAGGTGCGTGGCAACCCTGTTTAAATCATACATATATGTTTTTCACTTCAAGATTATAACAATACTTATTTTAAACAGAATATATTTTCCACCTTAATTAAAATTGAATTCTTTTATATATTCCTCACATTCACAAGTTGTGATTAATACACATCTTGTCAGAGGTGAAGGAAGGGTTTCGCAATCAGATAAATCTATGCCGGGACCAAGGATTGAACCCCGGACCTTCAGCACAGAAGTCTGACACCTTACCCCTAGACCACCAGGTCACCTTATTATATATAAAAAAAGACAAGTATTTTCTCTTGTCCAAGTAAATACGATGCCTGTATTAAAAGGTATTGATGTATGCACTTTATTACAAATAGTCAATAATGTTCCAAAACGAAGAATAAATACTTTTAATTATGCTTAAATATTATTTTGAGTTGGTTAAAAAGAAATGATTAGAAGTAAAGAAATAGTATGAGAAAGCTTAAGTTTACATTATTTTAAATGTAAAATATAACAGGTAATTAAAAAACTTAACATTTATAACAAAACAGTGATCTTTTATAAGCTGTGGTAACCCAAAACCTAAACATATGATTTATGAGCTGTCCCCCAAGTAAAAACCTATCATGAACAGACTCTAGTCAAGCATCATTCTGTGACATCAATTTATAACAGTGCAAGTTTTCAGTTATTTTTCAAATTCTTCAAGAATGTAGTCCCATACAATGTAAATAGAATAGAGAGTTAGCACCAATTGGAGGAATTTGATTACGTTATTTCTTACATCACCCAGTACACACCAGTTATATTTTAATACAAAGATAGCCACACATACATATTTATTTTTTTAAATAAGTAGAGTAATTTATTTTATTTATTTATTGAAGGTATTTAACGTGCACTTTCTGAACCAACTGATTATATCAGCACACAAGAATTTCTATGAGCGAGAGTGATAGGCCCTAACAATCTTGCCGGGAAAGATATTTTCACATAACTTCCAGGGTTCTTTTTACTTGCCACAATCGACACATATGATACCAACACCTTTACTTACCCTCCAAAGGAAGTTGTGCTATGAATTTTTATCACTCAGGAAGAATCTGGCTGGGTTTGAATCCACAAACATCGGGTCCTGAGGAGAACACTTTACCCCAAGACCACCGAGGTTGACAATGATAAGTAGAGAAATTACATTAATTGGACATTGGTGTGAATTGACATTAATTGGTCATTGGTGTGTATTTTAAAGAATTATTTATTATTTAAAGTTCCAAAATATGACCTGATTTTTAACAACTTTGTCTTCCTAACAGCTTTATGTATGTAACGCAGTGGGATGTGTATTTAATGACATCATAAGCTCAGCCAATCAGATGTTTTTCTCCATCTGGTGCTACCTTCTATTCTCTTTGCGTTGGTCCATGTATCTTGCTTTGTGTTTTATGTGTTACGGTATTTATTAGGGGTGTACCGATGTGGATACCGATGAATCATTATCGGGCGATTATTAGTCCATCGGAAATAATAGTAATCGGCGATTATTATGTCGATTAATTGGTTTTTTTAAAGTAAAATTTAAATCAAAATTTTCTAGGTAGGAGTAAAGTCATGTCGACGACACAAAAGTGAAAAAATAAAGTTAACATGCCAAAACTCATAGTCTGGACTTTAATCACTGATCCATAACCAGGGTGGTCAAATCCCTGAACAAAGAAATAAGCAACCCTTCACAACTAAGGATATGGGAACTGGCCCATCAATATCATCAAATCCAGACAAGCCCCTAACCTCAACCTTAGGTAATTCCTCTCCTTCCTACCAGCACACTTATTATTACATTCAATGTCACAATAATAAAACATTATATAACACAATTTTTAGTTTTTCTAACTATATATATATATCTATTTATTCAAAGTGCTGCCATCTATACAGTGATATCATAACTGAAAAACAGTCAGCTGTGGACAGTCAACCTTGCAGTCCAACCAAGAGCATCAGTCTACTCTCTTGACCTGATGAAGCTGTCTGTGACAGTGAAAGCTTGTCCTTAAAAATGTGTTTGTGTTTTTTAGTGTTCTATCCAAACACTTTCTACTCCAGTATCACCAAGGTAAGTATGCTGGCTATCCCTCCTAATTTAAACCATGATTTTAGGCTAGTGCTCTATTCCAAATAACCTAAATATAATATATAGTAAAGGTATTAAAACAAGTGTCCACATGTGCCATTTTTATTTTGTTCAGTATAGTAGGTTTGTTTATACAAATTTAAATAAAAACTAGAGTTCATTTGAATATAATTCACTTTATCATTGACCCTAGCACATTTAAAATATAATTAGTTTAAGTTAAATTCATTAGTTAAGTTTTTGTAAAAGAGATTTTCTCCAGCTGCTTTATCTCCAAATGCGACCACTTTATACAAATTAGCTTTTACTTTCTCACCAGTAAAAATTCAAGACATTAAAACCATTTGCCTACGTAATATAAAGTCAGTTGATTCGTCTATGACTAAGGTGGAGAGTGATATTTGCATTGCACTTTTAACATTTTCCTGAAAAGATGAACCGAGGGATTAGACAGTAATTGGACTTGTTTTTGTATAAGAATAATGACATTTTTTGTCAATGTCGCTGTCTGGAAACATTTTTTATAAAACTAATTTGATAAAATTATCACTTAATTTTACTGGTAGGTTATTTTCACAAACAAATTTAACCGATGTAGTTCCACAGCAATCACATCATTATTTTGTTTGGTTACAAAATGTGACAATTAGAGCTGGGCCGATCAGCTATTTTGCCGATTAGTCCGATGCCGATCATTTGTTGCCGATTAGGCCGATCACCGATGCCGATTATTTTTGTTTTCAATTTTAATAAGTGTATAAAGTAAAATGACCTTTAAAGTAAAAAAAAAAATACTTTTACTAGTTTTATAATGTCCAATATAGTTTTGTTTTAATAACATTTAAATATAAACTTTTAAAATGTAAAGGTTGTTTAGTTATTATTTTATATTGTTATTGTTAGGACAAGTGAACCTGTCACTAAACAAAAACAAATCACATTAATAAATAACAAATATATCGATACATGTTAGATAATTAAAATATGATTTCACATTTATGATTAAATAGGCCTACTGACCCTTTCATTAGACAAAGACAAATCATAATCAGCAAATTTAAATTTAATTTTTATGATAAAAAATAATCAAGGCACACATATTTTTGCACACAAGGAAAATGGGCCTACTCTATTTTGTTTTTAAATGAACTAGGAATTTTTACATCCAATGTCTATTAAAATATGGCTTCAATACTAAACAATTTTTAACAATAGTAATATTTTTGTGAATTGTGATTTAGATATATCATAACATAGGTTTTTGTGATTCTACAAAGCATTCCATCATAATTTAACTACTAAATATTAATATCGTATAGAAATAAGTGGTTTCTTAAAAAAAGTATAATAAAAAGGCATCACCATTTTTAAACAGTAATCCGATCTTTTTATTAACAATTTAAATAATCTTAATGAAAAATAACATTTTTAACTACATTTAAATAAAAACTACCTTTAGAAAATCGAATGAACGGTGAACGGGTCAAAATGAATGGATCATTGAACTGAACCAGATACAATGAATCGTTCATTTAAAAGAACGATTTTGCCCCTCTCTACTTCAATATGATATAATAAATAATAAATAACATAATGTGCAACGAAAGTTATTTTTCGTGTTTTTTTTTAAGAAATACTTTAAAACTTATTTTAATTTACTTTTAACTATTAAAGAAAATGTAAAATTTAAATATTAATATATATTAATTAAATTCATATTGAAATATGAGCGAAACAAATTCCATGCCAGTGGAAAGTTTTGTACTTGCATTAAAAGAAAAACAGTTTCCATTTAAAACAAAATGTGCTCATGTGCGAGATTATTACGTCCGATGTTTAATTTTTTGGGCATCTTTAACAAATCGAAATAAAACAATACCAATCTGCTAATACTTTATTTTATGATTATTAGATTTGTTACTTGTGAGTATTTTTATTTCTAATAACGTGCATAAATTGGAAAAAGACCTATTGTAAATATATTTATTTTGATATATTTTGTTTGGAATGTTGGATGTGCTGTTTATTTCAAACCTAAGTCGCTAAGAACAAGCTAATTATTCAAAGATCACATACGAGAGAGCAGAGATAAAACATTATTTTTTTAGGACTTAAAATATATCCACACATTTTGAATAATCGGCATAAATAATCGGAGATTCAAACACCGATCATCGGAATCGCCGGTTATGCAATAATCGGCCGATGATCGGATTAATAATCGGCATCGGCCCAGCCCTAGTGACAATGAAGAACCTTGTTTTACACCGTGCTGGTTCCTTGTGTGATAAATGTATATTGTGCACTTTTCTGATGTGTAGCTGTTTAGACATTTTTGTTTTCTTTCTCAAAAGGGGTTGTACTTCAGCACATGCATCTACCAATCTGGTGAAACATTTTGTTTTTTGTTCATCTTGTCTAATTTTTAATATACCATTTATAAACGGAGAAAACATAAATATAAATATGTGCACATTTTAATCTTATAAATGTCCAATTTGATAACTTAATATTAGGGGTCTGTGAACTTCAGTATTTTCATTCGTGTCAAACTCAAGTCAAGTATTTCAAAAAGATCCCGAATTCGAGTCAAGTTAGAATATGTTAGTACTTTTTAAATTTTAAACTTTAAAGTATATATTGGTTTATTTTAAAAGTTAAATAGTATATTTAAAATGTTACCAGTCAAAGCATACATAAAATGTAAATACTACATCTTTAAAAGGTGAGATTTGAAAAATATTGGAAAACTACACATGTTCTTAAAATAAGAATGTCACTCGTTTTTATAAATAGTTGACACGAAAAAAATTATTCAAAAATGGAAATTAAGGTTTTTAATTTTTATATTATAAATAACATTTTAATTTAAAAATAACAATAATAATAACAATAATAACACTCAAAAATATATGCCTAATAGAAAAAAAACCAATGTTTTTCTTATAGAAAAATGATCCTAAGCGCCCAATCTCCTGACTTAGGTTTCATTCTATCGGAAATCATCAGGAGGGAGTGTGAAACCCCCAACGCAACATCCTAAATGAGGAAAGCAAAAACCAAAAGGGAGAAAAAGGAGAATTTTAAAGAATGATAAGAATATGTAAAAGGAATAACATAAAGAACAAATGCAGGAAATGGACATAGAATGGGAATATATTTAATAAATCTATATAAGGAAAGATTTTATAAGATTGACTTAATATGCCTCTGTAACTTTAATTATCCTATAAGAAAACGTAGGAATTAGAAGCGTTTAGAAATTTATTTATGTCTTAGTACCCGTTCGGGATATAAGCTTACATACTAATGAGTAATGACTGTAATGGGTTAGAAAGTGGGAAGGTTGAATTTAGAGGAAGTGAACCCACATTTGCATGAAGGGAGAGTGGAAAACCATATAGGCAAAACCATGCCTAGTTCACCTTACATTTAAAATGTTTCATAATTCGTTTATTAGATCTTAATTTAATAATTTTGCATGAACGCTTATTCTTTTCTAATTCCATTCCTTTATACACAGTTGTGCATGTGACTTATATTGGCTCTTGCGAGAAATACTCTTGTTACCAAATTTATTTCAACTCAATATTTAATACATACTTTAAAATGAAAAATAAGATAGTTTAAATAGTATTTCTTATAGACACTATGAAATTGTAAATGCTTTTTTAATTTAAATGTCATAAGTTTGGTAAAATGTTTATTGCAATGTCAATCAATACTGATAGACAGGTTAAGCAATACAACTTTAGAACTTAAAATGTTAGGGTTTTATTGAGATATAAGTGTCCCGCGATTGGGTGCCAAATGAAACGTTCTTGAATTGATTGTGAGATAATTGGTATTTATGGCCCCGTGATCGAGCGCCAATTATGATGATACGGAATTATTATTATGTCCCATGTTTGCTTGGGGCACCGATTAAAGTTATACCGTTTAATTAGATGATGATTGCCCCGTGATCAAGCACTAATTAAAGCGGTATAGAATGTTTGTGAGATAATTAAATTAAATAATAAAACCTTTAATATTGCACACGATTTATTTAGATCATGGCACTGGTTTATTACAAAGTTCTGTAGATTTATGTTACTGGCACTGTGTAGATTTATGTGACTACTCTTTCTATTCATATGCACAAGCAGCTTATATATGACATACCCCTTGCCCCTCGGACCTCTCGTGAATAGTGTCAAAACCAACAAATCGAAAGCGTCCTGGTAACAGGTGTCATGAAGGCTAGCTTCCTATTGGGTATAGGGAACTGATGTCTCTTGCTTGTTTGGTAAATATTAAGGAATTAGATTTTAAAAGAAAAAATAAGTTTTAATGGTTCAATCCTTCGGCGTTATTTCTGAAAAGCGTGTGATTCTCCATGGATGAAGTCTTAAAAGGATATTTTACATGCAATAATTTAAAGAAAAATGCACTTCATCCATGACTTTTTAAATATATGAGAGTGGTCCAAATCAGTATTGTTACAAACTAAATAGTAACTAATGGTAATCTTTATAAATATTATAAATTCACAAATAATCAAAATGTATTCTCAATGTTAGATTTTTAATTTCAATGAAATTTTAATTTAAGAACGGGACCATATAAGTATAGTAAAAATAATTATTCAATTATTTAGTGATCTATTTAGCTAATTTTATTTTAATTGCCTTTCAATGCAACTTCAATCAAGTACTCAAAATTGATGACAAAATTGAATAAGTTTACTGGTCGAAAGTAGTTTTAAAGTTCTACTACAATATTAATGTAAAATTTGATATTAATTATACCAATTTTTTTAGTACCGCGTCTTACTACCCATTTGGCTTGTACGCTTATGTACTAATTAGAAATGAGGAAGGTTATATTTAGAGGAAGTGTACCTGTATTTGTGTTGAGGGAAAGTGGAAAACCATTTTGAAAGAGAAAAAAACCTTCAGTACACCTGACCGAGGTTCAAACCTCAATCTCCCTGTCAGCAGTCTAGTCGAGTGTGAGAGTAGCATGTTAGACCAAGCGACCAATGAAGCAAATGCCAATTTGTTAAGTTACCAGATGATTTATATGTGAAACTGCTGGGTGATAGCATCTAGATTAAATAGCTTTTACTTAGCATTGCTTTTTTAAAATTGATTTGCGAGTACATCAAGAGGAAGCTTGAAAAGACGAGCCTATAAAACTTTCAATCTTGATCCCGAACTTTAATGGTAAGCTTGGCTTGAAGCTCGAAAACAGACTACTCACAGAGCTGTACTCAATATATATACCTTCAATTTTTCAAAATATTAATATCGAAATAAATGAAAGTCAAACTATGTTTAAACCAAACATGGCTGTCTATACAAATAGTAAGGGAGTATGAAGATTTATAACTTCTGACTCAACTTCGAAACAAATATCGGCTTTGACTAAGCTTAAAAAATAATCCAGCTCTGACAATTATAAAGATTCTCCAAGAAAATATTTACAATTAAACTACTCAATTGATCGTCAGTTATTGCCAATCTGAGCTGTTAACTACATTAAAAATCAATACTCACGTGGAAAAAATATCAAGTAATTGTAAAGCTTGATTTATTATAATAAAACAAAATTGAAAATATTACAAAATATTGAGCAATAAAACATTTTTCACATAGCTTAAGCGTATAAGATTATATAAATGACGACAACATAAAAAAATTTCAAGCATTTAACAACCAACAAAAAATATTCAAACTTCAAATCGACTTCAAGAATATTTCTTAAATTCAATTAGAGTTTGCTGTGAATTGAAAAAATGGATTTTGACACGCCTAACAAATACCAGTATTAAAATAATCGATAGTCAAACTACCGTATTGGCCCGAGTATAAGACGACCTCAAATATAAGACGACCCCCCCTATTTTTCCCTTGGCCGAGTAAAAAAAATAAGGCCTCAAATGTAAGACGACCCTTAACCTATTTTCTCCATTTTCACATTTGTTTATCTGTTTTGATGATGTGCCGCGTTTTTCTACACTATCAGACGCCATTGGAAAAGATAAAAATATACTGTAATTAAAACTGCACTAAACTATACTATATTTAAGTTCCTGTAACTAATTCACACAAAAAACAAACGAATACATCAAGATAATCAGCAGGCAGCTGACGTCACGCACCATGGAGAAAAAAAACACTATTACTAAACACTGATTCGTGCAACTAGTCGCTACACAGCAGTACCATCATGTTACTGAGTGCTTACTAAGCGCTCACCAAGATCAGTTCTTAGAGCGCGTTCAAACGTAATATCAGAATACCACAACGCTGCTGTACTTCCATGACCAAAATGAAAAATAACTTTGATGTAATGTTTATGTTTATGTTTACATTTTTACGTGTGAAATACCACAATAAAATAAAGTTTGTGAGTTAGTATTCGTGTGGAAACATGTTATCATGCATGATTTACTAACTTTAATAAATGAAATATGCAGCTTTTCACAAAAATTAAATTTGAAATTAATAACACAAGAAACTATGCCATGCCGATAATTTACTTGTGAAATAACTTAATGAAATAAATTTTTATAGTTTCTTACGTGTGTAAAAACATTTTTTGTGCTAGATTTATTAATTTTAGTTAGAAATATGCAATACAAACGGCTTTACACAAAAAGTAAGTTGAAATTAATATGATAAGATGCTAGGCTGCAAATATAAGATGACCCCATATTTTTTGCTTTCGATTTTTAATAAAAACTATCGTCTTATATTCGGGCCAATATGGTATATTTAGACCAAACATGGCTGCCTATAGCAAGGTTCATACAAATTAATAGCCTTGCTTGGAACTAACGTGCAAACTTTTAAAGGCTGAAAACAAATCATCGATTCATCGAAATTGAAATGAACGTATTGTCATGGGTAAAATTAAGAATCGTGATTTTTAATGCTATCTCCAAAAAAAGACAGAATCTGTCAAAATGCTCAAATATCCGGCGATCTGTTTTGTATCTTTAAAATCTCTAAAAGTTTATAAAGCCCAAAAAACGGCAGTCCTGGTTATAGTATAAAAGTTTGGGAACAGTTGCTGTTTGAGTCACTTTAAAAAGAGTAAAAACCAAGAGAACAAAGTTCATCTAAGTTAATGTTTTAGTTTGATGGCATCAGAAGGGTAATATATTTTCCTATTAGATTCAAGGCAGTAGTTCTAATTTAAAGCACTTATATGAAGGGAAAAAACACTTTTATTCAACTCACATCATTCCTGTCAGTTAGAGCAGTTTTTGCAGAGTCCACCATGAGGAGGTTTCTCTGGATGGTTCTGGTGAGCCGAATATAAGTCAAATAGGACAGCAGATATTGAAGGGATGACAATGGCCCTGTGCGTGCCTTTGCTGGCTGAAAAAAAACACATTTCTTACCCTCATTACCTTCAATAAGAACTGTTAAGATCAGATCCAATTTAATATTTGTGGGGCTTTGCTGGTCTTGAAGACTAGAAAGTATAATACTTATGGAGAGCACACACTCATATATTTATTTGCATACAAATAGTGAAATGATCTTTAGGTTATGGATATAGCCACATCGAGTATCATATTCATAAGTTTGAAAAATTACACCTGGACACGAGAATCAACGCCAGGACCATTGGCTTAGTGCAGTATGTTCTCCCACTGAGTCATCCAGGATTTGTTCTGTGCTCAGGATCCCTCTTCACTCATAGTTTAAGGCAGAGTCTGTGATGGACGTGTGAGAATCATTCAAGCAGAGGGTTTGAAAAACAAACAGTGGCTGGCTTGTGAAGCTATCTGTAATAATATATTTTGGGGGCAATATTGCGTGTTCAATTAGATTTTAGAAACAAAGTGACCCCCACAATGATAAGCTGTTGATATTTTCCACTCCCAATAATATCCAATGATTTAAACTATATCTCTAGTTAATTATATTTAACTCATTAAGGAAATTCTCCTCCTACTTTTCGAGATACACAATAATATATTTGAAAGACTGTACAAGAAAGAGGGACAAACATATATTGGATTTTAAAGTAAAAAAAACCCCAACTGTTAGCTATTCTTTGTCCAATATTAGTAGTATTAGTGTTATCACTTATTTTCTTAATGTGAAATTTACTGTTTTTACCAGAAGGAAATCCAATTCTTCCAGACACTTTAAAGCAGTTTTTCAACTGGTGTGACAAGAAGTGTTAGTGGGTGTGCCGCGAGATTTTTAGGAAAGGTAGAAAAAAATCGAGACATAAAATTAAGTTATTGCAGTAAATCTTAAAGCCACTGTATAGTTTTCTGAGAAGGCAGGTAAGAAAGAAGGAAAAAACCTAAAGCTACAATGGTAAAATTCCAAGAACTTCCTTCGCTATTGTTCCCAAAATATCTCTGCAATGTAATTTTACCACCCCACCTTTAATCCTTGTAAACCCAATGGTGTCAGTCATCAGTCAGCTGCTGTTCGTGTTAATCCTTGTGAATTTGTATTAATACATTTTTGTTTGCGTTTTCTATTTGGTTTAGTTATTTTGATATTTATATTTTTGTTTTATTTTTTTAAAGGCTATTAGACATGGACACATTTCTAATTAAAAAATGTAAGTTAGACTAAGACAGTAGGTCAAGAGTGGCTGGCACTAATTCTAGTCAGTTAGTGTTAGTTCTAAAAATGTCATGCGCCAATACAATGAAGACTATTTAACCTTCGGATTCATTTCATCTGAAGACGAGCACCCACGTCCTGAATGTGTTGTTTGTGGTGAGAAACTGGCAGACCAAGCCATGGTTACAAGCATACTTAGACACCTTTACACAAAGCACTCACATTTATGCGAGAAACCAATTGGATATTTTAAAAGGCTTAAAGCTGATAAATCCCACCAGATTGAACATTGGACTAAAATCACCAGTATTTCTGACATAGCTGACAGAGGACTGAAACTTAAGCACCCATCAACAGATTTGACCTCATTCTGGTTGTTTCTTCAACCGAAGTACCCCATCATTACAAAGAAAGTGAATGAATGAAGCACACCTTTCTTTTTCAACTTCGTATTTGTGTGAAGCTGCTTTCTCTGCTACAAACACAATAAAGAGCAAAAACAGGTCATGGCTTCAAACAGTGGATGAGGACTTGAGATTATGCTTGTAAACCATCCGACCTCGGACAAGGGACATCATGAGGCATCACCAAGCACAGATTTCTCACTAATATTTTGATGTAAGCAAATACTTTTCATTTATACTCATGTTTATATTTCTAAAAAATCTTATCCTCTTTAAACTTATTATAAATACAAAACATTATTGTAGCAATACTATTTTAATAAAAACAGGATTTTTCACTATTTCATTTAGATAAAATATGTGTGATAATGATAGAGGAAGAACACTTTTTTGAAGCCAATTGAATATGTCATAGGATTATTTGTTTTTATAAATTACATATTTTTCAGAGATATCTCAATGCAATAATTGGAATAGTAAAAATACAAACATAAATTTCAAAAATAAACGTTTTGAAAATCACGATTAACATTAATACTTTTTTTGAATTATAAATCTCTCTTTAAAAAAAACTTATTGTGTGCCGTAGTAGTTTAAGTATCTTGTTAAGTGTGCTGTGTGTGGAAAATGGTTGAAAAGCGCTGCTTTAAAGAGTACTAGAGTAATACATTTTCATACAGTTTATAACATAATGAGTTGACCCTGGTAGGGAAACAACACAACTCAATGTTTCAGAAGGTGTGGGATGTGTTTAAATTGGTGTGCAAAGTTACTTAGGTTTTCCTTCAGTGCAAAGGCCTAATATTTAAAGATTGCCGGCTAAATGTCCTTAATTTAAGAGCATTTTTTTTTAAAGTTTTTAAGTAAAAATTCTTTGTGTTTTCCTAGTTACCCAGATGCATAACAGCCCCGAGTGTTATTGTGTAGACTGTGGAGTGTGTTCCCTTTTCATAGTACTACTCTATCTAAAGAGTGAAAAGATGTTTTTCTTAGAGATGTCACAATATCAGGTTTTCTCAATTCTTATGCTAGGTACCTCGATTTTTCGATTCTTGAACATTTCTTATTTAATTTTTTTTTTCCCAAGCATCCAACCTCATATAAAAACATTCTTATTCAACTTAGCACAGCAAAAGAATTAAAAAAAGTAAATAGAAACAAAAACAATTAATTTTTAATCTTGACAAAGAAAAAGATTCATTTTACCAAGTATTAAAGTATATCATACACAATTAATAAAATAGCTAGGAATTACAAGAGTAAGCATGTACTTTTATCTACAAAATAAAGCCTCACTGACTCAAACATTTATAAATAATTTAAAAAAGGTATAATAAACATCTATCAAAAACACAAGTCTTTTAAACTAACCAAATGGGGTCTTTAAGTGAACAAAAATGTATAGCAAATAACAGCAAACAAACTAATAGAAATACTCAATTACTATTCGTTCTGAATTTTTGCTGTTTTGCTTAGTTGCCAGTACTTTCATTGAAAGATAAGAATCGGAGTATTAAGAATCATAAAATTAACATCAATTCTTGATTCTTTTGATGCCAGGAAGAGTTGAGGATATCAAGGTATGAGTATGACATCTAGTTTTTATTATAAAATATGACATAAAGAGACCTGGTCTGTTTTCATCTCATCTCTGGCAGCGGCGATGGCATCTTTGCAGTCCATCAACAATGTCTCCAGGAGAGCAATCTTTTCGGTGTTGTCCGACGCTCTCTTCAGAGATTTCTCTGCCTCCTTCTCAGACAGAAGGAACAATCGAACTCGCTCAGGTTTGGCAGGCACCGAGCGTCCGCGCCACTCTACCTCACTCACCACTTCTGTGCCACGCTCACGGGTCTGAGCCATCAAGGTCTGTGAATGTTACATTATATTTAGGGAAGGGCCCTTTGAATCCATAAGAATATTCAAGATATGAGGATGTGAAATAATTCCAAGTTCAGGATTTTAAAATACACAAATAAACTATGAATTGCAAAAGTGGGTGTCACACCCCTTATAATAAATTGTCATTCAATTAAATAAAGTTTCAAATCAAATATTTTGAAAACTATATTTAAAATAATGTTCAAATTATGGCAAAATAAAAACCTGTGTTAACATTTGGCTGCAAAACAAGTCAACATTTCTACCCCCACATTCTTAGAAGATGCATGTAAGGTATGGTCAATGATTTTTTTTTGTTTTTTTTTCTATTTTTTGCACTATGATTAGAGATAGGGTAAATTTGCTTTTGTGAAAAACGCGAAAACAAAAAAAAAGGGTCGAAAATAGGGTATTTATAAGTTTTCTTTGTGTTTCATGGCATTTGAAAGTGTTTAAAGCAATTTTTATTTTGTGAATTAACGCGAAAAACGTGATTTTGAGAGTATTTTAGCTAAATTATTCTATTTAGCGAAATAGACGCAAATTTCCTGAAAATGCTGTGCATTTAAATAAAATGCTGAGAATTTCTATAAAACGATGTTTTCCAGCGGAAATAAGTGATTAAAACATCATTGAGTTTCACTCGTCTGTGTGCTTCAGCTCGGGTTTTACTTGCATTCTGTGCCTTCCACAGCCCATTCGGCTAATCGTCACATTCCGTTAGTCGTTGCTTTTATCATAAATCCTTTGTATAGTCCCTAAAACAATGACGAAAAACATTTTTACCTATTTTGCTACAAAATGCTAAATTACGTCACAAAACGCTAAATTTCCAATAATTAATGCTAAAAAAATTTAAATTTAATGCTATTTTACCCTATCTCTAACTATGATATAGCAGTAAAAGTTGATTTAGTATCATTTTATAATAAAAAAATATATATTTTATATATATATTGACGTTTTAAACTGAAATAAAACATTTGATTAATGGTGTGCAAAGCTTTGAAAAGTCGGAGTTGAAGGTCACATCTCCTTCAGCTTCGACTTCAACATCAACAATAGCCTTCGCATGTTCGAAAAATTTTGAAGGAAGAATAATCAAACGATTTAATTTTATCTTACTAAATATTACATATTTCAATATTTATCATTTTAAAACCATTACTAAACAAAATTTTAACATGAACTAGTAATTTAACTACCATAACGTAAGCATAGATCGAAAGCAGGTAAGTAAATGTTAATATATTATATTCATTATTGCAAAGATAATTTTGTAAAAAATTAAAATACATATAAAGAAATAACACCATGGTACCTGCTATTAAGCAGAGAAAGCGCTTTATTTGTGCTATCATTCCAGCTCGCATCTAATGTTTAGTCCTTAATATTCTATCTCTTTGGAATTTTCTGTGACAAATTTACAAGTGCAATTTATCACAGAAGATTTCATGGCTTATTCGCAGTTTCTTAATTATTCAAAATGGCTGATACGGAAAGTGGGAAACAAAAACAGAATTTAATTCATAATTATTATCAGAGAAATGAAGATAAAAAGACATGCATATGTAAAATTTGCAAAATAATTTTATGCACTCCATGATGTAAGTAAATATTAAAACTTTATTGATAATTTACTAAGCTTATCAGTAAGCCTATGTGCATTAATTATTAATATAAGCCTTCGAATTTTCTTCACAAGTTTCAAGCTTGGCTTCGACATCACTTTACATTTAAAAAGTGGCCTTCGCAGACCCCAACTTTTTATTAATCAAAATCCAATTATTTTATCCAGCACAAATCAAGGTCTCTAGCGATAGAGTCCCACAGACCCAAGTTGACTGTTGACCTAATTGTGTCCACCTTAGGAACGAAGTAACTTAGCAAAGCTCCCAGAGGGGGACGTACATCAAGGTTAGCGAGCAGATCTCCTTGTCCATGGCTCCTGAGCTCCAGCAAGTCATCTATGGAACTGTCATCTCCGATATTGTAGGCACAGTAGCGCAGACTTGGGGAGAGTTCCTCAACCCGCTGCTTGTAGAGGACTTGATCCTCCTCGGGCAGAGCTGTAGCCAGCTTCTCGTACACTACCCTGGGATAGGATAGTTGTGGTTTTACACAAAGTAAGTTAAATATCTGTCAAATCCACTTAATTTCAAATCTAAATCTTCATTTTACTTATGAGTTTTAAATCCAAATAATAATCTTACAATTAGGGGTGGCCAGGATCCCAAACCCTCTGGAAAATGTCAGGAATTTATCCATGACTGAAAGAGTCAGGGAGCAGGTAGGAAAAGGAGGCTGGAAAGACCCTTTCCCTGGCAAGGGTTCTGCCCGCTTATTGTTCAGCAAGTACTACTGGCTCAATCTCTATTGGAGACAGTCACCTTCTTTGTTCTGTAGCAAACTTGGAGGGAGGATTTTACTGCCTGTGGTGAGAGAATGTGTGTGCTCTGTCTATCAACAGTTGTTTTTGAAAAACATTTGTTAGGCTCAGCAAGAGAGAGAGCTTGAAAGATTTAGAGAAGGACAGAGATATATACCTTACAATCTTTTGGGGCATAGAAATGGGGGAGGAAGTAGCTTGCCAAGGTCAACTATTTATGAGCATCAGCCTGTCTGTTGTTAGCAACCAAAGAGTAGAGATTACAGGGGTGTTAAACAAAGAACCTTTAAGGGTGTCAATTCTAGAGAACATTAAAGGGGCTTTAAACAAAGAAGAGTTTCAGGGGGTTTCATATCAAAATAATATTCAAGGGGTTTAAAACTTATATAATCTTTGAGGGGTTTTAAACCTTAAAACATTTAAGGTGTTTCAAACCTAGAGAACATTTAGGGGGTTTAATAACACAAGAATATTTAAGCGGTTTTAGACCTAAAGAATATTTAAGGTGTTTCAAAGCTAAAAAGCCTTTAAGAGGTGTTAAAATAGAGAACATTTAAGATTTTTAGAGGACATTTGAGAAGGGTAATTTTTTTATTTGGAAATCTTTCAATAGGTAGTTAAATATAAAAAACAATTTTCAAAAGAGATTAACTAATAAATCTAATCTATTAAAATTAATTATTCATTTTGTATTATTCATTATTTGTTCAAAATTTAGCTATTTGTTTCAATATAAAATACTATTAGCACAGCTCTATTTATATTATGTTTTTATGATACATAACTTGTGTTATATTTAATAATGTCAAAGATTTTACAAGTATTACCGTATTAGTAAAGAAACAATATCTATTTTGAATCTAGAATTAATTTAAAGCATCACTTTTATTATTTCCCGTTCCCGTCCCGATATAAAAATGTCATTCCTGTCCATCCCTACTTACAATACATGCTAAACATAAGAAATTAGCTTTCCTTCATATGTATTAAATCCTCCCCCTTTAGTCTCAATTTTGTTCAAATGTTCACTTAATACTTAGCCCTTCCCCTGGTGCGGGTGGTGAACAACGCCTATGGTTGGCCAAAGTTCCCCAACGCGGCCGCGAATCAACGTTTATGAACTTTTAGCCAGTCCAAATATTTAATATTGAGTCTGATAGATGGAGCTAACAGTTCGATGTCATACTATGAGCACAAATAAAGTAATAAACGAAAAAAATATATGACTAGCAAAAATATTTGTCAGGTAAGAATGGTGTCTTGAAAAGTCGTAATGTTACTCTTTCAGGGCTATTTGCTGATATTGGTGGTTAAGATGAATACATATGCATACCTTATCTAGATGTAAAAAATTATGCAGATGTATTTGATATTGATGTACCACTGTTACAGACAGTGTATCTGCTTCAACAAATAATCCATAGACAATTTCTTATTTACAACCCAACATTTACAGTTTTTTGGTTAGTACAGGGTTGCAAGTTGATAGTCCAGAACAAGATAAGCCATTTTCGTGGTTACAATATTTTATGGTTGATGAATTAGTTGGTAATCTCGTGAATAAAACAAACAGATACATGCAAAACAATTCTTTCAAACCCACCAATTGTCTCCCTATTCTAGAGATGTAAACTACAAGCATGTGACTGTGTGTAGTTCTTAAGTTTTTAGGAGTGTGTTTTTAGGAATGGGTTTGATAGAAGTCCTGAAATACAAAACAACTGGTGAAGAGGTTTGAACAAATTTCCAAGTTTTTTCATTAGACCAATACTTTATCACATCCCAGCTTATTGTGAAGACATACTATATAAAATTCAGCCTTTACTTGATAATAATTATTTTTAAATATTGTTAAAAATATATGTCATAAAAACATTAATACTTGCTTTAGTTTAATTGTGAATAAATTAATTGCATGATAATGTGTTTTGGAAGGAGTATAGAAATATGTCTGTTGGGCCTCAGCAGATAGCTATGTAAGCTCGCACCAGGGAATGAGTTAAGTTAGTATAGAAATAAAAAATCGCGACTTATTGTTTATTTTGATATAATACAGTCTTTAAAACATTAATCATATTAATGTTAAATTAATAGTCTGAGGTCTAGTAGTTTAGTTTATCTTCTAATGGTGTTTGGCTAAACCACCAATAAGCAATAAACAATTCAAAATTTGAAGGTAAAAATAAGTTATTTTTAAAATGTTGGATGGGATATTTTTCCAAATCTCAATTATCCTTGATGATTCGAAGAACCCATTCTTAATATCAAGTCAAGTAAGTGAAATAAAGAGGACACCCCTAGGAGATAAACTCTGCCAGAACTCACTGAGCTTTCTTGAGGTTCTCCATGGCAGGCCTCCAGAGCTGAAGTTCAAACTGCAAGGAGCCGGTTATCCACGCAACGTAAGCCTTAGCCTCCAGTTTAGAGCGTGCATCACACTTACTGCTCTGTGCACACAAATACATCATGGGAATAATTTACAATTCACTAAAACCTTTTACAGTTATCTTGGGAAAATGATAAGGCAAACGCAACAGGTTAACTGACATTCTTAGCTGTAATACCAACCTCACACAAACTCTGGAGTTGCAGAGCGTAAGTGGTGGCCTTCCGCAGTCTAGACACCAGATGAAACTTCTTTCGAGGTTCGGTGTTGGCTTCCTGTCTTAGCTGCATTGCATAGCTCCACGCACGCTCAGACATCATAAGAGGAATGTACAGGTATCTACAACATTGCAGGATATCGTGATTATACTTTAACAATGTCAACACAGTTCCACAATAGCCCGTGCCGATGGGCATGTTGACTAAACATCATCCTTATCTTTTCTAGTTTGCCAATGACAAGAATGCTAACTATCAAATCATGTTGAGTTAACTAATAGTTTGTGTTTGCCGAATGGTTTCCCACTCTCCCCTCGCACAAATGTGAGTATATTTTCTCCCAATTCTACCTTTTTTTAAATCCCTATTCCATTAGCTTGGCCTAAATAAATGTGGATTCCAGTAGAATAATAAGACATGGTACAAAAAATTATATTTTTAAAATAACAAATAAGTGCTTATTTATTTGTGCACTCTGATAGCAGTGTTGTCTATAAATAACCTAAAAACTATCTTATCTAAAGAAACAGGATGAGAATAATAATTTCAAGAAAAAATAAGCTAGCTTTTCCCCCAATAAAGGATGATAAAACAAAATCTATTTGAGCCCCCACTTCCTCGTATAATGAACTAAACTGTGGTATCTAAATTATAGTATTGTTATTAAATTTAAATTTTCCAAGCATTACATTATATCAGCTTGTATATAAAATTAGGGATGAATAAGCAGGTTTTTTTTATGTTCAGTCAGATATTTTGAAATTGTAACAATTTTCATGGCAGGTCAACTATCTATAAGAATAAATTAAGTTAATATTATCCAAACAAATATTATTAGTCTTCATAGCTATTTGTACACTTTAAAAAAATACTATATAAATCAGTTAGGTTAGATGTTCTACTAATCTACATATGCTTCAAAATAAGTGATATATTATATGTTAATTTTATCAATTTTAATGTGTATTAAGAGTTCACAAGAAGGGAAAACCACAAGTTTTTATAGTTAAAAATGAAAACTAGATATTAAAAAATGACAATAGCAAAAATATTTTGTATTATAAACTAAAATGTTAATTAAACACAAATTCAGTATTTTTTTTAGTTATTTTTTTGCACTAGATATCCCCCTGGACTATTCCCATTTAATTATTCTAATAGGACAGAGATTAGAATGGTAGGGTTAAGAATAAATTAATGGACCTGCCAATATGTGGAGAGAAAGTGGGAAAACCCACCCTTAATGCATCCGATCAAAATTCAAACCATACCCCGGCAGCCATGCTACTGACAAACCATACTACTAGGCAAGCTTGTTGTTTAGTCTGTGTGCCTACCAATGTGGCTAGTATTAAATATTAAGATTAATTTCTAAATATCAAAACTGTTTCCAGTCTGTGGTCAGGTCAGTTTAGTAAAATGCCTCCATCTTTCTCTATTCTCCTCTTACTTGGAACACTTTCTGCTATTTGTTCATCCCATCTCTTTCATGGCCTCCCTTGAGATCTTTTTCCTACATACTTCATTTCCAACATATTCTTCAGCATCCTCCTTACATGCCCATACCATCTCAGTCTTGCTTTCTCTACTATCTCATGTACTCCCTGTACCCCAACTCTTCCCTGGATAACTTCATTTCTAATCTTGATTCTCCTTGAGACAACTAACATGCTCCTCACAAACTTCATTCCCATGGCCTCCACTTTCCTAGTCTCTGTTATATTCAATATCCATGTTTCTGCTGTATATGTAACAATGGGTACAAAGTACGGCTTGTAATTCTAAATAAACTATTCAATTACTTGCTTCTTAATCCAGTGGCAGCGATGTAAAGTGTGAGCTTTTTTTTTTCATTGTAAAAGCCATATTGTGTTTGTTCCCTTTTATGTGTTTCTATCCACCTTTCCTGTACCTTCTTCCAAATATAAAAAACCCTCAAAAAGCTAAAATAGGTTTTCCTAAAAGACACTTATTCAATGTGATGTTACTTAATAATAGTTTTATTTAAAAAAAAGTATTAGGGATAGGGGTGATTTTAAGCCTATAAAAATGACGCTATTATATTTATATACACTGTTAAATATTGCTTCAAGCATATCAAGGAAATCATTTAGAGATGTTTGGGGGGGGGGGGCTGTATACAACACTTATATTTCTTCTATATATAGATGTTTAAGTAGTAAATATCTTTTTCAATTATTTGCATCACTTCAAAGTTAAGCTTGTTCTTAATGTAGATGCAGGCACCACCCCCAGGCCTATCATTGAGACAAGAGAAGATATTTTTGTAACCTTCAACATTGAAAAATTTACTTTCGTTTTCCTTTACCATGTCTCAGTAAGGAGTATGAGGTCTGGCCGGTTGCCTATATATTCTAATAGGGCACTTATGTCATCAAGTTTCTGATGGAGACTTCTAATATTAGCATAATAGACACACTGGGACTCTGGTAGCAGTACTTGAAGTCCCTAATCGTGTCAAGCCCTAACTCATATGTTTTCATAGGCTACTGTGTTTAGGGGAACTAAGGTTAAGGTTAAAAAAAAACTGGCATTTGTGATTAACTTAATATAACTATTTATACTAATACTAGTAAGGGCAGTTTGGGGCACAATACCTGGTGTTGATGTCATCAAATATTGCATTAGGTTGTTTAACCATTTAACTACTTGACACTTGATTAGTATGGGGCATAATAAGATGTATAAGGTAGCACATATATTATAACTCCTAGCACAGGTAATATTAAAGGCTGGCCACAGTAGGTTGCATTCCATGGCTTGTGTTAGATATAAAAAAACAGAATATACATAGTGTCTACTCAACTTGACCAATGAAATTCCCGACCTTTTCCCTGATTTCCCTGATCATTTCCTAAAATTCCGACTAAAAGGTATGTCACATCCTTCTAATTCCCCCACCTCCCCCTCATTTTTCTATTAATCTTTTTTTTATGAATAATAATAAGTTTTAAATTTTATTAACATTGTTTATTAGGAATTATAAAAGTTATTACACAGCTACAAAAAAAAACTATAGTTTGAATAACATTATTATTTACTATTTTAATGATTATTATATTTCATATTTTGAGTAAAAAACACATTTTCCAGATTTTTATTGTAATTTACTAAATTCCCGGCTTATTCCCGTTTTTTCCGATCACTTCAAATTCCCGGTTAATTCCCGTTTTCCCTGATTTTCCCGGATGGTAGACACCCTGATATAGTGATAAATATACTAAGTACCTAAAGTAAGACATTATTAAATTCACATCGGATATTAAATTATTTTTCTTTCCATTCTATTTGTTTTTCTTCTGCTCCTACTCAGAGCTACAAATCTATCATCTTTTTGTTGTGCAACAATTTCAGGCATGTTAGCAGGTGTACAACATTGTCATCTATATTGTTCTCGGTATACCTAATGGTTGCAGAGTTGTCGTCAATCTTAAAAATATCTTGTCATTTTTAACCCAACAATATTTATACGCCCCATCATCTCCGAGCTTCCTTGCCTGGTAGAACCACAGATTATTCAGAGGTGTTAGATGCTCTGAGACGTACAGCGGGTGGCCAGCAGCATTTACAAGCTTTGTGGAGTTAACATGTTTAAGTTTATGCTTATTGATAGATCTCCGCGTGAATTTCACTATTATGCTTGGGACGCTTGATTGTTTATCTTGCAGTCAATGGGCTGTGTCTATGTCCGTTGTCTCCACTTTTACTCCCAACTCAATGCCTAGTTTGATTACCAAATCTACAACACACTCATCGGTCACTTTGGGCAGTCCGCCTATAATAATGTTGTTTATTGCGTCTTGTAGACTAGTTGTTTCTAGGGCTGAGCCACGATCATTCACTTTTGTTACTTCCTCATTCTTTTCAGATAAGCTAGTCAGAACCTCAAATACCTCGTCAATGCGTTTGTCTAGACTTTCGCACCATTTACTGTCTGCACTGTCCAACTTATAGCACTTCACACTAAACCACTTTACATGTGTATTACATGAAAGGTAACCAAAATCTTCATTGCTCACATTTGCACACTTTATGTGGAACCATTTCCTCCCATTTCATTCACAAAAAATCGCTTTTTGCCCCCCTAATACTGTATTTCCACAACCTTCATCACAAAGGTTAACTGAACCGGACGCCATCTTGTACAATTGTACTATCTTGATACAGTAGATTCTGATTAAATGGAACACAATGGGTCTAGATCACTTTGGCCTAATTAAGCAAAATGTTTTTAGCCAGCCCTTCTGGCCTGGTTTTTAGCAAAGGGCCACTTAAATGGATACCATACCTCATTTAAATACAATGGAAAAACATAAATTAAAAGCTTCCTCAACGTCTGGATCTTTACATTGCCTATTTTACTTACAGGATGTTTTCTCCAAGCCCATGTGCAATGTCTACTCCTCTCTAAGTTTTTCTTGTTGCTGTAGCAGTAGTCAAATTGTAGATGTTGGCACCTTAATTATTTCTGTTGACTGATGTTAAGAGGTTGTCAAGAATAGCAATTTTTTTTCTGAAAGCGGCATCTTAACAGGGCTCTTAAATACATACTAAAAAGAGTGCACTGTTTGGTACAATTTTTAATCTATGTTAACCACAAAACTTGTAGGCTACAGTAGCCCCATGGCTTCTTTGGTGCTGATTGACATCTCACAGCTGACAGCTGATGGCTTTGAAAGCTACCAGACCAAATTATGTATCCCTACGCGAACCATATGATCTGCAAAAAACATGTGTTTAGCAGCTGTCACTTCTGACAGTCAAAATTTAGGTATATACCTAAATGTTGACTGTCAGAAGTCAGCTGTGAACTGTCAGTCAGCACAAGAAGCCATGGGCTACTGTACCTAGTGTGATCATAAACAATTGCAGACAGTTCCGCAAGCAAAATTTATGTCAGAATCTGATTATCATAGCACAGAACAAACTCAACACAACCACACTAGAGTATGACTTTGCAGTAACTGAGTCGGTTGCTGCCTGCATGCTCTCTTTGTTATGAGCGTCTATCTACATCCCCTACATACAGTTTGTTGTCTAGTCACAGCCTTCATTGCCCCAATCAATCGGTGAGTTAGCCCAAATAAACAGAAACAAACCATGCTAAACACATGTTTTGCTCCTGTACTTCGAATGTTGTCCCAAATAAATGTCTGCCCCAATTAACTGGAATCTGCTGTATGTCTATGTAATGCAACTTTTCATTTTTCTGAATAGCTTTAATTTAAGCAAACAATTTTTTATTTTTGAGTAAATATAAACACTAACTTGTGTGTTTAAAGACTAGTTAGCTAAATCAATTAAATAATTAAAATGTATGAAAAGTAGCTTGGCAGTTAAGAATATTTTAATGAACCTTGGCAACCATATTTTTAGAGATCTGATGTTATCAATGTTGATTGTTAAAACATATATATACCTTTCATCTTTTAACATGGCCTCATTGATGTCTTTCCTCTTGAAATGGCGTCTGTCCCCTTGAGTAGTGTGAAGCACTTTACGCAGTCTTCGAATTCGGCGAGAGCAGTAGCCCCTGTGAACAACACATCATATTGGTATTAGCCACAAGGATACTTTAAAATGTTGAGTGAGGATTATTTGCCACCATTTAGCAGAAATACTCCCTTCATCTGCCACGTCTCCTCTTTCTCTACTGAATTTGTTGTATCCATTGAAGATTGGTGCAATGAGGGTTTATTAAATGTGTGTGTAAGCTATTGTGATTGACAGGCACGGTTTCTCTTAGCTGTGATGTGAAAAAACTTTAAAATTAAGGAAAAATGTAATGTTTTCTCTAGGTGATATTATTTATTTATAAGGTAATGAAGTGGCATGGCATCCATTTAATTCTTGGGTTACTGACTCAATACTAGTTTTTTGTCTTGTTTACATGATTAATACTATTTTGTTTTTAAATTGTTTCTCACTAAGAAATTGAAAACTTCTTCAAAAATAAATTGTTAGTTCAATAGATTGTTTATTAGCTATTAATTCTAAATTGAAAGAAAACTAGTTTTAACACAATGAGATAAAATTTATCCAGCAAACATAGCAAAATAATTGTAAGTGTATCAAAATTAATGACCAGTTAAATACCACTAGACTGTAAAGTTACCTTATCTTAAAAATGTTGATATTGATTTAAATGATTTAACTTTAACTGAAAATAATTAAATAGTGTTCAATATTTTATGAAACAACAACAAAAAGGAGAAGGAAATGGCATGACTTAATGTTTAACTTGAAACCAAAATATTTAATAGTAGAAAACACCTTATAAGGTCAAAAGCACTTGCAGCTCTGGTTTCATTGAAATGTTATGAATTTGCAATTTAGGTCTGTGATTGGCAGTATTTTGTTTTGGCACCATATCTTACTACCAATCCAGGTTATCCATATTGCTAGTGGAGTAGGAATTATAAAGATTTGATTTGGAGGAAATGTACCCAGATTTGTGTGGAGAGAATAGGAAACCATTTAGAATAAGCCACCCTCAGTATACCTGACCATGATTAAAACCTTGACCTCCCCAATTACTTCCAAATAAGACTATAGACCAGCTTGAAGTTTAGTGTTTCATGTTCACTGATGTGGGTGATTGGTATTGCTGTACAAAACATTGCCTAAATGTTCGTCTCTTGGTTTTAATGTAAGCACAGCTCTTGTTGTTAGTCTTCATATTTGAAGAAAGAGGCAGTGACTTCCAAAACCAAGGAGATTGCTTTGTCCTTTTACAGGTCTGGGGGATTTCAAAATATTACAAATTTCTGGTCTTAATGATAGTAGTTGAGTACCTGCACAATATGAAGATGTATTTGATTAGCTACCGTACTTAATAATAAGTTAATTTGGTGATAGACCTATCATAGAGACCCCCTCGGTGGCGTAGTTAGTTAACGCGCTAGTTTCGTGTTGAGCTAGACTGCCAAGGATGAGGAGGTCGAGGTTAGAATCTTGGTCGGGTGAACTGGGGGTGGTTTTCCTTAAATGGTTTTCCACTCTCTCCACACAAATACAGGTTCACTTCCTCTAAATTAAACCTTTCCGATTCTTAGCCCATTAGCATAATTATTACTTAAGCCTATAACCCGAATGGGTAGTAAGATGTAGTGCTAAAATAAAAAATAAATTAAAAACCTATCATAGAGATCCAAAATTTGAAATATGAGATAAACTCCAGATAAACAAGGTAAAAAATATTAGATTGACTAAATTATTACTTTTACTGACCTGTATCTCTGGTAATCACTATGTCGCAAACCATGTTGTTGCTGAGCATCTTTAATAATCTTCAATACTAGGAAAAGTTAAGGAAAAGAAATTTAGAAAACTTATAAAATCCAATAGTAAAGCTTAGACATTTGACTAAGTTATACTACCTACTATAATGATTAAAGGCCCTATAACTTCAATCTTATAGCATTATTAGATCTGAAAGAGTATTTTTATAAACTCTCATATTGATAATCTTAAAAATATTCATTTAGCCACTCACAGTGTTGTAGCAAGGCGAGAGGGAGGGGGCATGCTCTACAACAGGTACCATCTGTAAGGGGTGCCAGAGAGGTGTGATTTTGTAAAAAAGAAAATAAGCAAAAGAAATTAAATTAAGTTGAAAAGATATTTATAATAGATACAAAAAATATATTATTAAAACTATTGAAATCCTAATTTTATTAATAATTACTAAGAGAAGTGCCCAATATTACCTGAGGTTGCTGCATAACGTATTGTGTGGTTACCCTGGGCAACTTTTTTTTTGCTTCAAACAAACAAAAAAAAAATCTTCATTTTTTCACTTCCAACTTGGTTTTTAGTTAATTAAACATTTTTTAATCAAAATTGTAAAATTCTGGCTTCGAGGTGCACACTTTAGTGCAAATGGGCTTCTAATTTTTAAATTTCAGATCTCTGCGTGCCATAGATATCATGCAATGCTCATGAAAGACAAACCAACTGAGCTTTATTCTATTAATATAGCTTATATTATGATTGTAAAGTATTTGTTTTAAATCATTAAAATATAAGTAAGGTACATATTAAAAGACACGCTACACTACGCCCTCCAGGATCGGCAGAGGGAAACTCGAGATTTCAAAGTTTCCAGAAAATTGTAGCCGTAATCACTGCTTCTCATTTAAATATTTATATTCTTCAGTGATGTAGGTGAGTTTTGTTTTAGTTTTATACCTAACTAAAGCTTAGGCCATAGCTATTCAATTGGCGGCTTACGGGCCACATCTGGCCTGTAAAGCTCCACAGAGTGACCCGTGGATTGAAAGTCTAGCTACTGTATCACTGGAGATGCGTTGTATAGTTCAGACGGTATGTAGATGCGCCTGACCTTAAACAGCCAGAGAGATCTTTAGTCTCTTATCAGTGATGGGGTGGACTGCAAGCCCATAGTTACTCGGTCATTGGCATCACCAACATCCTGTGTTTACTATGTAGTGCGAGCTTACCCTCCAGCGGTGTGCGTCCCCCACTCTAGACCCGGTATCTCGATATTTTATTTACCTATTAATGGTGACCTGGTGGTCTAGGGGTAAGGTGTCAGACTTCTGTGCTGAGGGTCCGGGGTTCAATCCTCGGTCCCGGCATAGATTTATCTGATTGCCGAACCCTTCCTTCACCTCTGACAAGATGTGTATTAATCACAGCTTGTGAATGTGAGGAATGCCAGGCCTCCACCGTGGTTCGGATTCCACGTTAAACTGTAGGTCCTCCATTTCATCTCACAATCACCCTACCATTTCACATTAGCGTAAGTGCGTATAACCCGAACGGGTAGTAAGACGCGGTGCTAATAATAATAATAGTAATAATAATAATAATAATAATACCTATTAATTGTAGTTTATTTAAAATAGGCCTAAATGTTTATATGTTGTATTATAGATTGTTTAAAATAGGCTAGTAATGTCTTGAATTAAAAATTAACCCAAAATCACCTTCCCTTGCATGTCAGCAAATTAAATGCTAACTTAATACGTAAGTTGGATTGAATATACATTTATTTACTGGCTATCTTATTAGTTGTATGCTAATATATCTCAGTGTAAGTCCTACATTGTGGAAAAAAGTGGTATGCTAACTAAGAAACGTGGCGTAGGCAAAAAGGTTTCTAAGCGATAATCGACTCTCAACTTAATCATGTTATAGTCAAAGTAAAATGTTTTAAAAACATTTTTTCTTTTATCAAATGCAGCTAAATTTTAGGCTGTATCCGAATAGTATACTTCACGCGCCGTCAACCCTTGATGTTAACTTAACAGTTGCATTGGCAATCACGTGATCAAGTGTAGATCCATCCAAATAGTCATGAAGTGTGCCGATGCAACCCCCACACACCCTTGAGTCCAAAGGTGACAGCAAGTCACCCTTGACAAGCCCTTGATGCAGTGTTTGACTGGCAAGTGTTTATTTTGTCGTCTGCTAGAGATAGAGCTCTTAGAGTAATGTGATCTGTGATAATGGGATGATAGCATTTAAAATAGTTTCTAAGCTCATTGGTAGGAAGCAGCACTGCGAACTCAAAGGTGTGTGAAGAATAGTTTGCTGTCAAAATAGTTTATTGCAGTTTTCGATTTCAAGTGCATGAAAAGTGTACATTCATCAAGTCTGCATCAAGCCAAGTGTACTTGACTTTTCAGACACAGACATAATGCTAACTGATCCTAGTGCACAAACAAGTAAGAAACAGACTCTTAACATTACAAGGGTTTTGCTGCACTCCTTCCAGCTTGACTCTTTCAACACTGGGCTTCGCTAGTGTCACTGCTGGGTGATGAAAGGACTAACCACAGTGATCCTAGTGTTGAAGGACTCAAGCTGCCAAAAAGAGGGCAACCATTTTAACCTGGAGGTTGAGTGTCTGGCTATATTATTTATCTGTGCCCTAGTGTTGTCATGAAAAAATTTTGTTTGCGTACTAGACCCGAAATCAGGGTCGTTTATCTAATATACCTGAACTATTTTACGTACATAGTGAATATTATCAATTTAAAGGAAAAATTAGAAGTACTTAAATATTAAAATGTAAAAAAATAAAGTATAAGAGACTAACCTTTACCATATGGCAACATTAATAATTTATCACTAAAATATTACTAATTTTATTATATTATTACAGGTTTAAAGGATACTTTCAATTGCTAAAATGGGAACCGATTCAGCTTCATTATTCTTAATTTTCACAATATCTTGAAGTTGATTTTCTAACGTTACTTCTGTATTCACCACCATCTTGACTTTAAAATGTAATCATTGTTACCACTTTAAAAGCCGTCAAGCAATTAGACGAAAATACTCTATATTAGCTTTGTTCGTTTCGTATACTTGGAGCAGTGTCCCTTTTATCCATTGATCTCTATAGTATAACTGGATGGACATACACATGCACATTCCAAGGACAAAAGCGTGACGCTCAAGTGTATCGTCTGCTACACTGAGGGGGGGAAAGATTTAACGGTTTCTTTAAATGTTCTTATGCGAAAACATGTCTCTGATGAATAAATACGTTATTGTTTGAAAATAGTGAAGTATTATACCATACTTTCCTGAAGAAACATTTACATTAAAGGATATACAATCCAGTTTTACAGGTAATACTGTACAAATACGAATAAAACCTTAGATATTTCAATTTTTATGTAGTTATCATCAATGTTGTTTACAGTCTGCCACGACAACACTTATATTTAAAGTTGGTTATTAGCGTGTATATTGGTTTCAGAAACCATATTTTATTGAAAGTTCGATAAATATAATGAACAAGGTATCTTAAAAATTGATTACATTTGTTTGAATGACAAACTTTGAATAGTTGCCATGCATTCAAACTATCACTTAGGTTATAGGCTTGTGGAAAGTATTATTGTAATAATACCTGTTTTTTTTTAAGTTGGCTCATATTTTTCAGAAATCATATTATGTTGACATTTCGATAACTATAATGAAACAAGTTAGCTAAAAACTGTATTACATTTGTTTGAATGACATACTTTGTGTAGAAGTCTTACGTTCAAATTATAATTTAGGTTATTGGCTTGTAGGAAGTACAGTATCTTATAATCCCGGATTTTAGTAATAATTCCAATCTGTAAGGCTTTATTTCGTACCAGAATACTATCATATATATAATATTTTGGTAGGATGAACGGCAATTTAGAACAGAAGTAGAAATTTCCTTCTGGAAGGTCTTTTATCCTAACTAGACACAAATATAGGGTAGGATTCTGGTACGAGATAAAGCCTTAAAAGTAAGCTTCCTTCAAAAATCATCGTACATATTAGACTACATCAACTTATTTAAAGAAAAAAACTAACCTGTTTTGAACTTTTATATGCTCTTCAAAGCTTTAACTAACATATTTATTTAATTTAACCACTCTCACATTGATGTATCTCATATAATCAATCAAATTAATGAACGATGTCAAAATGCCACATTGCCTTGTATGGGTGAAAGAGAGAAAGAGATACCCGAAAGTTTCTTTCTCTCTTACCCAATGGTATGCAGACGACAGCTCGAAAATTTCAGCCACAGATGTCCATCCAGTTATAGTATAGAGATCAATGCTTTTATCAGAACAGTTTAAAGTTGCCTGAGCCAAATAATTTATTACAAAAATATGATTTACTAGTATTTATTTGTGTATCGCATAAACCAAATAGAAGACTATGGTCCAATATACAAGTGAAAAAAATATTATCATGTATAAAATATCGATCCAGCAACAGCAACCGTGAAAAAAATACCGATCTTGCAAAACATTGTGACTTTCAATCACTACGAGTGTTTATGACAGAAACGATATCAGACCTCGGTTTGACAGCGATTTCCTTGGTCAAACTAAAATTTATTTTAACTATTTAAGAGTCTGGTATCAACCAAAAAGCTGAGAATTATGTGCCAGTTTCAAAAAAGCACGAATCCTTGTGTTGGATTTAAAAGAGTATAACTTCGTAATCAATGGATTTTAGCAGGTTTGTGTAGATTAAAATGGAAAGCAATTACAACTAGAAATAAATGACAGTAAATAGGTACGTAAAAATTGTTAAACTATTGATAAAAAGAAATATAGAATTAAATGATATGTATATAAGGAAAAATATCCTTAACTACTGCTCCAAACGACACCACTAATGCTACTAGCTCCATCACCTGGCCAATATTGGAATTTGGAATTGAGATTAGAGAGAGTGTAGAAAGTAACTGGGGGCCATTATATTAATCCGAAAATATAACGATAATGCTGTGGGAGGGGGTGCACCTTGGTTTATAGCTCAGTTTAAGGAATTAGGTAACGAAACTAACTCCACAACAGAAACACTGAGTAAGACTAGATCACTGATCTATAAAGGGATAGGGCAGTCAAGGGGGCATATGTATTTGGTTCCCGAGTGTGGGAAAAGCAATATTGGTCTTAAAAGCACCAACTAGTGAACCCATGAGCAGAATTTTATTGGTGACAAAACCCACTGCCTATAGTTTGTCACAATTTTTGATACCATAGAATGTCTTTTAGAGTTTAGACCATCTCATCAAACGAAGAATTAGACCTTAATTCAATGGCCGCAATAACCGGAACTTGTTTTAAAACTGGACTGATAACGTCTTCATATTACGTAGTGTCTCTTTTCCCGACATTAGCCGGCAGAATTCTATTTGTATCCAACATGAGTCCTGATATTGGCTTCACTCTCAGACGGGATCCGGACGCGTGAGTCGGACAGTGTGTCTTTGCGTGGACACCGGAGCAAACACCGCAATCTTAAGAGCTGTGTATTTCTTAGCTCGTCACTTTATGGGATTAGATTCTTATTGATGTTCCCCGTCACACTCCTTAGACGACCATAACTGCCACTCCTATGACTCCGGTCCCTTTGGTGAAGCTTAATTAACCCTAGTCTTCTTTTCGGTTCCCTTAAAAGCTTGAAGTTCCATGAGCTGGCAGTTTTGTTGATATCCCTCGTCACACTTCTTAGACAGAAAATGCCGCTCCCATGACTACGCACCCTTCAACGATGCATCAGTAGCTTTAACCTTATATGTGAAAACCCTAACAACTGTCTCCTCAGCTACGGCGGGCAAATTTTCTTCAATTTAGCCCCTATGACTAATTCTTTATTCGATGGCGTGACTGTCCACAGCCAAATATTGAAGCTCACTAGGCCTATTCACGGAAGTGGTGACCAACGTGTATATTTCCCTGTGGTGTGATTGAAATACCTCGATCAAATTGTTATCTGTGTCCCGGAGCCCCTAATGACCACATTTATCCGATCACAACTTTCTTGCATCAAAATGACTAGATCCTTTAGCTTCATTTCGAGTTATTTTCTACCTGACTGGAACATTAGATTTATTTTTGTCTTCAGTGACTCGTTGTTGGCTTCCATTTTGGCCTCCAATTTGATGCTGCTGGATTTTATTTCCGCTGCAGTGACCAATAACCAATATTTGAAAGCAGGGAAATATTATTGATACGATATAAACAGGTAATGGAGATGTCTTGGCAGTAGCCTATTGAGCCTTCTGAAATAACCATAACTGGAATGTACTTCCATTTGGTTCCAGGTTCCTTTACGTACTGGATTACATAACAGGACATTTACTATTATAACAATACCTCTTTGTCACTCCCAGCGTGGATGGCCATGTTGCAAGAAATCCTCAAAACAGCTTCCCTCTTTCGGAATATTCCTTAGAGCAGTGTTTCTAAATTGGGTGTTGCCTAAATGTATATGGGGTTTCGCGAACTGACTGATAAATACATTATTTTATATATTTTTAAAAACTAGCTTGCTTAACATGAGGTGCTTGTCAGAAGTGAAGACCAGCTGTGTATATATATATATATATATATATATATATATATATATATATATATATATATATATAATATATATATATATATAAAATATATATATAATATATATCATTCTATGTTATCAGCTTAGTCAGTTTCTACGTTGCAGCATAGCATGAATCAGTTGGTAGTGTAACGGTTCCCGTCACACGGACTTCTCATCCAATATTTAGCTTGGCCCGCTAAATTAATATTGGTATCCTGTGGAGGCATGCACACAGGGGTTTCGGATACTGCCTGCGATACGTGGAAGTTACAGTTACCTACTCCCGCCACGTGGCGCGGCGGTTCATCCAACGGCGCTATGAACTATCCGTGGGCTAAGTGTGAACTTGCTCGGTGAACTGGTGGAGGAGATTGTGGACAGTTGGAGTGAGTGTTCCGCGAGACGGACTCAAGTGTGTAAGTGGGTTGTACGTGAAAGCCTGGCCGGTGTTGACCCTCTGTCTCCGAGGAGGAGGATTTGGAGCGAAGTTTTACGGCAGGGGGTTGGGGTTCGGCGTCAGGGACCGGTAGTTTGGTCCCCGGACGGTGTACGTTCAACCACGGACCACCTCAGCGGTACGCCTCACTGGTTGCATATCCAGGGCTAGGGACCGAAGGCGCGACCGAGTGGCCGACCAACTGGACACCACGGAGGATTCCCCGTGGAGCGTATGGTTACGCGCAAAGACCGCTAAGTGCAATAATTGTGTTGTTTTTTTTCTCGCAAAGACGATGGTATTTGAAGATGGACTTGAGAGGACACTCTTTTTGGAAGTGACTGTACCTAGTGTAGAGTAGCATTATAATTAGTTGAGATGTACCCTTTAATTAATTAATTATTTTTTCGCGGTGGCCACTCGCAACTATGAATGTTCATATTTCCTTAAGTAAGAGTAAGATCAATAAATTGTTTTCCCGGGATAAGTTGGTTAACCACACCTTTAAGGGGAAAGGGTAATTTATATGGAAATAAGGAATGTTTGTTGGGCCTGACTCTTTGTGCCCGCCCTTCGGGCGTATTGAACACTATATTTTTTTTGTGGTCCTAATCTTTCTATTGATTACTCCAACTGTATTTCAGGGGCCCATTCATAGTAGCATAAGATTAGCCAACCTTGACATAGAAAAAAAAAGTTTATCTTTCATAATTTTTTTTAACATAATATTACAGATATAATTTGATTTACAATAAGGTTATTGATTGCTAATTTCTTAGATGTTAAACAACTTTGTAAGTAAACCCCGGAAGCCTAGGGGCTTCATGGGGAGCCTCGTTGCCTAACAAGCAGTTGATCCCTGACCGAGGTGTCCCTTATTTATCCGGGTCTACCTTACGAGGGGGAGGGTTGATTTTAATATCTACATCTGGCGACTGAACGACTTTCCTCGTTAATGTTCAGTCTCGCTATCGCCAACGAGGTGGCGCCCAAACATCAACACTCTCCGGGACTGACCCTGACTTTAAGGGACCAGTCAGTGCCAACAGCTCTAGGACCACGCCCTTCTCCACTGAGCGACGCGGGATGTGGTAGTAGGCGTGCATAGACTCTTCTCAACGATTATTTCATAAACGTAAGGCCGTAAGCAAGAACACCCCCTTAGTGAAAGGGGGGAGCAAGTAGGTTTTTGCCCTGAAAAAAAACTCGCTACCTATAGTGTGCCCGGGACTAAACTACAGCGCTACCATCTTTTATGACGGTCTTTTCTTGGATATCTTATCTTAGTAAGAAAAGAAACGCTTCTAAGAATTCGGGTCCACTAATAGTGGCATTCTTACGACCCTAATCTCAGAGCTCAGTAGTGCCTATGTCACCACACAGTAGCAGTGTACCGTAGTTGTTTCTGCGTTCACATTACTTTTATTATTGTGTGTGATTGTATAATAGTCCTATGTTTTCACTAGAGTTAAAATGGTTATCCATAACACTTTTATATTATGGAAAGTAACTCTTTATTTGTATCGTGTTAGCGTATAACCCAAAAGGGTATTAAGACGTGGTGCTAAATAATATGATGATGATGATAATAATATTAATAATAATAATAATGTATTGTGATAGTCATGGATACATTTATTGTGAGAAAGAGAATTATCGCTAACGTTGAAGATGATTCAACAGACGTTGTAAAAACTACTAATAACAAAACAATTAATGTTGAGGCTTCAACATAAAAGAAAATGTGTTCATTCTCATCAGGCATTGACAGCACCGAATTCACAAAAGATAAAGTACGATTATATAGTGATGATTATTTGATCATGGCGTTCACGTAGTCTGGCATCAAGAGCAATACCATGCCGGAGTGTTTAGTTTGCGGAGAAAACCTGTCTAATGAGAGTATGGTGCCAAATAAACTGCTGCGTCATTTTTCTGTTAAACACAGCCACCTAAAAAAAAATCTGTTGATTAGTTCAAAGAGATGTTAAATAACAAACCAAAACAGAGTGATATATATTCTAAGAAGTGTGAAAAAGCTCAGGAAGCAAGTTACCAATATCTGAGATAATTGCAACAAAATTCTCTACCACACTCATATGGGGAAAACACAGTTATTCCAGCATTTTGTAATATCATAAAAACTATGTTTGTCCCATAATATGAAGATGAAATTAAGAAGATTCCTTTGGCTGACAATACAGTTGGGTGAAGGATTCAGGATTTATATGAAAACATCGAAAATTTAATGAGAAATAAAATTGGACAAAACAGTGCCATGTTTGCAATTCAGGCTGACGAATCAACTGATTCAAGTGGACTTGCTCAACTTCTGGCTTACATACGTTTTATTTATGAAGAAAAAAATCCTGAACGGTATTTGTGTTGCTTGGAAATTCCTCTTAATACAAGAGGAGAAGACATTTTAAAAGTTTTAATGACCACATGGAAAAAACTAATTATCTTGTTTTAACTGTGTTGGAATATGTACGCATGTTTGTCCTTCAATGACAAGGGCTACAAAAGGCTTTATTTAATTGTCCAAAAAATAAAATGGGAAAATAGTTACCACACATTTTTGTCTACACAGGAAAGTGCTGGTTACAAAAACTGTTGGTGAAGATTTAAAGACAGTTTTGGACAAAGTTGTAAGATAGTAAATTTCATTAAAAGTAGACCTCTTAAACCACGCAAATTTGGTCATACATACCACGAAATTGGAGCAAAATGTCAACTCTTCTTCTTCATACTGAAGTGCAGTGGCTTTCTAGAGAACGAATGTTAAGTCATTTTTATGAGCTTAGAGAGGCAATGTTGGAGTTATTCGAGCGCGAAAATAAAAATTATTGTTTAGATCGGCTTATAAATAGACTATGGTGAACCAAATTAGCTTTTATGACCGATATATTTGAGCTCTTTAATAAAACGTGTTCCAGTCTGCAAGGAAAGGATGAGAACTTTTGACTGCATCCGACAAAATTTCAGCTTTAAGAGGCAAGTTAGCAATTTGGTCTCGGAAGGTGAACGAAGATAGCTATGAAATTTTACCAAACATTTTTAACTGTGATTTGAAGCCTGAAATAAAAGACGTGATTTATAAATATTTGACATTACTCAGAGATAAGCTTGAAAGTTACTAAGCGCTGCTGATTAAAGGTGAATTCACACGTACGCTGAAATTTGAAAGCAGTAGAGTAAGTCAGCACCGCTTAGTGATGCAGCAGTTCACACGCTCGTGGGCAGTTGGTAATCTCTGTTTACCCATGATGCAGCATGAAACTTGAAACATAAAAATGAAAATATTACAATCAGTGCAAGTTACTGTATTTAAAATAAAATTTGATATTTTACTTACTGCTTGGGTTTGATTTTGTCATCGATAAAACGCTTGACTTCCAATAAACTGTCGTTTTTCATCATCGCTTTTGAGATAAGCCATCTTGAGAATGTGCTGTATTTATAAATAACGCATGTTTGAAAGCTTGCGCATGCGCTGATCGGGTCTTCTTGGCCGTTTTTCTGTATAAGTGCCGGAAAAGTTGAAATTATCTTTAATCGAGCAGTGCGGGCTACGGTGGCCAAGTGGACTTCTTTAGATTGGATCAGAACTGTCACGTTACCAAATCTCTGCACTTCTCGCGTTTTATAGCCAACGTGTGAATCCACAGTTACTGTATTGCTTTCAAATTTCAGTGTACTTGTGAATTCACCTTTAGATGGAAAATATTGAAGTGAAGTCAAGTTGACTACACACACAAATAGTTTTGTTCACTTGTTTTCTCTGTCAACCTAAAAGAATTTTATGTCCCACTAACACAATAATTATTATATTTCTCATAGATGAGTGAGTCTTACTCAAGACGTATGATTTGGTGAATTGAGGGCAGTAGATATTCTAACTTATTAACTATCTACTTAGTAACTAAACAAAAGATAAGAACATTTACACAGCTAATGTTTTGGTTATTTTGAAGTTAAATCAAAACTACGTTAGTAAAATAATCCATTGATCTCCATAATATAACTGTATGGCCATACACACACACATGCCAAGGAGCAAAGCGTGACTCTCAAGTTTATCGTCTGCTACACTGCGGAGCTGGGGGGGTGGGGGGGGGAGGAGGATAGATTTAACGGTTTATATCAATGTACTTATGCGAAAACATGTATCTGATAAGTAAAAGTGTTATTGTTTGAAAAATTAAAGTATTATACCACAGTTTCCTGAAGAAACATTTACAATAAAGGATATACAAATCAGTTTTACAGGTAATATTGTACAAATACGAATACAATCTTTAACATATTTAAATATGTATAGTTGCCATGCATTCAAACTATCACTTAGGTTATAAGCTTGTAGAAAGTATTATTATATTACAATTTAAAAAAGTTGACTCATATCTTGTATATTGCTTTCAGAAACCATATTATGTTGAAAGTTCGATAACTATAATGAAACAAGTTAGCTAAAAACTGTATTACATTTGTTTGAATGACATACTTTGTGTAGGAGTCTTACTTTCAAATGATAATTTAGGTTATGAGCTTATAGGAAGCATGATACCTTCTAAACCCTGAATTTAGTAATAATCCCAATTTTTAAGGTTTGATTTCTTACCAGAACACTATTATATATTAGTATTTTGGTAGGATAAACGTCCCTTTAGAACGGAAATAAAAATTTCCTTCTGAAAGATCTTTTATACAAACTAAACACAACTATAGGGTTAGGGTAGGATTCTGATACGATATAAAGCCTTACAATTTAGCGTCCTTCAAAAATCATCGTATATAATAGGCTACATCAACTTATTCAAAGAAAAAAACTAATCAGTTTTGAACTTTGATATGCTCTTAAAAGCTCTTACTAACATATTTATTTCATTTAACTAATCAGACATTGATGTTTCTCATATATTCAATCAAATTAATGAACTATGTCAAAATACCACAATACCTTACATGGGTGTAGGAGAGAAATAAATACCTCAAAGTTTCCTTTTCTTTTACACATTGGTTTGCAGACGACAGCCTGAAAATTTCAGCCACATATGTCCATCCAGATATATTATAGGTATCAATGGTAAAATCGGGGGAGCGGAATTGTATCCATTCGGAATGGTATCCATTCCGATAGTTTTGTAATAAACTGCTTTTGTGAAAATCCTGAATTGTATCCACTGGAATTATATCCCCCAAAACCTGAATCGTACCCCCTCGGAATGGTATCCATTCCGATAGTTTTGTAATAAACTGCTTTTGTGAAAATCCTGAATTGTATCCACTGGAATTATATCCCCCAAAACCTGAATCGTACCCCCTCGGAATGGTATCCATTCCGATAGTTTTGTAATAAACTGCTTTTGTGAAAATCCTGAATTGTATCCACTGGAATTATATCCCCCAAAACCTGAACCGTACCCCCTCGGAATGGTATCCATTCCGATAGTTTTGTAATAAACTGCTTTTGTGAAAATCCTGAATTGTATCCACTGGAATTATATCCCCCAAAACCTGAATCGTACCCCCTCGGAATGGTATCCATTCCGATAGTTTTGTAATAAACTGCTTTTGTGAAAATCCTGAATTGTATCCACAAATGGCCGACTTGAGTTTTAACAGAAGGAACGTTTAACGTAAAAGCTTTGTCACAATTCTGGTAGAGGGCAGCAGGATGGAATCTTCTTAACCTACTACTTGTATACTAGAGTGCAGACAAATCCAATCAAATTATTTAAATAAGTTTAAGTAATTATTTGAAATTCGTAGACTCATATAAGGCTGCCAACATTACATAGAATATTAAAAAGCATAGCGTTATAAATTATTTATGATTTCCAATTAAGAGGATATTCGTATCCTAAATCAGCCAGTCCTGCTCGATTATACACTTTAGGCCAGGGGAACAGAAGTTAAACGTATGGACATTAGGAGCACCTTTTAGAAAATATAAACAAATTGTTTGCAGTCATCATTGATAAGATTTTACTCTATTTCACTGTTATTTATAGATATTGACTATCTTTGTATTAATATTATCACTGTTCACCATAGTTTTTATTTTGTTTCCTTGAAGATGATTCAAAAATTCATTTGTAATCAAATCGATATATGAGAATTTAAAATAACTTTGTCATTAGTGCTCTAATTCTCTTTTCAAGTGGCCTGTTTAAGTATTTTCTTAAAAACGAAGTATTCATTCTCTTTAAAGATTGCAGTGCATATTAGAAAATTAATTTGCAACCTTTTTTAACATGTAAGATTTTTTTCGGGTCAATATATTTTAGAGCATGTATTGACTTCTATAATTTTAAAGAGAGAAATCTTTTATTTTATTTGGCAACAGACTTTAGCCACTATGTTAAAAAATAATTATTCAAAATCTAGCTTTAATTTATTCAAATCTAGTAAGAAATGAGACGGTTTTGATAAATTCTGGCAAGAATTTTATTAATGTAAATGGCAGCAATGCTTTACTCGCTCATTTATAATCAAAATAAAAAAGTTTCTACAAGACAACGTTTTCATATTTTCCTATAAACATTTTAAGAGGTATGGAAGTTATTCAATTTGTTTCAAATCCCATGTAAGATTTTGCAGGCGATGTTCACCACAATTATTACAACCACCATAAAATTACTGTCTTTGCCACACTAGTGAAAATATACTTATGGCGTGATATTTATAATGTGACTTTTAAAGCTAAGGAACAATGTTAATTTTCATAATTTGGGTGAAAAATGTGGTTTAAGAATTGGTTTTTTTAGTATATATATTGCGTTCACTAGATGCATCAGTGAATTTTTTTATAATACATTATGGGTGATTATTTCGTATGAGTAATTGTCTTCATTTTTAAGCTATATAATTGCACCTCCTCTGGTTAAAAAAAGGATAGCGTTAACGAGGAAACCAATGAGATAGAAAGAGACGTAGGTGTCTATAAGCGCATCTACTGCAATTTAAGAGCGAGACGACCTATCGCTAATTATTATTTGCTCCATAAATTTATAAAGGTATTTTAGTAACCATTCATCACACGAAATTTAATATAGCCTGACATATATTAATAATTCGCATAAAATAGTAAAGTATATCACAATGTCTTATCAAGTATTAAGAGAAAAAGAAATACCCGAAGGGTTTTCTCTTTCTCACGCAATGTAAAACAGACGACAGCTCGAAAATTTCAGACACAGACATCCAAATCCAATTGATCATTGGCTGTTTTGATCTGTGTTAGGCTAGGCTTAATGAAAGCTCAGGTTTTCATTCATAGCTTAAATAATAGTTTGACCATGGCTAATTGTCGAGAATTATCTACAACGACGATCAAGCCACATTTTAAAATCTCCTAGCCATAAAATATATTGATAAATGATAACATCCATCACTAACATTTTGATGAGTATGACTAGGAAAATACCCAATTCACTTATATAATTCGAACACTTACGTGTGGGTGAAATGCGAGTTTAGTTCAGTGGTTTCCAAATTAAGCCAGGTTTGAAATCAATGTTGGTCTTTGAAACCATCGCGACCCCTTGATGGCCTACAAGTATTAATATCCTGGTTTTTAAATTTTAATTTTATAATATTCTTATTAATCAGGGCTATAAAAAATTTAGCACCACATCTTACTATGCGTTTGGGTTATAAACATGTGTACTAATTTCGCTAATGTGTTATGGACGAAAAAAGGTTGAATTAAGATTAAGTTTACCCGGAGTTGCAAGGAGGGAGAGTGGAAAATTATTTAGGGAAAATCAATCCCAGAACCGCCAGTCAGAATATGAATCCTGACCTCATCAGTTAAACCAAACTAGCGTGCCGTTAAGCCCACGTGTTTGATAAAATTCCTATAAACTATATTATCCTATATTATTTATATGAATGCGACTAAGATGTTTCAAAAGTTAATCAACGAGCCTAGTGGGTATTTTGAAAGCTATGATAGCAGCGCCTCTCGCCTAAACACGAGACTCCTCCAGCAAACTAAGTAAGCAAGCAACAGTCTGAGCTAGGTAACCAAAAGGAACCTAATTAGTAACTAAAATGTTTTTACTGTATTTGAATTTTGCACCTTCCTAAAGTAGTAATCAATTTAAAAAGTAAACATAACATTATAATCTCAACAAGCAACGTGTTCCACCCGATAAAAGCCATGACCAAGAATGGGGTCGCTACTCCCAGGTTGTAAACTATCTGTCTAGTCACTCTAGTGCCTTAATATAGTTCACTTAGCTATCAGCACGAGAAATGGTTAATTTGAATCTATCACTGAAAGGCTGACCTGTCGGTCTTACCGAATGGCGAGTGGAGTTTGTACCCTTCTGACTAAGTTAAAAAACGCTAATCTGCGAAAGAGGGGAAGGGTAGTCATGGAGGGGGTAAGAACTGTCAGAAGAGGCCACATATTTCATGCTTGAGTGCGTTAAGTTAATATGCAACCCGCTTCATAAAATCCCTTCGAATTCGTCAAGTAGGTAACGTCGTTAAGTAAACTACCCTTAATTTTAGGTTTGTATATCTAATTCCAAAAAGATCTCTGGGGAACCCTATCCAACCTTAGATATCAAGTTTCAGCTTGATCGATGAAATGGTTTAGGCTCTATGCACAGATACAAACACACAGACAGGCGGCATCGCTAAAATATATTTTTCTGTTTCAGGGGGCCATGAAACGTCGATATTTATCAAAATTTCAAGGTTTTTTTTACGATATCAATACTTTCTCTAACCGAGGGGTGCGAGAAAGAAAAAATTATTTCCACAAATCAAATCAAAAGTTTTTTAAAGATTTCTATAAAGGTCTTGATTGAAATGTCTACTACTTTTTCAATTCTTCACGTCTCAATAGCCTTATGAACTAACTTCGTGTTCACACTTTAGGGATAGTATGAGAAAGGTATAATTTAGAGAAAGTGTATCTACATTTGTATGTAGATAAAGTGGAAAATCATTTAGTCAAAATTATCTCGAAACATCCGGCGAGTTTCGATCCCCGATATTAGTCATGGTGAATCAAGTTGTAGCTAGGATGATAAAACTATATACAACTAGCTACAAATCTTACATGTTAAAAAAGGTTGCAAATTAATTTTCTAATATGCACTGCAATCTTTAAAGAGAATGAATACTTCGTTTTTAAGAAAATACTTAAACAGGCCACTTGAAAAGAGAATTAGAGCACTAATGACAAAGTTATTTTAAATTCTCATATATCGATTTGATTACAAATGAATTTTTGAATCATCTTCAAGGAAACAAAATAAAAACTATGGTGAACAGTGATAATATTAATACAAAGATAGTCAATATCTATAAATAACAGTGAAATAGAGTAAAATCTTATCAATGATGACTGCAAACAATTTGTTTATATTTTCTAAAAGGTGATCCTAATGTCCATACGTTTAACTTCTGTTCCCCTGGCCTAAAGTGTATAATCGAGCAGGACTGGCTGATTTAGGATACGAATATCCTCTTAATTGGAAATCATAAATAATTTATAACGCTATGCTTTTTAATATTCTATGTAATGTTGGCAGCCTTATATGAGTCTACGAATTTCAAATAATTACTTAAACTTATTTAAATAATTTGATTGGATTTGTCTGCACTCTAGTATACAAGTAGTAGGTTAAGAAGATTCCATCCTGCTGCCCTCTACCAGAATTGTGACAAAGCTTTTACGTTAAACGTTCCTTCTGTTAAAACTCAAGTCGGCCATTTGTGGATACAATTCAGGATTTTCACAAAAGCAGTTTATTACAAAACTATCGGAATGGATACCATTCCGAGGGGGTACGATTCAGGTTTTGGGGGATATAATTCCAGTGGATACAATTCAGGATTTTCACAAAAGCAGTTTATTACAAAACTATCGGAATGGATACCATTCCGAGGGGGTACGATTCAGGTTTTGGGGGATATAATTCCAGTGGATACAATTCAGGATTTTCACAAAAGCAGTTTATTACAAAACTATCGGAATGGATACCATTCCGAGGGGGTACGGTTCAGGTTTTGGGGGATATAATTCCAGTGGATACAATTCAGGATTTTCACAAAAGCAGTTTATTACAAAACTATCGGAATGGATACCATTCCGAGGGGGTACGATTCAGGTTTTGGGGGATATAATTCCAGTGGATACAATTCAGGATTTTCACAAAAGCAGTTTATTACAAAACTATCGGAATGGATACCATTCCGAATGGATACAATTCAGTCCCCTCGTAAAATCAAGTCATTATCATGGTCTATAGAAAGGAGGTGGGGCTGTAAATGGTAAAGATTAACATCTTCCACAAAGATGGAACAGGGAACAAATGAGTGGTCCGTAAAATCTTTGTAGATAGCTAGATACCGAAGCCAAACAATCACACATTTAGTTATAGATACAAAAAAACATGGTATTATAATGAGCTAGGCCTTCATACGTTGGGCTACTTAATGTTTTCTGCAGGCTATTTTTGGGAGAACGCGTTTAGCTTGGTACGATTTGCAAATATTAGACGTAGGCAAAATAAGTACTGATCTAACTAAGAATAAAATTAATTAGTTTATTTTGCGTCAATTCGCAGAATATTTAGGCATACCTAAGCTAACCTAACAGCTGGTATTGCTTACCAAAAACGACTAAAATGATTTATTGTGCTCCACCTTTGTCGGAACCACTTGGTCGATAATACTAAATACCCAGATGTATCCAAGTCAATCTAAAAAACTCGCTTTATGAATATGTATTAGTATAATTATCCTCTAATATTTTAAAATCACAATCACTGTCACCCATGTGGATGTGGATCAGAACTGGATCTGTCCAGATCTGGGAATGCCAGGTATGTCCAAGATCTGCCCCAGATCGGGGTATATCTGTCAGATATGATTTTTCCACATGGGATAACCTATATAGCATATTAAGTACTGATTACCAAGAGTTCACGTTGAATGGCAAATTATTTCCGAGAAGCTCTCGTGTCAAAGTTATGCCGAGTATGATATGTTCTTGGCCTACCAGGTACCAAGTAAAAAAAACCTATCAGATTAATTAACTTGTACTATTTTTTAATTGTGAGCTTTCAAGAATACCAAAGATTAGTATTATTTTGTACTACCAAGAAAAGGTTTTGTGCCCCTACACATTTTGAGTGATTAGCAATTAAACATTGATTGTTAAAGTTAATGGTTCAGTTAAACTTTTGAATTTTGATTATTTGAAAATTACATATTTTTTTAACATTGTATATAACAGATTTTTTATCATCGTGTCTTACCTGTTCAGATAATTAATAACATCACTCACCTCGGTGGGGTAGATAACTAACGCGCCAGTCGTATTGAGCTAGACTACCAAGGATGGGGAGATCAAGGTTTGAATCTCGGTTGGGTAAACTGGGGGTGGTTTTCCAAAACGGTTTTACACTCTCCCTCCACGCAAATCTGGGTTCACTTCCTCCAAATTGCAACCTCCCCAATTCCTAATCCCCTAGCATTAACTCTGAGGGGTTCCCTGCACCATATGATCACCTTGGAAACAATAGAGGTAAATTGTGGTTTATCGGCCCTCAGAGTCAAGATGGAGAAAGGCGGCTGCCAGCGTCCCTCTGGTACCATCGGTGTGACGAAGTTTCCCGGCAGAAATGGGAATAAAATAGTTAATTTAGATTAGTTTAGCTTAGTTTAGTATTTAGAATAGCTAATTTAGGGACGGGGGGAATTAGGTAGTGGGTAGATAAGGAAATTCAATTGCCAAAGGTGGAAGGATAGGTGAAAATGGAAGTGTTGTGGCTATAATGTTGGTGGAGCACCAACTCCGATAGGGTGCCTCCCCAGGTGGCGAATAGGGGGGTGCCCGTCTCTGCTGGGCGCTTGGTGGATTCGGGAGTGAAATCCCGGGCACTACGGAGGGACCAACGGGGGAGGGTACCGGGGGCGTAATACACCTGGGGTGGACCAACTGTAACTAGAGGTAGTTGAATTTCAACTAAACTAAGAGCCAAAACCTGTTTTATAATCTAAAAAAAAAGTAAATTCACATTGTAATTGTTAAAGTAAAGTCAGAAATATGTGGAAAAACGGCCCGAATTTAAAGTTTGTAAGATACCGGGCCTGTAAACACTGAAAATAAAATAATAAATCCAAAACCATACCGTCGTTAAGTTAGAACAAACATCAAGCTTGTAACGTTATTTGCCACCCTACCATTTATTTCCCTATATGTTTCCCAATCTTTTTCAATTGTTTCCTATTTATTTTCGTTTGAAACACGCTGTGTCGCCGGCGTGACAAATAATACTATTTACATCCATTTAAATAAATTAAAAGGACGGAAGGAAGAACATCTAACACTGTTTTGAATAATTTAAACAATTAATTTTGACCTAAGGAAGAACACTTACCTTTTATTAAACATATTAATTTCCTTCCAAGAGGTCTGTTGACTTCTTCTTCTATTTATTTTGAATGTCGGCCATGATTTATTTCAACGCATGCGCAGATATGATGAACAAGTGAGTGGCGAATCTCGTGATTGTAAAAGTAGTAAGAAAAAAAGAAAAAAGAGGCGAGATGTAAATACCTCTAAAATAGCGCGCATTTCAATTTTGACAGATTAAAATAAACATTTAATTCTTTTAAGAAACACTGACATTTTTAAATCTTGATATTAAATTTTCATTTTTTATTTTATATTCAGTCCATAGCCAACCCTTTATGTTTTATTTTAATGTATTAGTTTTCTCTTTGGACTTGGTAGAAAATATAACGGTTTTAAATTTGATTCTTAGAACATTATTTGAAAAGGATGAGGGTTTTTTTTTCTTCCGGAGTGTCATTTGACATGGAGCAAAATCTGTTTAGCTCCTAACTAAATTTAATTTTAAAGTGGAACAATGGCTGGAAAGTAAAGTGCACGTACTCAAATGAAAAGTTAAGTGTCTGGAGACGAACTAGACTGTTTATTTCTTCAAATTGTGGACGAGTTGGAATAAATAAAAGGAAACAGACTTCAGACATTCTGTTTCAACATGGATGAATTCATTGGTGAGATCCAGCCAAATCTTCAATTTTAAATATATTTCTTTCTCTCTTTTTATCAAGCTACCAGGATTTGTGCAAAAACTTTCAGAAAGGACTAAATACATTCAGACTCTATCTATTCCAGAGAATTGATTAATATTTTATTTTATGTAAAAATATTAATTCTATTGATTTCTTTTTTCTTTTTCCTCAAAATACCATTTTTTTTTGTCTTACTCAAAACTATATATTCTATAAAAGTTTAGCCTATATATATATATATATATATTATTTTCTTTCACTCTATTATTATATATATTAAAACTCCTAAATTTAATCCTGTTCAGAGATTGTTCATTTAATTGTTTAACTTTGTTTAAGAATTTATGTAATAGGTACCATATATTTTATTTTGTCATATTAGCATTATATTTATTCGGATTTCCATAGGTAGGATTGGAATGTAGTAAAAGGGAAACAATAATAATAATAATAATAATAATAATAATAATGATAATAATAATCCACAAAAGTTTCAACAATTTTTTTTATTGTAATCTCAATTAGTACATTTTGTTTTAATGATCCATTTTATTTAAATTGCTCGTGTTTTTTTTTAAGTACTCTCAACTCTTGTGGAGACTTACAGCACACCATTGTAACATTGACATTGTAATATCCAGGTAAACGTTCACGAGCACACCCAGTGGTCTCGAACATTTAGAGTCATCGTGCCTTTATCTAAGTTAGTCGAGTTAAAGTTTATTTGTATTTATTGTGTTTTTTATTATTATTATTATTATTATTATTATTTCTCCTAGTTTCTAGGAGTGGCGCCCAACACATAAATTTTTATTCATCTCGACGTTACCCCCTTTTGTTGATAAGACACAATAGTACATTTATATTAGAAGCTGGACCCCCACATTAAAATCGTTACTATGGGCGTGTTTGGCAGCAAAAAAGCTAAATTTTGGGTACACATTAGCACAAACGGAGCACAACAAAATGGCATAATTATAAATACGATGAGATGTTTGGAAAAATGTGGCAGGCCATCTTGAAATCAAGTTGCCTCACCACGTTAACGTCTTTATAAATCAGGTACACACCTAATTTAACAGAACAAACGTTTAATCTCGGTTACAAATAAGCACAAACGTAGTACAGTTGACTGTAAGAATTTAAATCAATTTAGAAAATGTGGTGGGCCAACTTGATGTACGTTTTATAAATTGATTGAAGTATTTAGAAAACCAATTTGCAGCAAATTAATCTTTCATCAGGAACTTTGTCATGTCAATGTATTTTAATCATGTATTGACTTCAATTATTTTAAAATAACGTAGTAAGGTGGGGATGTAGGGAACGTGAGAATAGGTAAGATTTTTAGCAGTCTTTTTAAGTGGTCGTTATCGCTTAACCTTATGTTAATCCCTAACGAATAGAATAACATGATATTGTAAGATTGGACCTTAATATCTCAACTTTTTTGGTCAAAATAAATAAAATATTGCTTCAGTATCAATATAGAGTTTAATTTTAACCACACGGTGTCTTAAACAGTTCTTGAATATCTGTCAAGTGTGTCCTGGAATTCTATGTTAACCTTTTCTCTTAATTTAAAATGTTTGTCATCTAATGCTACTATCCTCATGACAGATATTCAACAACTGTTGATATTAACATGCGAAGAAAATTAAATTCTATGTTTGTACTGAAGCAATATTATATTCATTTTGGCTAAAAAATATTTTGCTGTAAAGATTGCAAAATCATGAGCCTTTTCTTGCGTATCCTCCACATTGATCTCTATAGTATAACTGGATGGACATACACATGCACATTCCAAGGACAAAAGCGTGACGCTCAAGTGTATCGTCTGCTACACTGAGGGGGGGAAAGATTTAACGGTTTCTTTAAATGTTCTTATGCGAAAACATGTCTCTGATGAATAAATACGTTATTGTTTGAAAATAGTGAAGTATTATACCATACTTTCCTGAAGAAACATTTACATTAAAGGATATACAATCCAGTTTTACAGGTAATACTGTACAAATACGAATAAAACCTTAGATATTTCAATTTTTATGTAGTTATCATCAATGTTGTTTACAGTCTGCCACGACAACACTTATATTTAAAGTTGGTTATTAGCGTGTATATTGGTTTCAGAAACCATATTTTATTGAAAGTTCGATAAATATAATGAACAAGGTATCTTAAAAATTGATTACATTTGTTTGAATGACAAACTTTGAATAGTTGCCATGCATTCAAACTATCACTTAGGTTATAGGCTTGTGGAAAGTATTATTGTAATAATACCTGTTTTTTTTTAAGTTGGCTCATATTTTTCAGAAATCATATTATGTTGACATTTCGATAACTATAATGAAACAAGTTAGCTAAAAACTGTATTACATTTGTTTGAATGACATACTTTGTGTAGAAGTCTTACGTTCAAATTATAATTTAGGTTATTGGCTTGTAGGAAGTACAGTATCTTATAATCCCGGATTTTAGTAATAATTCCAATCTGTAAGGCTTTATTTCGTACCAGAATACTATCATATATATAATATTTTGGTAGGATGAACGGCAATTTAGAACAGAAGTAGAAATTTCCTTCTGGAAGGTCTTTTATCCTAACTAGACACAAATATAGGGTAGGATTCTGGTACGAGATAAAGCCTTAAAAGTAAGCTTCCTTCAAAAATCATCGTACATATTAGACTACATCAACTTATTTAAAGAAAAAAACTAACCTGTTTTGAACTTTTATATGCTCTTCAAAGCTTTAACTAACATATTTATTTAATTTAACCACTCTCACATTGATGTATCTCATATAATCAATCAAATTAATGAACGATGTCAAAATGCCACATTGCCTTGTATGGGTGAAAGAGAGAAAGAGATACCCGAAAGTTTCTTTCTCTCTTACCCAATGGTATGCAGACGACAGCTCGAAAATTTCAGCCACAGATGTCCATCCAGTTATAGTATAGAGATCAATGATCCTCCATCATCACCTTTTACATTATTTTCCCCAAGTAAAGAGGTCCTACCAACTCTAGAAGAAAATTAGATTAATTCAACACCTTTGTGGGATTTTGGTAATATTAGTTGGTTAAACTGGTGGCTCGCAAAATAAACTCCTTTTCTATGATAAAAGTTATGCGACACTTTAAAAGTGTAAACAGCTGTCTATTTATAAACTGACTTTTAAATGAATTGTATAAGAAGGAGATGAATTACAAAACGTTATTGATTATTGATTTATATAAATTGCGGCGAATGCTTCTAGGGCGAGAGCTCAAAGACACTTGACATACCGTACTAATAAAGGTATTTTATTGGTGACTTGAAAAGAAAGTTGATTCTATTGATTAATTTGTTTAAGATATATAGTAATTTAGAACATTTTGGATTAATGTGCTCAAAATACTAATCAAACGACTTCTTTAATTTTACATTCTATTGTTCTCTCCTATCATAGGTAGGCTTCAGTTATTGTTTGACAGACAAATTATTTAAATAGATAATGTGCATAAAATATTTTTTGTATGCATTCTATTTCAATGCATTTTAATTTGGGTCGTGTGTGGTCTCAAAGTTAGCGTGGACATTCTCTTATATTATTGAAAAATAGATACTAACGACTACTGCTTAAAAAAGAGTGTCCGGGGGATGGTACACAAAATTTCATGCATTTAATGTATAGTACTGTTTATTCCAAACAAAATATTCACATTTTATAATATATTTTACTAAGTGAATAAAGACGGTTCATCGATTAGGAAAGAGGAGAAGAAATTAAGAAAGTAACTCATTTAAGTTATAGGATAGGGCCTACCTGTAAATCATGTCTCATTCGCGAAAATATTTCACACCTCAAACTATACAAAAAAAAGATTGTTTTTAGAAACAAAATAATCATTTAACGTAACCACATTTCACATTTAAAAAAAAAATAGAAGACCCAACTCTAGTAATTGAGACACATTTGCTTTTTATATTTTTCGAAAAAATATTTAACACCAACTAATGAATTTAAATATGAGCTCACACAACTTTCCATCGCAACTAAACCAATTCAAACGGCTGCCACGCCATAGTGTAAACGTTAATGACATAATTAATATAAAAGCCTAAATTAAGGTTCAAACTAGTTATTACTATACAAATATAGCTTTGAAACCTTTTATGTAATTATGTTTATTACCCAACCTAACTTAACCTTTCATGTGTTAATACATTCAAAATTCAAATAATCTGAACAAATAAACATTTCAATTTTTTTTATGAAAGTATGACATCATACACTGCAGAGGATAATGGGTCAGCATTAGGTAAATTCACAATTGAATTGGTTATATCAAGTGCTATAGACCAAGTGGTTTTGACCAAGGTGGAGTGCAAAAACAACTTTTGGCATTTATTTTCACAACACACCAAGTCATACTTATGTCCTCAAAAATAATCTACAGGAAAAATGATGTAGTACTAGGTTATGGTAAGAGTAAATAGGAAATAATAAGACTTGACATTTGATGTTGTAATAATATTTTTATGTAGTCAAATGGAACTAAATAACCTTTTAACAATCATGATATAAACAGTAAAATTTGTGCTTTGTAATTACAATTCCTGATGATGGTATTTAAAATACCGAAACATGTCGAGTTAAGTTTCAACCGCTGGTTTTTAACCATCCTTAACTTAGAGGAGTAAGACCCTTCGCACACGGGTCGACTGTTTAGCAACGCAAGTTTCAAACCGGTTGCACATCAGACTATTGTGCAACCGATTTGCAATCGATTGATGTTCTTCGTCCACACACAAACGCGACTGAGTCTGGATCAGTCGAAAGTTTCATATTACATAGTAATATAGAGTGTTGCGATGGAAACACGTTTTTTACATATTCTTGAAGCTAGTTTTGGCAACGTGTCAAGTAGTAGTTCAGATAAAGAAGACATAGTTGACTATTATCAATACCGCAGACTATGATGAGCAGTACGAAGGGAATATTGGTGTAGAGAGAAATATCAAGTGCAGGTTGTTTGTAGCAGCAGAACAATAGAATCAAACAGACACCAAGTTTATAGCATTTTACAGAATGTCCAAAGATTCTTACATGGAATTAGTAAAGCTAGTTGTTCCTACCATACAGAAGATGGACACAAATATGAGCGAATGTGTGATTGCAGAATAAAGAATATTAATAACTCTGAGGTAAGCTTTATTTATTACTCATTATTTTGGTTTAAACACAAAATTACCAAAGTCCAATTTAAATAAATAAAAAATACATTAAAAAACTAAGAAAGATACACCTCTGTTCATATCTTAAGGAATGTAGTTGAAGTAAAATTTTCACATTTTATAATAGTTGGAGTTGAGAGCCCCTGCAAAGTCTGTATAGAACTGATGTGCCGGCGATGCTTGTTCCTGTAATGACTCTGAAACAGGAGAAATTGCAGAGGTATGCATTGAATCTGACTGTGGTGAGCCAATTGTGATAAATGGTGAAGAGTGGAGCAGTGATGGGGTTGATATATCATCAATAACGCTGACAATTTTGCGTTTGAATAGTTTAATTTGAGAATCAGTAAATTCTTCTATTTCAGGTATCAAGCTCCGTAGAAACATTTTGAGAGCCTCTTTCCTTTCAATTTTGTGAGAGCTAGTAGCTTCTACGTTAGCACTTGTTTCCAGTCTTGCTTTTTTTGGCTTCGAAATATTCAGCCACACATTTATCTGCGTCCGCTGCCGATTTATTTCTGACATTCAGGTTTTTCTTAGCTCGAGTTGGTTGAGGCAGTACTGTTCTCTCAGGTGATGCTGGGGAGAAGGTGGGATTGTGCTTGTATCAGAGGTGGTGGTGGTGGCGGCGATGATGCTTGTGAGGACTGCACTATGTTGGATGAATCCTCCATAGAGCCACTATCATCATCATATCTTTCTGAATTTTCAAATATTTTGTATGTCGTTTCATGCAGTGGTATTGTGGCAAATTTCCGGATGAGGGAGGAGCCAACACTTTTATGAATGGCACACAAAACTGCATGGCATCTTCCAAATAGTATGCCTTATCCTTTCTTCCGGATCCACCTAGCGGAGGTTTCAGTTTATGTATAAAAACTGTATGAATATTACGCCACTTCTCTTTGCACTCAGCCACTGAAATCAATGAAATGAATACAGTTACATACTATGTTAAAATACAGTAGCACTAAAATAAAAATAAAATAATATTTATGTATGTTTTTCATTTTATATTTGATTTATTTACTTGTTTTACAGGTACTTGGCAACAGGATGTACATTTGTGTCACTTTCTTTATATTTTGCAAAAGCGGAAACCACAATCGGAGCTATTGTTAAAGTCCCTACTAAAATAATCTGTAATTGAATGAAATTTATTTGCCTGTACCTATAGGAGCTCAATGGAAAATAATTGCTGATCGTTTTGAGATGATATGGAACCTTCCCAACTGCATCATGGGTGTGGACGGGAAGCACATCCGAATAGAGAAATTTCCAAATACTGGTTCTTAAAATTACAACTACGAGTTATACCATTCTACCGTCCTAATGGTGTGCTGTGATGCAGATGGGCTTTTCACAATGATTGAACCAGGTCACGCCGGACGAAACACTGATGGAGGTATTTTCAACGCCAGTGCAATGAAATTATGGATGGCCCATGGGGGTTTTGACATTCCTTCACCTTCCTTGTTGAGATACGATGAAACAAACTGTCCATGTCCTTACTACCTTGTGGGAGATGAAGCGTTCACATTGTCACGCAACTTAATGAAGCGCTATGCAAAAAGAACCCTAAACAATGTGAAAAGGATTTTCAATTACAGATTGAGCCGGGGAAGGAAAACAATTGAATGCACCTTTGGAATGGCAGCAGAAAAGTTCGCGATATTAAATGGGCCCATATGATGTCGAAAAGTGGGAACATTGAATGACATTGTAAAAGCTGCTTGCGTCCTCCACAACTAGGTACGTAAACGAGAGGGGATTGATTACAGGCCACCAGATACAGCAGAAGATAACGAGATGGTGGGAGTAGCTATCAACATGACAAGACAACTTGTAATACATGACGGTTATTTGGCGGCTACTTTAAGGAATTATTTGGCAAACTATTTTCTTTCTCCCCTGGCAATGGAAATACACTGTACCAGAAATAGGGAATAATATTATTAATCAATATTACCGATTAACAATATTAGCAGTGTGTGTTGTTAAATAAATACCCAACAAAAAATAATAAATAAATAAATAAATAAAATAAATACCATTACATACCTGTAATTTTTACTTCGGCTGCCACCTCTTGCCATGCTTTTTCAGTAATGTCTTACCTGGAGTACCCAGGAAGCTTATAATTATATAGCACTTAACGCTTTTCCACCTATTCAACGAATTTTATATTCTATGCCTGATCATTCATTTCGAATGTCAACAAACAACACTTCAAAATGTCAAGAATTTACGCTATAACAACGCTATAATAAGAATATACTCTAAAAAAACGCTGGAATAACACGTCTTCAACAATTTAACACCATGCAACCATACAAATGAAACCGTTTCTCAACCTGTAAACACGATCATACGTGACCAGTTGGAAACTGATTTAAAACTGGTCCCATTTCTGTCGACCCATGTGTCCCCTACACATGAAAGGTCACCAAACGGTTACATGTGCAACCGGTTTAAAACCGGTCCCATTTCTGTCGACCCATGTGTCCCCTACACATGAAAGGTCACCAAACGGTTACATGTGCAACCGGTTTAAAACTCGCGTTGTAAAACAGTCAACCCATGTGCGGAGGCCTAAGGGATTACATTTCATTTTAAGACTTCGAAATCACATATTGTTTCACATTAAATTTAAAAAAATATATCCATAACTATAAACATTATTTTATGAGTATCTCCTCTTCAATTTTATTTCTTGACTATCATGTTTATACTTTTTTATTATAACTGTTTATTAACAATTTGTGATTATAACATGTCATTTAAATTTACATGTTACTTTCAATCTACCATGTAGATAGTGCTTTGATATGCCTTAATGATACACTTTAACTTGTTTAAAGTGTACCAATAGGGCAACATATATTTCAAATTTTATTCATCTAGTGTTTATTTAAAATGTCTTAACAATTACTTATAAATTTTTTATATATTATTTGATCATAACAATAATTTAATTTTATAACTTTTCATCACTAGTCAATTTTTATAGCTCATTTAATCTCATTTTTATTCAAAAGATTTCTATTGTCATTGTATTTTATATTGAATTTTATTCAACATTCTACATCTTAAATAGAAAAACAGTAACATTATTAAATCTGTTATTAACTTACTTTTTTTTTAATTCTTTTTATCATTATTATTGAACATTTGCTGATTTAGTTCCATTTGATTACATAAAAATGTTATTAGAACATCAAATTTCAAGTCTTATTATTTCATATTGTAACACTCCTTACTAAAAAATATTACTGTTTTAGAATGTTTTCTAAAATACTAAAGAGTTAATAGATTTAGTTCAAATTATACTCTTATTTCACTTATCTATAGCTAAACTTTTTTAAGTAGGCTTACTACTACATATAATAATAATCGCACTGTTCCCTTACAGGGTAGGCAAGAAATATGCTACAATTTGATAATATTTTTTTCGTTTTTACTGATATATGTCCTATTTCTAGCTGATAATTGCTGTCCATTTTAATTTAAATATAACTGTTGAAATCCATTGACTATTAAGTTATACTCATTAAAATTTAAGATAAGTGGTTGTGTTTCTTATTATAGGCCCTAATACAACACATATGTCATTGTCAAGCCTCACTATCATAGATCATCATTAATTTTAAAAACACTTTTATGATGAAATTAATACAAAAATAAATCATGCAATTTTCATACTGATTTCTATATTTTCTGATGTTTTGTAGAAACTGGTAAATATAGACTATAGCTGCAATAAAAGTCTTACAAAGTACCCATAAAATATAATTTTATAAAATCATGGTGTTATATATGTGTAGGCCTACTATTTATGAAAAATATTAGGTCCAAACTGCATAAAATATAATATTTTAAAATATTTTACAATAACTAACCATTTTATATCACAGAGATGATTCAGATAAGGTTCTAATTTAGTGAAACATGGCGACAGTAATTTGTAACTGTCGGTTGGATTCTGAAGCCTAGTTTTGATTGGCATCGTTACTAAGAAACCACTTTCACACAAATATATGTAGATGCAAGCATCATAATAATTTTTATTGCTTCATATGTCAAAGTAGAACATTCAACTTTTTAAATTGACCAAAACTTCACTAAGTTGTAGGAACTGAAAATTCTCTTAAAATATAGTAAACCATGCTGCGCCTAACCTGAAATCCCCTCACGCCTAACACACTAACACTGAGAAACCCTGGCAGGCTACAGTACAAAGTTTGATCATATATAAAATAAGTTAGATACATAGTTCATTTTAGCTGATTATGAAAGATGTTTGTGTTAAATACAAAATAGTTTTACTTAATACATCTTTTGTCCCTTTGTGCAGTTGTGGTCATGTTTTCTGAGAAGAGAAAAAAAGTAAATGTTCATTGGTTTCGCCATGGACTGCGCCTCCATGACAACCCAGCATTCCTTGAGGCCTTGAAAGACGGTGACGAGATTTTCCCAATTTTATTTTTTGATGGAGAAACTGCTGGTTAGAAACGATATTCATTTGTCAGCTTTTTTAAAAAAAATTAAGATTGGTAGCAATCTAATTTAAGTCATTTTTATTTGTAAGTTTACCTATGATTTAGTGTCCATTAAGTAGGATTCATAGAAACTTATCTGCATGAGTATACAACGAGACAGGATAATATTTAAGGAAGTGTACAAGCATTTTTTTTTGTTAAAGGACAGACAAAATCCACCCTCTCAGAGTCTAACACTGGTGTACACCCAATCAGGGCTGTGGCGTCAGTACACCAAGCTTTTGACTCCAACTCCTATTTTTTATCCTGTCCAACTCCAACTCTTTTATAAATGGTTAAAGTGTATTAGGCCTAGTTAGCAATAAAAAATTGATTTCAGTAAAATGCTCCAATACAAATTACTTCGAGATAAGCTTCTTTGGCATTTGAATGTAAATTTAGATACATTATTATTATTATTATTATTATTATTATTATTATTATTATTATTATTAGCACCGCGTCTTACTACCCGTTCGGGTTATACGCACTTACGCTAATGTGTAATGGTAGGGTGATTGTGAGATGAAATGGAAGACCTACAGTTTAACGTGGAATCTGAACCACGGTGGAGGCCTGGCATTCCTCACATTCACAAGTTGTGATTAATACACATCTTGTCAGAGGTGAAGGAAGGGTTTGGCAATCAGATAAATCTGTGCCGGAACCGAGGATTGAACCCGGACCCTTAGCACAGAAGTCTGACACCTTACCCCTAGACCACCAGGTCACCCGCAATTTAGATACATTTGTCAATCAAGATTATAAATAAATATTGGCCCTAAAGAAGGAAAAAAAGTATAAAATTAAAGTGATATATTTACAACATATTGTTACAATATTATAAATTTTTATTTTGAAGCCGGAGTCAGTACATTTTTACCAACTTAAATTTTGATTCCACCCAAAACTGCTTCTGACTCTACGACTCCACAGCCCTGCACCCAACTGCCAGTTTAACCTTTGAACGGGTGCGATGGTATATCTGACCCAAGCAGGCGTGCAGAGTACTTTAAATACTATTGATACTTGTATGAATGAAATAATTTGTTTTGACTGTTTTGTTTTAATTAGTAAATTTAACACACATCCCAACTAATTGATGGATAATCTTTATTATTGTTTTAGTAAATATAAAATGCCAAAACTCATTGAATGAAACTTTTTCTAACAGGGATAGAATTTTCTAATGTAAAATATACTTTTTAAGCTTTTATTTTGCTAATTGGTACTAACACAAATACATTTGGGATATACATACAAAACAAACATAATTTAGAGAAAAAAAAAGTTAAAAATATTTTTCTTTTCAAATTAGGATCAAGAATCACCCTCAGTCCTGGGATAAAAATTCCCACAATATTTTAATAAACTTTTTGGGAGGGTGGGTACTCTTTTATTACAGTACAACGGTTAGTCGAATTTTGTGGTTGAGATGATGTTATTTACATATCTACATGGAATAAATGGAGAAATCTATTAGTATTAAAATGCTCATGAAAGTAAATTCAAACATTATTAATTCATATAGGTTGTTTCAGGAGGGATAGTAAATAATTTAGGAGTTGTAGTATTGATTATTCTGAGTAAAAAAGTTATACAAACATACGAGGCACGTCCAGAAAATAAGAGTACTCGATTTTTCTATTTAAAAAAAATTGTATCTAAAACAAAATTACAGGATTTTGTTGGTAAATATATCAGTTATTTCTCCACGTAGTCGAACTCCCGTTCTATGCAGGTTGTGAGATGTGGCACAAGCTTTTTGATGTCTCCTCAAAGAATTCTCCTGCCACTCCTTCTTCCAGTTCAGGACCTCTTGTTTCACCTCCTCGTCGTTGAACATTTATTTCCACCCATGTGAGTCTGAAGGCGCCAAGTCAGGGGAGTATGCGGGGTGGTTCAAAATGTCCAACCGAATGAGTCCAAAAGCGCCTTGGTGGCGTTGTCCGTGTGCGGGCAGACATTGTCGTGTAACAAGCGCACTCCCTTCGTCAACATTCCCTCTGTTTTTTGAATTGCTCTCTTGAGCTTTTTTTAGGGTTTCACAGTATCGTGCTGCATTAATTTTCTCTCCCTGAGGCAGAAATTTGATCAAAAATGATCCCTTTTCGGTCCCAAAACATAGTGGCCATGATTTTTTTGCCTGAAATTGAGGTTTTCAATTTTTTGGCAGATGGGGAACTGGTGTGCCGTCACTGTGATGACTGTCTTTTTGTCTCAGGGTGTAATGAGCCACCCAGGTTTCATCTCCAGTCATAATGAGCTCAGAAAATCCTCACCTTCCAATTCAAATCGCTCAAGGAACTCGCGAGCGCTAGCAACCCAATTCACTTTGTGCTGCTCTGTCATTGTTTTGGGACCCATCTTGCGCACAATTTTTCGGAATCCCAGCGTTTCTGTAATTGTTTCTATGTAAGAGAGATCTGAGAGTTTGGAAACATCACAGAAATTTCAATCCACTGTCAATCGGCGGTCTTCATGAACAGTTTTCTCAATTTTTTGCACCAAATCATCGTCAAAATGGAAGGTCTTCCACAATCTGATCATCATGAACATTTGTTCTGCCTTCATATAAAACTCACGACACCATAAAATACACGTTCGTTCTGTTCATAACACCTTCGCCATAAATAGTTTTGATCCGTGAAAAAATTTCATCGGTCTTTTTCCTTCAGCGAGAAGGAACCTGATGACAGCGCGCACCTCGCACTTGGCGGGATTTCTTATCGACATATTTCACACAAACGGACACTACAAGGCGAGTTTTCATATTAACGAGGTCCGCCTGTGCTCGTTGTGTTCAGAGAACCCCCACTACCACTCAGTGTTGCCAAACTTGGGAAAAAATTCTCACGGCACGAGAGTGCAACCATACTCTTACTTTCTGGACGTGCCTCGTATGTCCAATTCTCAATTGCTGTGGAGATACAGATTTTTGAAACTGGAGCATACAAATCTGATGCATGCACAGATTTCTGAATAATCTGCAAGTAAGAAGCAGCTATACCCTAATGTTGTTTGGTGCTACAAGTATTGTTAAGAGTGCTCACATCGTTACACATAATAATTATGCTGATATAATATTTGCTTACAGTTTTGTAACAAAAGCCAATAGCTGCTCTTAGAGATTACCGTTGATGGTGCCCATTCCCTTAGATTATAGTTTTTGGGTATAGATTAAAAGTGAAAGAAATGGTGAACACAAGAGAAGAATAATTGATCACTCGCACTACGGATATTTATTGCTGTTCGGATTAAAGAACGCAAACACAAGCTTAAAAGACAACATTATTTATTACCACAAGAGATGCAAATTGCATTAGACGAGGATATTTAACCTTTTTTACCATAGCTTTATAGTCAATAATAAGATATTAGAATGCAAATCTGAAGGAGTAGAATTAAATCTTTAAGCTACTAAAGCTTAAAGATTGTTCTTTATTCATAACTTTGAAGGTTACTTGTTTAATTAACTTAAAACTTTATTTTAAGTTAATAATACAAGTAATTAAAGGTAATCCTATCAAAGATACTGAAGTAATAAGTATTATTGTTATTATATAAGGATCTTGTGGAACTCATAACTTTCATTTTAGTTGGGTTGAGTTAATTAATAAGGAGGCGTAACGATTCACACAATGAATAAACACAAACAAGTCATTTATTGTTCTTAAATACGGTACCTGTCTTAATGGCTTTCTACACATCAGTTTTGAGTGGCTTTATCTTTGCAGCCAAATTTAGAATTGGAAACATGTATATTATGAACTTTTTTGCTCAGAATAATCAATACTACAACCTCCCAAAATATTTGCTATTCCTCCTGAAACACCCTGTATAGTAATTAGGGAAAACAAGATTGAAGCCTTACTTCACTGCATTTTATGTATGTATTACATACTGAACACATTTTCAATATTTATTTCCTTCATAAATGTGTTTTTGAATAAATAATTATTTTTACCACTACATTCTTGAATAAAGAAATTATCTGAAATTTAGGCTACTATCCGAAATCATATCTGCCTTTTTTATTTTGATAACTGAGGTGTAGCTATGTGTATAACACTTTTTAAAACCAATTTGCTATATCAGCAAACAAAATATGAACTAACTTATTACTAAGAAATAAAAACATTCAGAACTCGGATTGTAAATTCACCAACAATAACTTTATATCCCCATCAGATCTCAAACCCAAGGCCCTTGCTTCAATAGGTGAACAAAGATAAAAGAAATCGCAACTAATATTTAGACTTTGATAGACTTAATTTTTTTTACATCCATTATTGTTTCCAGCTTATGGCCTGGGTCAGTTTTTCATTCAAGTAATATATTTTCCACTACCGACTTGGTAGGCCTGTCTCAGCTTCATATGCCTTATAATATAACTTAAGACTAGGACAGTTACAACATCCAGTCCCCGGCCGTTAATTTATCAATGTGAAGGGATAAACCCATATTTCATCAATACATTTTTTGGCTATGCCAGGAATAAAATCTGGTACCCTTAGCTCAGTAGGCAGACACACTACCAACTGAGCTAAGGTGTCTTATATATTGTGTAGGCCTAATTTTTATAAAAAGACTCATTTGGAGTGTTAACAAAATATGCCATTTTTTTCCACCAAGTCATGTAATTTGCAGATGTTACTTTTGATTTTCTTATACATTTACTTATAAAATAATACTAATAATTATTTAATACATTAATATCATTGTTACCCGCCTCGGTGGCGTAGTTGGCTAACGCGCTAGTCGTGTTGAGCTCGACCGCCGAGGACGAGGAGATCGAGGTTCGAATCTCGGTCCCGCCGAGGACGGGGAGATCGAGGTTCGAATCTCGGTCGGTGAACTGGGGTGGTTTTTCCTAAATGGTTTTCCACTCTCCCTCCACGCAAATGCGGGTTCACTTCCTCTAAATTCAACCCTCCCAATTCATAATCCATTAGCGTAATTAGTACTTAAGCATATAACCCGAACGGGTAGTAAGACGCGGTGCTAAATAATAATAATATCATTGTTAACAAAAAAAAAGTATCATAGTTTCTTTATAGCAGAATTGCACTATAGCTGAATAGCTTTAGTAAAAATCTTGTAAAAATTTTATCAAAACAATAAAATATCTATAGAAAAAAGGAAATTATATTTTATAGTCTGACCTATTTTGTGCCATCACATTGATGTGTGACTATTTCCATAAATTATTTAAAATATATTTACCAGTAAATACAATATTGTATCTATCTCCTTATATTAAAAATCCAATAACAATAAATAAGAGATGCATAGAACATTAACTTATTAAGTTCAGCAAAAGTAATTTAATAATTTCAATTAGTTCACAAAACAAATAATAGGTTTATAGTTGTAATTTTGATAAATTTAAAAAGAAAATAAACAAATCCTTTTATATAATCAAAATGATACCCAATTAATTTTTAAACAATTCTTTATTATTAGTAAATGTTTCCTAATTAAATAATTTTTGTGTTTAGGAACACGAGTGGTTGGTTACAATCGCATGAACTTCCTACTAGAGTCTCTTCATGACCTTGACACACAACTGCGCAAATTTGGGGGACAGCTTTTTTTGTTTCAGGGGTCCCCAGTTCACATCTTTGAGAGGCTTTGGGAGGAAGTTGGCCTGCAAAAGATCTGTTTTGAGCAGGTAAGTTGGGGAGTGTCACAATTTTACTCAACTGTGTAGCCCCTCCACCCTCTTTATAATATTGCTACAACACTATAGTTTCATTTATTTTATAACTCTGTAACCACTTCACTCCTTCCCCTTCTATCGTTCACCAGGAGTCAATAAAATGTATAGTCGCTAATCTTTCATTCTCTGTCAACAAGATTTAAACTTCACTGGTTGTCAGTTTGGTCATTTTCCCTTGTGGATTTTCGGAAGTAAGTAAAACTGTGGTGTGGCAGGTTTCTGGGGCGCTGAAAGAATTGTTTTCTGAAATTGGTGTTACCCCTTTGAATATTTTTGAAGCTTGACATTTTTGGGCACATACTCAGTGAATAACTTTTAATTTAAACATAATTTTAAAATTTGGTTGAGAAGAACTCCGGGAATAATATTTGAAAGGACTCACTTCAAATTATAAATACATAATTAGACTGTTTTAGGATAATCTATGACTCATTGTTATCTCTTATTTGATTTCTTGAAAAGGGTTATTAATTTTAATTAAATATAAAGTAAAGCAAGGAGTAGGCCATGTATGACATGGCTAAGTGTTGTGGATGAATATGTGAAAAAGAGAAACATTAAGAGTTTTAAGAATAAAAGAACATTCGTGATTCAGTGAATGGATGTTGTTGAAGTGAAGGAAGTATGCAAGGATAGGGAAGTGTGGATGGATTAAGTATGGAGTTTTTTTTAGCTATATTCACAGTTTCTTGCCTATCCTGTAAGGGATTGGAGTGATTAGGTGTGTGTGTGTTTGTGTGTGTTTTTTTTAGGGTAATTAAAATGTAGGGAAATCTAGACCCCAAGGCGCTCAGACCTTGGCTACTGAAGTCTGTTAGGAGTTATAGCCAATTTGAATAATTTGGCTACACAGTGGCACAAATACCCTAAAGCGCGTTCGCTACACATAAACCAATTCACTTTTAAGGTGGGGAAGCAGGGAATGCGAGAAAAAGTAATTGGTTTCACAGTTTTTATAGCAAAAATTTTTTTTGGTCAAAATAAATTCAAATTATTGCTTCTATACAAACATAAGAGTTTAATTTTCTTCACAGCGTAACCTCAACAGTTGTTGAATATCTGTTGAGGGTGTTTTAAAATTTCATGAAAACATATTCTCTTCATTTAAAAAGTTTGTTAGATAATGCCACTACCCTAATGACAGATATTCAACAACTGTTGATATCACAATTTGAAGAAAATTAAACTCTATGTTTGTATCAAAGCAATATTTGATTTATTTTGACCTCCAAAAAAAGTTTTGCTATAAAAACTGCAAAAACACTGATTTTGTCTTGCGTTTCCTGCATCCCCACCTTAATTGAGCATGTTCTTTATAAGAAAATCACTAAAAAAATATCAATATCTACCAATTATTTAAAAAAATAAATTCTCTTTTTCACATTGGTCTAATACATTCTGTCTGTAGGACCCAGAACCCATCTGGCATGCCCGTGATTCTTCTGTGAAGCAATTTTGCGAGGAGCGAGGTATACATTGGGTTGAGAAGGTATCCCACACCCTGTGGGACCCGCACCAAGTTGTGAAGACCAACGGTGGCACACCACCACTTACCTACCAGATGTTCCTGGTATGTTACCACTCTGAACAAATCAAGTTTTCGAATGAGATAAAAGGTTTACATGTTGTAACGTAATTGATTTTTGGACTGCTCTCATATATTTAAAAAGTCATGGATGAAGGTATTTTCTTTAAAGTATCGTATGTAAATTATCCTTTTACTTCATCCATGGAGAATCACGCGTTTTCGCAAAATAGTCTAAAAGGATTTCACCATAAAAACTTGTTTATTATTCTGAAAATTGAAAAATGACACCTGGGCATGGGAATCGAACCCTGGACCTTTGGCTTAGTACGCCAATGCTCTAACCACTGAGCTATCCAGGATTCGTCCCGTGCCCTGGGTCATTCTTCACTCATATTTTAAGGCAGAGTCTATGATGGACTTAGCGGAAATCGTCGGCTACAAATATGTGATTATATTAATATCATGAGCCATCGGATAACGCAGCCATCTGCGACTCGGTAGTTGGCTTTTTGCTGCCATTTGCACAATTATTAAATTGTACAGGATCGCACATATTAAGAATTAATAGCCAGAGCTATTATTTATGCTTATTAGTGGGAATTACTCCATCTAGATATCATATTTGAAAATTGAAAAATGACACCTGGTCACGGGAATCGAACCCGGGACCTCTGGCTTAGTACGCCAATGCTCTAACCACTGAGCTATCCAGGATTCGTCCCGTGCCCAGGGTCATTCTTCACTCATATTTTAAGGCAGAGTCTATGATGGAGGAGATGGATGGATGGATGGATGGGGGAGAAGGAAGAGAAAGTAAAGGAACAGCTACAGGAATGGAATGAGGCAGTGAAAGAGTGTGGAATGAAATATAGCATAGTGAAGTGTAAAGTCATGCTAGGGAGCATGATTAAGGTGAAGGCTGGGAGTAGAGAGGATCTAATAAGAAGAGGATAGCAGGGAGTTGTTCTATTGGTGTGTAAGAAACCTGATTTGGATAGAAGTGCCCTTAAGTGTAAGAAGTGCTGCCTAGGGCGTACTTTGTACTCATAGTCACATAAGCAGCACAAACACGGAGATTGCATTTAAGAGAGACTAGGAAAGTGAAGGCCATGGGAATGACATTTGTGAGGAGCGTGTTACTTTTCACAAGGAGAAACAGGATTAGAAATAAAGATATCCGAGAAAGAGTGGGGGGTACAAAGAGTACATGAGATAGTAGAAGAAGCAAGGCTGAGATATATGGTAATGTAATGAGGATGAAAAAGGATAGAATACCAAAGAGAATGATGCAGATGAACTATGTAGGAAGAATATTGCAGGGAGACCAAGGAGATGGGAGGAGCAAATAACAAAAATTGTGCAAGGGGAAGGAGAAGAATGGAAGGATGATGGAAGGACAGAGGAAGGTGGAGGTATTTTACTAAAATGACCTGGCCATAGTTTGGAAACAGTTGATGATGATGGTGAGTCGGGTTATTAGATGTGTCTTATAATTATTTTGTAAAAAACTAATAAACATCATAATAGCTATCAAAAGATAATCTTATGTTGAGGGAAACATTTGAAAAATAGTTTAGATTTTTCAGATTTCTTTTACTCTTTTCAAAACCTTGAATCTTGAGTATTCTTAAGGATTTGAATATTCCATTCCTAAAAAAATATCACTTCTCAAAATGTATAAGACCTGTGTTTTATCATTTGATCTAATGTATTAAACATTTGACTGTAGCATACTGTATCAGTGATTGGTAAACCATCTCGACCTGCTGAGGACCTGGATTTTACTGGTGTCAAGTTTGGGGTCCTGCCACAATATCTAGCGGAAGAGTTCAAGGTAACATTGTAGGGGTTGTTCACTTAAGTCATATTATGTTGTGTTCTAAAAATGTGATCTCTATTTAATTTATTATCTTTATTTAGATAAATTTGATTTAAAATTGGCTTATGATTAGAGGCCCTGGTTTCTTTACACCTTTCTTTCACCTTCTTCCAAATATATATTACAAATTACTTCAATAAGCGAAAAGAGCAATTGAGGATTATCTTGCAACCCCACGATGATTATACAGGTTTAGCAACCCATATGACTGGTGGAAGAAACATAAAGAAGAGTTCCCAGCTGTAGCTGACATAGTCAAGTAATTCTTAGCCATTCCAGCCGAGTGTCAAGTGAGAGCGTTTTCTATACAGCCGGGAACGTTGTGAACAATTGTCATGAACTATTGTTGCAAGAACACGTTACAGTGGGGATTTAAGGAAATGGAGAAAAGTTAAGTGTTTTTGCAGTTTTTATAGCAAAACTTTTTTTGTCTAAAATAAATAAAATATTGTTCAGTACAAACATATTTTATTATTAGCACTGCGTTTTACTACCCGTTGGGTTATAGCACTTACACTAATGTGCAATGGTAGGGTGATTGTGAGATGAAATGAAAGACCTACAGTTTAACGTGGAATCTGAACCACGGTGGAGGCCTGGCATTCCTCACATTCACAAGTTGTGATTAATACACGTCTTGTCAGAGGTGAAGGTAAGGGTTTGGCAATCAGATAAATCTGTGTTGGGACCTGGATTGAACCCCGGACCTCAGCACAGAAGTCTGACACTTTACCCCTAGACCACCAGGTCACCTAGTACAAACATAGTTTAATTTTCTTCACATGATGATATCAACAGTTCTTGAATATCTATAATGCGCATAGTGCCGTTAGGTGACAATTTCTTTGGATAAAGAGGAAAAGCTGTCATTAAATTTCAGGACGCCCATGACAGATATTCCAGAAATATTCAGGTGCCATATGAACAAAGTTAATCTCTATGGTATAGTGTCTCTCGAAGAGTTGCCCTATGGAAGGGCGACAAAATATGGCAGCTCAGAATCTTCGTTTTTCTGCTGCTGCTGCATGCTCCACTGATAGAGCCAATTATAATGTCTCTCGATCTCTGCTGTATCTTACGTGCCCTGCGAGGATGGCAATTTGAATTAAGTGTTTCATAATAGTCAATTAAGTGTCCTGTGGATTATGATACAATGAAAAATTCGGGAATGTTCCCTCAATGACTTCCCAGCAGAGTACAGCAACATATGCTATCCTGGAATGTTATTCACAGACATCCACTAATACATTCTTATTTTATGTTATTCCTGTAACTTAAATATAACTGTATTAAATAAAATATTTTAGTTTAAGTTGGGTCGAATCCACTATTTTACAAATCCTAATCTCAAATCTGAATCTCCAATTTATCCTCGAATCCCAAATCTCAAATCCAAATCCGAATCCGAATCTTTAAATAATTATGAACATAAGAGTAAATATAAATATAGTGGAGTAATAGAAATTACAAATATTAGCTAAATTTTAACATTCTTTCTTATGATCCATTCTTTATAACAGTAAAACATTCAGTTAGTGTTAAAATCATCCAATAATTATAATCGGTATCAACCATGAATAAGCAGTATTAAAGCACTAAAACAAAATTCATTTGAACAGTTAAAAAACAATTTTTTTAAATGATTTTTGTCCTGATTCTGAGATTTTATTAAATCCTCAAATCATGACTATCCTTAAGGATTCGAGGGCCCACTCCTAATTATAATTCACTTTAGATTTAATTTATCCCATTTATCTGTACTGTTGTGGAACGATACAACATCTGAGACGGCTACCTCCCCTCTTTGCCGGGAACTTGCATACACCGCCCTTAGGCTGGCTCCTCTTCATAAGAAACTACTTGCATATGACGCCCTGGTTACAGGACTGTGACTGTTTAACTGCACAGTTCAGATTTTTTGTGTTGTACCTAAGTGTACATTGTTTATGCCAACATGCCCTGTGTCTTTCAAAGGTCGGTTGTATTCCTTCTTCTTTATCAAAATATTCAATTTTTACATCATTTGGTAACAGTCTAAGTTTTTTAAATTGTAATAAGTTTTATGATAGTGTCTTGTATCCTGCATTCCGTTGTTTTGGATCACGATGTTCAGCTGGACATATGAGTTGACCATGTTGCTGGCACAAATAGCATTTATTTCAATCAAACACAGGAAAAACTACTTCTGGGGAGATGAGTCATAAGTTATCTTTGCATAGTTATCTCATAAGTTTACCTGCAACAAACAAAATAAATAAAAATACTTGTTATTTGTGTGTAAATGGAACTTCAGTATTTTATTCAGAAAAAAATGAAAAATCAGAATAAAATAATTTACATGTTTTAAAAACTTTTTTAAATACTGGTCTTCATAAAAGTAAAAAAAAAAAAATAATTTAGTCAAAGTAATTAATATACATGCTTTTAAATACAGTTGAACCTGGTTATAGCGTCATCGAAGGGGCCAAACAAATTTTGACGTTAAGTCAGAGTGATGTTATAAAAGAAGTATCAACAGAAAACTTTTAATAGCTTGTAAGGAAGGACATTTCACAAATTTTAAATTGCATTTAATTTATGAATGTAGAATATTTAAAAAAACATGTACTGTATTTACATAATTTACATTTAGTCCTGTTGCCCGTAGTAATCTGTAATTTTCTCTTGAATAGACATAACTTTTCTTTTGTATTTCAACTTGCCAACGATTATAAAAAATGTAGGCCTACATATAATGACTACCAAAACTAACGTTGAACTTAAACACCTTGGCTTTGATCTTAGACGTGCACACAAGACAGTTCCAGCTGGCTCAATGACAATGAACGAGGGTTAGTCCTCTCTACATTTTGACCTCGAAGCGCCCACGATTCCCGCAACCCTCTCCCTGACCAGTGCACTATGACAAGTACACTCCCAGCTTGCTATAAAATAGACCTCTGTAGGAATTTGCCTTTTTTTTTCCAGTTTTTTTAAATATATGTAAATTTAAATACAATTTGAAGTAAAATATCTAATAAGTTTTTGACGCTACAACCGAATGGTAGTGCGCTAAAACAGATGTTATTATAACGTTAATAGATGACAGTTTGACTGGACTGCTGAAAAAATGACACTACGCCCAAGTTGACGGAATAGCTGAAGCCGTTATAACCAAGTTTGACTGTAGTTTCATTGAATTTTTTAACCAAAGAGACATTGAAAATGAACCTCAACCACTTATGTACGCCAATTTTAACATTTGGTTCACCATATGGAATACACTTTGATTTTGGGGGGGTGTCTCTATCTAAAATGGCTTCTATGAACATTATAATAAGGTTTGAGAAGTGGCACCTTCTTATCACAAATGGCCGGATATTTGTGCGAACAGGCCTAACTAATAGTTAGGTGGACTCATTCATTCTCCATGGAAAAGGGGTGTATGGTGATGAAAAGATGGTAATGGAAAATTACCACTGCTGCATTCTCTTGGTTCCTTTGTGACACACAATAAAAAAAGAGAGAAATATAAAACTAATGGCCTTTGCCAACTTACCAATTTTAACACTTGAATCCAAAATGTTACTAGACAGATAATTAAAATCAACCAACTAGATAGAAAAGTATTTACAAATTTGGAAAAAAAATAAATAATAAATATGAGGATGATTAAGAATCAGGACATTGCAATGGTTGTACTGAAGCAATATTAGATTTAGTTTGACAAAAAAATTGTTGATATAAAAACTGCAAAAACACTGACCTTTTCTCACGTCCCCTACATCCCCAACTTAAACTTACTTTTCCAAATGATATCTTATAGAAAGGACTTGTGTACAAAACTAATTTAATAATGTATAACTTTATTTATTTATTAGTATGCCAATATTATTTTCTTAGCATATTTAACTAGGATATGATTTGATTCAATAAAAAAACCACTTTAAACTTTCTAAATTCTGCTCCATTGTCTACAACTATCTAATATTTATTTAGGATCATATTTTATCATGAATAGGCATTTTATTTCATATATATATTATTTTAATAGCTGCTTTTGGATTGACACATGTCTAAATATTTTATATAATAATATTAATTATTTTATCTATGAATCCCAAATTTTGGAAAAAAAATTATAAATAGAAATATTCTATATCTCTTGCCTACTCTGTAAGGTAACAGTGTGATTAGGTAATAGAAATAGTAGTTAGCTAAATGTTAACAATTTTACTTTAACATTCATACATGCATTTGAGTGTTAATTATGTGGGGTATGGTTGTTAAATTTGTCCTATAACTATGTTGTATTTAAACTACCAATAAGCATTACAATCCGGGGAAAAGTAGGGCTACAGGGGTACATGAGATAGTAGAGGAAGCAAGATTGAGATGTTATGGGCATGTAATGAGGATGTTGGAGTACATGAGATAGTAGAGGAAGCAAGATTGAGATGTTATGGGCATGTAATGAGAATGGAAAAAGAGAGGATGTTGAAGAAAATGTATGAAACCAAGTATGTAGGAAAAAGACCACAAGGGAGGAGCAATTAACAGAAAGTGTTAGAGTGAGAGGAGAAGAATATAATAAATGAAAGGAGGAAGAATAGAGGAAGATGGAGGTATATTACTAAACTGACCCGGCCACAGGCTGGAAACGGTTGATGATGATGAATAAGCTTGGTTAGAGCTGGAAACAGTTGTTGATGATGAATAAGCTTGTTAGAGCTGGAAACAGTTGATGATGATGAATAAGCTTGGTTAGAGCTGGAAACAGTTGATGATGATGAATAAGCTTGGTTAGAGCTGGAAACAGTTGTTGATGATGAATAAGCTTGGTTAGAGCTGGAAACAGTTGTTGATGATGAATAAGCTTGGTTAGAGCTGGAAACAGTTGATGATGATGAATAAGCTTGGTTAGAGCTGGAAACAGTTGATGATGATGAATAAGCTTGGTTAGAGCTGGAAACAGTTGTTGATGATGAATAAGCTTGGTTAGAGCTGGAAACAGTTTTTGATGATGAATAAGCTTGGTTAGAGCTGGAAACAGTTGTTGATGATGAATAAGCTTGGTTAGAGCTGGAAACAGTTGTTGATGATGAATAAGCTTGGTTAGAGCTGGAAACAGTTGTTGATGATGAATAAGCTTGGTTAGAGCTGGAAACAGTTGTTGATGATGAATAAGCTTGGTTAGAGCTGGAAACAGTTGATGATGATGAATAAGCTTGGTTAGAGCTGGAAACAGTTGATGATGATGAATAAGCTTGGTTAGAGCTGGAAACAGTTGTTGATGATGAATAAGCTTGGTTAGAGCTGGAAACAGTTGTTGATGATGAATAAGCTGGGTTAGAGCTGGAAACAGTTGTTGATGATGAAGCATTATTAGAGCTCCTAAACAAATACCAACTCAAAATTTTGCAAAAAAAATAAATCCCTTTAAATTTGATTATTTTTAAGGATTTAAGTGTCTATACTTAGTTTGAATATTAATTGAAAAGTTCCAAACTTACTTTTTTTTTTTATGTAAAGGAATAACGTATGAGTGAAGGGCCTGTTTTCAGATGTTCCAGAAATTCCCAACAGTTCAGGACCTGGGATTGCAACAAGACGTATCAGCCAGCGGGCGAATGGTGTGTTGGGTGGGTGGAGAGACAAGAGCTCTAGAGAACCTTAGCGATAGAATGCAGGTAGAAGAAGCTGCTTTTAGAAGAGGGTTCTACCTCCCAAACCAATCACTGCCAGACCTGTTAGGGCCACCCACCAGTCAGAGTGCGGCACTTCGCTTTGGCTGCCTCTCCGTTCGCAGGTACACTCTGTGTTCGAATATTACAAATCATTAAAATGGTACATTTTTTACTAAGTGGATTTTAAATTATTTTTAAAGTACTCTTTTTTTTCACTGCAACTAATTACCTGTCTGCGCTATGCACATATTTACACACTAATGGAGATGAAGAAGGTAAAATTTAGAGAAAATTTATCCACATTTGTATGGAGGGAGAGTGGGAAATTATTTAGGTAAAAAACTTTTTAGTACATCCAAAAGTGATTTGAACCTTGACCTCCCTCAACACCAGCAATCGAGTTTATTGTACGGATAAAGGCTATACCATACCATCACTAATAAAGGTAAATTTTAATCGTCAAAACATTTTTGTTATAGTTCGAAGAAGGTACAGAGAGATATGTTATACATAAACATCCAATGTCCATTTCTTGTGTTTGTCCTTTGTTATTCAATTTACATGTTCTTGTCTAAGTGTCATATCATTCTTTACCAATTTCCTATCTTTTTTTTGTATTTTTCTATTTATTCTTTTAAGAATCTCTGCTGTGCATTTCATACTCCCTCTTGAGTCGTAATAGAATGAAACAATCGACTTTCTTCAAGACAAAGCTATTACCTCTTTGTCCAATGGCAGCAATGTAAAGTTTGAACTGTGTTTTTCTTTTCAATGTAAAAGTCATCTTGTGTTTGTTCCTTTTATATGTTTCTATCCACCTTTCCTGTTTAATAGTGACTAAAATAGTTCTTAAATAAAGAATTCATTTAATGAATTTTAATAATTACGTACACAATGAAACTTCAAAATATTCAAACTAATCTGAATAAATATAAGTAAGCCAAAGTGCTTAGTTACCTCTTTAGTTACCAAACCTCTGACAAAAAGTGCTCTTGGACTAAAAATATTAGTTCACCCAACTATTAATATCTAAAATTAAAAAGCAAATGAAACCCATTCCAAATAATAACATTATGTCACCACCCGCTTTCTATCGTACCGTGGGCCTGGGATTGGTCAGGATGTGCTATGGCTGAGGCTAAGGGGAAGGGGATATTTTTACTTGTGTGGGTTCGTGATTGATGTTAGACTTGGCCTTAAAAAATGTTTATTTATACTAATACAAAAGTGATGTTGAAAGTGATATTGGAATGAAAGAACTTAAAGATTATTTGGAAGCTTGTGATTAAACAAGGTGTTGCTAGGTTTACCCAATGGCCTGTCTGACTTCTAGGTGGTCCCCCAACGGTCGCCGAACCCCGATACCCTGGGCTCGAGTGGTAGCCCTCAAGCAAGTACTATTGAACCGGCGTCCTAGTCCGCATAGTCCCTAAGAGGGCATAGTGACCCCTAGACTCAGCCAGGATGGCTGAATTCCCTACATTTTATCTGGACCTCTGGCCTGGTTTCTGTTAAGGAATGCTGACCCATGTTTATCTAGTCATTTCCTCTATTTTATTTGTTTGTAGGCTATTCAAAACAATCTTGCAAGTCCATTTTGTCATTCGAAACTCAAAACATACAACATTACACAAACACGCCTTCCAATTTAAGTCGTGCGGTTGTAATTAACTTAATAGATGTGTCTTGATGCTAAAAAGTATGATAGTGTATTTCGTGCATAAGTTGATATTTAAAAGCCAGTGTTACCATTATTTTTCACCAAACATATGTTTTCCTTCCTTAAATCTATTCGGGGATAAATATTACTTTCAAGTAGCCTAGTGTAGTTGTTATTTATTTAATGGCACTCGGTTATGTTGACTAAGTACAGTAGTTGTAAATAAAAGTGGCTGAAATTTAGATTATCTTCCTACTTAAAGGAAGATAAAGTTAATTCAACTTTAATAAATTAATCATTGTTAATGAGCATTAAATACAAATATCACGTTGGTAGATCATACTTATTTGTAACCTTTTTATATGAACTTTTTCCTAAGTTCGGGATCCTTTACATGCCTAGAAACAAAATGGTTAAAATAATATTTCTAGTTGATGATATTAAATGCTTTTTTTTTAATTTAAATATATTAAGTTTGGTAAAATATTTATTGTAATGTTGATCAACACTGATTTTAGACAAATTAGCCAACATAATTTTATAACTAAATAGTAACTAATGCTAGTTTTGTTTTTGTAGTTGAATGTACTAATACAAGTTTTGAACATATTAATTTCAATAACAATCATTATGTATTCTCATTGTTAACATTTTTATCTAACTGAAATTATAATTTTAGAAGGGGACTATGTAAAAATTAGAGCTGGGCCGATCAGCTATTTTGCGATTAGTCCGATGCCGATCATTTGTTGCTGATTAGGCCGATCACTGATGCCGATTATTTTTGTTTCCAATTTTAATAAGTCTATAAAGTAAAATAATCCTTAAAGCAAAAAAAAAAGTTACTTTTACTAGTTTTATAATGTCCAATATAGTTTTGTTTTAATAACATTTAAATAGAAACTTTTAAAATGTAAAGGTTGTTTAATTATTATTTTATATTGTTATTGTTAGGACAAGTAAAGCTGTCATTAAACAAAAAAAATCACATTAATAAATAGCAAATATACCGGTACATGTTAGATAATTAAAATATGATTTCACATTTATGACTAAATAGGCCTACTGACCCTTTCATTAGACAAAGACAAATCATAATCAGCAAATTTAAATTTAATTTTAATGATAAAAAATAATCAAGGCACACATATTTTTGCACACAAGAAGAATAGGCCTACATCTATTTTGTTTTTAGATGAAATAGGAATTTTTAGTTCCAATGTCTATTAAAATATGGCTTCAATATTAAACAATTTTTAACAAACGTAATATTTTTGTGAATTGTGATTTAGATATATCATAACATAGGTTTTTGTGATTCTACAAAGCATTCCATCATAATTTAACTACTAAATATTAATATTGTATAGAAATAAGTGGTTTCTTAAAAAAAAGTATAATAAAAAGGCATCACCATTTTTAAACAGTAATCCAATCTTTTTATTAACAATTTAAATAATCTTAATGAAACATAACATTGTTTTAACTACATTTAAATAAACACTACCTTTAGAAAATCGAATGAACGGTGAACGGGTCAAAATGAACGGATCATTGAAGTGAAACAGATACAATGAATTGTTAATTTAAAAGAACGATTTTGCCCATCTCTACTTCAATATGATAAAATAAATAAATAACATTATGTGCGATGAAAGTTATTTTTCATGTTTTTTTTAAAGAACTTATTTTAATTTACTTTTAACTATTAAAGAAAATGTAAAATTTAAATATTAATATATATTAATTCAATTCATATTGAAATATGAGTGAAACAAATTCCCTGCCAGTGGAAAGTTTTGTACTTGCATTAAAAGAAAAACGGTTTCCATTTAAAACAAAATGTGTGTATGAGCGAGATTATTACGTCCGATGTTTCATTTGTTGGGCATCTTTAACAAATCGAAATAAAACAACACCAATCTGCTAATATTTTATTTTATGATTATTAGATTTGTTACTTGTGAGTATTTTTTATTTCTAATAACGTGCATAAATTGGAAAAAGACCTATGGTAAATATATTTATTTTGATATATTTTGTTTGGAATGTTGGATGTGCTGTTTATTTCAAACCTAAGTCGCTAAGAACAAGCTAATTATTCAAAGGTCACATACGAGAGAGCAGAGATAAAATATTATTTTTTTAGGACTTAAAATATACCCACACATTTTGAATAATCGGCATAAATAATCGGAGATTCAAACACCGATCATCGGGATCGGCGATAATTGGCCTATGATCGGATTAATAATCGGCATCGACCCAGCCCTAGTAAAAATAGTAAAAGTAATCATTTAAATTCATTTATGATTTAGTGATCTATTTAGCTCTTTTTCAACTTCAATTGAGGATAATTAAAAATGGACAATATTGAATAATTTTACCGTTACTGTATGTTATTAATGTGAAATTTGATATTAATTTTACCAATTTGTTAAGTTATTAACTGATTTATGAGTGAAACTGCTAATCTTTTAAATTAAATAGCCTATACTCATCAGGTGTCTGGGTGTGTGGGTGCATTGCCATACCTCCTAGTGGTTGTGACACGGGCAACGATATACTGGCCAGCAAGGCAGTCTATATAGTAGGGATACTGGTTTGTAGGAACAATGCTCAGGGTAAGACTGAACAATGGTTGTACTTGTGGTATACTGGCCAGCAAGACAGTCTCTATAGTAGGGATACTGGTTTGTAGGAACAATGCTCAGGGTAAGACTGAACAATGGTTGTACTTGTGGTATACTGGCCGGGAAGACAGTCTCTATAGTAGGGATACTGGTTTGTAGGAACAGTGCTCTGGGTAAGACTGAGCAATGGTTGTACTTGTGGTATACTGGCCAGCAAGGCAGTCTCTAGAGTAGGGATACTGGTTTGTAGGAACAGTGCTCAGGGTAAGACTGAACAATGGTTGTACTTGTGATATACTGGCCAGCAAGACAGTCTCTAGAATAGGGATACTGGTTTGTAGTAACAGTGCTCAGGGTAAGACTGAACAATGGTTGTACTTGTGATATACTGGCCAGCAAGACAGTCTCTATAGTAGGGATACTGGTTTGTAGTAACAGTGCTCAGGGTAAGACTGAACAATGGTTGTACTTGTGATATACTGGCCAGCAAGACAGTTTCTATAGTAGGGATACTGGTTTGTAGTAACAGTGCTCAGGGTAAGACTGAACAATGGTTGTACTTGTGATATACTGGCCAGCAAGACAGTCTCTAGAATAGGGATACTGGTTTGTAGTAACAGTGCTCAGGGTAAGACTGAACAATGGTTGTACTTGTGATATACTGGCCAGCAAGACAGTCTCTAGAATAGGGATACTGGTTTGTAGTAACAGTGCTCAGGGTAAGACTGAACAATGGTTGTACTTGTGATATACTGGCCAGCAAGACAGTTTCTATAGTAGGGATACTGGTTTGTAGGAACAATGCTCAGGGTAAGACTGAACAATGGTTGTACTTGTGGTATACTGGCCAGCAAGACAGTCTCTATAGTAGGGATACTGGTTTGTAGGAACAATGCTCAGGGTAAGACTGAACAATGGTTGTACTTGTGGTATACTGGCCGGCAAGACAGTCTCTATAGTAGGGATACTGGTTTGTAGGAACAGTGCTCTGGGTAAGACTGAGCAATGGTTGTACTTGTAGTATACTGGCCGGCAAGACAGTCTCTATAGTAGGGATACTGGTTTGTAGGAACAATGCTCAGGGTAAGACTGAACAACGGTTGTACTTGTGGTATACTGGCCAGCAAGGCAGTCTCTAGAGTAGGGATACTGGTTTGTAGGAACAATGCTCAGGGTAAGACTGAGCAATGGTTGTACTTGTGGTATACTGGCCAGCAAGGCAGTCTCTAGAGTAGGGATACTGGTTTGTAGGAACAGTGCTCAGGGTAAGACTGAACAATGGTTGTACTTGTGATATACTGGCCAGCAAGACAGTTTCTATAGTAGGGATACTGGTTTGTAGTAACAGTGCTCAGGGTAAGACTGAACAATGGTTGTACTTGTGATATACTGGCCAGCAAGACAGTCTCTAGAATAGGGATACTGGTTTGTAGTAACAGTGCTCAGGGTAAGACTGAACAATGGTTGTACTTGTGATATACTGGCCAGCAAGACAGTTTCTATAGTAGGGATACTGGTTTGTAGTAACAGTGCTCAGGGTAAGACTGAACAATGGTTGTACTTGTGATATACTGGCCAGCAAGACAGTCTCTAGAATAGGGATACTGGTTTGTAGTAACAGTGCTCAGGGTAAGACTGAACAATGGTTGTACTTGTGATATACTGGCCAGCAAGACAGTCTCTATAGTAGGGATACTGGTTTGTAGGAACAATGCTCAGGGTAAGACTGAACAATGGTTGTACTTGTAGTATACTGGCCAGCAAGACAGTCTCTATAGTAGGGATACTGGTTTGTAGTAACAGTGCTCAGGGTAAGACTGAACAATGGTTGTACTTGTGGTATACTGGCCAGCAAGACAGTCTCTATAGTAGGGATACTGGTTTGTAGTAACAGTGCTCTGGGTAAGACTGAGCAATGGTTGTACTTGTGGTATACTGGCCAGCAAGACAGTCTCTATAGTAGGGATACTGGTTTGTAGGAACAATGCTCAGGGTAAGACTGAACAATGGTTGTACTTGTGGTATACTGGCCAGCAAGACAGTCTCTATAGTAGGGATACTGGTTTGTAGTAACAATGCTCAGGGTAAGACTGAGCAATGGTTGTACTTGTGATATACTGGCCAGCAAGACAGTCTCTAGAATAGGGATACTGGTTTGTAGTAACAGTGCTCAGGGTAAGACTGAACAATGGTTGTACTTGTGATATACTGGCCAGCAAGACAGTCTCTAGAATAGGGATACTGGTTTGTAGTAACAGTGCTCAGGGTAAGACTGAACAATGGTTGTACTTGTGATATACTGGCCAGCAAGACAGTCTCTAGAATAGGGATACTGGTTTGTAGTAACAATGCTCAGGGTAAGACTGAGCAATGGTTGTACTTGTGATATACTGGCCAGCAAGACAGTCTCTATAGTAGGGATACTGGTTTGTAGGAACAATGCTCAGGGTAAGACTGAACAATGGTTGTACTTGTAGTATACTGGCCAGCAAGACAGTCTCTATAGTAGGGATACTGGTTTGTAGGAACAATGCTCAGGGTAAGACTGAACAATGGTTGTACTTGTAGTATACTGGCCAGCAAGACAGTCTCTATAGTAGGGATACTGGTTTGTAGTAACAGTGCTCAGGGTAAGACTGAACAATGGTTGTACTTGTAGTATACTGGCCGGCAAGACAGTCTCTATAGTAGGGATACTGGTTTGTAGGAACAATGCTCAGGGTAAGACTGAACAATGGTTGTACTTGTGATATACTGGCCAGCAAGACAGTCTCTATAGTAGGGATACTGGTTTGTAGGAACAATGCTCAGGGTAAGACTGAACAATGGTTGTACTTGTGGTATACTGGCCAGCAAGACAGTCTCTATAGTAGGGATACTGGTTTGTAGTAACAATGCTCAGGGTAAGACTGAGCAATGGTTGTACTTGTGATATACTGGCCAGCAAGACAGTCTCTATAGTAGGGATACTGGTTTGTAGGAACAATGCTCAGGGTAAGACTGAATAACAGTTGTACTTGTGGTATACTGGCCAGCAAGACAGTCTCTATAGTAGGGATACTGGTTTGTAGGAACAATGCTCAGGGTAAGACTGAATAACAGTTGTACTTGTGGTATACTGGCCAGCAAGACAGTCTCTATAGTAGGGATACTGGTTTGTAGGAACAATGCTCAGGGTAAGACTGAATAACAGTTGTACTTGTGGTATACTGGCCAGCAAGGCAGTCTATATAGTAGGGATACTGGTTTGTAGGAACAATGCTCAGGGTAAGACTGAACAATGGTTGTACTTGTAGTATACTGGCCAGCAAGACAGTCTCTATAGTAGGGATACTGGTTTGTAGTAACAATGCTCAGGGTAAGACTGAGCAATGGTTGTACTTGTGGTATACTGGCCAGCAAGACAGTCTCTAGAATAGGGATACTGGTTTGTAGTAACAGTGCTCAGGGTAAGACTGAACAACGGTTGTACTTGTGGTATACTGGCCAGCAAGACAGTCTCTATAGTAGGGATACTGGTTTGTAGTAACAATGCTCAGGGTAAGACTGAGCAATGGTTGTACTTGTGATATACTGGCCAGCAAGACAGTCTCTAGAATAGGGATACTGGTTTGTAGTAACAGTGCTCAGGGTAAGACTGAACAACGGTTGTACTTGTGGTATACTGGCCAGCAAGACAGTCTCTATAGTAGGGATACTGGTTTGTAGGAACAGTGCTCAGGGTAAGACTGAACAATGGTTGTACTTGTGATATACTGGCCAGCAAGACAGTCTCTATAGTAGGGATACTGGTTTGTAGGAACAGTGCTCAGGGTAAGACTGAACAATGGTTGTACTTGTAGTATGTTGGCTAAAATGTGCCAGTTACAGCATCCTTACCATAAGCAGAGAATACTGTTATGGGTGCAGGTACGATCAAGGCTAGTAACCCTGTCTACTCTATTTAAAACTGTAAAAGAATAGCCTCGGATGACCAAAGCTTTGATAAACAGCAGAGGTTAAAACTGAAGGGCCCATTGGTTGACAAATTGCCAGGAATATGGACGATAGGAATTTGGAATGTGAGAGGAGTGTGTGGTAACCTTAAATTTCACCCATAATAAACCACAGAAAGTCTCACCGTGATGTGAATCTGTCCCTTAAAACAACCAACTAGGCATCACTATACATATAAAACCCACCAATCACCAACAATACCTCCACTATCATAGCAGCCATCTTTCATTTTAAAAAGTTATCTACCATTCAGCCTTGCCACCCAAGCCAAACGTTTATGTTCAGAATATTGTGGACAACTCTCCCCAGCTTGCCAAGGCAGAGGCTACCCCAAGTCTTCAATAGACAACAGAATTTCTAGATCACTCTCTAGAGACAACAATGACCCTCCAAAACAAGTTGAAGACACCCCTTCCACAACACAATAACATCCTGGTCTGCACCGAATAAACACCATTCTTAAAAATGTTACAAGTCCTAACCAGTTCCACCCAGACCCATAACCTCTTAAGTTCATCCCCAAGAGTCGTTTTCAAACAGCTGCCCAATCTCCACAATGTTCTAGTCCGGCCTAAACTTCTTGACCCCAAGGGAATCTGAGAAAAAAACTGACTACCGAAGGTTTATAACCCTTGTAGGAACCTCCACTGCAGCACATGTGGGATCCACCTACCAGTTACATCCTTCAACAGAAAAGTTATTAAATTAGAATACAAAATCCCAGGTCATTATAACCACAAAACAGATAACTTTGTATATATTCAACTACAGTGCAAATCATGTGATGCAGAATATATAGGTCTTAATAGATTCAGGTTCTATCAGACAGCGAATGAACAATCATTGTTTTGACACAAGCTAAAAAGACCCGGCAAGCATGTACCATCCATGCTGGTACCCACAACCAGGAATTTCAAACCTGCTACACCAACAAAATATTAAAAGCATTTCCCAAACAATGCAACTTGGACAGCGGGAACTGGCCCATTAATTGATTACCAAATCAAGATTACCACCAGGCCTTAACAGAAGAAAGTTTCTTTCTTCCTAAAATATTAACACACTTTATGCTTTCTTTTATTTTTTATATGAGATATATATTAGTTTTATCTCTATTTTATTGTTGTTACCTTTAAATATTTACACTTAACTTATATTATTCATACTGATAACCACAGCAAAAGCTTTTAGAAATTTATTTTATTTCCACTCCTACAACAGTTGGCACCGGTGTTTTTTTAACAGTTTATTTTTGAATTTAACATGGAGTAACTCACTGTTTGTGTAAAGTGTATACCCTCTTCTCTTTTTATTTGATAAAAGCAACAATGCCGAAATATTACTCTATTTGTGTTTAAATGTGTGTGTGACTACTTCTACTAAAGAAGACAGAAGAAATAAAAAAGATGTCACATTATTTTGTGCATTGAATTTTTCGCACATTTTTTCTCTTTACCTAGGTGGGGTTTCTTCATTAAATTTACACTTATTAATTATTTTTCCTTTTTCTTTAATTTTATCAGAGGTTTAGAAATGCAAGATACACATACCAAACAAACGTAAAACTTTTGAAACAGCACTCATTCCCAAACCAAGATGGTATGTATATATTTGTTTTTATCTGGGTATTTGCACTTGCTAAACCAGGACTATGTTAGCTCACAACTTAGAAATCCTATAAAGGAAACACACAATCAAAATACTCAACTATAGCTCAAGTAATTGTAATATTCTATTTATTATGGAAAATCTAAATGTACATACTAAATTCTTTTAAAAAGGTATCATTTTTCAATTTTCAGAATATGATATCTAGATGGAGTAATCCTCACTAAAAGCATAAATAATAGCTTTGGCTATTTGATTCTTAAATTCCTTTAAGCATAAACGAGGGTGGAATTAGTGTTCCTTAGGTCTTTAGTCTACCTTAGAGGCAGGCTAGGTCCTTTATTCACTAGTTTGAGGTTTTGTCCAGGTTCTATTGGCAGCTCCACGACCTGTTCCGTGCAGTTCATGGGGGCGAGCCACCCGCAAGTGAGAGCCTCACAGGCCAGCTGATATGGCGGGAGTACTTCTACACCATGTCGCTCAACAACCAATACTACGGAGAGATGTCTCGCAACAAGATCTGCCTCGACATCCCATGGAGAGAGAAGGACATTCAAAAAGACTTGGACATGTGGAAACAAGGGAAGACAGGCTACCCCTTTATTGATGCCGCTATGCGCCAGCTCTTGGCTGTTAGTACATCAACTGCGCAACCTTATTCACACATTAACTGGAACATGAATCAACATTTATATCGAATATCTTTCGCCTCAGATGTAAAAAAATCTAGTCTAATGATGATTGATTAACATTGCAAATACAGTTGCGGATATGTGATAATCGCTTTTTATATTGCGAGCAGAATGAACTCATTTCAAGTCATGTTTGAGAATATATTTTATATAATTTTTAAATAAACATATTTGTGTATATAATTTATTTTAATTTTATGTTGTGTAATTGAATAAATATAATTCTATAAAGCACAAACAAACTTAAAAAACACTAACACATATTTACAAATAATTACAATATTTTGATAGCATATGCCATTGAAGTATTTGTAAATATGTGTTAGTGTTTTTTAAGTTTATTTGTACTTGTGTATAACTCATATTTATCATTTATTCGATGAAATATTGTGACTTGCTTAGGTTAATGCACTTTATTTCATGCATTTTTCTTATTTATAGCCATTCTTATAACATTAATTCATTATTGTTATTTTTATAAAATCTTGTAAAAAATTATCAAAAGAATGAGGCTAAGATTGTATTTCTCACTATAGGGGTATGCATAGCTTTGACACTTTGACTGGGCTTTGAAACAAATCTCAGCTTTGGCTTAGCATTGAAAAAAATTCTAGCTTTGGAAATTCGCCAATAAAAATATTGACAACTAAAATATTCTATTTATGTTCAATGATTGCCTTTCTGGGCGGTTATATATATATATATATATATATATTAAAAATTGATATTCATTTGTAATAATCTGAAATAATTGAATTGTAAGTTAACAAAGGCCAAATGGCGCCAAACGGTCATTTCAAACTAAACATTGAAAAGAGCATTAAAGGGCAAGGCCTACACATTTACTAGGAAACTGAATTCCTCAAAGTTCATAACTAAAAATACAACAAAACATACAATTATGAAATGTTTGAGGTATCTCAGTCCCTTTCTACAATTGTAAGTTGTAATATTAACATGATTTATACAATAAAACAAAATATTACAAACAGTGGTGGAATAAAACATTTGACAGGCAATTTTAGTGCATTCAGTTTAAGGATAATATAATATATTTTCAAGTATAAAACAAGCTAACAAAAGATATTAAAACTTTGATTCAGCTTCGAGAATATTTCAAATATTCGATTCAAGCTCACTTCAAATTGAAATACTTGACTTTTGCACACCTCTCTTCCACGTTATTAAAACTTGAATACAAATTAAAAACTGTTTTTCCTGTACCTTAGGAGGGTTGGTTGCATCATGTTGGACGCAACGCAGTGGCTACTTTCCTGACTCGTGGGGATTTGTGGATATCCTGGGAGGAAGGGTTGAAACACTTCCTCTACTACTTGCTGGATGCCGATTGGTCGGTTTGTGCCGGAAACTGGATGTGGGTTTCCAGTTCTGCCTTTGAGCAGCTGCTTGACTGCTCGCATTGTGTGTGCCCCGTCAGCTATGGCCGCCGGCTTGACCCGGACGGGGAGTATGTGCGGTAAGATTCTAAATGCTGCCTACTAGAGTTGATGCTATAAAAGACTGAGGATCATCAATTTTAATTGGATGTTAGTTGGGGTATGTTAAGTCCACCTATTTTATTCATAGGACACATCCTTAGCAATAACATATTAACAAGTTATAAAGCTGTGAAATAACATGGGAATAAGTCTTTAGAGCATTCATTTTATCATTGATGTAAGATAAAAAAAAGTCAGCAGTTCTCCATAAATGAACAAACTAATGCTAAACGATTCGATGCTCTCAGGCCACAACAATTGCTAGTAACTACACACCTCGTATAATTGCATGACTAGTGCTAGATTACATAACACGTAACAAAGCTTCCAATAATATATAAATAATAATGGCTAAATGATATAAACTTGGAAATTAATAAATTGATAAAGGCCATAAGTTCAAAATAATAAGATATGAAACCTTATTTGATGTTAAAATTTGTGCATGACTTTTTACTCTTGAAGACAAAATAAAATCACACCTTTGTGCATTGAATTTTACCCACGTTTATTTTTTATTTTTTCCCTAAGTGGGTTTTCTTCACTCAGTTTTTACTCATTTATGTATTTTTCTTTAATTTTATTGATTTCCATAATGATAATTATTTATGATTTAATTACAGCATATCATTTATTTTTAATCACATTTATTGAAAAGGTGCACTTTTAGTTAAAAAAAACTACAGATTAATTGAAATTCCCAGGGAGGCCTATATGCTTGGGAGATGTTTCTAAGTGAACTGTAATATTTTTTTAGCCGTTATATCCCAGAGCTGCGTAACTTCCCAGTAGAGTATTTGTATGAGCCATGGAAGGCCCCACTGGAGGTACAGAAGAAAGCTGGGTGCATCATCGGTCAGAGATATCCTGAGAGAATTGTGGATCATAGCAAAGCTTCACACAAGAATAGACAGGTAAACTTTCACATTGTGCAATAAATAGGGGTGTACAAATGATCAAAATTTTGAATAACTACACACATACCTACCTAATCGAGCCATTCCCTTATGGGTTAGGCAAGAAACTGTGCATATAGCTTAAAAAAAACTTCTATACTAAATCCATCATAACTAACTTTCTCCACACTTACCTATCTTTGTATTCTCCCTTAGCTTCCTCAACATCCATACAACGAGTCATACATGTTATTTTATTCTTATAACTCTTTAATTCTTAATGTTTTTCTTTCTAACACATTCGTCTACAACATTTAACTACGTCTTACATGACCTACCCCTTCCTTTTGAATAACCAACAGCTTAATATTCGATTCATAACTTCCAATGGCAAGTTTGAATAACAAGATTGAATAGTAGGGCCATAAATCTCTTCAAAATTCCACTAGTTCAATAGGTTTATTGGTGGCAGTTGGCTTGTGCCAAGAATGTAGCCAGATAATCTCAGATGACTCAAATCTAAAAATACCCTTGTTCTATGTACTGTTGAGGGGAAGGGGAATACCAATATTTGCATCAAGTAAGCTTCTGAAACGCCTCTCTCTTGAAACGCCTCTGTCAACAACATCGCTCTAGAAGGAGTGGGCCCATCTGATCTCAATGTTACCAAAAATAAACAATTTTTTTTTTCAAGTTAATGAACAGTTTTATTTCACATTTTCATACTAGCGTTCTAGAGGTGAGCTTGCTCACTCCGAGCAAGCGGTCGTATGAGTGTGTAGAGAGTTCGTGTCCCAGTGCCGGACGAGCCAGCCAACCCCAAGCTCGGCACCGCTCTCGCGGCGGGAGACAAAACTACACTTAGAGCCGCGGCAGACCACTGCGCGCGCACCCGATAAAAGTAGTGGGGAGGACAGCTCGTACGTCACTGGCACACACTCCCCCCCTCTCTCTCGCACAAAAGCGAGTTTACCAGAAACACAATTTTAACAAAAATACGCTGAACAACAGCTTAACGTTACAACATGAAGAGAGCGCATTCCAGCTGGATGCACTTATCTAAACACTAATAACATGAAATAAATTGACAATAATAGAGTTATGACGATTCAGCCATGAAAACATTCAGTGTCAAACAAAGAAAGGTAAAAGTTTTCAGTTTTGTTTAGCAAACACATCGTGTGACTATAGAACAAGACGACACCTTGTTGAAATACTACCTTCCAGCAGTAAAAAAAATATAAACGTCGTCACTTTCGGGCGCACTGACAGTCTGACACTTTCTACACACTTGGCATGATGCCAGTTCACACGTTTGACTTAGTCTTTGAGATGCACCAGAGACACAGATCATTAATTATAAAGAAATAGAATATAAATAACACAATTGCACAATACATATATATACATTGTTGTATCTATTTTTTCCCCCAAATCAGAGGTTAAACTAATAGTTTAGTGTGCACCACTTTCAGGAGCACACGGTCAACACAAGAAAAACTAAACGTCTCATGACTAAGCAAACCAAAGAACTTGGTTCGATTCCTCCCTATTCTAAACAACAAAAACTAACTTTACAGATCAACTAAAGTTACTATACAACCAATTGTAAGACAGTAAAAACTCACATTTACATCACGCATATTTCAACAACATCAGAGTGATAAGAATCGCTGGTTCGATTCTCACCTAACTTTTCTATCAATAACCTTGTTAACTCCTTATCTCTAAAAAAATTTACTCTCTATTCTGCTAGTACATTTTCTTTAACAACTTGAATTACAACAAAAGAAGTACACTGAGAATAGTATTACCGAACGTCTTAAAGTTCACTGATGTTTTCAAACCTATTATTGGATATTTTCCCTACTTTTACAATATAATAAACACACTCAAAACATTATAACTCAATGTAGTGACGTTCTCTCGTGTTTACTAACCTAATTATGGATCCTATTAAACTTAATTTACAAAATAATAAACATAGTGAAAACATACATATTATAAACGAACGTGATGTCGTTGGTTCGTGTTTACAAATATGAGAACATGACCAGTCCTGCCCCATATAGCTGCTGTGAAAGTAGACTTCATCGTTAAGGGAATATCTGACGCCGGGAACTCATCTTTCTTACATAAAAATGATGTCAGGAGCTAGCGATAGAAAAGAAAGAGAACCCTGACTGCCAAAACTCCACGAACGGTCAAGCCGACTCCACGCAGAGCAATAAAGCTACTGTGTAAACACCTCAGGGGGACAAACAAACAAAGGACCCCTAAAAAGAACATATAACCCCAAAAAAACTTAACAAACCCAAAACTCCCTCCAGGAAAACCGCGACCAACGTGACTATAGTGTCGCAGCCCCGACCTGCTCGGGACATTTTTTAAGCTGTGTCACGTGAGCTCTACGCACCGGGAGCCCACTCACGGGGTCCACTAATTGGACTGTGACGTCGCTCAAGAATCTGTGTATGGTCACCGGGGTGGACCACCTATAACTCAATTTGCCCGCAATACCACGTGCTTTGTCACTAATTTGGTGTATTTGATACACCACCCTGTCACCTATTTTGAATGGCACGTCATGCCTACCCACATTGAACTTTCTGGCTACCTTCTCGTGTGACCGCTTCAGCTGTCTGAAAGCGTCACTCCACTTGCGTAACACCTGCCTAGTGGAGGGTTGCGTCTGTTCAGGCGGGAGTTGCCATTTAACGTTAATGGGAGACAGTAGCTCATGTCCCATCATCAGCTCGGCTGGGGTAGCCTTGTGGCTAGAGTGTGGGGCGTTATTGAAAGCTACCTGAAGCCAGGATAATTTAGTGTCCCACTGGCGGTGGAACGTGTGGTGGAATGCAATTAATGCTGACTTTAAATTCCTGTGACTACGTTCACACAAATTAGGTGCAGGATAATAGGGAATTGTGGTTATGTGCCTAATGCCTAGATTAAAACACATATTTCTGAAACTTAGAGAGGTAAATTGACTGCCATTGTCTGAGACAATGCTACACGGAATTCCAAAATTTTTGAACACCTCCCTTTCTAAACCTTTTATGGCCGTTACCGAGGTAGCGTTTCTCAACGGAATGAACCATGTAAACTTTGAAAACCCTTCCACGACCGTTAATACATATTGGTTTCCATTCACTGACCTTGGTAGGGGGCCGAAGAAGTCAACGAAAATCCTCTCCATGGGGAACCTAGCCACACTGGATGATAGCATGCCAACGTTGTACTTTTGGGCAGGCTTAGCCCTCAAACAATTCTCACACGCTTTAACCTGGTCGCTTAAAAACCTGTCCATACCCTTCCAAAAAAATCTTTTTCTAACTAAGGCAATAGTTTTGGCAATGCCCAGATGTGCCCCCACTGGGGACATGTGATAATATTCAAATAACACTTGCCTAAAAGAGGCGGGAACGCATATTTTCCACTGAGACTGACGGGAGGGCTTTACATACAAAATATCTTTTTCTAATTTATAATCAGGGATTTTTTGTTTATTTTTCAAGCGAGCTCGCATGCTCTCTAACGCCGGATCTCCTGCCTGTGCGGATTTAAGAGAAATGAATAGTTCGGGTAATTGAGTCAAGAATAAGACCTTGGGGTGTGAAGCACTGCACAGTGAAGTAGCAATAGGGGAAGACGTTTCCCTCGAAATGAGCTCAAACATTCTTGACAAAGCGTCTGCTACTGAATTATCTTTCCCCTTTATGTTTACAATAGTGAACCGAAATGCTTGCAACTGAGTGATCCAACGGGCAATTTTCCCAATTTGCCGTGGGTGGTTCATCAACCAAGCCACGGCGGAGTTATCAGTATGCAATTCAAAAACATTAGACTCAAGATACTGCCTAAACTTTTCGGTGGCGAAGATTATTGCCAATGCTTCTAGTTCATACGTAGGATAGTTTAGCTCATGTTGATGGAGCGTCCGGCTGGCATATGCCACCGGTAGGATCTCCCCTTCTGTTTCCTGAGCCAACATAGCTCCTAGCCCTGACGAGGACGCGTCGGTCTGGAGAATAAACCTTTTTTGGAAGTCTGCCATTTTCAAAATAGGCGCTTCGACCAATGCCTGTTTTAACGTCTGAAACGTCTGTTCGGCATCATTCGACCATAAGAAAGTGGTTTTTGTCTTTCTAAGTTTATACAAGGGCGCCGCTAAAGACGACAAGTTTGGTATGAATCGGCCAAAAAAACCTATCATGCCCAAAAACCTAGACAGTTTCTTTTGAGTGTTGGGCACAGGGAATTCTCTAATCGCCCGGGTTTTCTCCGGATTTATTTCTATTCCCTTATGGGAAACAATGTGACCTAAATACTCTATCTGGGAGACTGCTATTTGCGTTTTATTGGGGTTTATCGTGAGTTTGGCCTTCCTCAACCTGTGAACACCTCTCTCAAGTGCTCTGCATGTTCCTTCCTCAACCTGGTGAACACCTCTCTCAAGTGCTCTGCATGTTCCTTCCTCAGCCTGGTGAACACCTCTCTCAAGTGCTCTGCATGTTCCTTCCTCAACCTGGTGAACACCTCTCTCAAGTGCTCTGCATGTTCCTTCCTCAACCTGGTGAACACCTCTCTCAAGTGCTCTGCATGTTCCTTCCTCAACCTGGTGAACACCTCTCTCAAGTGCTCTGCATGTTCCTTCCTCAGCCTGGTGAACACCTCTCTCAAGTGCTCTGCATGTTCCTTCCTCAGCCTGGTGAACACCTCTCTCAAGTGCTCTGCATGTTCCTTCCTCAACCTGGTGAACACCTCTCTCAAGTGCTCTGCATGTTCCTTCCTCAGCCTGGTGAACACCTCTCTCAAGTGCTCTGCATGTTCCTTCCTCAACCTGGTGAACACCTCTCTCAAGTGCTCTGCATGTTCCTTCCTCAGCTTGGTGAACACCTCTCTCAAGTGCTCTGCATGTTCCTTCCTCAACCTGGTGAACACCTCTCTCAAGTGCTCTGCATGTTCCTTCCTCAGCTTGGTGAACACCTCTCTCAAGTGCTCTGCATGTTCCTTCCTCAACCTGGTGAACACCTCTCTCAAGTGCTCTGCATGTTCCTTCCTCAACCTGGTGAACACCTCTCTCAAGTGCTCTGCATGTTCCTTCCTCAACCTGGTGAACACCTCTCTCAAGTGCTCTGCATGTTCCTTCCTCAGCCTGGTGAACACCTCTCTCAAGTGCTCTGCATGTTCCTTCCTCAACCTGGTGAACACCTCTCTCAAGTGCTCTGCATGTTCCTTCCTCAGCTTGGTGAACACCTCTCTCAAGTGCTCTGCATGTTCCTTCCTCAACCTGGTGAACACCTCTCTCAAGTGCTCTGCATGTTCCTTCCTCAACCTGGTGAACACCTCTCTCAAGTGCTCTGCATGTTCCTTCCTCAGCCTGGTGAACACCTCTCTCAAGTGCTCTGCATGTTCCTTCCTCAGCCTGGTGAACACCTCTCTCAAGTGCTCTGCATGTTCCTTCCTCAGCCTGGTGAACACCTCTCTCAAGTGCTCTGCATGTTCCTTCCTCAACCTGGTGAACACCTCTCTCAAGTGCTCTGCATGTTCCTTCCTCAACCTGGTGAACACCTCTCTCAAGTGCTCTGCATGTTCCTTCCTCAGCCTGGTGAACACCTCTCTCAAGTGCTCTGTATGTTCCTTCCTCAGCCTGGTGAACACCTCTCTCAAGTGCTCTGCATGTTCCTTCCTCAACCTGGTGAACACCTCTCTCAAGTGCTCTGCATGTTCTGTCAAGTTTTCGGAATATATGACGAGGTCGTCAAGATAGTTATAGACAAATTTGAGCTGCACGTCCTCAATAATGTGATTCAACAATCTAGTCAACGTTTGGGAGCCAACTGAAATTCCAAATGGTAAATAATTATACTCATACAACCCGGTTTGAGTAATGAAAGCCGTACACTCTTTGGACTCCTCATTAAGAGGCACTTGATAATAAGCTTGATTTAGATCAAGTAGGGAATAAACCCTCGCTTTCCCCAAATACTGGAATGCCATCTCTACGGTCTGTAGAGGAGTAGCCTCAAATACTACTTTCTTGTTCAACTTTCGGTAATCCACCACTAAGCGATGCTTATTGTTGGGCTTGGACACCAAAAATGCTGGAGACGCGTAAGGAGTGCGCGAATCCCTTATTATTCCTTTCCTTCTGAGCTCCTCTACGTGTCGCTTTAACACTTCTAATTTGGGAGGGGCGAAATAATATGGCCTGGACCTGACAGGCACATGGTCAGACAACTTTATGTCACACGTCAGAACATTGGTGCACCCTAGTTTTTCTGTTACCACATCTCTATATTCATTAGGGATTTGGATTACCTCCTGTCTTTTTTCCTCTAGTTGACTAATGAAAATACATGAATTTGACTGCGTCAGATCCTCTAGATTGATCGACGTGCCAAACCTATCATACGGGAAATCAATCTTATTTTCGCAAGGAAAAATCCGCATTCTCGACTTGTTCAAAAACTCCCTCCCTAGTATGACCTCTACACTCAAATTAGGCGCGACCCAAAACCATGTCGGCCATGAAAACCTATCTATTTTAACTGATAATTTCACTTTGGAATTGATACACATGATGCTCCCATCAGCGGTTTCACACATCATTTCACAAATTTCCATTTGTTTAATGGAAGAGATTGATTCCAGTTCGCTGACAAATTTTTGGGAAATTAAATTATGGACTGAACCTGTGTCTATCAATGACAGCGTGTCCTTCTGTCCCACTTTGGTCCTAACACTTGATAAATTTGGAGTGCGCCCCCGAAATTTGCGGGATTCTGTGCCTAACCACCGTGGTGTACACACCGAGGCCCTGCTTCGGTTCCCTTGGAATGATTGAGTTTGTTTGTTGCGTACCTCTCTTTCATCCCCCCTTCGGTTTGGACACTGTCCCATTAAATGGTTTGGTGACTCACATATAAAACATTTCCTCTGTCTAGGAAAACCATTCAGTCTATTCGTTATTCTAGCCCCTGGGGACTCCCTCTGGGCATAATCTCCCCCCAATCCCCTTGTTTGACCCAAACTCGATCTGGGTGTGGTCTGTTGGGAAAACGATTGTTGCCTCGAATTATTGTAATAATAATCGGGTTGGTTTTGTTGACGGTACCGCCACACTTCTAAATTAGCTCTTTCGTAATGAATCGCTTTTCCCTGTAATTCTTCTACTGACTTTATGCATTCTCGGGGTATTTGTAATTTTATTTCTGGCCTCAAATTTGAAAATAACCTATTAAGTTCCCCTGCTGGAGTATATTCTCCATGACGTCTAATTAGGGTTTGAATTCTTATAAAATAATCAGTGACCGTTTCCCAGGGTTTTTGTCTACCATTTCTAATCTGATCCTCTAATCCTTCCAAGTATTCTACTGGGAAAAAACTAAGTTTGAAACTGTTTAGGAAAGCACTCCAGTCTGGCCAAACGTTGGCGTGGTTCCTTAACCAGTCCCTACGACTCCCCTCGAACAATTCTGGTAGAGCAGTCAAAATCTCCCGGTCTGTTAATGAATATGCCTTTTTTTGCTCTATTAACCGTTCTAAAAACTCTACGGGATCTGACCGTTCATGGAAATTAAGGTTCCACTTTCTAACTAGATTGAGCGCTAACACGTCTCTTTTGTGGCCCAATTTATTAAATTCTTCCAATGGTTCGGCCGCCTGAATGCGTATATTATTTATTTCAGGGCTACACCCCATCCTCACACCTGGTGAAACCTGCGAAGTGGTATGGCGGACATGAACCTGTGTCTCGGGATAGTCTACCCCTTCATCCAAATTTTGGAAATCAAAGATCCTTTCCTCAAATTGAGGAGATACGGTACCCTTTTTGTCCTCGATAATCTTGCCTATCCTAGATTCGGCTTGAGAGAGTAACCTCGTACATTTGAGTAGACGCTCATCACTGTCTGCCGTCTCTGTCCCTATTCGACCTAGTCGTTGTTGTAGGTGTTTTAATTTGGTCTGAAATTTCCTGGTTTGAGATAAGGACGGAGCTTTGGACTCCCCTACCCGTTGCAACAACAAGTTAAGTTTCTTTTCTATAGTTGGTAGTTCTGTCTCTCTTGAAGGACACTCGCCGGGGTCGACTAATGACGTTTTTCCCACTCTCTCTTTTTCCCATAGTTTAGAAAGCTGTGGTCTCATACCCTCTACTGTCGACTTTGGCACCACCCCCCTTATGCGGATTTCATATTCTAGCTCATCCGCTTCTAACCTATTACTTTCCATGATTTTATCCGTCATAAGGAAATAATAAAATGTACTTAATATGGCAGGACCCGTCACTCAAATAATTATAGCTCCTTAAACCTACAATGATTCATAGAATATTGTGAATCTAGTTTTACCCAACCAAAAATACTACTTAAGATTATCAAGCTTATGGCAACTACACAACATGTTGAACCGTTAATTTTTCTAGTACATCTCATGTTTTAGTTTATCACTTAGCTCTCCAATAGATGGCGGCTGTTTGTCTCTTCCGGTTGTTTGATGTCGTGATGTCCCACGCTGTGATTAAAGGTGTCCCCCTCACGGACTGGGTGGCGATGTTGCCACGCCCTTGGAACGTGTTGTACATCCGCTCTGGCAATGGAATGGAATTGCCCCTGTTGACTGTGGATGCAGCCGTCCTTTTTTTTTGTGTCTTGGCGTCCTCCGTTGTATTTTAAGGTGTCCACCTCACGGACTGGGTGGCAAGGTTACCACGCCCTTGGAACGTGTTGTCGGGTCTCCACTCTGGTTGTCACTCTTGCTTTTGGTGTCTGAAGTTCTGCGCTGTTGAAGTTGAACTTCTCAAGAACTGGGTTGTTTATAGCCAACTTAGCTATGTCGTTGGAATGTCCGTCTGGACTGTTGCTGCTCTGATTTTGAAGATTTACTGTCAAAGTTCCTTTTTTTCTCTCGTGCTCCATATTACTGGTGGCCGTGACTCGTAATGCTCTGCTACCATGAAACACCTCTCTCTTGAAACCCCTCTTGTCAACAACATCGCTCTAGAAGGAGTGGGCCCATCTGATCTCAATGTTACCAAAAATAAACAATTTTTTTTTTCAAGTTAATGAACAGTTTTATTTCACATTTTCATACTAGCGTTCTAGAGGTGAGCTTGCTCACTCCGAGCAAGCGGTCGTATGAGTGTGTAGAGAGTTCGTGTCCCAGTGCCGGACGAGCCAGCCAACCCCAAGCTCGGCACCGCTCTCCGCGGCGGGAGACAAAACTACCCTCAGAGCCGCGGCAGACCACTGCGCGCGCACCCGATAAAAGTGGTGGGGAGGATAGCTCGTACGTCACTGGCACACTTCCACTACCGGCCTTACAGTGTTTTGGGGTAGGGGGTTGTATTTTAACCGCAGTAACAACAAAAAGATATGAAACAAGCAAAAGTGAAAAAATATTAGGTGTCTTAGAGTTAAAAATAATTTATTTTTGTTGAGATATATCATATCCTAATTTCTTATGCTCAGTTAAATGCCGGTGAAAACATTTTTCACTGATCTGGTATGTGGATAGGACATAGTTTATTGTTTCATATAAACTTGTTCATAGACAAACAAGTTGGAAGACAACGTGATTCTTAATGCTCGTGCTATCAACAGTTGTTTATTTAGATTTAAAGTGTGAGAGAGAATCAAATATTTAGATAAGGATAGAGGTATATTCTACTCTACTACCTTTTGTGGCGTGGAAATAAGATGGTAGGGAGTAGCTTGCTAAGGTCAGCCTTTTATGAGTCAGCAGCTTCAGTTAGTGAACCAGATAGTGAGGCAACCCAATAAGCAAGTTCGACTAGAATATACAAAATATTCTTGAAGCCAAATCGAAGCTTAACATTTTTTTGTTCTATGCTCAGAAAAATATTATATCATTGATAGTTTATGACTATATACACTAACATCATTTAGAAAATGTTTTTATTATACAGTTATTTGTAATATTTAAATTTGTCTGAGGAATAAAGCTATTATCACAACATGCAAATCAATTTTAATAAAATGGTATAAGCTGAACTCGTCATTTAGGCTCAAGTTCGAGATCAAAAGTTTTGTAGGCTCGTCATTTTCGAGATTCCACTTGATGTACATAATAATCAATTTTTAAAAACCATTGGTAAGCATAGGTTATTATATTTAGATAATGGCATTTCCACTTATAAATCATTCGGTTACTTATCAATTGTAAAAATTAATATCAATTTTCATATTACTAAAATATTAGAGCTTTAAAACTGCTTTCGACTGGTAAACTTATTCAAAATTGTCGTCCATTTTTAATTATCCTTGATTCAAGTTGTATACCTCTATTGCCATGACAAAGCAATGAAAATAAAAAGAGTTAAATAGATTAATAATTAATTGAACAATGATTATTTTTACTATTTTTACCTGGTCCTTATCTAAAATAAAATTTAACATCGAGAATATATTATATTGAATGTTCTCAAACTTTAGGTATTACAACTTGTATTAATTAATATGTTTAAATACAAAACTAGCACTAGTTTAGTTACTCTTTAGTTATAGAATTATGTTGGTTAATCTGTCTAAAATCAGTGTTGATTATAATTATATTATTGCTGTTTAGTCTGAATATATCTACTGAGCCAGCTGTGCTTTATTCTCTGTATAATCAATTATATACATTAGCATTAGGTGTCAGCATCGCATTGACCCTTCTCTCCTAATGGCTCTAGGATCGCTAATCCCGCACTTTTTCTTAGTATAACGGGAAACACTATTCAAGTGTCTCTTTATCTCTCGGGACACACAGCCATGAAACTCTCTCGTGTGAAATATTAATAAGAGTTAAAGAATCAAGATTGGGGCGCCCCAGCTATCATCTCATCACTCCAGGTATTCTCAGTCACCATTCACAAAGGTAGGCTTATAGTTAATTAATTGTTTCTCTCTAAGTTTTATAATTTAACGACTGTGTACAAAATCTCACCTGTTAACTCGGCACATAAATTTTGTTCCTCCGGGCTGGATCTATTTCTTTGAAATAAATGAACTCTCGCTTTGGTACAATACACTCTATTAAGAGGACAAATAACTCTGCTCATAAAGTTATTAATAACCACAAAGTGTTTTTTAATTGTATTAAATTCTCTTTATAAGCGCGAGCCTAACCATTTTAGTTTGTATTTCATTAGAAAACCATATTAGTAAACTCACTCCTGTGTCCCCTGACTTTAGGTTCATTTTCGCTTGCCAGGTTGATAAGGCTCATAATCACATAGTTTTTTGTTGTATTACTCTGTCACAAACTTATTTTCTGGAGTCTGATTTTGTTTGATTGTTTTTAATTTAATTAGTTCAAGTGTATTTTTGTTTATTGTACTAATATTGGTCAACATGAGGTTCGTAACTTTCACTCGGCAATGCGACCTTATTAAGAAACGCCTCGTTAAGATTAGGGAATTTGTAATGCAAACAGATTCCATTGAGAACATATGGGAAGTATTGTATGAATATAACATTCTAAAACTATCTTTGTTCGAAAAGGTGGTTGAGTCAAAACGTAATGAGTTTGAAGTGCTTTTATCTAAGATTGTTTTGGAAGAAATTGAAGATTACAATAATGAGATTGTAATTCAGAATCAAGACGATATATTTGAATTACATACGTTTTTAAGTTGTAGTATAACAATGTTACTTCCCACTCCTGAACCTCAACGGAACGATTTAAGTCACTCCGCGCCTTGTGTGTCTTTGGTTAAAACTCCATCTATATGCTTACCAAAAATTGAACTACCGACTTTTTCTGGTGATGCCTCACAGTGGAGGAGTTATCACAATTTGTTCGACACAACTACTCAACAAAATTCAAGCTTAACACGTGTTGAAAAAATATCATATCTGATGTAAACTCTAAGCTCATAAGTGCGTAATTTAATTAAGAGTCTCCCCCTTTCCATGCCCAACTATCAAATAGCCTACGATTTATTGTGTAGTCGCTATCACAACATAAGAAACTTAACTTCTCTTCACATATATAAAATCATTGATTTGCCTCATGTCACCAGTGGGTCACTCAAGAGCCTACATAACATGCTCAGTAGTTATGATGAAAACAGTTGATTTCTCCACGCTCTTGAACAAGACACAGCTCTCAAAGGTCCTCTATTGTTCTCACTGTTGTTACGGAAACCCGACGGCGACACTCGACACAGATTCAAGACCACCCGCGGTATAAATGTAAGCTTACCGACGGTAGATGAACTAATTAAGTTTTTGCATCTTGAAGCATCACATCTTGAGTCGGCCAACAATGTGAATACTACCAAGAAGCACTCGCACATTACTCATACACAAGTCTCTAAAGGTGGGGACACATTGGCGTCACGTCACGTGAGGTCACATGAGCTCACGTAAGCAATCAAAGTGTGAGTAGATTTATTTCTGTTGATAATAGGGATGCGCATTCACACTGGCGTCACTACATACACATCACGTGAGGTCATGTCTCCTCATGTCTCGTCACGCCCTCACGCGCTCTCACAATATCTGCAGCAGCACATATTTCGTGAGCCGTGAGTCCGTTGAAGTGTCGTCAGTGGACAAGTCATTTAGTTTTCTTGTTTGTTAGAGTGTGTTAATTATGGAGGAGATTCTTATTGAAAAAGTGCGTAGCCGAGCTCCTTTATAAGATCATGTAAGAACTGAAATTCTTCCTTTGTCACTCTAAAATACATTTCATATCGACTTGGGTGTTCTTTAAGTTCCTTAACCAAATGATAAAACTCGCCCTTCTCCTTCCTTTTCAAATTTACTTGATGCACCCACACCCTTTTCCTACGAGCCACTGTATTAGCCACTAATACTGCACAATCATTTTCCAACTCTTCTTCAAACTCAGATGAACTGCTTGATCCACTTTTCTCCATGGTTAGTCCAAGAATGAAGAACTTTAGATAAGAAACGTATTACTGAAAACGAAACGAGAGTGCATGTTGAGTGACATGACGTGACTATAGTGTGAGTATGTACAGCACGTCACGTCATATCTCTACTGTATGAGGTCACATGAGCTCACGTGACGTGACGGCAGTGTGTTCCCACCTTTACTCATTGCCAAGGGTGCCAGGTGGCATCAAACCCATGTCCTATCAAAATCACAAAGTCATGCTAATATCCACCTCTCACACTAATTGTGTTTTTTGTAAAGCTGACACTCATTAAATTTATCGTTGTCAAGATTTCCAGGCCAAAACGCCTCAAGAAAGATTTAATTTTGTAAAAGCTAATGGAATCTGTTATAATTGTCTTGGTCACTCTCACACACTGAACAATTGTGAATCATCACGTTCATGTAACAAATGTAATAAAATACATCATACTTCACTATATTTGGACTCAGACCCAACTTATGTTGCTCAAGGTCACACTACTCATCCAAGCGCACAACTCCCAGAGTTATGCACGTCATCAAGCCTCAGCAAACATATCAACTACAAGTACTTCGTGCTTTTAGCAACAACTTTTGTTAATCTCTCAACAGCTGATGGTGTCTACCTTGTTGTTTGTGGAATATTGGATTCTGCTGCTCAAAGTACTTTCATCGCGGAACAATGTGCTCTATTGCTACAGGTCAAACACACTCTCACCTCAAGGTCAATCAATGGTATTTCCCAAGCTCTGGTAAATACTAATGGCCTAACTTATCTTAATATTTCATCTCTGAATGGAAATATAATATCCCAAGAGCATCCCATATTAATATTGGATAAAATAACTTCAGATCTTCCTCGTGCAGCCCTTTCACCTGACATAAAAAGGAAGATGGCCGCCTTTGTCCCAGCTGACCCCACATATGACACCCCTGCACCTATAGATATCCTCTTAGCTGCAGACTTGTTTGCACAAATTATGACTGGTGAACAATATATTCTTGGAAAAGACCTGCCCATTGCCTTTGGTACTGTTTTTGGTGTCGTTCTTATAGGACCCACCCCCTGCTCTGCACCCAATGTACCTCCAGACCATTTTAATGGTGTCACCACTCTGCTCTCTACCAATGATATCGACCTTCACTCTTCCTTGCAAAACTTCTGGAAACTTGAAGAACCTCCATATAGCGTGGGCCTCTCTAAAGAAGAACAATTATGTGAAGATCATTTTGTCCCTACGCACACTCGAAATGTCTATATATAGTACAACTCCCATTCAAGGAATCCCACCCCCTGACTCGTCAAACAATGCAAGAAATAGATTTAATGTTTTAGAATGACGATTTGCTGCTCAACATCAATTCAGTATGTAGACTTTATGGAGGATTACCTTACAGCTGGTCACATAACTGAATGCAAATCACCTCCAAATATTAACTCACCACACTACTTTCTGCCCACCAGGGAGTCATTAAATCAACCTCGTCCACAACTAAGCTACAGGTCGTTTTCGATGCCAGCGCCCGCACCTTCAACTCAGTTTCGTTAAATCATGTTTTATTACCTGGGCCTAAACTTCAAAATGATATTTGTGACACGGTCACTCACTTCCGTCGCCACCCCATAGTCTTCTCATGTGATAATAGACAGATGTACCGACATATTTTGATACACCCTGATGATCAAATCTACCAATTGATTTACTGGCGTGACAATCCCGCAGTACCTCTTACTGTCTACCAACTTAGCACTCTCACATATGGAATTACCTCATCTCCGTATCTTGCAAACACAATTTTTTAAAGGTGATGTAGTTTGTGGAGAAGAAACCATAGAAGATGCGCTTCTTCTCCAAGATGAAATTACCAGGCTGTTAAAATTAAGAGGCTTTGAATTACGAAAATGGTCAAGTAATACGTCTCAACTTCTTGATTAAATGCCACAGGACCATAGAGAAACCCTTCTCTATTTTCGGACACTAGAACAACCATTGTTATTCTCGGGCTCCAGTGGACACCTGACTCTGACAACTTCTCCTATCGGATGCGAATGACAGGAGATGCCCACAAGCCTACAAAGCTTGTTATTCTCTCAATTGTGGCTCAAATCTATGATCCTTGTGGTTGGGTAACTCCTGTCGTGTTCTGGGCGAAGTCTTTCATCCAGCTGTTATGGACATTAGGCCTACAGTGGAATGAGCCCTTGCCTGCTGACATTGCTAAAAACTGGGAAAGATATTTGAAGAGTATTCCTGTTTTAGAAGCCATTAGCATACCACGCTATTTCTATCTCGCGTCTGCTACCAACATTCAACTTCATGGGTTCTGTGGTGCCAGTGAAACAGGGTATGGCTGTTGCCTCTACCTCAGATGTCTTGACTCCGACAACAAAGTGGCAGTTAGTATTCTCATCACCAAATCACGTGTATCTCCCCTCAAAAGAATTTCCATACCTTGAACTCTGCGCCGCTCACTCACTTGCCAAACTTATGTACTACTGCACTGACCTCTTATCCCCACATTACAAAATTGACTCTAGAACTGCTTGGTCAGATTCTATGATTGTCCTCTCGTGGATTCATACACCACCATATCGGCTCAAAGTGTATGTGGCCAATCGTATCGCACAAATCCAAGACTGGCTACCTCCTCACACTTGGATGCAAATCGCTTCTTCCCACAACCCTGCGAATTGTGCTTCTCGTGTTTATCCCATACAGATCTCAACGATCATCCCATGTGGTGGTCTGGTCCTATGTGGCTCTCTCTTCCACCTGAACAGTGGCCTCTTTCTCGATTCACTCATGTGGCCGAAGCGGCATTGCCCGATGTCAAACACTAACCATTAATTGTTCTCATTGTTAATCCTTTTACTGATTTGAGTCAAACATTACTGCTCAAATACCCATCGTGGACAAAACTCGTCAACACAATGGCTTTTGTACTTTGCTTACTTAAACACTGCAAATCAAAATATCGCCAAACAGGACCCCTCAACCCTCAAATAATCACTGAAGCCATTCAACGCATCTGCCAAGTTATCCAAGCTGAAACCTTCACCGCCGACATAGAACTCATCAAGGCTAAGAAACCATGCAGCACGAAACTTCAACACTTATCCTCTTCCTGGACAACCAGGAAATATTGAAAGTAGGCAGATGAATTAATCATTCAAATTTGGTTCATGATATCGTGTTGCCAAAATCACATCATATTGTCAACCTGATCATCGATCACCATCACCATCACCTCAAGCATCTCCATGTTCGACCTCAACTGCTGCAGTCTATTTTGTCCCAATAATTCTGGATCCTCTCTGTTCGCAGCACAATTAGACTTCGAATTTTCAAATGTATTAATTGCTTTCGCCTACAAACCAAAGCTCATAACTCCAATGATGGGTGATCTACCTGAACCTCGAGTGACTCCCTCACGTCCATTTCTCAAATCTGGAATGGATTATGGCGGTCCATTCTCAGTGAAGTTACACACTCTCTGACACCTCCAGCCTATTAAAGTCTATCTCTGCTTGTTTGTCTGCTTATCAACTAAAGCAGTTCACCTCGAAGTCGTCACAGACCTTACCTCTGATGCATTCATCGCTGTCCTCACCTGCTTTGTCTCAAGAAGAGGGCTCTGTTCAGACCTATATTCGGACTGTGGGACCAACTTCATAGGTGCCTCTCATCAGTTGAAGAAAACCATTAACGATTATCTAGCTCAAGACCGCATTCAACAACAACTTCAACAGTTTGCATCATAACATTCCATCAAGTTTCATTTCCAGCCTCCAGCTGTACTACATCAGGGAGGACTTTGGGAATCTGCGATCAAAAGTGCAAAATACCACCTCTCAAGAGTAATTGAGATCAGATATTGACCTTAGAAGAGTTCATAACCTTGACGACTAAAGTGGAAGCTATGTTGAACTCTAGACCACTAGTCCCTCTATCCACTGACCCATGTGAACTAGATGCTCTAACTCCGGGGCATTTCTTGATCGGCTCTCCTCTCGTTGCCGTACCTGAAACCGATGTATCTGACATACCGTGCAACCGATTGAAAAGATGAAATTTAGTCAAATCACTTTCTCAACACTTCTGGAAAAGATGGCATAAGGAGTATTTACACACCCTTCAGCAACACTTAAAATGAACAACGCAGAAAGCTAACATACAAGCAGGTCTCGTCCTCATTCATGAACCCAACTCACCACCCCTGTATTGGCTCTTGGACGCGTCACTTCGACCTCGCCTGGAAAAGATGTCATTGTACGAGTTGTACATCTGCACACCCAACAGGGAACACTTTCAAGGCCTGTCGTCAAGTGTGTTTCCTCTCCCACTCAACTAGGGTTGTATATTGTTATTATCTCGTTCTTTTTAAGTTATCTCTTTGTTTTTGTCTTTTTTGTTTCTTTAATTGGTTTATCTTGTATTTTTGTTTCTTTCATGATGGTTGTTGTAGCTTTTGTTCTACTCATTCATTGAACTAGTAGTTCAAGGGAGCGGGGGGGGGCTTTAGTCTGAATATATCTAAAGTCTGTTCACGTAGGAATTGTTTTCTGAAAGGCCTTTTTCCCTACCAGAAATCTATTATATAGTAGGATTTTGGTAGGAAAAAAGGCCTTTCGGAGAGTAATTCCTACCGTGAATGGAGTATACTGAGCCAGCTGTGCTCTATTCTCTGTATAATCAATTATATACATTAGCATTAGGTGTCAGCATCGCATTGGCCCTTCTCTCCTAATGGCTCTAGGATCGCTAATCCCGCACTTTTTCTTAGTATAAGGGAAAACTGTGAGTTCAAGCTTCTTTTAGCTCTCGGGACACACAGCCATGAAACTCTCTTGTTGAAATATTAATAAGTGCTCAATAATCAAGATTGGGGCGCACCAGCTATCATTCATCACTCCAGGTATTCTCAGTCACCATTCACAAAGGTAGGCTTATAGTTAATTAATTGTTTCTCTCTAAGTTTGATAATTTAACGAATGTGTACAAAATCTCACCTGTTAGCACCACACAATTGCAATAAACATTTTACCAAACTTACCACATTTAAATAAAACGCATTAACTATTTCATATTGTTTACCGGTATTAGAAATATTATTTTAACCATCTAATTTTTCCATTTTATAGTATGGACATCAACTTTTACAAGCATTAAAAATTGAATTGAAATAAATTTCTCAATAAGATAATTTCTATCAAGGGCCTATATAACACGCGTTTGCAACTGCTAATAGAGGAATAGAATTTGAACAGAAGACGTGATCATGCACGATTACACTAAGAAATAATAAACAAAATATGAAACAGTTTAAATTTCTAATTATTTATGATTCTTACGTTTTCTTGTAAGGTAAATTAAGTTACAAAAGCATATTTTGTGGCATTATTAGCGCATTATAATGTCAATTTTATTAAACTTTTTTTAATAAGACACGTGTATAAACACAGTGAAATAATGTAAGTCAGTGATAGTGAAGCAAGCAACCTGAAAGGATAGTTAGGTTAGCCTAGATATAAACGAAACACACTTCTCTCTTCATTTCTTATTAAACTTTTACACTTTCCACTTCTTCAAACTTCCACAGTTGCATATTGCTCTTAATTTTCGAAAATGTTCATTTTTCATATAAGAAAGACATAATGAACCTCTGCATTGCCGAATACATAAACCTCACCACAGGTACACTAAGACAACAATTTATTAATGGTCACCATTTTTATATTAACCAACTACACTATAAGCCAACCACACCAGTAGCACTTCATGCCTGAACACATAATATACATTTTGACTGATGCTACATCATTAAAGTAATGCAAGGCTTCAAAAGTTGCATCTTCCCAGTTTTGTTTGGTGGGAACTTTCCCGCCAATATATAACCAGATCCAGACAAACCAGTCTCAACCTAAGATATCCATATCTTTATCTCTTTCTCCCCAAGCAAGTTTATACACACCAGCCATCTCTATTATAACCATCAGCATAAAAAATTCTCTAAATTCAAGAATCAAAACACAAAGTTTGGGCAGTCAATTACAGAGACCAATGATCAACCTCTAGCCATAATCCAGTTAATGTCCTGCTCTTTTCTGCTAAAAAAAGGTCCTTGATGTGCCCTGAAAATTATTGGTATGTGATTTGTTGTGTTTTAACGTTTAATTGTGAACTTTGTTGACATTCATTTTTCCCACAAGTGTGAAGGCATGACTTTTTTTGAAACCTAAAATTTCAAATATGCTTTAGGATTCCAATTTTTGGAAGTAACTTTATCAAAATGTCTTTACCTTGCCAAGAAACAATATTATAGAATGTGATGTGTTGTCCAGCCACCTACAAAAGTATTGAGTTTAAATCTTGGTAAAGAGGTAAACTGTATAATTTAGTTGTTAGCTAAAGAGAATCAAATGAGATGGTTGTTTCAGTACATGGAGGCAATTCGCACAAGCATGATGTCCTGCCAACAACCTCACTGCTGCCCATCAAATGACAATGAGACCCGGCAATTCATGTGGCTACCATCAGAGTGTGCTGATCATATTTGCATCTAGACAAGTTACAGGATTTGACCTTCAACAATACTTCACATATCCAAATCTGTTCTGCAAGGGGTTTTATTCCTATGACACAGGAAAAACAATCTCTTTAATTGAATTTTTTTTCTCTAGTTGTGTAACATACTTGATAAAATGAATAAAGCATCTGCTTGCTAGCCTTCTGCAATATTTAGTCTATGGCTCTCTCTTTGTAGAACATACATGCAGACCCAGATTAGAACTTTTTGGAGCCCTACGCCCAGTAGAACCTGGGGCCCTTAGAAATTAGTTCCCCGATGAATGATTATGAATCTTACATCTACATCATACATGGATAATTTTATTTAGAAACAAACTTTTTTTGCAAACGTTAGGCAATCATGGTGAGTACCGTGAATTTTGCTACCAACATATTAATTATTAATAATGTAGCATCTATTAAACTATACAGTCTGTTGCTTGTCATCTTTTGTCTGGCGCACTTTTGTTGTGGATGTGTCGTCCCTGGCTTGTGATTGTGTTGGATCGTGGCGACAGCCTGCGGGTCTCATGGATGTGATAATGTCTGTCTGGAGATTCCTCAGAGGTGGTTTGCTGCTTTTGGGCTTTGAGATGATCTAGGGGAGTTTAGTGGGTGGAGAGCGAGTTGCATCAGCTTCTGCTTGTGGAGGGAAACCTCTTCTTTCTCATTGAGTCAGGAGACTTTAAACTAGCTTATCTGGGGGTCTGTGGATTTTGCATGGTTCCATACCTCCGAAGGGATTGATTTCTTGCAATACTTGCAGCGGCAGATTCCGTAGGATCAAGATTGATGAGGGAGGAGGTTGGACCTGCGGAAAAGGAAATGTTGTTGGACAGGGAGGAGAGGGACAGTGGGGGTTGAAGAATCCAATCCTAGGGAAATAAGTTTTTGTTGGAGTTGGAGTTTCGGGGATCTACAGAGTATAAACGTTGGTGGTCAGTGTTGGAGTAAGGTGAAGGGGGTTGAAACCAACTCGTGGGCTGTGTGTAGGTTTTGTTAAATGAGGAACACGAGCTTCCGTGGGAACAGGAGTGAATAAGGGATTCCACAGGCCTTTGAAAGATGCTTTTATTCCTAGGCCTCCTTTGTTGTGTCAATATTTTTGTTGATCTGGTGTCCGTGGATTCATGAAGATGGAGGAGGTGGTTATAGGAGGCGAGGGATATTGGAAAAAAGGGTTTGAGGGAAGGCAGAGGTTGGCAGCACGAATGTTTCTTGATCGCAAAGGTAGGGAAGAGAGGGAGGTAGGTCGTTCCAGAAAAAGATGCAATGTAGTGTACTAATTACATTTAATCTACAGTGAATTTTAAGGTAAGGATACAAATCAAGATCAAGGTCAGGGTACAAGATTTAAGGTACATGAAGTTTACAAAAATATTTATCTCTACTGAACACTGTCTTTACTCTTAAGTACAAATAATTCTAAATACGCTAATCTCTCTTAATTATAAATCTAATTACACATAGTAATCCATATTATTACCCTTTGACATTTAATTTATATAATGTTTTATGTAGGGCTGGGCCGGTAAGCCCTTTTACAGATATTGCCAATGCTGATTTTGCTAGGGGTTTGCGAAGTCCACTTTTTTGGTTCGAAGCGAGATCGAGTCGAATATGACAAATATTCTCGAAGCCGAATCGAAGTTCGAATATTTTTTTATTTAATTTTGAGTAGAAATATTATGTTGAAATTGAGTATATTTATCTAACATCAAACTAAAATAATATTAGGCCTTCATTAATTTTTTTCTTAACACTAATATTTGTAGCTTATTGCCAACATATAAATGTTATATTCACTTTACCTTTGTATTAAAAATACTTTATGTGAACACTAGACAGCCTGAATGAGTAGTTAAAAAAACATGCATTTGCTTTTATATCATTGGATTTCCCCTCCATGGTGTTTTACTAACCTTTCACATACAAGATACAAATTAACAAAACACAAGAGTTAACGGACATTAGAGAACAAAAATTCTATAGAAAAATACGAGTTTAAGTTAATTCGGCGGGTGCGTTAATAGGTTTGAGAAGTCCGGTGATACAAAATTTTAGTTTTTCTGTTTTACAAATCAACTAGGAAACTAAATAATAAATCCATTTAAATCTTGCCATGTGAATTACTAAAAAATACATGGTTCTGATTTTGAAAGAGCCTATACAGCCAACCTCGAAAATAATACAACCTTGATGATAGTAATAATTTTACTCATAAATTAATTCTTCATGTAATCTATATAAAATAAGCAATTTTTTGTTGATTTAAATTAATTTAATTTTTAGTAAAATAGCTAAGATTTTATACTAAATGAACAACAATTTTCATATATAAATATATGCAAGAGACTGTATTTTAATATTTTTGTTTGAACTATGAACTATATTTTCATGACTTGAGAATTTAAAATATATTTATAGATTTTTAATTATTTGCGTAAAATATCTGCATGACAAAAAACCGACTATCCTTGGCCGATAAATTGGATCGATTATCGGCATCGGCCCAGCCCTGGTTTTATGTTACAATTGCCTATATTCATGTTGGAAACTAGTACTCTTATTTAAAGTGTCTTTTAATTGAGTCTGGGCTTAGTCCCGTGTGCTGCATTCTAGCGGTGGAGTTGGAAACCTGTCTGGTGCTCACTCGCCAAGAAGTGCTTGCAAAGGGTTGCTAATTTCTCCCGCCACGCACAGATCACACTATTAGTACCTACTAAACTAAGAGATGGCATTGAAATATGCATTAGGCACTTTGGGGCTGTCTACCCCATCGCACAACAAGTCTATTATATACTGAGTGGATTATAGTACTGTAGATTTATAGTTAATATTGTAATAATACTGGTCACTATATGAATGCCATATCTTCAAATGTGAAATTTAAAAAAAAAATATTAAAACCACACATGTTCTTAAAATAAGAATGACACTCATTTTTATAAATATAACCAAAATACTTTTGAAAAAAAAAAGTTAAATAACAAAAATATTGTGTTTTTTAATCAGAAATAACACTTTAATAAACATGATTTTAAAATAAGAACACTCAAATAAAAATATAATAGAAATAAATGGTACGGCACACCGCACAGACTTTCTCTCTCTTTCTATAAACTCGTAAGATTTCTGAACGGAATAATGTACATTGTATCATCACTACTCCACATAAGAACACGCATAAAATAATATACAATGATATATAATCAATGAGAAAAGAGGCGCATCTTGTCCACTTAAGAGCATTTCAAACAGTTTAATGTCTTCCACAAAGGTCAACACTTCGTATTAAAATTTCGATTTCTGGTTAAAATTTTAACATTTTATAAGGTGTTGCACATCTTCAAGTCATCGCATTGATATTTAATTATTCATTTATACATTTTGACCAATAAAAAATGTAAATATTGACTATTGAGTCTAAAATGGAGATAGATCATTGCTATGCAAACATTTCTCCTAAGAGCTTTAAGAAAAAATAACATACTTTTTTTAGATACTTACTTATATTTAATTACTCTATGGCATTGGAGAAATATTGCGTTAAGACTTAAGTAGTATATGTTTACAACTAAAGCTCACAAAATTGTATTAATATATTTGCAAATATCTCAGAAACGGTTGCTTTTATAAAAATATATGTCAAATAAAAGTTTTTTATTTCTAATAGTCCTACAATTTTGCAATGATAAGTTGTTTAGTTTCTCAAATAATTGTGGAGATACGGAAATTAACGCTTCTGTAAAGTACCCTAAAAATCATTTTCATAGGAAAATGAAAATAGCCAGTTTATTTATAATCTTAATCAACGCCTAGATACGAATTTTAATCAAAATCGTTTGAGCAGATTTTGAGAAAACCAAATTTTTCTCTTTTAGCCCTTCAGTAAACTACCCTTAATTTTAAGTTTTTATAGACACACAGACAGACGGCATTGCAAAGACTATTTTTTAGGGTTCGGGGGGTCATGAGACGTTGACATCCATCAACATTTTAGGTTAGTTTTTTTTTTACGGTCGCAATACTTAAACTTTAATGTCCAAAAAGTTAAAAAAAATTCATGTAATTGCGTATAGATTGAAAGTTATTGATTTTATAAAAATATGTTTCGGATAAAATATTTGTATTATAAATATATATACATATTAGTAATGCTAAGTAATTTCATATCTCAAATAGTTTCAGAGCTATTATAAAAAATGTTAATTAACGTGTCAGACCAGAGCCCTTAAAGCCATTTTGCCGAAATATTGAGGGTAGCCATTTTGTTTGGAATATTTATTAATGTTTATAAATGAAATTTAATCAAAATCGTTAGAGCCAATTTTGAGAAAATCGACTTTTTCTCTTTTTGCCCTTCAGTAAACTACCCTTAATTTTAAGTTTTAATAGACACACAGACAGACGGCATTGCAAATACTATTTTTAGGGTTCGGGGGGTCATGAGACGTCGACATCCATCAACATTTCAGGTTAGTTTTCTTTACGATCGCAATACTTAAGCTTTAATGTCCAAAAAGCTAAAAATATATATATAATTGCGTATAGATTGAAAATTATTGATTTTATAAAAATATGTTTCGAATAAAATATTTGTATTATAAATATATATACATATTTGTAATGCTAAGTAATTTCATATCTCAAATAGTTTCGGAGCTATTATAAAAAATGTTAATTTACGCATCAGAACGGAGCCCTTAAAGCCATTTTGCCGAAATATTGAGAGTAGCCATTTTGTTTGGAATATTTAATAATGTTCATAAATGAAATTTAATCAAAATCGTTAGAGCCGATTTTAAGAAAATCGACTTTTTCTCTTTTTGCCCTTCAGTAAACTACCCTTAATTTTAGGGGTAGATATCCAATTCCAAAAACCCCTCGGGGCAACCCTATGAAAACCCTAGATATCAAGTTTTAGTTCAATCGGTAAAATAGTTTAGGCTCTAGTTGGAGGTACAGACAGACAGACAGACAGACGGAAATTCAAAAACCACTTTTTCGGATTCAGGGAGTCATGAAACGTCAAAATTCATCAAAATCTCGAGTTCGATTTTTTGACGATCACCATACTTTCTCTACCTGTAAGATAGAGAGAAAGTAAAAATAATCAAAATGGTTTCGACACTCATGTCTTTAAAGACATTAAAATTACACTAACAATTACAGAAAAAAAAGTTCATGAAATTGGAATTTTAATCAGCGAATATTTCCCCAAAATAAGCCTTTGTAATTTTAACTACTATAAAAAAAGAATACTACTATACTGTAAAACAAATATCTGACCCAACATTAAAACATTAATTCAATGTTACCACTAGAGGCTCAGTAAAAATCCCATAATACTCCTCCTTTCAGAAAAATACCCAGAATGATCTGCTAAAATAGCTATATAAAAAAAACTGAAAACTATTTTCATTGATTTTTTGAAAAACATTTTAATAGTTAATAAGGAACAAATTATATTGTTAGTAGTAGAATTCAGTTTTTGGTAAAATTGACAACTGTGTCAATTTAGCTTGAAAAAACATATATTATGCAATATAACAATAGTATAGGCACTATAATTTGAATTAATGAAAAAGTTTGGTAATATAATTACAAGTTAATATCATATAATGACATATATAATACAATGATTTAAGTTTCAACAAACATCTAAAAAGTTTTAAAAATTTTAAAAATTATTAAAAATTGAGAACTTTTGAGTCAAATTACTTTTAGACAGTGGTATGATAAGATAATCCAAAAATGTAAATATTAATTGTCTTGTGTTAAATTGGGATTTATAAATAAAGATTTTTATAAAGACATGAAAAAAGTTAATGTAAAAATTGAAATCATTCATTAACTGAAGTCCCTTGTTCCTTTGAGTGCTGCAATCCCTGCAATGTATTGAGCTTCTACATGTTTCGATGCAGCACCGGCATCATCATGTGGTCAGAGTTAAAATATGTGGGTTGAGTAGTTCCACAGTTGTCAATTTTACCAAAAATTGAATTCTACTACTAATAATATTTTCATGCAGTCAATCCCTATATTTCTTCTGAAATATCACCCTGAGGCTCAAACGATTTCAAAAGGGAGACCCTGGTGTTCTGCCTTCACGGTAACTGTTGGTGTAACCTCTTCATCAGCACGGGCATGTCCAGCCATACCAAATCCTTGAAGGCGGGCTTAAGATGATACAAAGTAATGTACCTAGTTTACCCTTTGACCTTGATGTCGAAAAACTTCAATAAACGTCTCACCACCTCAAAGGAGCCTTCATATGGTTGCTGTAACTAAACCCTTACAGAAAGCCTGTCCCAAGATGTATTGAATAAAGAGGTGGGCTGTACTGAGTGTAATGCATGGATGACGTCATAACATGCCACAGCTTTGTACCGCGGTAGTTTCCGCTCACTCAGCTTCGTGTCAACATTTGCTTTCCACACCTCTCTTTCTACTTATCTTTGTCTAGTGCAGTATTTGGCTATATAAGTGTGCAGATTGAAATGAGGATTAAAACAGTATAAAATTGAAATTGGTTCTCTTTGAACACATTTTTTTCATAGATTATAAAGTCAAATATTTTGTGAAACTTTTAAATAAGCAGATTAAATTTTTACCTTATGAGTTGTTTTTTTAAATTTTTTGGACAGGCGATTTTTGTAAGCGGGAAAATTGTAGTAAATCAGGCGGGCTTTAATTTTTGTTTCAAACAAATTTTCATTGTATGCTTAGTTTAAGCACTTTTCAATTGTGTAATCAGACGCCAAGTGCCGGCTAGATAGAGTAGTACTGATGGAGTAACATATTTCATAATTCCTAAAAAAGAAAATCTAAGAAAACTCTAGGTTGACAAATGCAAAAGAAAAGACGCTGGGAATGCTGACACATCTTATGTTTGCTTTGACCGTTTTGTGAAGACCGAATTTGCTCGAAATATTAAGGCTGAAATAATGGGTTCGAAGCAGAAAAAACGTATTAAACTTGATGCTTTTCCTTCAATAAGGCTTCTACCAGCAAAAGAATGCACGGTAAATACAGGAAGGGTAGGCAGGGAAAAAAGAAATAAAAAAGCTATAATTTCTGATCTATTCAATAATGTTATTGAAAAAACGGAATAGTTAAGTGGAGGAATTGAAACAGAATGTCCTTCAAATTCACATAGGTATTTCTATGCTCGCAGTAGATTTCGAGGCCGAATATTTCAAACTAAAAGAAGAGATAGGAAAATTCAAAGTTGAAGAGAACAAAAAAATGCAATGTTTAGAGGAAGTGAATAATTGTTTGAAAAGAGAAAGACACAGCAATGTCACACAAGAAAAGAGGAAGAGACAGTAATGTCAAACAAGAGATAAAAACTCTTTTAAATGGCACTTTCTCATCAACTCAAATAGACTGTATTCTAAATTAAAAAAAAGAAAGTTCATGTATGGTCCAGTGAAAATATTACGAAAGAATTTACCATTAGGTACCTCAGTAAAATATGCTACACATTTCTCAGGAATGAAATGAAAATTCCTTTGCCATGCCTAGCAACATTAGAAAAAAATAGGGATTGAAAATACACCTGAATATCGGAGTACTGTATGGTGTCCTGAAACTTATGAAAGTCGTGAGATCAATCCCCAGCATGTACAAATTTGTTGTACTACAGTACGACGAAATTAAAGTAATTCCTGTTGATGAATAGATAAAAAAACAGTCTTACATTGCCAAAGAAATAAATCTTTGATCTTGAAGTAATGTTTTCTACCACTCTTCCCCTTCACTCAAATATGTAGAGGAGGTAACGGTATAGTGATACAAGGAATATATATATATATATATAGGTTTAAGATAGGTACATATTTTATAAATGTGAAAGAATTTAATAGGTAACAAAAATAGATTTATTATACAATAACATAAAAGTTGATATCGAGTTACAATTGGTAAAAGAAAATAGAAAGTTGGACCAAAGAATAATAACAGTGGTTGAAGTCCGTTGAATAGGCAAAGGAAAACTAGTAACTCTTAGATGAACAATATTACGTTTTAAACTGGCAAATAAAATAGGGTTTAGCAACTCCAAAGTTATAGGAACTTCCCATGGCTCGGGAGAATACGTGTTCAAGACGACACGGCAACAGTCAAAAGGAAGTTAAGTAGATATAGAGTATTGGACTCCAAAACAGCCGGGCTAGCGCCTGACTTCCACCAGAAGGGTCTAAACAGAAAACATGGTGAATTAACTACAAATAAAGATGTAACAACAGATCTTATAATTTTAGAGTTATTAACCTAAGCTCGGCCTAGCTAGCTGGCTTGGCTTGTAATAAAGAACTGTTTCAAAGTGAAATGTTATATTGTAAGAGGACGGAATGTCCATTACATCAGCAAATGGCTAAAAAGCAACCAGGTGTCAACACTAAATAGTATTATGGCCGGTCCTTTCCCAGTGGGTACTGCCAGAGCATTCAATAGTACATTTATGTCATTACCCACTTCCTGGGGTAAACCTCAAGTTTAGTATACACCAACATTAAATACTAAATCATAAGAAGCGCCAACCAAGGGGCTAAAGAAAATACTATCTGTGCGGGCCACCATACAAACTTAGCCGTGTTCCGCACTTTGCGCACCTAAAATAATAACACAGAATAAGAGATGCCAACTAGAGTGCTGTGAGATACTGACCTAACTAGGTCCTCAAATAAAGGCGTTAGACAACCTGCTTGTAGCCATTTAAAATTTGAACACCTGAGCATGACGTCCACGGCGTCATGTGATATTGTGAAGTCTTATGGACTTAATACTGAATAATGAACTTGTGGAGAAGAGGACACTTAAAGCATGTGTCCTACTACATATAGAGCTCAAAGCTCCTGTATTTAAGCTATGTCATAAGGACATAGGAAAAATATGAGTCAAAATTTCTGACTAACAGAAAATTAAGTCAGCTGGACTCAAAAACTAAACTTAGTCACTCTGACTAAAACATAGCGTCTGATGGACCAACAATAAACAAATATAGTCATATGGACTAACTCAACAAGCCTGAAGGACTTGGAAAATAACCGAATACTTGGATCAAAAGACATGATTGTCGAGGCGGTGACACCCACGACCCAACCATCACGGTCAGCAGTATCTTCTACAGGTGTTGGAGCAGAGTTTCCTTCTAAGATATCCAATGATGAACTACAATCTGTGAACCTAGGAGTCACCCGTTATATACTCTTTTCTTGACTAGCAACATGGGCAAGTAAACAAGGAAAAAGGGAGGGGGGGTTGGAACGGTGGAGAAAGAGTTGCCAAGGAAGTCCGCTAGGGGAGTAGTGCTCGTCGCTCGCGGCTTTGCAACAACGAACCAACGACCGTCGGGTCTTTCTTCAACGTTGAGGTCAAGAGGTTAGGCTAAGGCCACACGAACGATTTTTCCCGCCCAGACCTAAGCTACAAAAGTCGCGGATGCAAAAGTCAAACAGGGGATGCTAGACGGAGCGATAAAAGCAGCGTAGTCGCAGGTGCAAAATTTTATAAAGAAAGAGAGAGAGGCTACACAGAGCGACATAAACCGCTCGTCACACATGACTTCTCTTCAGTATTTTCTACATCTCAGTCCTATTAATTATAGGCCTACCAGGTAAAATGAATTGCCAATCCAAACTGTGTGATGTATGTGTAACTGCAACAACATTGATTGTAGTCTGTCGATATAGGCAATGGTATTGTCACTGAGAGGGTGGACTCATCCTATAATTAGTAATAGACTTACTGCAAGGAAGCATGTGTTATTACACAGTAAACTACGAGAATAACCAAACAAGTTTTTTTTAAATATTACCGGATGTCTGTAACGTGAAGGTACAACCCTTGTGGAGGAACATCCCTCGGTTTTTGTCGCACGTGTGCCAGGTAGAGAGGCGGTATAGGCCTATGTCGCCTGGAAAATGGACCCCGGCGCATTCCAACGCGACATGACCTTGAAGCCGAATTTGACGTGTCACTGCCGTGCGATATTTGCCGCTCGTACAGCATCCCGCCAGTGAAACTCATGGTTTCCATTTTTCGCGCGACAAAAACAGCTTCAACGCAGCGGGAAAAATCATTCTGTGGCCTTAGCCTTAGACGTGCATTGAAACTGCCACGCCTTCACTTCCACCATACTTGCAGAATAGTTGGTGAAATCATGGTGATCATATCCGGGAACATCCACGTAATGTAAGTAGAATCCAAACAATATTATTGCTAAATACATCAGTTTTAATTGTCTTCTTCTGATTCCCTTATTGTAGCTTAGCATTTTGTGCGGATTACAGTTTGTAGATGTCATTTTGATTTAGGTGACATGCTACAGTTTTTGTAAGTAACGTTTTTTTTAGTCATCTACCACTCAGACAATCTGGCTTACTCACAAAAATGTCTAGTAGAAATCTTCCTGTTAAGATGTAAATTAAAACATAGAGTTTATTTGTTTAGTGATAATATTGAGTATCCACATTGTTATATTAGATTCAAGCAAGGCCGTAGCCAGCCAATAATTTCAGGGGGGGTTTGGTGGGACCAACCCCCAATTGATGGAGGCTAGAAAAAATTATAAATAAAAAACTGTTCTAGAAGCTATCTGAAGTGTTTTTTATGGCAACACTACCCCCAACTATCGGAGGCTAGTACAAATTCTAATCATTAAACAGATCTAGAAGCTCTCTTAAGTGCTTTTTTATTGGTACCATAACCCCATAAATGCCGGAGGCTATAGGAAAAATCTCTATATCTAAACAACTCTAGAAGCTCTTTAAAGTGTTTTTATGGTAACATGACCCCCTAACTGCCGAGGGCTGGGAAAATTTCTAAATATTAAACACCTCTAGAAGTTATCTGAAGTGTTTTTTTATGGCAACATAACCCTCTAACCGTCGAAAAATAGGAACAATTCTAAATATTAAACACCTCTAGAAGCTATCTGATTTATTTTTTTTACTACAACATAACACCATAACTGCCGAAGGCTAGAAAAAATTCATAATAATAAACACCTCTGGAAGCTCTCTGAAGTGATTTTTAGGGTAACACAGCCCCCTAATTTGTACTTGTACCTTAATTTTGATATTGTTTGAACCATAAATAAAGCCATATATATTTGTTCATAAAATTTCGGGGGGATTTGAACCCCGAACCCCCCCCCCCCCCTCCTGACTACGGCCTTGGATTCAAGGAATGGTTTAATGTAAGAGAAGGCTTTTGCCTTAATTGTCGCCGTGTAAATAGAGACAATAATAATAATAATAATAATAATAATAATAATAATAAATTGCATCTTTTTGGTCAAAATTATTATTTATAATAGCTGTTGTTAAATAATACAATTAATACAACCACAATGTAATCTAGCTTAGAAATAATATGTAATAGACAAAATTCTGATCCAAAAGAAAAATACAAATAATAACATCTTTTGTATGATTAAAACAAGTAGGCTAAATACAAAAAACCGTGTTACAACAAAGAGTGGTGGCTGGAACGTGGCATGGAGCTACATCACTGGTTCGCGCAACGTGGGAGGGGAGTGGGGAATCCAAGCCAATACGACCCACCTCTTGATTTAATACATCTTGGACCTGTCCAACCGTTATTCAGGTGAGGGCTGTTTAAGGCGGGAAAATTGTCCAAGGGCCATACATGAAATTTACAGGAAATAATGCTCAGATATAATGAAACCAAGATCCTAATTTGTTGTTAATTTCTGCAATTTAAAACATTACATTTTGACCTGGTGAGCCTTAAAGAACGAGCTTTAGGGTTATGGTTTGGACATGTCTGCCTTACAGCGTCTTTATGTATATAAACATGTCATGACTCCCTCAACTGCAGCTGAACAATCCATTATTGGCGCCCATGTTGTGCAGTGGGCACTGGTCTGAGATGTCCCATAATTTCATTCAACTTCCGCACAAAACCATGGAGATTGGTATTTAGTTATTCGTGAAATATATTGACAGAAAGCAACCGTGTACAACCATATATCATCTCCGCAGACGGGAAACACATCAGTAACAGGATTATGTTCACCAGTGACATACTGGATATCCATCGAAAACTCTTAACATGAAACTATAATTTCACAGCTGTCTAGGTGAAGCATTCTCAGGATTTTGCTGGAAGGCATATACAAGAGGCTTTGTATCGGTCAAAATGGTAAAATCCCTGCCTTCAGCAGAGAGTGAAAGTGGCTCAATTATCGAGCAAGATGGCCACCAACGACAGATCTGTGTCAGGGGCTCCTGAACAGAGGGGGACGGGGGGGGCTTGAGCTCCCTTGTTTTTATCTTGGGGGGCTGGGACTATCTTAAGGCCCCCCCTCCCGAATTTCCCAAGTAAATTCAAAACTCGTGTATAAAAACATACATTTGTTACCATCAGTTTGGTCATTTTAGCTAATGAAGACATAAATTTACAACTAATTTAACAAACACACTTGTTATTTGAAAAAAGAAGACAGGACCAACCATAAACTTTTGCACATGAGTACATCCTATCAACCATACATTATTATTGAACAAATGTGAGCTGAAACGCCTTAAACATGATTTTACTTTTGTACTAATGTTCAGTTCAGGTGTAGGTATACCACATTGTATTATTTGTTTTTTCTCCTTGAAAGTACACGAAGCAAAGCAATGTTTTAGAGTGCTACCTATGACGCAATCACATTTTGGTTGATCTGTAGATTCGCATGGTCTTGACTGGATATCCATGCTTCTCAATGGTAGAATACGTAAGAAGCAAGATTGCTCCTCGATATAGGAGGCGTTGCAAGACAAATGAAATAATGGTTGATCACCAGGGACCTTTAATTGGCCTACACTCAAAAGCGCAGCCCAAGTATACAGACCTAGCTATCTGGACAAATAGTAAAACAGATAATTTGACAATAGACATTGAGGGAAATAGGGGTTTTCTAAACTTGAATGCAAACGAATAACATGATATCTATAATGACCTTCAGGCCTATTTATTATCAAAGAATAGATAAGTTATTAGCACCGCGTCTTACTACCCGTTCGGGTTGTACGCACTTACGCTAATGTGTGATGGTAGGGTGATTGTGAGATGAAATGGAGGACCTACAGTTTAACGTAGGATCCGAACCACGGTGGACGCCTGGCATTCCTCACATTCACAAGTTGTGATTAATACACGTCTTGTCAGAGGTGAAGGAAGGGTTTGGCAATCAGATAAATCTGTGTCGGATATAGATAAGTCTCATATGAAATTACAATACAATTTTATGTAGTTGTGTACCAAGTGCAATAGTAAGATGAGTTCTTAACAATTCAAAACAATGTTCATAGAAGCGATCGAATCGCATTTATCTGATTAGGACATGTTTGTATCGTAAGAAAACGTTTTCAATCTCAATGTAAACATAGTAAATTATAGTGAAAAATATGCAATATTAAAAGCAAGAATGAATACAAGCTATTCTGACAGTCAACAGTTAGGTATATACCTAAATGTTGACTGTCAGAAGTCAGCTTGAACTGTCAGTCAGCACCAAAGAAGCCATGGGGCTACTGTACCTAAATTTTGACTGTCAGAAGTGACAGATGCTAAACACATGTTTTTGCAGATCATATAGTTCGGCGTAGGGATACATAATTTGGTCTGGTAACTCTTCAAAGCTGTCAGCTGTCAGTCAGCACCAAAGAAGTCATGGGACTACTGTACTGAATATAACCAACAATACTAAACATCCCAAGCTAGTCGTAGACTTACTACAACAATACATTTAAAGGCATAAATTAACAATGTGAGATAGCTAACAAAGGTAAGATTAAATAATATATAAATAAGAATTGGCCATCCAAACTCAGATCCCAAACAGTTAAATACCACATTACATTGGTTTCCAAAACAAGCCTAATGGAAATTAAATAAATAAAAAGTCCAAAGAATATCAAGGTTTAAGCCCTATATTATATCGACTGGATTTAAGCTGTCAAATTTTCCATAAAAAATATATAAAAAAACTTCTTCAAAATTACGACGACTTACATGATAATGCAACTATCTCCTAATTCCTATCGGCATCAAAGAGTGATGTTACTTTCTGGGTACTACTAGCTTATATCTCAGATTGAACAGCGGGGAAATTGATAGGGAGACGTCACATGACCCATGAAGTCATTCTCCGCAAGTCATAAATTGGCCTCTCACCGACGCCTGCGCACAACGTCGGGAGCATAACCATTGGGGGGAGGTAGACACACGTGATTACTCTTCTTGCTTTTTTGCCCAGGCTTGGCGCCTGCGCAGCGTCTAAACTTGGGGGGAACCATGCTAGCGCACAGAGGTCACATAGCATATGGCAACTTTAGTTGTTGTTTTAGTGTCGAGCTCGGTCGATGTGCAGCGTTCCATGACGACGAGCACGAAGTGTCCGTAGCTATGGCGCTGACTTCCCGGTATAATGAGGTAAGTGCTGTTCGATCTTTTAAGGTAATGGAGGTGGGGGCTATGTTGTTTGTAGCCACGGTACAATACCACGTTACACAACTAACATATAACCTAACATACGTTAAGAAGTATAATCATTATTGACGGGTGATTGTTTTAAACACTAAATAAACTTAATTTTTGTTTTAATGCGGTTTTGGTCACATAAAGTAAGGAAATAACCAAATAATGTGTAGCAATTTAGGAATACAAGGGTCTGCTCCCAAGTGATTGCGGGTCATGTGGCGATAACAGCCGAGAGCAACCGACTGAACGCGAGTACACAGCTTAGATGACCGTACTACGCAGGCGTGGCGCTATTCGCTCACAGACCACAGTCAGAGTCTGAAGAACCAAAAACTGTTGCACATTGAGTTTTGTATGTAGAACAAGGAACACATTCTATACCAAAAAATAGCATATCAATGATTAAACTGACACTCATAACTTTTTTTGTTAATGGTAATTGTATTTATGTATCTATTTGGCTCTGGGTAAGCAATGCGTACCTTGCGTCTATGGAATACACGCCACTGCTATGTTATTATTGCTGACACTTTCAGTTCTACACTTTCACTATCATAATCATCAGAAAAATCTACATTCTCATTATCACTAGTATCTACTAAATCATTTTCATTGTCAGAATCACAAACTTTCTGTTTACTAGTTGACGCCATTTCATAGCTTGACAATAATAATTAACACCGCTTCATAATAAATCCTACATGTGAAAGTTTTGGTTGAAATATAATGAATAAGACTGCAAGTTCTATTCACACCGCTACTGTCGTCTATGAAAGTAACACCTGCTATTCATGGGGGTGAGGACACTCCTGTCTTCAAAGGCAGTAGCACCTGCAATTCATAAAAGAAATAAGAAAAACAACAACGAAACGTGTGTTTGAAATATAGGGAATAAAACCGCCAGGTTTTATTCATACATCTCCTGTCATCTATAAGGTATAAACAAGAAAACAATGTGTGAGCCCTGCTCGTCAAAGTATCTGTGTGGCGTACTATGTTATGACGAGCCCTGCATTCTGAATTCTAGTAGAGCTTAGCTGAACGTAGTTGACAATGGTCGAAAAAATTTCGACCTGTAACTCTAATATCGTTAAGACCCATCTGTAGAGCGAGCATAACATAGCGGAGTTTTTCAATCAAGGTTGATATTTTCACAGTATACATTTTTTATTCGAGTTATTCATGTGCACTTTCTGATACAACTGATTATATCAATACATGAGAATTAATATTAGCATGACGAAAGGGCCTATCAATGTTGCCGGAAAAAGCATTTTCACATACTTTCCAGGGTTCTTTTACACGCCACACTTGACATGAGCATGATGGTTTTACTTCCCCTCCAAAGGAGGTGTGCTAAATAATGTTATCACCTCAATAAAAATAGGTCCACCCCAACTGTATTTAACCCATGAGCATCGGTTCCTGAAGCGAGCACTTTACCCCAAGACAACTGAGGTGGACTCCAATCGTGTTGATTAAAGGAATGTACGTTAGAATACTCGTACAATAATTCCCATGAGCGAAAGGGTAGATAGAAGATTCGCTCAATCTTGATGAAATTGAGTAGATTGAGACGATTGATATCATCCATCTTGATGTGAGGTTCAAGCCAAGATATTTTACTTAGCTCTATTATGGAAGGTGTCTCTATATTAAGAGCTATATTATCTCTATGTAAAGTGTTATTGTCACTCGTTGTTCGAACACGTACTTATTCCTGTTGACATTGATTAGTACTCGAAAATCGCCTTCAACAAATTATAAAATGAGTTTTAGAGGAATGAATACCCACGTCAAAGATACCCGAAGCAGTATTAGCATGCACTCCTTCAGACTTCAATCCCGCGTTTGCAAGCCAGGCCTGTTCACCACTCCTATATACAAATAGGTGGTGCGTCTAAATAACCACATCTCTAGCTTGACCAATCTCTACTTCGTTGATCTCGGAGGTGCTTCTTGATAAAGTATGCAGCTATTGACGATTCTCGAAGTACTCCCGAACTCTCCTGTATTCAGCAAATTCTTCCTTTGATGTGAAAGACGGAAGGGTGAGATAGCGTCTATAATTCCTCCTGATGGATAGATAACTCTACTATCCCATTAGGTAACGGACCAGGGATGTATAGAGACTAGAGATGAGACTGGAAACTTGTAAGAGACGTGTCAAAAGTGTCTGGGTCTCCAACGTTCAGTATATCGATATCGTCTTCCATTATTTTCGTAGAGTTTAATCCAAACCTTGTTAACTCTTTCACTTATCTTCTCTCAACATACCGAGGTGGTGGATGTCCTGTTTTATTTAGCACGAACACCATCACCAACTCGTTTCAGATTCAAGCGTAGTGAAATAGTTTCATCCCTAAAGTTGATGATATCTCATCGTTAGTCTAATAGTCGTACACTAAGAGAGAGCCTCTATTACTCGTTTCGTGGCTGGAAGGTAAATTATATTGTTCAATGCTTCCACTATCTTATAGCCTGTAGGGACTGTCATGCAGAATTTATGGAGAGTACTACTTGGCTCCCCGTTGACGTAATCTCCATGGTCAAGACTGCATTCCACTCGGAAAACGTTCACATGTAGAATATTAACTGTATTATTTGAAATGTTTGTCTTTCCTCCAGGCAGAATGACTCCATAGAAACCCAGCAAAGGTGCGAAAGTACTAGTTAGAGTAAAGTCTATATCTTCAGAACAGATGACGTGACTTTTTAAGGTAGTTGGATATCCCATGATTGAGAGATTCACATAAGATTCCATCTCTCTCCGTACGTGTTGGTCTAACGTCGCCAACTCATAGGTGCCACAATAGATTTTCTGATTGCATTTATCATTGTTGGATATAGAATTAAACATAGTCAAATGGGTCAATCTAATATACCATTCTTCTTCACGTCTCTTTTCTCCCAACATAATATGAGAGAAACAGTTATCTATCAAATACAAGCTCTAGCCTGTCAGCGTAAGTGTCTAAGACATTTTTACTTAGATCAAACTCCAGCATGTTTATTTATGCATATGAATGCTAGACAATATACATATATGAGGGGGCTAGAATCAAAGCTTACATACCTAATTCAAAAAGACAAAAATTTAGTTAGTAGTGGCTTCCAAAATTATTTTTTCTCAGGATTTTAGAGCTTATATCTGTTTATACCTAAAGTCACTTTATCTAATTTGAAAAATAGGATATAAAACACCAGTGATGGTCAAAAGTAACATCATCCAAAGGATAAAGTAAGTTTGGACCCCAACCTTTTTTAGCCAATAAGAAAGCAGCATTTCATCAGTTTTCTGTTTGTTATAAGATGTGAAATTGTAATCCATCTCCCACACTAGAGGGATTCAAATAAAAAATAAAAAGGGAAGGTGAATGATAGAATGAGCAGGGGAGATAAATGTGCATAAAATTGCTGGCTATGTCACAAAATATCCAGCACACGTAATTTAGAGTTATTGTGGACAAGCCCTCTCAGCCCTTCTTAAACATAGATAACTCGTGCCCAGGAACACGATATATCATTAGAATTAATTACCTCATGTAATTAATGTAACTTACAATACCGAAGGATGATAGTACTATAGGGAAAACTAACATATTTAGTGAACAGTAGTTTATTTTATTTCCCCCCCCCCCCCAAAAAAAATGAGAATAACAATACAAATATATATATATATGTGTAGACAATGAATAATTTTCATATTATCAAAATCAGCAACGCCTTCACAATCTCATTCCATGGCCTCATACAAGGATCTCCAAATTAAAAAAGAAGATCATCCTCGCTTGCTAAGGAAGATACTAGTTAGGCGTGAAAAATCAACAATTTAGCCGCATCCTAACCTCTCATAGTTAAATACAATAATTACTACAATATAACTTACAATACCAGTTCAAAAAGGAACATAACAATTATATAACCTAACCAGACTTACTCTACTACAATAAGATTTAAATATTAACCTCGCAAGGTGTTTCATTAAGTTAAAGTTCATGGGCAAAGTCCACTTGTGAATGCATAATGCATAAGTCTTAAGTTCAGAATCAGGACCCGTCTACCTATGAATAACTCACAAAAGGCAGTGCCTTTTTTATTTTTTATTTATTTATTTATGCCCAAAATTATAAGTTCAATCCTGCCGGACATACGGCCAAATTCATAACAAAGTTTAGATCAATTGTTAATTAAATAAACACAACGCCAAAAGTAGTAGAATCGTAAAAGTTTTCCTAAGTGTTAAAGCTAAAAGGACTTAAGTCCGTTCATTTTGGAAAATCAGCAAAAAGGAGCTTAAAAGATCAAGCCTACCCATTATGAAAATAAATCAATGAGCCCAAAAAAGGAATTTTGAAAAGTTAAAGATTACGTCGAAAATGAATTTAGCATACATTGTTAATTCTGGTGCGTTCGCCTGGTCAAGCGACCTCCTAAGCCAACCCAAGAGTGGCATATAATTCACACGATCCTTCTCATATACAAAAAACACAGCTTGCAGAACACGGAACTATGGGAAGTCACAAGGGAGGAAAACCAAAGATCATAGATAGGGAGTAGAACATTCGACGAGCGTCTAGATCAGTGGTACCTTTTGTGGCCCATCTCCCCTTTCTGGAGGTTGACTAACACCTATCGCCCCCTTTTCATTTTCATTGTATGCCTAATTTTAATTTGAAGTAAAGTGTAAATAATAAAGCAGTTTTATTATTTTAAACAATTTTACTGCCGTATATAAAAACAACCAAAGCAGTTTTATCCGGTCACTCTTAAATAAAATAGAAAAAAAATTAAAATGTACATTTTTCACAGATTTTTTTAAAGAACAAAGAAGTGAAATAATTAACTAAGATCATTGACGTACATTTAAAAAACAGGAGTACATGTTTTCATTTTTAAATTGGAATCTGGAAAAAATTAAGAAATTTGACAGTTAAAATTTGAAAAAATAAATGAAAGTTTGAAAACTTTTATTATTTTATTTTACCTTTTCAATGGCTGCCTTGTGCTTGGTGGATTTCAGTTAAAGCTTGAATATCTGGCTTTATGTTCGTCAAGTTCAGGCGCAAGCCTCCTTTGAGGCTAATGTCCAACTTATTTCTTTGTTTTGTGAGGAGCTGGACAACAGAACTAAATCCTTTTTCAACTAAATATGTTGACGGGAACGAGATAAGAAGTGGTTCAGTTTTTCCCCACAGTTGTGGATAAGTGTCTATAAGCTTCACCCAGACTAACTCGTAACCGCTCCGCTTGAAAATGATTTTCGCCTCACTGTCATACTTCAGATCTAGAAACTCTGTCTGTAAAGAGCTATCAAGCTTATCCACAGCTTCAAACGAGAATGGATCTTGAATCCAATCCGGAATTTGTAACTTGGTCAAATCTTCAAATCTTGATTCCATGTCAGTTTTTAACTGATCAAGGTGATCAGTAAAAATTAGGATTTTGTCTTCTGGGAGTTCAGGAACACTTTTTAAGGGTCGGAAACTGAATCAGCTCTTTACGGCCAATATTTACCTTATGAATATCAAACCTGGCGATGAATGATGAAATCATTCCTTTGGCCTTGATAAGGTGCATCTTGTTTCCTTGAAGCCTTATATTGACTTCGTTCATTTTTTCAAAAATATCTGTAAGGTACGCAAGTTCCAGCTTGCGTTGCTTCAAATTCTCACTTAAAACAGGATCAGACGTGTCGAGAAACTCAGTAACCGTGTCAAATAATTCGAAGAAACGGCGCAAACAGTTTCCTTTGAAAAGCCACCTCACGGCCGTGTGTAGAAGCAAGCGTTCGAATTCCTCATCATTTTTATGACAAAGTTGTCGGAACAGACGGTCATTGAGGGAATTAGCTTTAATCTTGTTGACACCAGTAATAACCAGTTGTAGGGTTTCATGCAGGACACCACTCAATTTTTTCGCAGCTAAGTGTTGACGATGAATGACACAGTGAATAGTGATGATCTCTGGCACTTCTTTCTTAAGGTGGGCTAGAAACCCAGCATGACGACCTGACATGGCAGGAGCACCGTATGTTGCACAAGCGCTCACGTTTGTTAGGGGAATCTCTTTTTCCTCAAAATAATCTTGCATCAATTTAAAAATCGACGATCCTTTCGTATCAGTGATCAAAGTTCTAGCAAACAACATTTCCTCGGTAATTTCCTTTCATTCATTGATAAACCTCACATAATCTAATAAAATTGCTTTGTTATCAATCACAGTTGATTCATCAATCTGCAATGCAAATTTACTTTTTTTCAACAAAATGGTGAGTTTGGATTCAACGTCCGTGGCCATTTCGTCAATTCGTCTGGAAACAGTATTGTTGCTCAAAGGAACTTACTAGGGCCCTCGCCTAGCATGATTTTAACAATTTTTCTTGTAGCTGGTAAAACAAGTTTCGCCAATTGTGTGAGGTTTACCACATTTAGCGATCAATAAAGACACCTCATAAGAAGCAAGAAGACCTTTGTCAAGATCGGTTGCTCGTTTTTTAAATAATTCACTCACATTAGGCCGTTTATCAGCTTTAGCTTTGAGGTGTTGAAAATAACTAAGTTCTTTACTCACTTTATCACTGTGTACTCTTGATAAATGATCCTTCATTCGCGAAGGCTTCATGGCTTCATTACTAGTAAATGTTTTATCGCACAAAAGACAATGTGGAAACTGCACATTTTGCGGTGACGCGATAAAACCGAATTTTAAATACTCAGCTGAGTATTGACGACACTTATTTTTTGAATCCATTGTGTATGAACTTCTACACTTCAAAACAAACGCACAAAAAACAGAAAAGACATGCACAAAAACTGATGGTGAGGTACACAAAGGCTAGTAAAGACTGAAGACGAATGTAGGTCAATGGCAAGTGTGTTGTGATGGCAGGAGGGGGAGGGGGTTGAGTCACCAGTCAGCCGCGCTGAGCAACAACCGGTGGGTACTGTGGAGAGGGGTGAGTGCAGTGAACTCACCGGCTGAGAATAGCCAGTGACTCATGCTACCCGGCAACTTCTACTGTACAGTACTATTTTAATTTTTCCCCCTTTGAATACTCATCGCCCCCAAATCACCCCCACTTATTTATTGCCCCCCTGATAACCCTAATCGCCCACTTGGGGGCGATCGCCCCCAGGTTGGGAACCACTGGTCTAGATGATCGTAGAAGCAGGGTCGTGGAACTGGCAGAGTGTTTCTTCTTTTCCACCTAAGGTCTTTGGTTCTGGTCAACCACGCGATGCGTCTTGATGAGCGCATCTTAGTATGTTGAGGGCTGTTGAGTCGATCAGGTGCGTGTGTATAAGTGGGCCGGGCATGTTTACACTAGAGTTGGCAGCAGACGGCATCAGTAGAATAGGGTAAGTCCGTGATTTTCTGTATTATTGTAGTTAGCCAGCGGCTAATGCTACAAAATCTATGTTTTGGTTTGTCTGCTTACTTTTTCGAATAAAATATCATTATTGGTATAATTAATTAGTACGAAAACAGAACGGATGTGAATGCTTAACCTGTTGAAAATGGTAAAAGAACAAGGAAAAGGCTTCGTCAGCAGGAGATATGGAAAAAATCTAAAGAAAAAAGTTTCTAGGTAAGATTTGCTCTCTCAAACTAACCTATTGTAGATTCACACATTAATATACCACATTTTAATTGTCGAATGCACTTTATATTATTAAGATACTGCTTATGATTGAAAAATGGGTAATATATAGGCCTATTGCTGAGTAGTTAGGTTTCTTATGGGTCTAGCTAAATCTTTTTTTTTAACCCTAGGCTATGTTGTATGTTTAAGTCTAAGTTTAAGTAAATATTTCACCATCACAAAACACTATTAAATTTTGAACATATAATAAATAATTGATATATTATTTCCAATGTTTGCCTTTCTCTTGTAATTAGCTATGTTTTCTTGTACCATTAACCTATCTAACCTATCATGTACGCCTATAGAGGTTTTAGGATAAGCTAGACCAATGAGGCTATCTTCTTACTGTTATTGATATCTATTCTAAACGTTCCTGTACCTGTCTAAGCAAAGACTGGGAAGGACCTCATTAAAGCTATGCTACATGTTCTTCTACAAGTGACATCAAACGGGTTTTCTTCTGTTAAGTATCTGCAGACTAATGATGGAATATAATTATATACGGTTGATTTCAAACCACTTATTAAAAGAAATAAGTTTAACCACTATTCAACATACAGCAATGTTAAGTTTAGTGTCGTTTAACGATTCTTTTGAACTCTTAAGAATATGTGGACGAGATTTACCTCTAAAGGAACGTAACGCTGAATTTATATGTTTTATTCTTTAATTGATGAGTATAACCGAACAGTACATTACACCATCAAGATGAGACATAGATAGTTTTTTATACGGACGGAACAGGAAATGATTGTCAGATTAATATAAATTGAAATCTGTTAGGCTTAGTTTATATTCATGCATAGCTCATAACTAATAGTGAATAGCGCAGAGTGTATAGTGCACAATTCATAAGAAAATTACTAAGGTTTATAATGCAACGTAGTGAATAAGACATTCATAACGATTGTCATTTGTTTGAGAGGTGATCTCCTTGCACGCGTGGTATTTTACGGATACTACCTCAATGGATATGTCAATCATTGGTCTTCAAAATAATTTACATACTTACAAATATAATATCCTTGTTCCCTTTAACGCGCCAATTTTACTAGCTGTATTATAATCTGAGAGATACATATTGGTACTCTTTACTAAATAGTATTAATCTGAATTTATATATTTAGCATTTAATGGCAGACCATCTAGAATTGCATTTCTGGCTTTTTATCATCTCGGGTAAATTAATTTTATAGAATTCATCCTTCTATATTTAATATTTAATAGTATGTTTGAATTATTTATCTTCATTTGAGGACAATCTGGTTTAGTGGTTGAATAAAATGAGGCTAGAGTACAAGGGCGTTGCACGAAATGTATTTTTTTGTAGGGGGGTTATGTGGGTTTATACAATGAATTTTCCAACTCCTGGTGTTTTAAACCATAAAAATTCCCAAGTGACCAAGGCAAGTACAAAAACTACATTAATAGGAGGTGGGGGGTTCCTCACCCAAGCAACAGGCACAAAACCATCTTCTGTAAATTCAACCGTATATTCATTGTCACTTTCATTTTCACTCATTTTCATGTTAAAATCATAATATAAAACTATTTAACGGTAATTAAAGCCCAATATGGCGACCAACTTCTAACTTATAAAATAACATTTGAAAAATACCGAATTATGTTTTCCATAAATCCTATTGCTAGATTTTTCTCGTGAGAACATCGTTTCACAACTCGTGCATAACGTATAAGAAAAGTTAAAGTTAAATCAACTTTATGCACTGTGAACTATTCCACTATTCACTATAGATCGATTATAGACGCCATCATTTAAAATAATGTATTTCAACTTCTTGCGCACTATACACTATACACTATTTGCTATTAGTTATGAATTATGCATGAATATAAACCAAGCCTTAGAACAAGTGAATTATTTTAAGTATTTGGGCAGAATGTTCTGTAAAAATAGAAGGATGGATGTGGACTATTGCAAAGAATGAAGTAGTAACGAAAGAGGCAAAGATGACAATATATAAAAGTGTGCTGACGCTAACAATATGTAGCGTAATTTTATCAAGAGAAACAAAAGAGCAAAGTAAATGCGGTTGGAAAGAGATATCTAAAAATTGTATACGGAAAAACTCGTATGAACAGGCAGTAATGAATGGGTGCTAAAGGAGTGTGGTTTGAAAGTGAATCGAAGAGGTCAATGTGAAGGAAGCGTCTTAAGTTTGCTTGGGCATGTTGAGAGGGAGAGTGTGGATAGAGTGACATAACAAAAATACGAAGGTAGAGCGTCGATAAGGAAGGTCTTGGTCATTTGAACTGTGTATAAATGTTTTTGACAAATATGTAAAAAATAAATAAAAAAATATTAAGAGTTTTTAGCATAAAAGCGCCTATATGGCTCGTTGTATGGATGTTTTTGAAACGAAGGGAGTATGCAAGAATAGGGAAGACTGGAGACAGTAAGGATGGATTCAATACAAAGTTTTTTTTATATATGTATGCAGTTAATTCCCTACCCCGTAAGGGAACAGCGGGATTAGGTATGTAAGTATGTATAAAATATTAAATAGATAAAGGTATTTGTAAGCAATTCAAATTTATCTTTAAGATGCTATCTTAGCCTTTCACAGTTGTGAAGTGTGAGCAATTAATTTTATTAACAATATGGTTTTTTTTTTGTTGACAAATCGTCGAGTTTATTTGCTTTTAGAAATATCATTGATTTCATTTGATTAATCAATTTTTATTTGAGGCTGTCTATTTTCTCATGTAGATATAATTTTATATTTTTAATGTTGGTTTTTCTGGAAATAAATTCTTAACAAAAAATCTGGCACGTCATGTCTATAAATTGTTTACGTTAATGATCTGTGATATCAAGAATGGCAACTGGACGAGTACACGGTGTACAAAGAGTACTTGCAAAATTAGATTCTTCTTTAAAAGCAGGAAACTACTATGAGGCCCACCAAATGTACAGGACTTTGTATTTTAGGTAAGCACTCTTGTAATATTTTCAAATAATTCTTTTAAATAAAAGTTTTAAAGATACTTTCGGACAAAATTAACTTAACCTTAATGCTCAAATGGCTAAAAGGTCCTACTACTATCCTTTCAAGAAATACTCTTCCTTTCTTTAGGTATCTTGCTCAGAAGAAGTATACCGACCTTTTAGACTTGCTCTTTGATGGTGCTATCGTTTTACTTCAACACAATCAAGTAAGTTAATTACATTTAAAAAAAAATTGAGAACACTAATAATTTCTTGTTATGAAATGTTAACCAATGTCTTTATGACAATTTATAAATATTTAAAGATAAAAATTTTATTTATCACTGTTTTGTTGATAGCAAGCAAGTGGAGCTGATCTTGCAATTCTTCTTGTTGCTGTACTGTCCAAGTCTGGAGCTGTCGTATCAGATGAATATGTTTTAGAAAAACTACCCAAGTAAGTTTTTAGGGCTTCAAGTAGACTATATTTAAATTTATATTCTTCCATCATCTACCATCAGATACCATTATCTACTATCAGATTAAATTGCCAAGTTTATTTTACCGGTTAGAAATTTAGGTAGGTTAAACCAGTTAAACAGGCACTTGGTTTTGTAACTTCATCATAGCTTTTTGGAAAACACTTGATTTAAATTAAAATATGCAAAAATATGTTTTAAGAAGTTTTTATACTGTGTTTGTACTTAGTGAACGTCTATAGCTTGATTTAGCTAACAAGCCCAAGCAAGCAAATCTCTAATTGTAGAATTTATCACTACAGGGTAAAAGTATCCGTGTAATATACCCATCTTTTTGGATGAAATCCTTTGCGACTACCTAGTCAGCAATAGGCCTACACTGGGTGATATGTCATTAAAAACTGTTTTAATTTCAAATACCCATTTGATTTAAAAAAAAATATATACATCTCGGCAAATCAACCAATGTCCAGGCATCATTCTCTTTGATTGATAAATATTCACTTGTAGCCTTCTACCTCAAATATTTATCATCTCCAGAAAGAACCTTGCAGACACTTTTTGGAGTGTTTATGTTACAAATGTCTTACTCTGGATAGTCCTTTGGTCTTCTTTCACTTAATGGATATCTTCTATGTATATATACTATAAAGCCAAGCTTTCAACCTCTGGCTCAGCCAAAGTTTCCTTGAATTTGTCAGTAGTCTGTTGAATTCAAATTAAAAGTCTCTTTTGATTCTTTTGCTTATGATGATTGAAGTTGGATTAGGAAAAAAAACTGTCTTTTTCTCATTGCTATTAGTTAGTTGGATTGGAAAAGAACTGAGATCTGAACCTCAACCTGCCGGTCATCGGCACTCGAGTATACTGTAAGAGTGGTGCCTTAGACCATGTGGTCACTGAAGCTGGTATCATCTGATAATTACTATAGATGTGTTTCTACCACTAGCTAAACTCTAAAACTACCATTAATCATACACTCCTGATCGTGGGGGATTTTGCACTCTTTTGATGAACAAATAACAAGCCCATTTTTCACCATCTGATTGACTGATAGCAAGTTCAAACTCAAGTTCAGCACATACTACATACATTATTTTTTGTTTCTGACTCTTAATATTTATCATAACATAGCAATAGCTTATATTTTTTAGCTTCTCATTATTTGCTATTGTAACATCAAGATTTGTTGATTAATCATTAAAATCTTAAATCCAATCCTTATGCGGGATAATGTGAGTAGAACAATAGCTACAGTGTCACAGAACGTTTCTTAGTCGCCATAGCACTAAATAAACACAATTTTTTTTTTTTTACCTTTTTATTTTGGCTGCCAATTGATTGAGACTTATTACCTTTAGATTTGCTTTGGTTTGTTTGAGAATTCAGAAGCTAAATATGTACAAGTTCTTGGCACTTAAAACACTTAAAAATAGATTTCTTCTTTTCTTGGTTACTATTTTACTTGCTTTAGAAACTAAAGTAGTACATATTAGCATTCAATTTTTTTTTTCATATCTCAAAATACTTCTAAAGAAGTTTTGCTTTAAGTTCACTATTTATTTTTTATCCTGAGCTCTCTAATGTCATAACCATTGGGTCAAAAGAACGGGGGCAGACCACTCAACATAACAACAGCAAGAAATTGTCTTCCATACTGTAGGCTACTTTATCTGTGAGTTGTTGGGCAGAAAACAATAGTAATTTAAGTTTTATAACCTTCCATCAATTTAAAAATCTCCAATTTCAAATAAACTAGTTTTTAGAAGACCTTAACAATAGAGACTGGATTTTTATGTAACTACATATTTTAATCCTGCCAGTTAGAAATGGAAAAAGTGAAGTGTCAGATAATTAGGTTGTTTGGGACTGTATTTTCAGTTTTAATTCTATACATTTTTACATATTTTCCTGAATTCCACATATTTTCGAAGATATTACTAAAAAAAAACCCCAAGCAAAATATGCAATTTTATTGCGGTATTATTTCTATGTCTATCTTGGGGAATATATATTTTAATATGATAAGCCCTATATCACTAATTTTCATGCAACCTGTACTTTCACAAAGGAGTGTATCCATTGAAGGGATTGCAGTGATAAAAATCAAGGTCAGGTATGCTGGCTCATCAAGAGAGGATTACATTTGCTGTAACGTAACTTTATGTTTGATGTTTCTCTTGCTATGAAGGGGAAAGAATATGAAGTTGCCAGATAGTAGCCTCAGCAGCAGGCGTCTCACGCAGCATGTCACTTTGTAAACACAAATTGACGAGTTGTTTTTACAACAATTATTGGTTCTGATTACAGTAGTTCATTTCCCATTGTTCTTTGGTTGGGAGAAGACATGGATGTAAGGCAGCAAAGAAAAGAACAAATGATTAAAACAGAACCCAAAATCAATCACGGAAATGTAATTTAAAGTCTCTCACAATAATATGCTGCGTAGAGCGTAGAACTGTCTTTTGAAAAGCAAACAAGACCAATTATGTATATAAGTGTAAATATTAATACTGGCCAATATATATATATATATACATATATATATATATCAAACATTTAAACTCTGATTGAAAAAATGAATTCTAGGAAACTAACTTTAAAAAATCTATAGTGGTCTGACGTTCACCTGTTTTCAAAGAGCCGGCAACAGTGGAGGTTTCATTGTACTTTTGTAGTGTTTGTATGAATTAGTTATATAAACAGCCATTCATTTTTAGTCTTTAATTAATGGAAAATTTAAGTTGTTGTGTTAAACTAATATCTTGCATATTAGGCTAACTCTTTAAAAAAGAAATTGTATGTGTGTGTGTGTTTATATATATTAAAAAAAATATAATTTTCTCTATTACTTCCTTCAGAAATTTGCAGCCATAAAATTAAAGTTTGTTGCAATAATATATAATGTGGACAGTAGAGTCTCGATAACTTGACATTCCGTTTAACTCAACACATGCACGTGCACAGAGTTGTTGGTGCCAGTGATCACAATCTAAGGTCATTCAACTGTATAACCTCTCAGTTTGTTTGTGTAACTCAAGTGGAACATTCATACTGTGTTTGTTAGTTTTCCAATTCAGTAATGTGTTATTCCAATCAATACAATTTTATATGTACAGTATTGTACTGCATTTCTTTATAATACACATATGGAGATACACCATTATATTAACATGTAATATATTGTACTTTACATGTTACTCTACCCTACAATACTACAGTACAGTACATTACACTACAACTGACCCGCCTCGGTGGCGTAGTTGGCTAACGCGCTAGTCGTGTTGAGCTCGACCGCCGAGGACGGGGAGATCGAGGTTCGAATCTCGGTCGGGTGAACTGGGGGTGGTTTTTCCTAAATGGTTTTCCACTCTCCCTCCACGCAAATGCGGGTTCACTTCCTCTAAATTCAACCCTCCCAATTCCTAATCAATTAGCGTAATTAGTACTTAAGCGTATAACCCGAACGGGTAGTAAGACGCGGTGCTAAATAATAATAAAATAAAATAAATACACTACAACTGTACCTATAATATTCGATACTGTACTGTGCTTAATCCTTGTTTAGTAAACATGATATGGTAAACATGCATCTTAAGCAAGTTCATTCATAAAACTCGATATTTCAATAACTCAACACCATCTTAGTCTACATTAGGTCGAGATTCCGAGATACTACTGTAATATTAACACAGAGAAAGAAGTTTTATTCAATGTTACATAGGTATTTTCCCATTATTACATATTTTACTAAATCTTGGTACATATTTATGTACATATTTTGTTGGTTAATACTACATACTTATGAGTCTCTTATCTTCATAATCTTTCTGAATGTTATTTAAAGCTTCTTTGACAATGTTGGCATTCTTAACATAAGAATAATCAGATGATTTTACCACCAAACAAAGTTTAGCTCATACTTTATTCATTCTTTTTTTTTTGGTCTAAATTGTTTTAAATTTCCTTCTGCATTGATTTCTAGCTCTATACACCACCATATATAATTGTAAATCAAACATTTTCATTCCTTTTAAACACAATTCTCTAAACTCATGTATGAAGCGTTAGTCCTATAATCCACATCAGTGGTCACATAGTCTACACCTGACTCTCTCTGGGTTGGATTGCTTGTGACTGACTGGGAGAGGTGGGTTCATATCTCGGCCGGGTGTACTGGGGGTTGTTTCTTAATTGGTTTCCCACTTTCCCTCCATGCATTAGTAATTACAATTCCTCTAAATTTTACTTTTATTATCCCTACCCCCCTAGTATTGTAGATATGCATACTCGCTTCCTTTGTATGAACACTACTTGCCAAACACTTTATCTACTACAACCTACACTTATTTTTTCACCATGGCACACATGATTTGATATTAGGGAAAATGGTGCCCCACTCTCTAGCTCAGTTAACCCTAGCAAACTAACTCTCTTAAAACATACTTTTTAAATGTTAATTATCTACATGCTATAGGAGTCTTACAAAGTTAAAAAGTCTGAAATAAAAGCTGGTCAGAGAAATCCAAACAATATCAATATATAATTAATGCAAGCTTCTTAAAAGTTAAAATGCATTACGTGATTACCCTTTTATCTCTTCTAGTTTTTTTTAAATCACTATGGTACTAGGGTATTGCTTGTAGGAAGGGCCTAACTTGAAAATTTGAGTTTGTCGAGTTTTAGTGGTTGTTTGAATTTTACTCAAAATTTTTGACCAAACTCAAAAAAATTAAAGTACCTACTCTTAATTTTTGATTTTATCATGGTAATTTCAAGTTAAATTAATCTGATTCAATTAAAAAAAATAGCAAATGGCGTACCTCAATATTTCCTTTAATCTGATTAATAAATAAAACTTTTACAATTATAATTATGTATTGTATGTTTTTGGTTCATGGATCTGTTACAGAAATATTTGTAGTACAAATACTTCTCAATATTACTCAAACAGCAACTTGAAAAAAAGACCTTTTATATTTTTATTCAACTTTATTCAGACTAGATTCAATTTGAAAAATGCCTGCTCGCACCCTCCATAGTGATTATATCTATCACTTCCTAATTTAAGGTGTAGGACTAAGGTAGGCCTAATTTATAAAAAGTGCACACACATTAGCGTGGAGATGTGATAGGAAAACCTCAGTAAAAATTACTATTTAAAAACTACTCAGATTGCACCCAGCTAATAGTCAAACCTAGACCTCCCTGTAATCAGAAATCCACACTGTTATAAGACTGACATCTTATGCTGTGTGACCACAGGTGTGGTTGTCAGTCAATCTTAGTAAAGTGGTGATAGTAAATTTATCTGATAGGGGTCGAAAAATATGTCATCCTATCGTATTTGACACCCGTATTGGTGCTCACATGGTTTAACGCTTCATCTCATGTTAGATTGGACTAGCCATGATGGTAAGATCAGGATTTGAATCACGTTCTGGTGTGCTCAGGGTTTTGTTCAACTCTTCCTCTATGCAATTAAAGGTATCACAAATCTTATAAAAAAATTATCTCCCATCCCATTCCATTAGTGTAATGTATGTTTGCTTATAACCAAGGCGGTACTAAGGCGTGCAGCAGCACATCTAAGTTTGTTGTGTTTCTATAGTCAAGCACTCTAGCATACACCCACCCATCTATGGTGATTACAGGCCTTATACAGGGGGTACTGGTTGTTTCAGGTTATTCAGTCTAATAAAGCCAGATGTTCCTGAAAGAGAAGTGTTTCTGATGAATGCTCTCCAATGGTCCTGCTCTGGGTCACAAGAACATCGCACAGGACATCCCGAACTTCACAAGAACATAGCACAAATCTTCTGGAAAGGTTATTCCTTGATAGTTTCTTTTGACCCCATTTTATTTTGACCTCTTACATGTTTGCGTTATCTTCGCATGCTTCTTATCGACAGACAACAGACCTTCGATATTTGTTAGATATGTGTCCATAAGTAAAGCAAACTTTCGTATTCACTTGATAGAGTATTATTTATAAGACACAAATATAAAGAAATTTGGTGTCTATTTATTGAATATTAGTAATATAAAATAAGAAAAGCTGTGTTTATAGTGGAGTCATTGAATGAAGTTGGCTTAAAACATATACAAAATATATGTGCTATTAGTATTGACAAAACCAAACTAGTGTTTTTTTTTATCAGCATATAAACAATTGGTTATAAATGGTAATTGTAAAATATATAATTTAATCTAACTATTAGTATATATTAAAATTAATTGAATAACTTTTGTAGGTGTTAGATACTGACTGTCGCTTCCTACCTTGATGTTGGAAAAAGGGCCGTTGTGAAGATGTAGCCTACATTTTAATGTATATTTTAACCCATATGTTCCTCAAGGAAACATACATAGCAAAGGTTTGTTTTAGAGTTGGGTCTAATCCACTATTTTACTAATCTGAATCTTGGAAAAAATGATGAACTTCATAGGAAATATAAGAACAGAATAGAAATATAGAACAGAAAATACAAATAGTTAAATGTCAACATTTAACGTTCTTTCTTATAATCAATTTATTTTAACATTCATACATTCAGGTAAGTGTTAGATTACAAGTCTGGCTCCTGATTGTTGAGTTCATCCTATAATTATAGTTAGTTCCAACAATCAATATTAGAGCTCTCAAACAAAATTCACTGGAAAAATTGAAAACTTTAATTTTTTAAGGATCTGGGTCTCGAATCGGACATTTTCTCAAATACTCTAATCTCGAATACCCTTTAAGGATTCAAAGGATTTGAGGGCCCATCCCTATTTTATTTATTTCTACTAAGAAATGTGTTAAAAATAAAGTGGCGAAGGAACAAAATGTGTAAAAACTTTTTTTTAAATTACATTCCCAACATTATTTCAATACAATTTATTCAAACTATGGATGGAATTTTCAAACCTTCGAGTATATTTTAAATTCAAGGGTTCAAAAAAATATCAAATTAGATCACACAAATAATTTTTTTCCCCTAAACATTTTGGGTAGCAATTTGTTTTAGAGCTCTTATATTGCTGATTGATGGTTTAGCCCAGTGGACATCACTATAATTTCTGTAGGAGCCGTTATCTTACATTACAGAGCCACAAGTGGGCCACAACCAAATCCAGCCATAAGCGTAATTAGGGCTTAAATTTGGGGGCGCAATAGTTGGGGGTTTGAAATTCAAAGTAAAAACCTATATTAAGTACAAAATTTAATCTTTCACACTTCTCCATTACTTTCTAGCCTAGGTCACAAACTTTTCTCAAGTGATAAAAATTGTAGCACCTCTTCCTTCAGAGGGGAAGTAAAGCCCTTGGTCCCATGTCAATTGAGGCATGTAAAAGAACCCTGGAAGGTGTGTGAAAAATATCTTTCCTGGCAAAATGGGTAGGCCCTTTCGCTCTCGTTCATAGAAATTCTCGTATGCTGATATAATTATTTGGTTCAAAAAGTGCACATTAAATAACTCAAATAAATGAAACACATCCATCATCATTATTTTATATACTTGCACAGTATCTTTAGAAATTCGGTATTTTATATACTCTCACAGGATCTTTAGAAATTCGGTATTTTATATACTCTCACAGGATCTTTAGAAATCGGTATTTTATATACATCACACAGGATCTTTAGAAATCCGGTATTTTATATACTCTCACAGGATCTTTAGAAATCCGGTATTTTATATACTCTCACAGGATCTTTAGAAATTCGGTATTTTATATACTCCACAGGATCTTTAGAAATCCGGTATTTTATACACTCGCACAGGATCTTTAGAATCCGGTATTTTATACACTCGCACAGGATCTTTAGATATCCGGTATTTTATACACTCGCATAGGATCTTAGATATCCGGTATTTTATACACTCGCAAGGATCTTAAGATATCCGGTATTTTATACACTCACATAGGATCTTTAGAAATCCGGTATTTTATAACTCACAGGATCTTTAGATATCCGGTATTTTATACACTCGCATAGGATCTTAAGAATCCGGTATTTTATACTACTCGCAATATGATCTTAAGATATCCGGTATTTTATACACTCGCATAGGATCTTAAGATATCCGGTATTTTATAACTCGCACAGGATCTTTAGAATCCGGTATTTTATACACTCGCATAGGATCTTAGATATCCGGTATTTTATACACTCGCATAGGATCTTAGATATCCGGTATTTTATACACTCGCATAGGATCTTAGATAATCCGGTATTTTATACACTCGCATAGGATCTTAGATATCCGGTATTTTATACACTCGCATAGGATCTTAGATATCCGGTATTTTATACACTCGCATAGGATCTTAAGATAATCCGTATTTTATACACTCGCATAGGATCTTAAGAATCCGGTATTTTATACACTCACATAGGATCTTTAGAAATGGAAATTTGTAGGTTTCCAATGTTTGCACGGGGGAGATGAGCTAAGTGTTTATTGTTGATGAATTTAAACTTCTTTAACATTGCCTCACATGAAAGCTAGTCCGGGAAAAATAAATAATTTTTTGATCACATTTAATTAAATTTGAAGGTTTTTTTTTCATTTAAGCTCAAAAATCTGCATAAGCCCTTTCTTTTGAAATATGCATTTTAGTTCTGTGTTTTGTTGAAGATAATGTTTTAAGCATCTTGCCTCACATACTAAAAGTATTTGTTGAGTCAATTTGCTGTTGTGGATTCTCAACAAGGCTAAATGGATCGTGGTATTTCAGAAAATCTTTAACTCCGACAATTATTTCAGCGTAAAGGCAAGACAATCACTTAATTAAGCAAGTCCTATTCTTTTCTTCTTCAGGATTTTCATTGAAAAGTGCTTATATAAAAGGAAATCTTGAGAAATCATTCTTGGAAATGTCTTCCAGGTATATGTTAAATTTCTCTTCTGGTGAAAATACTTTACTCATCGATTTTATCAAGTTTTGTTATAGCTTCCTTGTAGCTTAGTCAAGACAATGTTATTTATTCCAGTGACGTCAAGGAGAAATGGTACTTTCAACCACCACTGAAAGTAATGCATTTCAGGATAATCTTTTATCTTTTGCTTAAAAACAACATAATCTCTTGCTAAAGGTGGAAAAAAAACCTCTCCAAAACCTTTTCTTTACGTACCCACCTTACTTCACTGTCACATAATATGAGTAGGGGCATGCAAAATTCACATTTGCAATAACACAATTTTTACATGAATTTTACTGTTTTCACACAAATAACATAGATTTGAGTTTTTTTTCTAAATAAACACAATTTATTTGTTATTTGGCAATTACCACGTCATGCAATATAATTTTCAACGTGATAACACTGTCAATAGCACTATTCCAGGGCTGCCATTTATACGGGTGTATAGTTTTTTGCGGGTTTTAAATTTATAAAACTGATCACATGATGACATATGAGTATTTTAATGGATATATAGGCTTTTTTTTTTGGAGGGTAACATTAAAAATCACAATTTCTACTTTACTCATTACGATACTTAAATTTCAATTTCGTTAGATTGATTCTTTATTTCTATCCTTTAAAAGATTTCATGCTAGGTCCAATCAAGGACATTAATAGACAGTAGACTCTCGATTTACTGCGTGTGGATCAACCGGTTTGCGGCTTATTCGTGGTTATATTTAAATGTGTCACAAACACTAGACCACCGTCTGAATGTATTCTATTGTTATTGCCACCCAGTGCTCAGGTGCGGCAATCTCCGGAGAGAAAAAGACAGACAGAGACAAGGAAATAGTAGTGCTTGCTCAAGGTTGAAAGACACTGCTGCAACTAGTGAAATAGATGGGTAGGAGGAGATGGTATAAAGCCAGTCAGTAGCCAAGCACTGAAGGCTGAGGAATGTGTGCTGTCTGACAAATTTGGAGAAGCAGGATGACACTTTACAAACACAATGAAAACTAACAGCAATCAGTACAACCCTCAGAGAGAAAACAAATGGACTTCTTTCATTAAGTACTATATATAATGTATATACGGGGATAAAAGGATTTTTTGGTACTATTCATGATTTCTATTATCCGTACTTCCTCTCCCCTCACTTACCCTGGAAAATCGAGTGTCGAATATATATGGACTTTACAACAGGTGATCATGTTTGGGCTAAACATAGATTGATATTCAAAATTGCTTTTTGTGAAAATTGAAAGTGATGGTATTGAGATATTGAGTTTGACATTACCAAGCGTGAAATGTTTTGTGCTTATTTATATTTGAGCTCTCTCTGAATATGTTAGTAAATAGTTGAATACACAATATGAACGAAAAATGTAGACAATTTTATGTGAATTATGTAATGCTACTTTATAATGGGACCACAGGTATTCCAGTGTGAAACACATCAAATTAGAAATCATAGAGATCTAATTAAAAAGTATCAAATTCCAGACATAGTTAATCACTTTGTTTAAAATGGCCAAGGAGGAGGATTTTTCATATGAATTGGCAAAAGGCATGCAAAGAGGCAGTTTGGTTACCATGGAAAAAGTGATTCAAAGATATCCTGTGACGTACTAGGTTCTGACCAACAAAAGAACGAACCTTAAGGAAAATAATCCAGCCACAATGGCACTGTTTTTATTGGAGAATGAAAGAAAAGTTTATTTTATGATTAACTTGATATGGAGATATAATATATACTTAATAAAGTACTCATTTTGTAACAAGTCCAGAATAAACTAGCACTGCTTTGATTAATAACAGCCATTTATTTACTGCATGGAATAAAATTAAACATCACTGTTTGCTCACCATAGTATGCTAGTAACCTAATGTTGGTGTATACATTTTTGTTTATTCAGAGGCGTGCTACCATTTTCTGAATAAGCCCTAAATTTTTTAATGAATACTAATTCAATTATTGTTGACGTATTTAATAACATCACTTTCAGAATAAAATACCATCACTTTTTGAGAAAAAAAACACCACTTTTCCCCCTAAAAATAACCTCACCTTTTGCATGTCTCTAATTATGAGGAACATTAGATGATTTAGTTCTTGTGACCTGATAAAATTTACAATGCTGATTAATTTTTTTCATGAAAGACTTAATATCTTTGTTAAACATAACATACAGGCTTTGTTGGTGACTAATACAATGGGAGTTGAACAAGCTATAATTTTATAGGTGTTGCTTAAGTGAGGCAACAAAATTTGAATGTCTGCCTACTATAGATGGGGTACTGTCAGCACAAATTGATAATAGTTTATTAATTAAAACCCGCCTTGATGGCGTAGTTGGCTAACGCTCCAGTCGTGTTGAGCCAGACCACCAAGGATGGGGAGATCGAGGTTCGAATCTCGGTCGGGTGAACTGGGGGGGGGGGGGGGTTTCTAAATGGTTTTCCACTCTCCTCCACGCAAATGCGGGTTCACTTCCTCTAAATTCAACCTTTCCAATTCCTAATCCTATTAGTGTACTTAAGCGTATAACCCGAACGGGTAGTAAGATGCGGTGCTAAATAAAATAATAATAATAATAATAATAAAATATTTTGCTTATTTAAAAACTGAGCTACTGTTTGAATGTAATCAACACTAGACACTTTGGCTGGACATTGGAATCATAGTTATAAAGTTCTTGCACCGTACCAATATTTTTTCTATTTCTTACAATAAGATCCGTTAAAATATTAGCATTAGATCAGCGGATGAGTCAATTGCGGGACTAAAATATATACACACTCATAATTCATTAATAGCGTTAAGTAAATATCTGCTGAGATTTCCTGTGACCTTTAACACAGGTAGAATCATATAATTGAAATTTTGTAGCTTCATCTACTATTTGTTTTCAGTTTTAAAGATTTGAAAATAGTGTATTGCAAACTGTAACAATACAATCCTTAACAATTTCTGCATCTTCAATTTGGGTGCTAGAATTTCAGCTACAAAATGCAAGGCTTTCATAATAAACTCATTTTTGTTTATAGCATTGAACATTGATTTTTATTCAGTTGAGACAAATTTTTTTTAGAGCTTGCAATTTTTCTTTTTTAAATCTCGATTTCTTGGGATATTTACTCTCAAAGTTGGCTTGGACATCCTGTAATGCCTATTTCAACTATAACGTTTATTTGCCATTACAACATCATGACATAATAAACACATTGCTAAGCCTTCTTTTTTTCTTTTAACAAGAAGAAATCATGTTCCTACTTGTTTTGGAAACCTCTATTTTTATGTTTCTTACTTTTTGAAAGTGGACCCGCCATATCATATTTTCCTTGTCTAGTATGTTCAATAAAGTCAGTCGATAACACAAGAAACAACAATATATCACTAAAAAAAATGCATTCGAGCAAGAATAAGCAACTAAAATTGTTTACTGGACTCCAGGCCTACTGTCATGTTATTAAAGTCTAAACAAGATGTTCACTACTCCTGCTATGTACGGATATGAGTCACAGCTGCTGCTCTACCTCCTCCACTTCAAACATGTGGACTAGTGCTACTGTGACACTAGAAGCTTGCTTGCATTGGGCAGCAAGAAAGCAAGGGCTGGACAAATCAGCCTACATAGGCCTTTTAATTAAGCAGTCTTAGCTTTGTAAAAACAGGCCCCCAACTTGTTTTTTTGAAGGACTTTATATTAATTTTATAAATATGTGTTGACTTATTTTTATCACAGATAATATTATTAAAATGTATGTTATTTCTTTAAATACACAAGGGCATAATGATAAATCCTGGCCAAGCCCAACCTAATTATTATAACAGAGTGTTGTCTAAGAGTCATGAAAATCATGAACGTCAAGACAAAGTAATGGCATTAGATTTAGGGCATAAAAGTTATGATTAGTTTAGGCAGAATTTTGGCCAAGTTTATTGTGCAACTAAGAATAGTTTTTGTTATACTTTGATCAACATTACCTCAAATTTACAACTACACCCCACACCACCAGTGGGAAATAGTTAAGAAATGATTATAAAAAAAGACAGAAAATAAAATGAGCAAGAAAAGAATGCAAGAGGGGACTACTAGTAGTGGGGGGGAGGGGGCATTCTTTTCTCTATCTTGCTTGCTTTCTTCTTTTTAATTTTTCAGTCATGATTAAGCTCATGAAAAGATCATTAGTCATTAAATATGGCTATATAATTTGGTAGATGCCTTTTTATAAGAAAAACCTAACAACCCTACCCCAGATTATTAATTTACCACTTAACAGTAAAAACAATAAAATTTAACATTTTATTTTTATTTTCCATAGAAACCTAATAACTAAATGAAATGTAACAAAGAAAATCTATGTTTTAGTATGTTTTACTCTGATTTAGATTTGGATTCAAGATTTATGAAAATTAAGAATAGAGTTGAGATTGAAATTCGTTAAATAGTGAATTCAACCCATATTTAATTTCATTAAAGGTTTATCCATAACTTTGGGGTTAGAGATAAGTATTGTAGGTACTTAAGAAATTCACCCGACTAGTATTTGAAACCAGACCTCCCAATTTAGGGTCGAGTATGCTAGTTAATATTTAGTAACACATAACTAGGTGGTTGAGTTAATATTTTTTATTTTTTTACACAAATAGGACTGAATTTGTCTACTTTAACCTTTACTTTCCACATGACATGAAAAAAAAAATTGAGTTTGAAAATATTTAAATTGGTTGTGTTTCAAACAGTGGGGAGTGGACAAGACTACATAATGATGAGCTGCATACCCTGTACTCATCACCAGACATTTTTAGGATAGTAAAATCTTGCAGGTTATGGTGGGAAGGTCATGCATAGTGAATGGAAGTATCTAGAACTGTGTTCAAAGTATTGAATGGCAAAACCAAGGGAAAAGAACCGCTGGAAAGACCCAGACACAGATGGGAGGATAACAATTGGATAATGAACATTAGTGTGTAATGAGATAGACTGGATAGAATTAGCTCAAGATAGGGATAGGGGCATACTTTTGTGAGTGCGCTAATGTACGCTTTGAGTTCCTAATGCCATACTGTAAGTAAGGAATATTTTTCACTTTCATTATATTTCTATTTTCAGAGAGGAACTTTGCTATGGCCAGGCATCACTTCCTTTACTCAACAGATGGCTTTGGCTGTGCCTCCTTGTTAGTGGAAATTCACAAGATGCGCGGATATGCTGCGGAGGTAGACCTCTTCATTGCTCAAGCTGTTCTACAGTAAGTAATTGGCTTGCTCAAAAATATTAGGGGGGAGGGGGGGCTCAGCAAATAAACTTTGGACATTTATATTCCTATATTTATTTAATAATTGTGTACTAATAGTTCTGTGAACAGTAGTTCTTGTTCCTTCCATGTTCTAATCATTACAACAGTCTTACTAGTAGTTCTCTGAACAGTATCTGTTCCTTCCAGTTATTCTACTTCTACTAGTAGTCTGTGAATTAGATCTATCTTACTAGTATTTCTGTGAATGGTAGACTTTGCTCTCTTCATGTTCTTATCGTAATTTCTCTTTGGATTCAAAGCTAAACAATTTCCTATGATAATTTCTCCTTTATCTGAGGTAGATCTTTTTCATTGTTGATCAAGTTAATCAACAAACAAATGAATACCATATTCAATATTACATTACCAGTATATTAATAGAAAATAACTATTTTTCATGTGGCTTAATACATGATTCTTCTAATGGATGCAAAAAAACAAAAAAAATAACCTATATAAATATGTTATTCAGCCTAGGTTCAAATAATTTCCCCACCAAATTTCATTAAAATTGTGCCACACATATGGTACTAATTGCAGAACTAATGGATAAAAATTCCAAATAGTTTTAAAACAGGACCTTTGCTTTGCTTGGTCATCAAATCTGATTGTGTACAGCTTTACCCTTCTTCACAAAGTGGTTGGTAGTTAGTACCAGATACTTACCAAGGAACTGGTTCAGAGATTTCTTCAAGGTCCTTGCCGCACAACTTAGGCTAATTCCCGACAAGCCTCAGATTAGGCTCTAGAATTGTTACATTGCTGATCTCTACATCTAAGGGGAAAATTATCTCCTCCAATCTATCTGAAGTCAACAGTGTCTGTAAGGGGATGAGGGACTCTCTTGTTGATTTTCATTGAAGATATTCCTGGAGTCACTTTTGAGAATATGATCACGGTGGACTACTAAAAACCTAGGGGCAAAGTGTTTGTTTCCATCATTAACACCAGATATTCAGACAACCACACAGATATGAGTACATTTCCTCTTACTCTCTCCTCATCCCTATCCCATAAGTGTAAATGTGCAGATATCACAGTGCTAGTAATTTATTAACAACAAACTTAATTTATTTTAGGTATCTGTGTCTTCAAAACATGTCAACAGCCCAGGCCGCCTTCCACTGCTACACAAGTCAACACCCCAACATTAAAAGAGGTCCTCCCTACATCCTTCCTCTGCTGAATTTCATTTGGTTCCTCCTGAAAGCTGTCGAGAGGTATTGTTATTAACAACTGTCTTATGATTATCATATTTTCTAAGATACAAATTCAAGATAATTTGTAGGTAAAATGAGACTTGCTTTAGCGAGGATGAGGACAAAGGTGTTAATCTGGTCTAGTTGGCCACACGGTCTAAAGCGTTACTTTCACAATATACTGGACTATCGATGATGGGGCGATTGGGGTTCGAATTTAGGTCGGGTGTACTGAAGATGGTTTTTCAAAAATTGTTTTCCACTCTCCCTTCACGCAAATGTGGATACACTTCCTTTAAATTCAAAATTCCTCATCCTTAACTCATTAGCGCAATTATTACACACATATAACCTGAACAGGTAATAAGAGGCGGTTCTAAAAACAATCTTGTCTAGTATGGTCTGCTGGGTGTGAATTCTGGTCGGGTAAACTAAGGATGATTTTTTTTTTCTAAATATTTTTCATTCTATTTTCACACAAACGCATGTATATTTCCTCTAAACTCCTATCTTGCCCACTAGTGTTATTAAAATTGCGGATAACTGGAACGGGTAGTAAAACATGATTAAAAAGAAACTTTAAACAAAGCTTAAAGTTGGTCCATAAAGTCTCTCATTTAAAAATAATGACCCCTTAAAGATCCTGATTTTGAAAAAAAGGGCCCCGACTTCCCTAAAACCCAGCTTTTTAGACAGTTGAGACATTTTTCAACAAATGCATGCATAGAAGGCAGATTGTTGCTCCTGTATTTGATTATAAGTACCTAATATTTATCTCTGCCCTAAAATGTTATTCACCATATATCAGGTAAACACACTTGTTTTTTCGAGGATAGGTTTGTTTCGGCCACGGGCTTTCTAAGCCTTTCTTGGTCTATATCTGAGTAGCGGGGCTGCCTCTTATAGGTCCTCAGATAGACCTTCTCTTGGTGGCAACCTTCTCTAACCAAGGCTATGGGTGCTGATGACGATTTAGATCACCATCCATCCAACCCTCACACTCCCAGCCCATCCAGCTGGGAGCCAGCTGGCCAGACCCTGTTCCAAGCTTGGTGACCAGTCTACTGTCTCTCTTCTGCCTGACCAGGCTTCTGCTGGGGTTCAACCCAACCTCCACCAGGTTACTCAGATCTCAGGGTACACCACTTGGCATTGAGACTAGGTTTGAGTAAGAGAGGCAAAGCAGACTCCACTAGGTAGGCTCTATGTGTTGCGCATCACTAAACTGTTAGCTACCATTATTAATAAAAAATGTAGTGAAATGTAGTGCCCTTTAACCATTTCATTTGTAATGGTAATGGAAATGCTCATAAACAGAGTGGCAGGAAAACTCGGGGTGGAAAGAATGAAAGCTATGATGTTTGCCGATGACTTGATGGTAGGGGGGGAGAAGGAAGAAGCACAGGGACAGGAATGGAATGAGGAAGTGGCAAAGTGTGAAGTGATGGTAATAACAAGGAAGAGGGTAAGGCCTTGTAAAGATATAAGGTTGGATGGAGTAGAGCTGAGAAAAGTACAGAAAGTAAAATATCTTGGAAGTGTGATTGAAGAGAAAGGTGGAAGTAGAGAGATTCAATGAGAAGAGGACAGCAGGTAGAGTTGTTCTATAGCTGTGTCAGAGACCTGCTATGGAGAAGAGAAGTCCCCTTGATGTGTAAGGAAGCATGGTACAGGGTGTACTTTGTACCCACTGTCACAGATGAAGCAGAAACATGGACAGTGAATGTAAGAGAGACTAGGAAAGTGGAGACCATGGAATGAATGAATTAGGAATGAAGTTGTCCGGGAAAGAATGGGGGTACAGGGAGTACATGAGATAGTAGAGGAAGCAAGACTGGGACATGTAATGAGGATGGAAAAAAAGAGGATGTTGAAGAAAATGTTTGAAACCAAGTATGTAGGAAAAAGACCACAAGGGAGAACAAGAAAGAGACTGGTGGAGTAGATAACAGAAAGTGTTCAAGTGAGTGGAGAAGAATGGAAGAAATTAAATGAGGAAGATTGGCGAAAGGATAGAGGAAGATGAAGGCATTTTTCCAAACTGACTTGGCCACAACTTGGAAACTGTTGATAACGATGTCGGGTAGACATATTTCCCCATGTATCATGCGTTCTTAGGTAGGTACATTGTATTCTGGAGCTCCAGGGCAGTCACCTTTTTTAGATTTATTTGTCACTAATGATGTAAATAATATTATATTTGAAATAATTTTTACAGATTGTTTTACATTCTCTTAATGTTGATTCCAACTGTTTAAAAATTGAAAGGGTCTAATAAAGTTAGAATATTTGAAACATACTGATAGTACTGATAGTACAGATAGTATGTACAAAATTGCTTCTTGGTGGGGCTCTGCAAGTACTCTGATTTCAGCTTAGAGCCGAGCTTGTCATAAAAGCTCGGAATCAAGATTGAAGATTTTGTCTCTTTTATAGACAGTCTTCTTCTTTGTTAGTTGTTGCAAACTTGGTGGCTGGGATGGGAGGGGGTTATTTTACCACTTGTAGAGACAAACAAGTTGGGAGGCGGTGACTTATTGTGCTCTGTCTATCAACAGTCATTTGTTGGGTTCAGCAAGTGAAAGAGCTTGAAAGATAGAGGGACAGAGATATATTCTTCTATCTTTTGGGGTGTAGAAATGAGAGGAAGGGGGGGAAAGGAAGTAGCTTGCCAAATTCAACCATTTATGAGGGTTGTTCATCATGTCTGTTGTTTGCGAGCCAGACAGGGAGTAGAGTATAAGGGGTGTCAAATCTAAAGGGAACATTTAAGAAAAATAATTTTTAATAGGTTTCACACCTGGATAATATTTTGCAGTTTCATACTTAAAGCAAATTGAAGAGGTGCCAAACAGTATGTTTGTGGTATTTTTTCACTACACAAATAATTAAATATAAAACAACATTTTCAAAAGACATTAACTACAGTATTAAAAATAATTTCCATCAAAAATGCAATAAAATTAACTATTTTATTAATTGTATTATTCAATATTAATTCAAAATTGTGTTATTTGATTTGATAAAAAATGCTATTCATACACAATTCTATTTATCTTTTTTTTTTTTTTGTTTTTATTACCTATAGCAATTTTTTTTAGCACCGCGTCTTATTACTTGTTCCGGTTATACGCTTATGTACTAATTACTCTAGTGTGTCAGGAATGAGGAAGATTGAATTTAGAGGTGTATCAGCATTTGCGTGGATAGAGTGGGAAACCATTTATGAAACCCCCTTCCCCCTTAGTACACCCGCCCAAGATCAAACTAAATATCCCCGTCATCGGCAGTCCAGTCTATTGCAAGAGTGATGCCTTAGACCATGCAGCCACCAAAGCGAGCTTTAATTATAATATAACTTTAACAAGTATTACCATATTAGTATTTTAAATTTAAGATTATTCTAAAGGGTTATTTTAAAATGTCCCATTCCCGTCCCGAATTGCAATATTTTGATTCATTTCCCATCCTGTTCTTGTCCCGAAATAAAATTCATTCCCGTCCATTCCTAGAACAAATACAATATGGCTCTTACAATGAAAAGGAGAACACAGCTCACACTTTAAATTGCTGCCACTGGACAAAAGATATTGCCTGCCTCCTTAAGAAAATTGATCGTTACCACCTAATCTCCCGACCTAGGTTTCATTCTATCTGAACTCATCAGGGAGGAGTGTGAAATGCATAATACAACTTCCTGAAAAAGGAAACCAAAAAACAAAAGGAGAAAAAGGAAATTGGGAAAGGTTGATTGGACATATAGATATGAACGGGTAATAGGAATAACATAACGGACAAACACAGGAAATGGACATTGGATGTGAATATATATAGTATATCTCTTTAAGGAAAACCCCTTTTCGCTTATTTGAGGTAGTTTGTAATATTTATTTGGAAGAAGGTACAGAAAAGGTGGATAGAAACATAGGTAAAAGGGAACAAACAAAAACAAAAGCACAAACTATTTCATACTATTTACTAAAAATATCATTTTAACTATCTTGTTATTGATTTTAAAGTATGAACATCAAAATCAAAAATTGAATTGAAATAAATGTCCTAATAAGATAAATTGTAGTGGGAGCCCATACAAGGCGCATGTGCAACTGCACATAGGGGAATGGAATTGAAACAGACAAGGTGATCATGGATGTGATTATTAAAGTAAGGACTACTAAACGAAATATGAAACAGTTCCACTTCTTAACTGCTTGTGATTCTTGTTTTCCTATAGGATTATTAAAGCTACAAAGGCTTATTTTGGGGAAATATTAGCTCATTAAAACATCACTTTTATTAACTCATTTTGTAATTTTTAGTGTAATTTTAATGTCTTAAGGACAGAGTGTTGAAACTATTTTAATTATTTTCTTCAATTATATTTTTATTTTGTGTCGTTTTTATTTTAAAATCATTTTTGCTTATTTCTAATTTATAAACCAATATTTTAATTTTTTAAACCTTTTATTCAAAAATATTTATGATTTATAAAAAGTAGTGTCATTCTTATTTTAAGAAATTGTTTTGTCACATTATTTTAAAATCTTACATTTTAAAGATGTAGTTTTTTTTACATATATGTATTATCAGAAATAACTGACTATTACATTAAAAAAAATGTTTTCAGAAAATAGTAGGAAACATGGTGAATATGAGTAACCCTCATGACACCCAATAAACCTACTCGTCTTAAAATGAATTTGTTTTAATAAAATCAAGTCAAGTAACAAACACACACCACAAAAGAAAAGTTAAATGTGGTAACACTCATGACACTTTTTTAAGGACAAGCAATTTTTAAACTTATATTTAATACTGAACATAGTTTTAATGGGTTTTTAATTGAGTCAGAAGTACTTCTACTTTTTCTTCTGGTATACAATATAATATATTTTCACTGTATAGTTTTTATTCAGACCATTTTTAAGTTTAAGAGTTTGTGATGTGGATATTCAAATTCAGGAGTACTTAAGATTAAATTTAGATTTTTAATAAATAATATATAAAAGATACCAATTAAAATTATTGTCTGCCAATTAATTAAAACCTCAATTTAACCAAATTACTATTTTATATATCATTAACTACATATTTAATACATTTTTAAGCTGTGGACAAATTGTCATAAATTCAAGTATTGGCTCAATAATGCTTATTTTAACTGGTTGCGTTTTAAACATCCTATTTTACTTTTAAAATAAGCAAATATATTATGTTCAAAATAAACAAATATAATGTGTGAAATGTTAATAGAAGGTTAACTACATTTTGTAATTACAAATTCTACTTTATTCATGGAGCTCACTCATATTTTCCAAAGATTCATTTGATTTATAGTGATTTAATTCATGTCATATCAATTCTTTATTACCTTTAAAGTATATTCATTTCAACAAAGATTTTAAATCTGAATTTCAAAGATTTGAAAGGAGTACACACATTGATATCCCTGTCACAGGTTACCAAAGACCGTGCACACTGCACACGATTTAAAATTTTAATAAAACAACCCTTCTATGAGACTAGTTTTCTTAAATATATCAAATCCTTAAAATCCGAAGAAACAAAAAGAATATATTGCCATATTTTTGCTCCCGATAGACAGGAAAACAATTAATACAAAGTTTGTTATATAGAATAAGCCCAATTTATACTTGTTTTTATGGGATAGTGAAAAGTCTCTATTTGGCTCATTAAAGTCCCTAATCTCAACACCTAACTTCTGTGAGACCTGTTAAAATTAAGTATTGACCAGCTCTACAAATATTGATTCAATTCGAAACAAGCCAAAGCTTCAAGAGACTTAATCTAATGTGTCATGTTTTTCATGATTATATTGGCCAACATCTTTTTCACATGTTTCAGCGGTAAACTGAATACATTCAAGGTGTTGTGCGAGCAGTATCAGCCTAGCATCAAGCGGGACCCAAGCTATCCTGATTATTTGAACAAGATAGGGCACATATTCTTTGGTATCCCTCTGCCAAGGGCACAGCCCCAGGGATTGTTTGGTGAGCTACCCTATTCCACTTTTACTTTCTAATTTTTATTGTATTTTTTGAAAGCAAACTCATGGCTAAAAGAATGAGTTATTATGTCATCATGCATAGTTGTTAAAACTCAATTCTAGTTTTTTTTTTTTCAAAACTAGAATATGAGTACACAATTTTGAGTTTAAAGGTTTTTTTTTTCACTATTAGAAAATTATTTTTTAGCAAATAAAATCCATAAATATATCCTTCTTTCTTATTAAAAAAATATATATAACATATGCAACTATTTTTAATTTAGTTAAAAATATGAATATATGTGATATAGCTTTTTGTTTTTTCACAAAAATGTATGTTTCTTAAAAATGTATATTTGTGTCTATTATCTCTGAATGAATCTATTACAAAAACTCAACACAAAGTATTTGTATTACAGATATAACTCTCTTTTACTTTAACTCAGATAAAGCTCGATGTTTTAATTTAAACATGACTCAAAGTGAAAATGCCTACTTACAACACACCTATTGTGACAAAGAAAAAGTCCTCCCCCCCTTAATTATAAACTATATTTACAATCAATTCGAGTAGCAAAACATATCTTAATTACTTTTATTTGATGTTGTACGTAAAGTTGTGCCAACATTGAATTTATCTATTTTCACTTCCCAACTAAAAGAACTTTGAACATGGTAAACATGGTAAAACTCAAGAAAATTATTATAATTTAAAAATACCTATACTTATATTTTGGTCTTAGCTGTGTATAAAACAATAATATTCATTTTACCAAATATTTAAATCCAAACATTTGATTATTTAGCGATGAATACAAACAAACTACTGTTTTGTCATAGTCTTAGTGGTTACAATTAGAACTAATTGTCAGCAAGTTCCAAGTTATGCTACCAGAATGAGCCTCTAGCATATGTTGATTTAATTGTTTTCTTGGTTCTTAATTTCCTATGCGCGCGATTCAAGCATTATTATTCTATATGCAAAAAAAAAAAAAGCTAATTTTGTTTTTTTTAAATTTAACATATTTTACTGCTTGCTTGCTTTCTGGTCATTTCATTTTGATTATACATTTTTTTTTAACAAACATTTCTTTGAAGTGGATTCTTCTTTGTTTTGGAAGATTTATCCTTGGAAATTCTAATGTTTTCAAATGACGGGAGACGGAAGTGACCCGGCGAATTAGAACGGAGATAGAAAGGTTCTGAATCTATCATCTTGAGTTATAATTATGTAATTCTCGTCAGCGGAAATTTAAATTGAAGATATTACGAGTGAGGATTGTGCTTCACATCAGGAAATGGGTTTAAATAATTGCTTGAGGTGCGAAGAGTCTACATAAATGAAGATGGGAGTTGGCCATTCCTATTTCATATAAATTACTCCAAGTAAAATCTCACGAGAATTGTTTCAGGTATTTTTCAAGAAGCCATTTTTTTTTTCATTTTGTAACATCAAATTTATCTAAACTAAATCTACAGGAATAAACAACCATCAGTGAGCCAACCTACATTAAATGCAAGCCACAGGAACAAATCTAACTCAATCAATTTGACAATTAAGGAAATTATGCTTCAAAATAATTAGTTATAATATTTAAATTTTTCAACTTTTTTTTTTTTTTTTTTTTTTTTGCATTTTGTTATTCATGGAAACATATAAAGACAATGTATTTTTTTTTATTACTGAAACTTTAACTGTGCATATTATAACATTTATTTATCCCTTTCATTGTCTAAATTTCAACAATATAAATTTACTTAATTTTATTCAAAATAATTTGCTTCTGGTCAAGTGAAATATTACCATAGATTTTATCTATATTGTTTCCTGTAAATTTATATGATTGCTTTAATCTTAGAGTGTAAGTGGAGTGGGTAGTAGGGAATTCTACTGAAAAATATAAGACAAGCAAGTGAAACTTTTTTTTTTTTTTCAATTTCGTTATTAAATGTTTACCCTCACATGTGGTACATCTCAAGGTAACATATTTGTTTGTATTGTTGAAGATATTTTGTTTGCATGTTTTTTGTCCGTATTTTTATTGTTGAGATCCATAACTATGTGTGGAGCATTGTGATTGTTGGCCTGATGGTCAAAGTGGTTGGGTATGTTAAGGTTGTAAGTTTCAAATTTTGAAACTTTTGAAAGTTTCAAACTATCCAACCTCCCCCCCCCCCCCCCCCCCCACGGATAATATGTTACGAATATGAATGGAAGAAGTGAAGTTATCTGTATTATATATATCAGGGTGTCTACAAATACTGGAAATCTTGGAAATATACTTGATTTTAGTTTGATACTGGAAATACAAGAATATACTGGAATTTTGAATCGGATACTGGAAAAATATTCAGCCTCTTTACATTGAGTGAAATGTTGGATTAAGCATTTTGAGACCCCTGATTTGGACTACTGATAGTTCTATTTTGACCATCCCTTGATTACTCCCCCTCCGATCTATCTTGTTTGCCACACAATTAGATGACCTTGCAGTGGGGATGTTTGCCTCACTTGCTGACCTTTCTATTCTCAGTCTCTACACTAAGCCCTCCCTCCCCTTACACCTTACACCCTAGAGAAAAAAAATTGTTTTGACAACACTAGCAGCCAACCTCCTCCCCCCACCCCCCCCCCCCAACTTTTTTCCAGCAGTAGCCCTAATCATTATGAGTAATGAGCTACTAGTAACTGCTCAAGTTCAAACACCACTTCAAACTAATGATGTACCTGCCTGACCTTGACTTTACCCCAAGACCACCGAGGTCGACGGTGGTATAGGTCATCCAAAAAATGTAATGTAATGTAATGTGTGTGTATGTTTGTATGCACGTGTATTAAAGATGGGTCGGATCCAACTTTTTTCAAATCTGAAACTTCATTTTGCCATCAAATCCCTAATTAAAATTTGAATTTTAGAAAATATTGTAAGCATATGTGTTTAACTTTCACAATAACTAGGATTTTTTCCTTCACTTATGATTTTGTTTACATTAAATGGTAAATGGTAAATGACCCGGTGTTTGGTTTTTAGGTTTTTCCTATCATTATTTTGGTTTTAACCACAAGAAACTATTTAACTACTTTAATAACTTTAAAAAATAACTCAAACTTAGTACCTATTAAAAAAAATTATTATGATTTGAGTCTTGAATCCATGAATATTCCTTGTAGGTTCTAGGGTCCTATCGTTAGTATGTACTAGAATATATGCGTCAATACACTTGATTCTTGATGTAAAAATGTTTAACTGTGACAAACCTAGGCCTACCCTAACTTTCTATCATTTTATAGATTTTGAAATAGAGATTGTTTGTCTCGGAGTACCTTTCATATATATTGGATTTCTTAAAAAAAATACTGGAAATTCTGGAAATATACTGGAATTTCAAAACTATAATCAGGTAGACACCCTGTATATTTTTTTAAATCATATATTAACCTTTTTTTAAATCCCCCTTTTTTTTCACATTATATAAATATCTGAAACAAGAATGAGAGAAATATCTGTGTTAGGAATGAACATTTTAAAACTTTTATACTAATATTTTTGAATGGTATTAGATAGATTAATTTGTTTTATTTGTGAGTAATAATTTGGTCATATTAATGAGTCTCTCATTTAAAAGGCTTTGTAAAGATATAAGATTGGCATTTGGAGACATTATTGATCACTTTTTATGTTGGCCCTTTGATATCGGGTAGGCTATACTAAGTTAAATAAAAGTCATGGTTTCATCAAATTCTGTATGAAATAATTTCTATTAGTATACAATAAAATTAATTAGTGCCTAATGGCTTGTAAATGTATAAGACAGTGTAGAAACTCTGTACAGTGATGTAAAGTAAGTGATAATGAAGGAGGCCAACCTAAAGGATATTTAGGTTAGGTCTAGATATAAACAAACACACTTCTCTCTTCATTTCTTCACTTCTTTTCTTCTCAAACTTTTATACTTCCCACTTCTTCACACTTTCACAGTTATACATTGTTTTGAATTTTCAGAAGTATTCCTTTTTCATAATAATGATTCAAATTATTCTATTCTATTTCTATTTGATACATTAATGGCCGGGGACTGGATGTTGTGCCTGTCCTACTCTTAAGTTCAATTATAAGGCATATGAAGCTATGACAGACCTAGCAAGCCGGCAGTGGAAAATATATGACTTGAATAAAAAACTGACTCAGGCCACAGGCTGGAAACAGTAATGGATGTAAAAAGTAAATTTCAAGGACAAGATTGAGTGGCTTTATTTTGAAGTCTCACACATTTTTATTTTTATTTCATAATATTATTTGCTTATAATTATCTCAACCTAAACACAACTATCTTAGTCAAGTGTGTAACATTGTGCTAAATTATGGCTATGAACAATGACTTTTCGCGAAGCATGTTTTCATGAAACGTTTGAAAATTCCGTATCAAAAGCGCTAAAACTTGTTTCAAATTCAAAGAAATTGTTATTACTTATTTTTGAGTTCACAAAATAATACAATAAAAGTATTTATACACAAAATCAACATTTTCTCACAAATTCTTAATAATACATGTAAATTGAAACATTAATTTTTTATAAGTAAAATTACGTTTGTAATGCCGCCTATATTCACACCCATAAATAATATGTAACAAATTTTGTATATTTCAGGACTCTTTGTAGCTATATTGATATATGCATATAAAACTATATAATATATATAAAACTATTATATATATAGTATAATCTCCACAACAGATGGTGCGCTTAAATGCGTCTAAAACAATTTCTAAAATATATGGACTTTGTCTCTAATAATAAAAATTTTACTTCAATCCAAAATGGTTAATAAATTTAAATAGTCAAACCTTCTATAGCTGCCACTACTACTTTTAACACATGGTTCTCGATACTTTTTGTTGCAGTCTCTTGGTTACTTGAACAAATACTTTAAATTATTTATTTTTTTGCTATTAAAATATTAATTAAATTTCAACTTAATACTACTACACATTACAGTCAACTCTCGATTCTACGACCATTCACGGTTCCCTGGAAAAGGGTCGTTATTTCGAAGGGGTCGTTATTGGAATGTTAACTGATTTTATTTCACCCCCGACCCTTATACGCAAAAATTGCTTTTTTTAGACAACACATGAAAAAATACCTATTTCATAAAGAAGTCCATTATGGAGGCCTGCTTCTTCTTAGCGTCAGTTTGCTCGACGAAGTCTTTCACATTATAGAACTGTAACCACAGCTCTTCGCTAGCGCCCTGGCGCTTAAGTGCTCTTGAGTAGATGTCCACGCTTTCAGAACATCTTTCGTTGTGGGGATGTCTTCAGGCTCTTCTTCCATTTCTTCCTCCCCCTCTTCATTGCTGGACTCCTGCTGCTCCCTGATTATATCGGCGTTGTCGAGGGTGCCCCAAACTGTGATGTCATCATCTGCTGCTATGTACTCCTCATACGTGCAGTCTGGGGCTAATCTCTGCCACGTTTCCTCGTCGCACGGCCGAGTGAATGTCAGGGGGGCAGACGAAGGTGCTGTTGATGAGCCAGGCTGCGATTCCGTGTAGGGGCCTGGCTGAGAATTGGCGTCCACTGGCGGGGGGTCATCTGGGTCTTCGGCGCTGGCAACGAAGGGTAGCACATAGACTGCAGTCTCTTCATTGACTGGTAGGACAAAGTGGCCGTGTCGAAAGCAGTTGGTGACTACCACCGGTCTCACGGGCCTCCAACTGGTGACGATTCCCTCCATGGCCCTGAACACATCCCACTTTTTGACCTCCTTGCCCATGTCGAGATTCCACACCATACTCCAAACAAGCATCTCGCGGAACTTCACCTTCACTTGCTAGATTATCCCCCAGTCCAGGGGCTGAAGCATTCTGGTGGTGATCTTTGACAGAAACATCGATGTTCCTGAGTTTGTCGAGATGTTGCCCTTGAAACCCCGGAGTTTCTTGAACTTACCGATCACGAGGGGCGAAAAATTCATCGACCTTTTTCTACATCATCGGTTCGTTTATAGACACGTTTTGCGCTCAATGCTGGCTGAACCACTCCAGCATAGCTTGCTTCAGATTCGTGTGCGTCGCACCCTTCAAATTTTTGGCCTTTACATTGTGGCCTTCCTTCTGCACTACATTCACAATTTCTTGTCTCATTTTGAGAATCGTGAAAAGTGTCAACTTCGGAATGTCATGCCACCGCGTAGTCGCCATCTTTGTAATCTTCTTCTCATCCACTTCCTGGATTATCTCCTACTTCTTCATGAGCGTCAAGAAGGTCCTCTTTCCCCTCATTTCGTCGAAATTATAAGTTCGTATCAAATAAAAGAAAATAGCTTGGGTTGTCCAAAATAGTTCACAAAATCAAACCAAAAACGTAACCAAATCGAGAATCTAAATAACAACGGCAAAAACAAGCCTGGCGGCAGCGGCAGTCGCGCGCGGGGAAACATTGTGTTGCTTGTGGGATGGGGTGGACAAAGTCAAGTGCTATTGGCTGGCATTGATAGGGTGGTGTTTATTTTTATACCTGACCTACCCCAGTTACTAGTAATACAGCACTGACAAAAATAATCGTAAGTGCAACAAACACATTTTACGGCCGATTTCCTTAAAATTTTCGACCTTTTTTATTCACATTTTTCACGGTTCCCCAAAAAAGGGTCGTTACTTCGAGAGGGACGTTATTCCCGGGGTCGTAGAATCGAGAGTTGACTGTATATGAAAAACAATGGACATATTTGATATAGGGCTGAATAGCCTATTCACATCACTTTTGAAGTCAGAGTAATAATAATAATAATTGTTGGTTTTATACATTAAACAACATTGTTGGTTTATTTACTAAACAACACTTTTATCTTGCATAAAACAACAAACATTATTGTTACTAAGATAAACAGAACAATAGAATGCGTGTTTGATAATTATGCAAAGAGAATGTTTATTTACAATAAACAACACCCCCCTCTCAAACACGTGTCAACATATTTATGTGTCTCACTACAATTCCTTGTACACACTGAACAGAGCTTTGGTGAGAACATCAGCTATCTTCTCGTTCATTGGAATGTACTTCACGTTGATTTCTCCTCGTTCAAAAACTTGGAGAAAAACGTGAGGCTGGATGTCATTATGTTTGGTATGTGAATGGTACACAGGATTATGCACGGGCTTTCCTGTTCCTTGATTGTCACAATAAACTAAGGTTGATTTTGCATTGATACTCAAAAAAACATATTTTTTTCAACATGTTCTGCAAGTAAACTGTCTCTTTTGCAGCATGCTTGAGAGCCATGTACTCAAAAGAGCTACGGTGGATTGTTTTATTGTCTCCCAGGTCACGGCAAATCCTGCCACTTGAAAACATCAGCCTGTGTATGATCTCCTCATCAGTCTGCGTTCACATATCCAATCAGTTCCCCACACAATCTCTTGTAGACTAGTCCACTGTTTTTCGTACCTTGCAGGACACGTGTACTTTCCCAGGGTTTCGACTGTACTGGCTCAAGGAGCTCACTGCATACACATTGTCAGGTCTTGTCGATACTGCGAGGTACATCTGGTATGGCACATCCCTCATGTTCTCTTCCTCTTCCTTTGTGGATGGCTCCATGGCCTTGGATAACTTAGTGTTTCCATCCAATGGCTTGCTTACCGGATTTCTTGAGAACCTCTATATAGATTCTCTGTAACATAGTGACTGACTTTGAATTCTCATCTTGTTTGAATTCAATTCCAAGACAGTAGTGCAGTTTTCCTAAGTCCTTCATCTGGAGAGTAACATAAACATAATTCATATAGTAGACACAATTGTCACTATTTAATTGTTTTAGCCCGAAGGTCTTTAGTCTTTCGTGCAATTTTTTTTAAACCATTAATGGCCTGACTGCTTCTTTTCAGTCCATAGATAGATTTTTCAAGTAAACAAACTAGATGTTCCATTCCAGGAGTACTGAAACCATCCCCCTACTCCATATAGATCTTCTCATCAAGATCTCCATTATATAGGCCATTACGACATCAAGCTGGTACAAAGCAGGTCCCAACTCTGCTGCTAGAGCAGCAACTAGTCTTATTGAGCTAAGTCGAGCAACTGGTGAAAGAGTTTAATGGAAGTCAATCCCAGGACGTTGAGTATAGCCCTTCACTACCAATCTAACTTTGCAGCATTTGACTTTATAATCTGATCCATACTTTGTCCTAGTATGGTATGTCACTTTTATTTTTCGGACGTGGCTTCATTGTCCAGACCTTGCTTTGTGTCAAAGCATTAAACTCGGCTTCCATCGCTTTCAGCCATTCTGCTTCATATGGTCCTTCTAAGGCTTCTTGTACTGACAGATTTACCGCTTCTTCAAACGCCAAGCGTGCACTTTCAGGATTTTGTGCTACCAAATTAAATGATTTTACTGGTCTTCTCGGCTTGCCAGTATTAATCAATTTAGGTCGACCAGGCCCCCTCTTAAGTCTTAAAAACTATGCAGTCTTGGCTTGGGTTTTCTGAAAGTAATTCACTTGAATTATTTGATTGTAGGCTATTCTCATTGACCTCAGGATTAATGGGGCCACTTTCTTGGACTTTATTTTAATGTCCATCTAAATGTCCATCACCTTCTTCAGACATAGTGTCTTTTGGACTTTTATCAACATAGAAGTAAGCAGGTTCAAAGTTCGCAGATTCCTTATGTTCATTCAAAACGTCGACAGTTTTGAAATTCTCTAGAAATTTAACATCTCGACTTCTCATTATTATCCTCTTTTCCGGATCCCAGATTCGACATGCCTTTGATTCTGTGTAGTATCCTACAAAAATACCTGCTTTGGGTCTTTGATCAAACTTTCTTTTATTCAAAGCAAATTATTAATAATAATAATGATGATAAAGAAGATAAAACAAACAATAACAATAAAAAACAATTGATTGTAGATAAACTGCACTATAATACTAATTGTTATTATTCTAGGTAACATCTTACAGTCATTTTTTTCGGGCCTGGACGAAGAATCTGACACGGAAAGTGAACAAGGACCACAGCCCTCCACGTCGTCAAGGCAACATCAACGACATGCACAACAGTCGAGTCACATGGAGACAGAGGAGCTGGACTGATGTCCAGCAGACTTCGTCTCCTCCAGCTAATGAGCCTGGCATGTCACAAAGAATCCCTTCTGAATGGATGTCCTTTGGCCTGACAAATGTACCAGCTTATAGCCCCCATTTCTATCCTGCAAATCTTTTCACCTTAGTGTTCTGTCATTCATCCTTATTTCACTAGACATATGTTTTAGGTCTTTAGCTAGCGTTTCTTATGTTGGGATGATGTTTTCTAAAGACTCTGAAACTTTGACCCTTACCATTCTTTTAGACTACATTATAACAAACCAAAAATAAATGCTATTATTAATTTATAAATCAAGTACATTAAAGAAATGAATATGAATTGTTAAAAATGTGCTCATGAGTTTATGTGAATATGACATCAAATTATTTGTTCTTTGAATGTAAAATAAAGTCAAGCCTCTTATTTATTCCTTAACCTATTTTTACAATTAGCTAATGTAGAAGACTAAAGAAGCCTAATTGCTGGATTCAACACAAAAATCATAATCTTAATTTTAATAGCTTTGTTACTGTTAAACAAGGAAATTATTTGTCATTTACACTGTAATCTTGTTTGTTCATAAACAAAATTTTGAGTTATCATTGATGACATTGTCAACAAATAAATTAAGAGATTATTCAAAATGCATATTATATAAATTGTATTATATTTGGATGAAGGTACCTTCGTTCAAATATAATACAATTACCTAATAAAGGTAAAAGAGGTTTTCTTTATAAAGATATATTATAGTCTAGAAAAGTTTTATTCAACACAATTTAGATTTACTGTACTAAAATTTAATTTGCTATGCCTGGTGTAGCACTTGATTATGTTCAGACATTTGGTTTAAAGCTGACCCCAATCTTTCGGTAAATGTATATTTTAAATAAGTATTTAAAGAAGCCATAGTCATGCTTAAAAATATTTTAAACTTAAGGGTATTCTTCAGCAGAGGAGCTTTATTTTCACATTTAATTTTGTTAAAGTTTATTTGGAAACTGATTTAAGAAACTAATACACTAGTTCACTATTTATCAAATAATGTTGAACTAAATCATCTGCATGCTCTAGATTGTCGAGTGAAGCTTAGGATGAATAAATATTCAATTTTAACATCTAATTATGTAAATATAAAACCAATATGTATTAATATTATTTTTAATAAAATCAAGACCTAGATATTTAAAACCATTTATATTTGAAATTACAACTGAATTAATTTTTTTACAATGAAAATAACATGTTTTAAAACTAGTCCTTGGCGGGATCCCTAACTTTGGGAAACAATTCAGGAAATTGGATGTTCCCGAAACTTGGGCGGGAAAAATTAATCTTAAAAACGTTTCATTTAATGGACAATTTATCAATGTCACATTTGTATCAAGAATATTATTAATTTATTAAAAGTTTTAACCTTATCTTTTGTTGAAGACAAATACCCAAAATTTTAGTCGCTTTTATTTTACAATTACCTAGTCGATACAACTGAGCGCCATTAAATAACATAACTACACTAGGCTACATATAATTGATGCTAATATTTATCCCTGGATTATTTAAGGCAGGAAAATGTATGTTTGGCGCAAAATAATGATATAAGTGGCTTTTAAACATCAAACTATTTATAAAATACACCTTCGCACTAATTTGCATAGAGACATGGCTACTACATTCATGTTATTATTTGGAATGGCATCCATTTGCTATTGTATCATACCTTTGGATAGACTAATATTTTTAGAGGCCAATAGCTTTTTTTTGTGAGAGGCTAAGTAACTAAATTGTAAGACGAAATCGGACACACTTGCTTAGTTAAGAAATGTTTTGGGTATTCTTATGAACAAGATTGTGGCTCACTTTTATTTATTCAAAATAGTTTGAATATCATATTTTATTATGTAAGTAGTAATTAAAATTTATTCTACTAAACCTTATATTTAAAAACTCTTTTAGTCAATCTTAAAATCAATTTTTAGAATTGATTTATTTATATTTAATCAAAAAAGCTTTATAAAAAATACACAATTATAATAGTTGCATTAGGCCTAGGTTTTTTATTTTACCTTACTCAACACTTCTTAGACAAAATAATATTTAGTTTTCATTTGATAAACTTACAATTTAAAAATAAATGAATACAAAAACTTTGATTGTTCAGATTTTTTATTAAAAAATTATACACAATTACAGAATTTAAATTTATTGCTCAGACCTATAATTGCAACCGATTCATAGGTTTTGTCCCATTTCCCGACCTTATTCAAAAATATTTTTGACATCACTATATTTTAACATAATTCAAACTATAAAACTTGGGGGTGGACGGGATCCCGAATCCTCGGGAAAATGACTGGAATTTATTTATTCCTGTTGGTTGGGCGGGATTGACCCTTTTCGGAAAGAAAAGTTTTGGGTGGGAAACAAAACCATAATGTTCCAATAAACAAGACAAAGGGCGTGTGCTCTGTCTTTCAACAGTGATTTGTTGGGGTGGGAAATGGGAGGAAGGGGGAAAGGAAGTAGCTTACCAAGGTCAACCATTTATGAGGGTTGTTCATCATGTCTGTTGTTTGCGAGCCAGACAGGGAGTAGAGTATGAGGGGTGTCAAATCTAGAGAAAACATTTAATAAAAGTAACTTTTAAACCTAATAATATTTTGCAGTTTCATACTTTGAGCAAATTGAAGAAGTACCAAACATTATGTTTTAGAGTATTTTTTTCTCTATGCATATAATTAAATATAAAACACCATTTTCAAAAGAAATTAACTAATAAAAATAATTTCCATCAAAAATGTAATAAAATTAACAATTTTATTGATTTTATTATGTGATATTAATTCAAAATTTTGCTATTTGATTTGATAAAAAAAATTATATTTGCGCACACTTCTATTTATTTTATTATGTTATTTTATATTATTTTTATTACCTTTAGCAATTTTTTTTAGCGTCAGGTCTTATTACTTCCTCCGGTTATATGCCTATGTACTAATTACTCTAGTGTGTTAGGAATGAGGAAGATTGAATTTAGAGGTGTACCTGCATTTGAGTGAGTATAGTGGGAAACCACTTAGGAAAAACCACCCTTAATACACTTGGCCAAATTCAAACTAAATATCCCGTCATCGGTAGTCTAGTCCAGCGTTTCCCAAAAGGTGTTCCGCGGAACCCTGGGGTTCCGTGGAAGGGTCAAAGGGGTTCCGAGTTCTGTCTGAGAATTAACTAAAACGTTCGTAGAAAACAGTCATAACATAGCCGCGCCGCTGTAAGTCTATCTAGTATCAAACAGCGCGGGCGGAGCGGGTGGCGGGGCGGTGCACCTGTCGAGACAGCCTAATTTTAGTGCTATTATAAGTAAATATGTGAAAAAATTTCATTCTTCACATTAAATAGTTACTTTTTTTTGTACGAAAAATGTTTTATAATACTTATAATAATAATTTTTTATTTATAATTATTCTTTCTTTTCATGTCAAACATCAAAATATTCAAACTACACTACAAGGTACAATCACTTTTGTTATTATCAAAATGGGTTCCGCCAAAAAAAGTATGATCAATTAGGGTTCCGTGGCCAAAAAAAATTGGGAACCTCTGGTCTAGTCTATTGCGAGAGTGATGCCTTAGACCATGAGCCACTGAAGCAGGTTTTAATAATATTATAGTTTTAACAAGTCTTAACATATTTGTTTAGAAATCAATATATTTTAAATCTAAGATTATTCTAAAGGGTAATTTTAAAATTTTTCCGTCCCGAATTGCGATATTTTGACTCTTTTCCCATCCTGAAATAAGTCATTCCTGTCTATCCCTAATAAAAGTGGATCCCTTTCTGATAACATTGCCTAAGGCTTCTAACTCTTTGAGCTTTTTTTTTTTTGCATGAATGCTAAACTTATATTTATTTTTCATATTTATAATTTTAATTTAAGTCTAAAGTGAAAAATTACTTTAATATTTTCTCCATCCCATTCCCATGTAAAATGGGTATTTCTCATAAAAAAATTTCCCTATGTCAAAATGTCATTTCTGCCAAGGCATATTTAAAATATATGTTAATTTTTTTAAATACAGTAGTTAAAAATGAGTTATAATGAACTATAGCAGCGGTTCCCAAACTTTCTCGACTCGCGAACCCCTTTCACAAACATCTGAGCTGCACGAACCCCCTGGTAAATATCCATAGCCACGCATTTAATTTTATACCTAATTTTTATTAAATATAGTTGTTAATTGTAATCAATATATTTAGAGATGGGTCGAATTCATTATTTCTCAAATCCCAAACAACTATTTCTCAAATCCAAATCTCTAATTCGAATCTACATTTTATTTTCGAATCTAGGATCTGAATCCTAGCAAATTGTTAGAAATGTTAATGATTTACAAATAGACCTACATTACACACTATAGGCCTAAACTATAAATTAAGATTTATTTTAATCATGCTTTCAATTTTAATCAACCCCAACTACCCCTTGCAAAATACATGTTAAAATCCAGCCAAATTAAACAATCTAGACTCTTATTATTGTTTAAAAATTAAATCAATCAAAATTTGAGTATCTTTTAGTTATTTTTGAAAGTGTTGTTAGAATGAGTTGAGTTTCTAAAAAAAATGTGAAATAAACAGATTAGGCCTAGTTATCTTTTGATCAACTTTAATCATCATTGAAATATTATAATTTATTTTAATAAGAAAGCAAAAATAATACAAATAAATATTTTTAATAAAGACTAAAACAACATGCTTAGCAATTAAACATACATTGGAAATAGTGAACTAATAATGCCTAAGTATGTTTTATTATTATTTTCTTATATATCCATTATCTATTTTCAGGTAGAAAACAAGAAATATATTCAATTCTTGCAATATATTGATTTCTAAGAATACATTCTATTTAAAACACAAACATATTTTCGACTCCAATAAGTTCATTGCAATTTTATTAGGCAAGACTACGTTTGAATATTTTTACAATTACTTTAATAACATAGGGTGTATTTAAAAAAAATAATAAACTCGTATTTAAAATCAATTTAAAAACAAATTATGAATTAGTAAGTCGTTATTTGATTCTTAAAACTCGAGAGCGCTCAAATTATCTGAATAAATTCTAAACAAACAATCTATATACAATACATAGGCCTGTAGGCATAAATAAACAATTTTATCGTTGTCTGACTGTTGATAATATTTATTTTTCATGAAACCCAACAAAATATCTATCTTAAGGATCGTATGCAATAAATTGGGGTTCTTTGCATAGTTGTAGATAATTAAAACCAGTTGGGTAGTAAGAATTAACAGTATCTTTATTTTAATCATCACTCTGGTGAGTAAACATAATATACGTCATGGCGGCCGACTTTGAATCGTGTGTAATGGTGGCTGACTTTGTATTATATGTAATGTGTTCTTACTTCGGTTAAAAAGCCGTAATTTGTTTGATTTATTTCGAGTTTATTTGTAATTCTAATTTTGACGTTCAGTTTTTTGAAGAGTGTTCATTAAAATATTTACAAGATTGTTCGTGAGGTGAAAGTTTTAGAAGTGAGCATGTGCTGAAACGGTCGAGTCCAAGTTTCCCATAGAAGTGGGAGGGTAGGGTAGTAGACACGTAAGATTTTCCACACCTAACAATTTTTTTATTTTTTAAAAAATAATTTTATATTTGTTAATTTATTTTGTCCGACAAAATAAAGATTACAGATTAAGTTGTGCTTTTCAAGTGCCCTAACTAAGTAATTTTTGAATTGAAAATATTATGCCTTGTTTATGAGGTGAAAGATTCGACCATCGAATCTAGTAAAACACCGAATCCTCGAATCCCGAATACTTGTCAGAATTCGAGGACTCGAAGATTCAAATGGCCCATCTCTAAATATATTTAATACCTTTAAATTAACCTACTATAGCTCGGTAGGTACTTTGGGATACCTTACTAAATATAATGAAATAATATTGAAACTTCTTAATTAAAAGTTCAAATAATTTTACATTTGTTTTAAAAATGAAAACTGAAATTAAATAAGCAAAGTACTGTAGTAAAATTTTCTTATCTTTACTGTCACAATATTATTACATTTCACATGTTTTTCAAAGTGGTAATGGAAATTGCTGCTTTGACATAATTGGAAAAAAAACCTTTAATCACAGAATTACATGCCGATTTAAGTTTAACATTATTTAACAAGTTTTAACAGCTACTCACCACTTCATGTGACTTAGAGAGAAGGCTGTGCTTGTTTTGGATGGCACAAAGCTTTAAAGTCAGGAACCACAGACGATAAATAAAGTCTCAAGTCGCTTTAAGCATTGTGGCTGTTCCTGAATTTTTTTTTATAGGCATATGAAGAAAAAACTTTCTCACTCAAATACATAGAATAAAATGGTAACAAAGTTGTAATAGCCTTATTCTTTAACAATGAGATCTCCTCCTTTAAACTTAACCAGAAACCAATTAATGACAAAGATTTATAGCTTTTCTTTAATTCAAAATCGGTAGAAATTTCAAAGAGCTGCTTTTTTTCACTTATGCTTAATGTGAAGGATTTCAAAACTGCTGTCTCTTTTAGGAAATTGTGAATTGTTATTATGGCTGAGAAATATTCTCTGAAGGTTTTTCCAAGCCCCTTAGAGTGTTCTATAGCACATTCCTTACATTTTCATCCAAAGAAATCTTATTTTCTACCATAAAGTCGTGGTAGCTATCAAAGCACTCAGTTTGATTGCTATTTAAACTCATTTCCCACAAGTTAATTTTTTATGAACACTCGATACGATCTTACCCAGTAAAACATTAATATTTGACCCTGACCATCAGAATAATAGCAATGTCTTAGGCTTTACACACCAGAGATATAGTATGGCTTAGGCTCATTATCGCACACTTACATAGTTTTCTTTAATGAACATCCTTAGGCTCTACTCACCATAAGTATTTGCCTACCACTGAAATAGCAGTGTCTGCTTCTTGGCTTACACACATAGAATGTCTTAGGCTTATCACCTACATAGCATGTCTACTTACCACCTAACATAGCAGTGTCTTAGGCCTCCACCATAGACAGTGTCTTAAGGCTATAACCACCTAGAGACATAGCAGTGTCTTAGGCTATAACCACCAGAGACATAGCAGGTCTTAGGCTATAACCACCAGAACATAGCAGTGTCATAGGCTCTATTCACCAGAGACATAGCAGTGTCTTAGGCTATAACCACCAGAGACATAGCAGGGTCTTAGACTATAACCACTAGAGACATAGCAGTGTTTTAGACTATAACCACTAGAAACATAGCAGTGTCTTAGGCTATAACCACCAGATACATAGTGGTTCCATTATGTACGGTCAGGTGTTTTCCCTGCTGATCAACTACCCGCAAGAATAGTGCGACCTGTCACTCTCGTCATCAACACGGATCCACACACCAAGCCTGAAAAGCAATGGGTCGCCATCTTTATCGACAAGAATGGCGTGGGAGAATATTTTGACATTTATGGTTTTCCACCCCGTATCTCTGGCACATCTGGCATTTATACGCAAAAATGTTTCCCGCACATCTCATAACACGCTACAACTTCAAAGCATAGCCTCGGACGTTTGCGGTCATTACTGTCTAGTGTACCTTCTCTATCGCGCCCAGAACATTCGATGAAAACTTTCCTAACCCCATTCTCGCCCACCAATCATACAGACAACGACGCTAAGGTGGTGAGATATTACAACATATTTTTCAAGAAGCTAGGGTCCTGCCACCCCTCAAGAGGCTGCGTCCAATTAGCATGCGCCTATAAAAGGGGCATCCCGACGCGTGCCGGCCATAATTAAGGCAGTCGTCGAAGCGATCAAACATCATAGAAGGTCAAGACGTTTGCACCCGCAAAGCAAAGCCGGTGAAGCCGCTCGCCATCCTCAGTATTTTCAACACTTTGTTTCCTCTGGACGACGTCGACGCAAAGCGAGTCATCATCGGCATGAGCGTCAAGAACAACTTTACGCCCTATGTCCAGTTAGAAAAATGCGGAGGGAATTGTGCGGTGTTAACCGTACAGAGTGGCAAGAACTGGGCAGCTACAAGTCGGTCATATCAAAGTTTTTCAGCAACACGCAACCTCCTCAGAAAATTAGTCTGACTAATCATGAAATCTCTCTGAGACGTATGTGCGGTGACCATATGATCGTCATCAGCGAGAAACAAGACGCCGGACTCAAACGGGTCGCCTATCTAACATCTAGATGGGTGCGTCTTTGTGAGGTGTGGGACCTCATCGACGTTGCCGTAGATCGACGGGATATGTGGTCGACACCCGTCACACGCTATTGCAACGATTTGATCGACACTTTCGTCATGGATGTATGGGACACGCTAACAGAATCAGCGATGTCATCTATCTCGAACAGCCTACGGTGGAAACACACATCAGAAACCTGGATCTTATAATTGCTACCTACTATACACGCCAAGTCGTCGGTTTGGACCATTACATGCTGGATTGTGAACTAAAATTTTTACTAACACATCTAAGAGGCACCATAGAAAAACGTATGAACGAATATATGCGTCATTCCTGTAAAAGTGTATAATAAATATTATGTATGTCTGTGAAACCTTTAATGTATAATAAATATATGTTTTGTAATATTGTGTTTAATTCACGGAAAACCTGTCTGTCCCTTACACGTAGTATAACCATATACAAGTCTCGACTTATCGAGCCGGCAAACTGGCACCAAACATGAACAGGGTCAATGACCTCTTGTACTAGCTCAGGTTTCAAGGTCACGATCTATTCTTGTCCAGGCTTGTCTTGTCGAGCCGCCAAACTGGCGCCAGTCATCAGGGGTTGCGACAGTGTGATGACTCATCGGGAGAACCCATTGCCGAGGAGAGGGTTGCCAGGGTCAATGACCTCGTGTACTAGCTCACGGTTTCAAGGTCACGATCTATTCCAGTCTTGTAAAGCCGCCAAACTGGCGCCAGTCAGGGAAAACCCATTGCGACATCATTCAAGGTCGTGATCTATTCTTGTCTCGACTTGTCTTGTCGAGCCGCAAAACTGGCACCGGGTTGCGATACCGGGAAAACCCATTACCACATAGGGAGGTTTGCGACACAGGCCTTGAAAGAGGGGGAGTGAGGGGAAGTGAAAGGGGTTTCAAGGCAGGGGAACCATTTCTCACACTCTACGCTAAGTGTTCGTCGGGAAAGGTTCATGCTGCTTGTTCCGGGAAGTGAAAGGACGGTGAACAGCTGCCAACTGGTCAGTGGTCGCATTCTACGCTACGCTGCCGTCCAGAGATGTTCGTGCTGCGCGATGCCGCACCCGACGCCGTGGACCGCATGCCAATAAATAAAAAATAAGCTCCAACGCCCGTCCCAATCCTACCCTGACATAAAAAACAATGGGGACAGAAACAAACAAGTTTGGACAAGAACCAACATGTTTGGAACACTGGAAAGGGGTCAGGGCGAGGGGAGGGGGAAAGCCAACAGCCATCAAAGAGCGACACAACATTACGTAATCACAATACTCACTCTTCATGTCGGGGTCAAAGGTGAAATTGGGGTGAAAGGGCCCGCTAGGTAGTGAGTGACCAGTCATAGGACCCACTAACCAATATTCCCCACAAAATGGAAGATAACTTAATCCAACAGCAAGTCGAAGAGATGCTTCAGAGCCATAAAATAGAACATAGCACGTCCAACTACCAGAGTCCCATAATCATCGTGGAAAATCAGGGGGAGGACCAAGATTCTGCTTCGATTATCGGACCCACTCAATGGAATCACGGAATAAGATAATTTCTCCAGGGTATTGTAAGAATTTTAATTCTGGCGAATTATCTTTTATTTAGTTTTAACTCATTCTTAAGTGTTTATTTATTTTGGCGCGACTAGTACGCCATGCGGCCAGATGTCATATTATATTTAATTAATTTATTTCCAAACTTATTGTTTTCAACGGATATTGCATTGCGGCGAAGGAAACACCAGATAATTATAACAATACTTTTATCAGAACAAGAAATATACCTATTTACCGGTTATTTTGTCCAAATATTCCGTCCACATTTTAAAACAATACTGATCAATCATAATGGCTGTGCTACACGATGAAGAAAGAAAGTGACTGTAACAGAGGGGGAAGGCGAGGGATGTGATGACACAGACACGTCATCCAATCTCGTGCATTTTAATTATAAGAGGGCCGCGAGGACAAAAAATAATAATTTGTGTTTGTTTACGAACAATGATCATATGTCAAACTGCCAGATATCAGATTCTGCATCCATTTTGTAAAGATTCAAATGTTATCAAGCTTCTTAATTATTAGTTCATCCCCCCCACCCCCCAGATATTCCTTGTTTCTACTTTAATTCCACATATTTATAGACATATATTTCAAATTTAGAACTTATTCGTGAGATTTTTGGGGCCTCTGCGAGAAATGCTGAGAGGTAGGAAATTGGAAGAAAGAAGCCTGACTGGCGTCTTAGAGATAGAGAGAGATATGACAAACATTATTTTCAGTGCAACAAAAATTGAAATTTTAACAGTTATTTCTTAAAATAATATTTCAAGTGTTCATCAAAATCACTACCAGAGACACGACAACTTTAGACCTCTGCAATGATTCTTGGCCTTTTAGTGAGTTTTGGATCAACTCACACTTTCTGCGATTACCCTCTAAAATATCTTTTTAGGTGATATCAACAAAAATTTTTTAAGTTTTAATTCCTACACAGCTTCGACCTCACTACGCAGACGCTATATTCTTATGAACCTTTTCCACTACAATTTCAAGACTTCTTGTTATTTTCTTCTAAAGTAATTTTTTTTCTGAGGCTAGCTTTTTTTTTTAACAATGACTCTGGAAAGAATCTTTTGGCCAGAGTAATTCCTTTGACACGAATGCAATGTCTTATGTTCTTTTATTCATTTATGTTTACTTTTAACCTCATAAAGGACATCTATTAATAAGGGTGTCTCAAGAAATTATAATATTTTTTATTATTATTTCAATAATTATTCACCAAAATTGAAGATTTTTTATATTAATACCTAAAATTACTGTTGTTATTTGATTTATAAATTGTATTTTAAATGTATAGCTTAGCAAACGTCTGTTGGGCAGGGTAAAATTTTAGATTGACAGTTATTTATTAAAGTAAAAACTATACTTATTTATTTTTTCAAAGTCAAATCTGTTGTTAAGTATTTTATTTATATTATTATCGCCATAATTCAGTGTTATCCACCTTGTTACTATTGCTATCAAAAAACATATTTAGCTATGTCTCACCTGCAAGCAGTTCCCAGGGATGCTGACCTAGGAGGCCGGTATTGTTGTACGCAAGGTGAGTCCATTGTTGACTAGGTACAATAAAGGTATATGTTTTCCAACATGACCCAGAGGTCCTGAGAGAGTCTTGTGTTCGATTTTGTGCATTATTATTATTATTTATTATTATTATTATTATTATTATTATTATTATTATTATTATTATATATTATTATTAATAATAAGTTCTACCCCGAGATAGTAGTTTTTGTTGTTATTAAATGTAAATGTTGGTTTTGAACCCAAAGTATTGTATTCATTTTAAATCTGAGCTAGCACACCATTCTTTTATCATCTATTTTATTTACTATTTTATTAATGATGTCACTGGACTTAAAGTTAATAAATAGATAGATGCCTTTTTTAATATTACCCACTATTTTCAATAAAATACACATTATATACATTATTATATATATTATATAATTTGTTTTATTTAGAGTATACATCCTTTGATCCTCCAAGAGTTATGAACAGCCAAGGTTTTCAGCACCCTTGATCTCAAAGTTGGGTACTGGCAGATCCTGATAGACCAAGCAGCTAAACCTCTGGCCGCATTCCAGACATTAGACGGATGGGCTTATCAGTTCCGCGTGATGCCTTTTGTCCTGAAGGGAGCCCTAGGAAAGCTCCAAAATATATTGAATCAGCAAGAACTCACCGGGTACTAAGGTAAGTTTAGCTTTGCATATATGAATGACATAATCATATTCTCCAACACCTACGAAGAACACATCGACCACCTAATACTCATATTGGAAAGTTTAGAAGTATATAAACTCACCGCCTCTCTAAAGAAGTGCGAATTCGGGAAGATGGCTTTGAAATGCATAGATTTATTAGGATACGCCTATTTAATTATTGGCCCAAAACAAAGGAAAGGTATTGGGAGAAGCCAACCAATAACGTGCTAAATCCATCCAAATTGAAGTCACGTATGCTACGGATGGCAAATGCACCGGTGCACGCCTCAGTTATTTTAGAGAAGATTGAGCTGGTTTTTGTTTTTGACGTAGGCTGATCAAAGTGAAATGTTTGTTAGTTGAAAGCAGACGCCTTCAGTAGAGCTGGCCAGCGAGACGTGTGGACTGGTAAGTCAATCGCAGTATCACCAGCAGTAGATAATATTTGAAACTTTTTTTGTGTGTGTTTGTTTGGATTAACAATGCTAGTATGTAAAGGCTAGATGCTATTAGCCCATCACAATATGTCAAATACCATGATCTAGGAGAAACCAAATATCTGTCAATTAACCTTGCTCTAGGATTGACTAGATATAATATGTCAAATATCTGGCTCTAGGATTGACTAGATATATGTCAAATACCTTGGTCTTTGTTGGACCGGTTTTATGTGAAATACCTTGATTTAGAAGCCATCATTTTGATGTCAATTCGACTGTATATATGAGAACAAACATTATATATGAAGGACTAATTATATATTAATTATAAATTAGGGCAATATTTTGTGTTCTAGCCAACACAATATACTCCTAAAGTTATTTTAATGTCTATGCTATCTAGACAAATTCAAATCCTTTTATTTATATACATATTTTTAAATCGCATAGAAAATGTATTTATCACTTAATTATAAGTCTCCATTGATGTTAAGAATATTTTACCGTCGATTTTTATTTCACCACTTAAAATTTCCATTCCAAATAATTTCTGAAATTGATAGCACCTTCCTTGTGACTTTATCAGAATAATTAAGTAAAAACTAAATGAAACAAAGCACATATTAATATTGTTGTAATAATTACTAAAGGTAAAAATGTTAAACCCAGGAAATGGTTTTTCAATATGTTGTATAAAATGTTTCATTCTTTACTAGAGATTTAATCTTTATATTGAGATGAAACCGAAAATATAATAACATTAGATTCATAACCCATTAGTGTTCAAAAATAATCTACACAAATAATAAAATAATGTATTTTATTAAAAAATAACAGCTATTAAATATTAATTAATAATTTAATTACAAAAGTTCAAATAAAGTCTAAGGTTTCTAATGTCTAACAAATTCCCCGAAATCGACGTCAGAAATGGCCATCACAAAATGGCTGACGAGTGCAGCAGCGATACTCTCGGCTTCAGTTCCAGTGTAGTGAGTGTGGACTGTGTCAGTGATCTCTTTCAGGACTTCAACGGGGAGGTGTGCGTCATCGATGACGACATCGGTGATTTTACTGCAACCACACATCAACAAGTTTAGTTTATATTTCTGTGTTGAATAATAGGGGAAGTAAAAATATTCAATAGACCCTATTGGGAGCAGGAATAATAAAAAAATAAATATTGACAGGAATAGACTTATCTGATAAAATTTACTAAAGGTACATTCATGGAAAATATAATCGATAATGGCAACTAAAATATACATTTTTATTCTCAAAATGATCCTTCTATGAATAATTGACTGTAAATAAAGGGGCTATTAAGTAATTTTCAAAAATATTTATATTTAATTTGTCCTTTTAAGAATAATTTAACAATATTTACTCATAAGTTTCTTGTCAAGGATTAATAGATTTGCACTCTAGACTATTCATGTCAATAATAATATGAGCTTAAAAATAAAAACAATATGAGTTGGAGGAACCAATTTCTTGACTTTTTTTAAAATAACAATTCCGTATACGCACTGGATACCTTTTAATATGACTGTAAGATATTCTGTAAAATAGTATAATTTATCTAGTATTTATTAATAGTTTAGTGATATGATGTAAATTCTCACCCGCGCTCTTCACGAACTTGGATGCTCTCCAGCTCTCCGTGGAAGATTCCGTCTATGTCTTGGTAAGTTGCCACAGTGACGGAGGCTCCCAGACCGTCAATCTCAACATCGATCTGACCAGAGTGAAGGGCATCCCCGTTTGGTCTCCTCACCTCGTAGTTGTAGGTCAGCTGGAAACAATGAGAGTGACAGAGAAAGATAGAAACATTTCAAAAAACAATTTGACAACGTGGATATTTAATAAAACACTAAGAAGATATCCTGTAGTAACATCTTACCACGGAGACTCCGTAAACGACGTCGAAGGTCAGAGTGTGTCTCTCGGCAGACACGTGATGCACTTCACCGGAACGTCCCACTCTTTCGATGGTGGTCACATGTCCGTTGTTGATCTCAAGGTCCACAGCATGATCCTGATTAAAACAGTTTATTATTTTGTATACATCGACTCAAAAATATTCAATAATTAATCTTCTAGTTTAAACATAAAATGAAATTTTACATATGACACTCAACCGTGTCTGAGTGACACCAGTAAAATAATATATTATGTATACACCTAGTGTTTGCCCGTTAGATTCAGAGTTTGTTAAAGTTAACATCAAGCCTCAAGACATCTAAAACACAGGCTACATAATTTATTTTATTTTGTGTTTTATTTTGATTTTAGGATTCTTCGCAACTGTGCGTTAGCCACTAGTGGTCTACACCGTAACTCTCTTCAGGGATTTCAACCAGTCAATGTTTATTTATATAGAGGTTTATACATACATCAAGCTCAAATACATGGCTGATGTCAGGGACATTGGCGTCCAATGGTGCATCGTTAGGATCGAACTTGACATGATTGAGGAGCTCATCCACGTATCCTTCGAGATCAATGTCATGATTCTGTCCTGGGTTCGGATCTGGTCGTTGACGTAATCTGGAAACATTTTTATTGAAATATTATCTTTAGGATGATAAAGCTAAGGAAGGTTAACCCTTAATGGGCTTTACACTGAGTTCTAATATACTCTTAATTTATAATCCCAAATGTATTTTGCAGGTTTTGTTTTAATCATAGATAAATATTGATCATAACTTACTGATTATTTTATAGCAAAGCCATGAAAAAAATACTAATAATTTGTTTTTGAACATTGTAAATAAAATTATAAACATTTGTTAAATTGATTTGATTACATTTAAAATTTGTATTATTAATAATTATTTTCTGACCATCTAATAAAATTTTAAATTATACTCCCGCACTCCTGCTTTAACCTACCCCTTGTGGCTAGGCAGAGCGAAGACAAGTGGAGAAGCCAACAGGACAAGGAAGAAAGCTTTCATGTTTGTTTCTGGATGTATATTGTTCATAGACAAACCACCTCTAACTAGTACTAATGTTGTATTCTCACTTGCTTATATAATAAAATTAGGCCCTCTTTAATTTGCATGATACTCTAAAAAGTTTAAAGGTTGTGAGAAAATTAGTGATAAGAATACTCAAATGCTGTTTATCTTACTCTTCAAATATTGCACAAACAATGTTAGAAATTGCATGTGTTTTCCTAATCGTACTGAATTGCTTTCTTAAAGTGGGTCTTTTATTTTTATTATAATGGATTTCTGAAGTGGGCTGCTTGTTTTTATTTATATGCTTGCTAAATTGCAGTTTCTAAGTATACAAATAACTAAAACGCAGTCTAAAGGCCTACACTATTAACATTATTAACTTTTAAAATTATTATTTGAATAAGTAAATACTTTCTTCTCAATTAAATTAGATTTGTTAAAATCAACATCTTCATTATATCCTTTGTATATTTCTAGTTAATTTTGATAAGAACAGAAATAATGTAAAGAATTTATATATATATATATTATAATTAGTTTTATAATTTTTATCCAAAAATGACCGAAGCTGAAATAATGGTTTTGCTGAACGTTCCATTAGTACGTAATATTTTGTCATAAATACTAATAATTGATAATAATGATCTCTACATATTAATTTAAAGTTTCACTTGAGTGCAACCACGAGAGCCAAACAACAAAAACAACAACAATAATAACAATTTGTGCAGGATCTGAATTGTGGAGGGAGGGCCTATTGCATTAGCCATTAAATCAGTGGTCACCAAATAGTGGCCCTCAGCCCACGTCTGGACTGCAGAGACATTTTAAGGGCCTTGACGAGATAGCGATAAATGCTTTTTCGGTGGTGGGCGGGTAGTAGACAAGGAAGGCCAGCAATAATAAATAAGTAAAATAACTCTAGGAAAGCAAATCACGTTTTTGAACTAGTATAGTCTTATAGGCCTTGAGCTTGAGTCACTCTTAAAGTTTTTCTGGAACGCGGAACTATTTTGAGTTTTTAAAATGGACCTCCTTAAAAAGTAATCTGTGACCCCTGCATTAAATCCTTGTCTACAGAGGGCTATAATTATATTATCAACATATTTTATAGTAGTTTTGTTTGATATAAAATATTGTTTAGAATATTTAGCTCTATAACGTGCTTAAACGAAACAAAACAATATTGGCCTACCATGTTTTAACATCTTCTGTATTTCCCAACGAATAATTTAAGGTTTATAACTATCTTGGTCGGAAAAAAAACCCACAACTTGAGAGTTTCCCACTTTGCATTTTATGTCATCACTTAGAGTGAAATAGCATGTTCGTTCAAGGTGTTGTAAATTCCCACACATTTATTTGATTATTGACTTATCTACCTACCTATCTTAATGTGCTATGTTTCGTGGGAAATAATTGTGCATCAATATAAAACTTAACTACAGTACTAATTTTTTTAAACACGCTATTTGAAGTGGGGTTTAAGACATATATAATACCCGATTACCTGAGATAAATAGCCCACTCTCTGGCTTTGAGGAGCCTTAAAAATTATGGCCACTGAAAGTAAACTCACCATTAAACCCTATCCTGAGACACCTCCATCTAATCTCTGACCTAACACCTAACCTTCTCAAATACGCTTTACACATTATCCTCCCATCGGCGTCTTGGACTATCAAATGGCCTGGTATAGTCAGGATCCCCCAATATAATTTTGTGTACACATTTGTGATCGCCAATATCCACCACATGACCATTTCACCTCAGCCTACGTGCCTAGATTATCCTTAATCTAATTGGGGATTAAAACAAACCATTGAGTTCTTCATTACGTGTATTTCTCCATTCTCCTGTTTGCTCATCCTACTTAGCTCCAAATATATTTCTCAACACTTTGTTCTCAAAAACTCTCCATCTATTCTATTAGTACAGATTGAGATTTGTAAAAAACAAAGGGATTGGCTTATAGTTTTTTTACATTTTTACGTTATTATTTCGAGATATAAGGCAACAGCTTACAAATTGAATGATAGAAAGCATTGTTTCCATAAAATATATTTTGACTTCCTTTTGAATTCCAATTCTGTTTATTTGCAGATTCCCCAAGTATTTGGTTTTCTCAACTGCTTTAGAACGTATATTGTCGATTTCTATTAATTCATTCATTTAAATACACGATTTTGACATTCAGTCATGTACAAGGTTTGATTACCTGAGACTTATATGAGGATGATAGAATTTGGGGATTATAATTTTTAAATCTTGCTTTGAGATTAACATTTTAGATGCTCCTAGTTTCTTATCATTGATTCATATATGAAAACATATTTAAATTAACTTGTAAACTATTTTCGGTGTACAATTTTTTCCTTGAAGGATCTATTGGCAAAATATTTGTTTATTTTTTTTAGTATTTAAATTATGGGAAATATTTTAGATTCCAAATGAGGTTTTCGGAATGTAGGCATAATTCCCTAAATTATTGTTTTCTTACTATATGTGTAGTGCGTTAATTAATGGGCCGGACCGAACTTATATTGGAAGTAAATGTACAAGGTTAGTGAAAAGAATAACCCTTGTAACCTTTTCTTGGTTTTTGTGTTATTTAGAAAATCTGTACTACTAATTAATAAACACGCTACTCATGATTCAATGGGAGTTTTTTTAAATAATCCCAATTTAACAATTAGGTTTTATATATTCATTCTAAGCACTGCGTCTTACTACCCGTTCCTCTTACACTCCTATGTACTAATTACTTTAATGGGTTAAGAATGAAGGAAACTGGATTTAGAGGAAGTATAACCACATTTGCGTGGATAGAGGCGGGAAACCTTTGAAATAAAATCACCCTCAGTACACGTGACCGGGATCGAACCCCGATCTACACGTCATTGGTAGTCTAGTCTAGTATATTGCGGAAGTGTCGCCTTAAGCCAGGCGATCTAGCACACATAGTGAATTTGAATGATTTTGCCAAAATGAGAAGTGTGTAAGATGGTGCTATGATGACTAAATTGGTATAAGGAACCTATGTTCAGCGATGTCCCTGTATGACGCTATGGGACCTCAAACATTTGAAGTGTTACATCAAGTCCAGGCAACTTTTCTGGCATGCCAGTAGCACTAACGCTAGTTTGTGGTGTTGGCACTTTCAAGCAGTCGCGTCGTGCCTCATCCTACCAAAGGGCACTTGATTATTGTGAGCATGTCCTAGTACACAGGCACCGTGTTCGTGCCATTAAAGAGTGGAATGGAGAAGGTGTTTATGGATGTGATGAGGCACACAGTAATCATGTGACCTTTAGATGGATGAGGTACGACACAGTAGTGCTTATAACACCATCTAGCGGCAGCACCACTGGCATGCCAGAAAAGTAGCCTGGACTTCAGGCAACACTTCAAATATTTTGAGTTCCATAGAATTTTATTGGGACATCGACGAACATGGGTTTCATATACCAATATACTCGATACAGCACCATTCAACTACCTCAAATAGTACATATATATTTATGTAGCACCATATTCTACTCATTTCATATTGGCTTGTTCATTCAAAATCACCCAGTAGAGTACATTACTACAAGATTCTAGTCAATAAACGAGATCACGTTATGACTTAGTTTTGTATATTAAAAAAATTGAAACTATCCACTTAAGTTGTTGACAAAATCAATCAATCTCTCACAGTCAATACAATAAAAGAACACTATCTGTAATTTAAATAATAACTTGTGGGTAATTCACAAGTACAATCAGATGATTGGCACCAAAGATAGGTAGCCATTTCAAGCTGGGTTATTCTTTTTATCTCACAAGTAATCCCACATGACATTATCACTTTAGTGAATTGATCATATCGGGTATAAATACTATGGTTGGTGTGGAGATTGGTCATCAGTTGTTTACTGGTTCTATTAAACACAACAAAAATGAAACTCTTTATTGTTCTCCTGTTGGCAGCACCTCTGGTCCTCGCTAAGCCAAGCCACAAGAGGTATACATTTATTATTACTATTATTTTTATAATACTGATGATTATCATCATAATCACCAAAATTTATATTTACTATAGTCATGATCGGGGAAACGATATACCGAATACCAATGCTTTTGTTTAAAAAAAACAACAACATTAAAACATTATATTCAGGCTTTTATTAAAACCATGCTTTTTCATATGGATTGGATTCTTTAACTGAAAAATTATTAATTATTCTTAAAGTATGCATATTTAAAGAAATATTTTAAAATTAATCAAATAGGGATCAAATTCACTTATCTTATACTTTAGAAATACATAATTGGTTGAAAAAATTAGATGCAATTTCCCTATTACTTCTAAATTTACGCTTAGAGTAGTATATTAGGGTAATGCAAGAGAGTAAGGAAGGGTTAATATTAAACGATAAAATGCAGCTGTTAGGATGTGCAGATGATTTAGGTTTGTTGGGTGATAGTAAAGAACTTGTTGCAAGAAATGCAGACTTTTATTAGAGACAAGTTAGGAAATATACTTTGATGTGAACGCTGTAAAGACTATGCATATGACTACACCGATAACACAGTTTTGAGGACGATAATTTAGAAGTTATTTCGAACAACTTTCATTTGACATGGTTTGTGAGTTTAAATAGTTAGTAACAATTTTAACTAACAATAATGATATTAGAGTGAAGATTAGGAAAAACATACATTCAGTCAAAAAATGGATACTATTACTCGTTCGATAAGTTATTAAATTCTATACTGCTTTCAAGGAATGTAAAACTCAGAATCTACAAAACAATAATCATACCGTTTGTTCTCTATGGACGTGAATCGTGGTCTCTTATCTTACATGACGAAAAAATGTAAGTCCTCGTAATTAAGATGCTTGGAAGATATTGGGACCAAGAAGGGATGAGGCTACTTGGAAGTGGAGGATGTTACTTAATGATGTGTTACAGGTCTTGTAATGGTTATAATACATTGTTAGGATAATCAAGTCTCGTAGATAACAGTAGGCAGGACAAGCAGTGCGAATGGTATAATCTATTTGTTTTTTATAAGAACATGTTAAGGGAATTAAATGGTAAACCCAATGGGAAGACCCAGAGGAAGATGGGACTTGAAATATAAAGGGTATAATGAGGTGGATTGGATATAAATAGCTCAAGATGGGGATAGGTGGGGTACTTTTGAGTTACTCATGACAGAGTAAGTAAGTTAAGGGTTCTATGACATTTAACTTTAGTTGAATTTGTAAGAGGAAAGCAATGTACGAAGCTTACAAATTCAGAAATGTCAGAGTGAACTTAAAAATGTTGATACCAATAACCAGCCATATGCAAAACAAAATTATTCAAAAGAAAAATACTGTTTTAAAATATAGGATATACTCATGTGAGTGTACCAAATTAATCTCCCTATTCAATAAATTAATTAATACAATAATATTGTTTCCAGCCCGTGGCCTGGGTAAGTTTTTTTTTATTCAAGTAATATATTTCCCACTACCGGCTTGCTAGGCCTGTCATAGCTTCATATGCCTTATAATCCAACTTAAGACTAGGACAGGGACAGCGTCCAGTCCCTGGCTGTTAATTTAGAACTGTGAAAGGGTAAACCCACATTTCACCATGAAAATTACGACCATGCCAGGAATCGAACCCAGGGCCCTTGGCTCAGTTGACAGAGCGCTACCGACTGAACTAAGGTGTTAGATATATATGTATGTGTGTTTGTGATTGTATATATATACATATTTAATGTATTACTATTCTTAAATATAGTAAGTACCTACATACACATTAAAAATGTATTTATTGTACTATTGTTCTTAATAATATGTATATATTTTAAGAACTGTAATACATTTTATATTTCACATCATACTACTTCATAAATCTTATTTGATATTTATGATTTGTATTCCTTTTTTAATAACATTTTTTTTATTTGATATTTTAAGCCTAATAAATATGTATAGTATCATTATTTGTACATCATAACCCTATCAGCAATTTAAATGTTTAACAAATACTAATTAATGTATATTCATCTATGTATAAAATGTGTACATTAGGCATATACGAGCTAGCTTGATTTCATTCGAGTCAAACTCGAGTCGAGTATTTCTAAAAGTTCCTGATTTCAAGTAAAGGTCGAGTATAGGCTACTCATAATTTTAAAATGTTAGGAGTGTATATTTTTTGTTTATTTTAAGAATAAAAGAGTATATTTAAAATGTTACCAGTCAAAGCATATATAAAATGTAAATAACACATCTTTAAAATGTGAGATCATAAATAATATATGAAAATAAAATATGTTCTTAAAATAAGAAGAATAACATTCATTTTTATAAATAGTAAATACGTTTGAAAAAAGATTTAGGATAGTGGAAATATTGATTTTTAAATTGGAACTAACCCTTTTAATAAACATTATATAAAAATAAGAACAACAGTCAAATACAAATCTAGGCAAAAAAAAATTATTCTTCAACACTAACACTAATTAACAATTACAACAAAGATAATGTAGTTGGCCTTTTAATAAGCTTCTCTTCCTCAAAATGAACATATTATGTAACTTTAATTACCCTATAGTAAAATGTAAGAATCACAAGCAGTTAGAGATTAGAAATGTTTTATATTTCGTTTATTAGTCCTTAATGTAGTAATCGCGCATGATCACTTCTTTTGTTCCAATTCTATTCGTTTGCGCGCAGAGAGGCATGCACCATGTATGGGCTCTCAATTGAAATGTTTTTATCAAGAAATGTATTCCAATTATTGAATATTAATGATTATAAAAGTTTATGTACATACTTTAAAATTAGAAATAGGATGGTCAGAATTATATTTCTAGTAGAAAATATGCATCGGTAAATGAATTTTTAATCTAAATGTCGTGAGATTTGTATATTGTTTATTGCAATATTGATCAACACTGATTTTAGCAATTTTATCCTAAATGATTCTGTAACTAAATAAAAACTAATACTGGTTATTAAATAGCTTCAATTCGAAAACTATCAAAATGTATTATCAATTTTAGATTTTTAATTCAACCGAAAATATAATTTTAGAAAGGGACAATATAAAAATAGTAAAAATAATGATAATTCAATTATTTAGTGATCTATTTAGATATTTTCATTTTCATTGCCTTCTAATGATATTGCCAATTCAATTGAGGATTAAAAATGTACGACAATATTGAATAAGTTTACCGGTAAAAAGTGGTTTCAGAGCTCTCTTAATTTATTAATGTGATATTGATATTAATTTTGGCACTTTGTTAAGTTATTGAATGATTTATAAGTGAAATAGCATATATAATCTAAATTAAATAGCTTTTAATTATCATGGCCTTTAAAAATCAAATTGTACCTACATCAAAAGGAAGATCGAGAATAACGAGCCTACAAAATTTTGATTTCGATCCCGAACTTTAAGGATGAGCTCGGCTCGAAGCTCAGTATTCGAGTAGGCCTACTCGCAGAGCACTATTATTTATATAGATATAGTTTTTAAGAACAGTGAGAAATTTCATATTGTTTAAAACAATTTTTATTTGCTTATGAATATAAACTGTTCAAAGAGTGATTTATTGTAAAGGTTTATTAGACCTAGAACTTCGAATAAAAACAAATGTAATTGAAAAAAATAATACTAAACCACAAATTGCAAATGAGTAATTAGTGTGTGACGTGTGTTAGCCTGCGCCAAGGACCCCACCCAGAACCCGGTGATGAACTTTCTCTTGATGGGGAGGGTTACCTAGATGCAATCCTTGGCCACATTCGGTTCGACAATGATGACTCCCCTTTGGACATCAACATTCCTGGCTACGAGGACTCATTCGTATCCCACGTAAGATTTAATTTAGAACCATCAGTTTTACTGTGCGCTTTATAACAATAGATGGCCACTGTATGAAGACATGTGTTGTTGATTTACTGTTAACGTTTCTCTAGGAAAGGGTCCATGAACTGCAAGTGGGTGGAGGGAAGGTGAGGAGTATCGAGGGTGTGAGACGTGGAGGTGATGTTGAAATTGGTGAAGGCGAGGGTGAAGCCAGCTTTTTCGGTTCCAACCTTCGCATCTCTGGAGCTGTGGTAAGAGACATCCTCTGGAATATTTCCATCATTTAGCTTCGATAAGGAAACTAAATTACATATAATACTAAATACATATATTATGTTGGTGCACATTTTAATAAACAGAATGTAAACCCAAAATCTTTTGGTATTATAATTAATATAGTATGTTTGTTGCAGCTGTCATACAACTACCGAGTGAACATCGAACGCGAGACCATCGAGGAGGGGGAGTTACTCGTCCATGTCGATGGAGTTGAGGCTGCCTTTGGTGTTTCTATCCTTAAGCATGGCCGTGACTACACTGCTGTTCTGGGAGACGTCAAGACCACCGCTATCGGGTAACTTGAAATTCACATTAGTTTCTATCTTTAACTCTGCTCATTGGCTTAACATAACTTATTTACTACAAGACATTTTCCTTCTAAAGTTAACATTAGGTATGATAAGAATTATAGATTGTAACTTTTCTACTATAGGTATATATTAAGAACTGAACTAAATGTATAGGCCCATAGAGTTTGGTCCTCACATGTTAATGTTATTGAATGTTTGTGGTCTTGGGGTAGGCTAGATATCTTATATATATAATTATATAAGACCACTTCCTCTAATAGAAACTATGAGAAAACGGCTTGAACTGATTTGGACAAATGAACACTTGTTTAAATATTAGGGGTTCAGGATGTTGGCAAACATAGTAGCTAGAGCTTAAACCCAATAATTTTCCTGGGGAATTTTTTATCTTTTCCTTATGATTGAGCAGTGACTCATATGTACAATTAATCTTTGTTTACACCACCATGGAAACATTGATTTGAGTGTAGTTATAAAACGATAAATAAATATTTTTCTTTTGTTAAAAATAATCACTCTATTCTTACTTGAGTGGTTTGGTACAGCAAATAGTTCGAGAGCCGGGAATGGCGACATCTTAAATTTCTCATCTTGGCGCAAAAGAGGAAAATATACCTTTGGATTAAAATTAAGCACCAAAACTTAAAAATATATTTAAAGTTGAAAAGTAAACTTTTAAATAAAAAGTCGAGGGAGAGTTCTTGAACTTTTTCTAATAAGAGGTTTAGGATACATTTTTTGTCAAAAATATGCAGCCATCTTTGCAACGATACACAATAGTACAAAACAATTAATAAATATTTCGAATTGAACTAGTTAATATAAACCCATTCATGCTGGGCCAAGGTTTGTTGTAGCACGTAAAAATAACTGCACAAAGTTGTATTATCATTGTGACGTCGTAATTTAATTTATTCCTATATGTAGAAATGGAGATGAATTGGTTGAGGGGACTGACGTGGATCTCATAGAGAATGAAATATTACAATGTTTAAACTTTAGAAAACGTAAAATATAAACGAGATCAATAATTTTCTAACAGATGAGTAATCTTCCTATTACAGAACTATTGGTGATGTTGAGGTGAGTCGCAACCATCTCGACGATGCTGTAGTGACCATGATCAAAAACTCCGTCCAGAACCACTACAACCTTGATGTTGCTGCTGCCGTTGCTGAAGGACTCACCGGCTTCCTAGACTCCGCCGTCAAGGACATCGACGTTGAAGATTTCATCAGAGAATAATTCTGTCATAAAAGCTCTTGGCATTTCATTGAATGATACTAATTTTATTTCCATTTATTTTCAATGACAATAAATAAATTCATTTCTATGTAATCAAAGTTGTATTTCATGAGTATAAGCAATTTAGTTTTATTAATTTTAGAAACCTTAAAAAAACTTTAACCCATTATTACTATTACTATTATTATTATTATTATTATTATTATTATTATTATTATTATTATTATTATTATTATTATTAGCACGCGTCTTACTACCCGTTCGGGTTATACGCACTTACGCTAATGTGTAATGGTAGGGTGATTGTGAGATGAAATGGAGGACCTACAGTTTAATGTGGAATCCGAACCACGGTGGAGGCCTGGCATTCCTCACATTCACAAGTTGTGATTAATACACATCTTGTCAGAGTGAAGGAAGGGTTCGCAATCAGATAAATCTGTGCCGGACCGAGTATTGAACCCGGACCCCAGCACAGAAGTCTGACACCTTACCCCTAGACCACCAGGTCACATTATTATTATTATTATTATTACTATTATTGTATGGGGAGTTAGTTATAATCTGAGCTTTTAATACTATGCAGGATGGAGGAAGCAAATAAAATGAAATATTCTCATTGATATATAGGAATTTCAAGGAAATATAGCGTGGAGAGATGAAGGAAAAACACAAATCTTTATCAATAACTATGCAGATGTGTATAATTTTATTACGAATGCCATTTAGAGCACCATTTAGAAAATACAAACAATTTTTTTTGCGGTCAACATTGATAACATTTTACAGTAGCCTACAATAAGTGCCATTCTATAGGTTTTGATAACAATTATTAAAAATGACAATTGCCGATCACTTGACTTGACTTATGATTATTTGAAAGTAGATGCTCTATGTGATAGTAGTAACCTTTCTAGCTGTCAGATATATCCAGTTGTAAGAAGATTGGTTTATAGCTAAGATACCATGTAGGAAAATCACATTTCTTAGCTCAACACTGATGAGAGATGTTTAGTAAATACAACATGGAGAGAGGATGATAGACATATTTTTAATATAATCTGTATGGGTAGATTTCTAGGAAGTCTAGCAGATAGAGAAGGATAGAAAATACTAATCTTAGCTCATCTTTACAGAGATTTCATCTAATTAATAGAAAGATAGTGTGAAAACACCAATTTTAGCTTAATAAAACTCGGAGATGCTTCAAATATATTGAGAATAAAACCATTATCATTGATCTGTGCTATTATCATTTTTAGAATGTCTTGGAGCCGGGTTTTCAACCCGTCATCACTCTTTACAGACGAAATGTCATGCATCAGTTTAGTTTTGATTGAATCAGATGTAACTGTTATTCCACAGCTCTCAATAACCATGATCCTGGGTTTGTTTTCGTGGGCAACTCTTGTCAAAAAAATCTTTCTTGCTCATTCATCACTTAACCTACAGCAGTCTTTCTCAAACTCTTTTAATCGTGACCCTAAAAATAATATTTTCCCGGCCTGTCAACATAAAGGGTGGTTTCTATTTCCTATTATCTCATATGAGTGTTTATTTAATTAATTAAATTGATTTAATTTAAATAACATAAATGGTATTTTATCAATAACTTTATAATCATACAAATATGAGGCACAATTTGTTAATGAACATGTGACTTAGCTACAATGTTCGATAAGTGACTCAAAAATACTATTTCAGTTGCTAATATGATTCCTTGCTAGTTCCTTCTTGGGGAGAGTTATTTTTAATTTTTTATAGTAAGGTGTTATCAACTAAATTGAATTAGTTGTAACTTTTTATTTAATCTTACAAATACAACTTTACACAAATGTTCCAGTTAAAAAATTGGTAGACATAGTTTTTCAGTGACAACCTTGATGCCACTACATTTTGTAAATGATTTCTTCGGGCTAGAGTGCTATGTTGATGTGCGGGGTACAACCCAAATCGTTCTTAGAATCTTGAGTGTTACGAAACCTGAAAATTCTTGTTAATAGAGGTTGGTTCTTTCAATTCTCAAAATAATACAGAAATACAAAATATCCATGATCACGGCATCTTTTGTTTTTAAAAACATAGTTTTAAGTAAAATTTTGAATCAAATATCTACAATTTTAATATATATTGAATTTTTTAGATGTTTGTTATAAATTAAAAATATTCTTAATTATAATGTATCATAACTTGTAATTAATATTACTAATCTCTTTCAAATATCATTCACATACTGTGCATACACATTATATTATATTATATTATATTATACTGTAACATTATTTGCCACCCTACCATGTATTTCCCTATATTTTTCAAATTTTTGTAAATATTATATTTAGCACCGCGTCTTACTACCCGTTCGGGTTATACACTTAAGTACTAATTACTCTAATGGATTAGAAATTGGGAGGGTTGAATTTAGAGGAAGTGAACCAGCATTTGCGTGGAGGGAGAGTGGAAAACCATTTAGGAAACCCCCCCCCCCCCAGTTCACCCGACCGAGATTCGAACCTCGATCTTCCCGTCCTCGGCGGTTGAGCTCCTACTAGCGCATTAGCCAACTACACCACCGAGGCGGGTTCTTTGTAAATAGTTTTCTATTTATTTTCGTTTGAAATTATGCACTTCAAGGTTATATTTTTCTAATCTTTGTGAATAGTTTCCTATTTATTTTCGTTTGAAATTATGCACTTCAAGGTTATATTTTTCTAATCTTTGTGAATAGTTTCCTATTTATTTTCGTTTGAAATTATGCACTTCAGGGTTCGGCTGCAGTCGGCCTGTGTCGCCGGCGTGAAAAATAACACTATTTACATCCATTCAAAAATAAAAAAAAGGACAGAAAGAAGAACGTCTAACACTGTTTTAAATAATTTAAATAAGGAATTTTGACCCAAGGAAGAACACTTACCTTTTGTTAAACATATTAATTATCCTTCTAAGAAGTTTGTTGACTCTTCTATTTATTTTCAATGTCGGCCATGACTTATTTCCAGGCATGCGCACAGCGCGGATTTGGTAAAACAAGTGAGTGGTGGGTCTCGCGATTGTAAAACAAGAAAATAAAAAAAGACATGATGTAAATACCTCCCTCCAAACTAGCGCACATTTCAATTTTGACAAATAGAAATAAACATTTTAATTCTTTTAAGAAAACATTGTTCATATTCATTGACATATATTTCAATCTTTATATTAAATTTGTATTTTATCTTAATTTATCTCTAGTCCATAGCCCATATTTTATCTTTTGTTTTAATATATTGGTTTTCAATTTTAACTTGGAATAAAATAGAACGTTTTTAAATTGGATTCATGGAACACTTTTTGAAGAAGATTAGGGTCTTCTTCTTCGGTGTCCTTAAAGCATGAAACCAAATCTGTGTGGTTCTTGAATAAATTTATTTTAAAAGCGGAAACCCAGTTTAAAAGTGGGATTTAAGTATATAGATCGAAAGATTAGTGTATAGGGAAGAATTATAGACCATTGATATCCAGAAACTGCGGATTGTATGAAATTAAGAAGAGGAAACAAGAGTCCTACATTTTACTGTTTCAACACAGACTTATTTTTCTTGGTGAGATCCAGCTAATTCTTCTATAAATATATTTTTTCTCTCTCTCTCTCTTTCTTAACCATCAATAATCCAGGATGTGTATAAAACTTTCAGAAGACTCTAAATATATTCAGACACTTTATCTAATCCAGAGCATTAATTAATATTTTATTAGGTGACCTGGTGGTCTAGGGGTAAGGTGTCAGACTTCTGTTCTGAGGGTCCGGTGTTCAATCCTCGGTCCCGGCACAGATTTATCTGATTGCCAAACCCCTCCTTCACCTCTGACAGGATGTGTATTAATCACAACTTGTGAATGTGAGGAATGCCAGGCCTCCACCGTGGTTCGGATTCCACGTTAAACTGTAGGTCCTCCATTTCGTCTCACAATCACCCTACCATTACACATTAGCGTAAGTGCGTATAACCCGAACGGGTAGTAAGACACAGTGCTGCTAATTAATAATAATAAATAATATAATAATAATAATAATAAATAATAATATAATAATAATATATAATGATGAGATGATATGATGATGATGATGATGATGATGATGATGATGATGATGATGATTAATTCTGATTATGATTATGATTATGATTTGATTATGATATGATTTGATTATGATGATGATATGATTGATATGATTATGATTATGATTATGATGATGATTATGATTATGATGATGATGATGATGATGATGATGATGATGATGAGATGATGATATTATTTATTTTATGTCAAAATATGTATACTTTTGATTTTTTTTCAACAATACTTTTTTTTTGCTTTACTCAAAACTTTAATATTATATAATTGTTTATTCTATACCTTTTTTTCACTCTGGTATTATATTCGTTTACAAATTACACTGTAATGAGATTTTGTTTTTTTATTGATTATTCATGATAGTGAAATATATTTTATGTTAGCTAGTAAGATTAGAATTGTGATTAGGAAAGGACGTCCATAGGTAGGATTGGGATGTGAACACAAATGAATTAATAATGATAACCCACAGAAATGTTCAATAATTGTGTTTTTTTTTATTGTAGTTTAAATTAGTACAATTATTCATTCAGTGATTAATTTTATTCAGATTGTTCAATGTAATGTATTTTTCTCTAACTCCAGTAGCGATTTTGGGCATACCATTTTTGTACGTAGGGTAGTGTCATTAATATTAACATAACATTGTACCAAAAAAACCCATTCTCGAGCACACCCAGTGGTCATCGTGCATCTGTCAAAGTTAGCCGAGCTGAAGTTTTTTTATTCTATTTTTTTAAATTATTCTTTCTTCTAGTTTCTAGGAGTGGCGCCCAAAATACATAATTTTATACATCTCGACGTTACCTTTTGTTGTGTAAACATGATATTTTTATTAGAATACTTTTATGTCTTTCACGTTAATTTAATACAACTTGTACAACCTAATTTCACCAAAAATTGAATTTTATTTATAAATATTCTTAAACGTTCCTTATTAAACAATTCAAATGTTTTTCAAAAATATCTTTGTTGTTTGAGAGATTATGCTGACTTTATAAAGATATTCTTTAGTCTAAACAGTGGATATTTGCTTAATATTTGTGATGTTTGTGTTATCCTTAAATATATTCCTATGGATATTAAATTTTAAGATATTAACTGACATTAATAAATGAACAAATTAAGAGGGTAAAACATCATATTCTACCCCCCCCCCCTTATAACTGAGTATCACCCTAATCAACACGTAGTTGGCAAGCAAATCTACCACCATCTGGAGTAAGCTTCGTTAGTGGCCGGTTGGCGAGCAGAGGCTACCTTAGTTATTCTAGTAGACAACACACACAGTGTTAAGTGCTTTTATGGAAGATTTATTCATTTTCAGCCATGTTCTTTTAGTCTTGTCAATATATTGTTTTTGTCACACATTATTGATTGTTAAGTCATTGTTATTTTATATCATGTTACATCAAACCAGGGTCGCACACACAGGGAGGGGTCCACTGGGTTCGGACCCCCCACCCCCCGGGCGAACATGAAAGATAAATAAAATTATGATACAAAGCAATGATTTAGCAATGTTAAATCCCCTTCGTGTTATGAATATGTATATAATCTATTGAAATTATTATTTATCATTACAGTACAGATGTAACACTATAGGATATACTGTATAATCTTTATGTATTCTCATAAAGTAGGTAATTTGTAATTTGTTCAGAGTAATGGATTGGATTGGATTGGATTGACTGTTGACTTGTAACTTCTTTATTTTGAACCCCCCCTCCCCCCAAGAAGAATTTCTGTGTGCGCCTCTGCATCAAACTAATCCCTTAAAACAAGGGTGGAATCACGCCATTTCAAGCAGATTTAGTAAAAATAGATAGTTTTACACAAAAATTGTTTGGGGAATAATTTACCTTTGTTACACCCCACTCTACTACCTTTTATTTACGACCACAAATAATATAAAAGGGAGGGGGCGTAAACTAAGTAACATATAAAAAGGGGAATCATATGCAAGATTTAATAACAATATGAATGGTTTATTCAAAGCAATAACAGCAAAGCAGAAATCTTTACATGGTCTAAAAAATCAAACTAAGGTATGTTGAAAATAAAAAATAAACAATATTAAATGTTCAGGTAAAAAAAAAAATTAATAAATAGAAAAATTACGACGCCTAACTTGGCTAGCACTAAAAGTTAGATTTAAGTCAGTCCAAAATATAAACTGCCATAGTATAAGTCCGTAAAATATGAAAGTTTATTTTGACGTTGTCAAAGTCCAGGACAGCACTCCTCCATCAAGCGTAGAAAACGAATAGTCATTTTTGAATACACGAACATCACTCTATATAGGGTTTTTGTTGCTAGGGACGCAAGGTGGGGGAAAAGAACACTCGGTCGGTGACGTCCTTCTAGAAGCTTTCGACAGTCACGTAGCCCATTTGTTGTAGAGCTCCATCCACCTTCCAGAACATTTCTTCAATCACCTGATGTTGTGGATGTAGTTCACGTTTCTCCCATCAGAGGGCAGTCAGCAGTTTTCCCCTAGTCGAGGCAAATTCTAGCCGGCCTATTTTAGTGTTGCGTTGATCCAATCGGTGTGGACATCAGCTGTTGGAACATCATAGCTCGCTTGGTCAACTTCCGTACTAGGATTCTATAGGTGTTGGCCCTTCTTGGTGGTTGCTCTACCCAGAAGATACACTCGGTAAGTACATGAACAGTTTTATTTGTAGAAAGAATATTATCCTATAATATTCTGTTTTTATATTGCTCAGATTGTTTATTATATTGTACCAAACTAACGATAACTACAATAAAGAGTACTTTTGTAGGGATTTTATTAGTCTGGATACTATTTTGAGCGGATAGTATGAATAAAAAAGGAGAGTTACGTGTGAAGGTTAACATGGGGGTGGGTCCTATTGTAACTCAATGTTACACGTTCAACAAAAGATAAGTTCAAGGCTTGGCATTAGACTAATAATGTAATAGTGGAGTTGGAGATTTAGAGAGTTAGAATTTGTTGGCTAGGATTTAGAAACGGGTTTTATTTTCCACATGAGTTGTATTCAATACTTAGGAACCCTTTCCCGCCAGGATATTATTATCGCTTGACTCAAGTCCATTTAATTTGTTTTCTCTTCCGTTCCTCCAAGTAGTACTACTAGTTTGAGCTATACGCGTTTAATTACTTTAAAGCTTGATTCACACGTTCGCAGAAAATAGAAAGCAGAATCTGCCTCAGGGCGCAGCAATTTACACACTTTAAGTTAACCAATGATGCATTGCAAAGCTAACGTAAAACAGCTATCAACATATTTTATTTTATAGTGGATAAACATATATTTTAGATCATTCCCAAAATGGATGTTTTCAAGTTATAATGCTGTGTCTTGGCACAATCCAATACATTGATGCGCACGTTTTACTTTAACGGGTTATTTCAAATCTCCTCAAAACGGCCAACGAAGCTGTCTGCTCGCTTCTGGCTGTAGATCGCATGCGTTGTCAAATGCACGTGCGCACTGATTTGAGATGGTTGGTTCTGAGATTTATTGGTTCTCCTGTGCCAAACATCTCAGGCAGAGCGGACAAAGTAGAGATTAGTTGAACTTCAGCAGAACAGCTCGCACCGATTAAGCGGAAATCTTGTAATTGGCTTAGAGAGCGTCACATGCCACGTTTATGTTCTGCGCTAGTTTTTCAGCGAACGTGTGAATCCACAGTAATTGAGTAGTGATGAGTGAAAATTTAGAGCGATTTTTTACAAATTTATAATAGTGGAATGTTTTTTTAGTAACTCTTCTGGGACTAGATCTCCAAAATTTCCCGCCTGGTAGACCTAAACTAAACGAGCTTGAAATTTAATCCACGTACCCAGGGGCGGATCCAGATCATTTTCATAGGGGGGTCATAATTATAAATAACATAGTTACTTACAATGTTAATTTTTTTCTTTTGAAGCCGTTTAATAGTTTCTCATTCATATTTAATCTTATGTATGTTTTAAACCGTGGTCATCCTCACCAATTCTTTCAAATCAGATAGTTTTTATAAATCATTTGGAGTGGCCCTCCTTCAACAATTTTTTGAAAAATGGTTTATTGTAGAAGTTATGAGTAATCGTCACCTTGTTTTTTTTTAACACTAGATTATTTTGTAAGCCATTTTAAGTGTTCCTCACCCAAAAATTTTGGAAATTTTGATCTCCCTCAAAGCTATTTAGAGTATCCTCACCTTAATTTTTTACGATAGTTAGGGTACCGTTAGAAGATAATCTTTGAAGTGGTTTTCCACCGACAAAATGTTGACAGTTGAATTATTTCAGAAACTAGGCTATTTGGGGTGGTCCTCGTCTGAAAACTCTTCAAAATTACATTCATCTAGAAGCTATTTGGAGTTGCCCTCCCCTATATATTTTTGAAATTTGAATGACCTTGGAAGCTATTTAGAACTTTCCTCCCCTGAATCCTTGTGCCAGTTAGATGCCTCTAGTCTAGTAGTTATTTGAAGCGGTCTTCTCCGGCAAATTGTTAACAATAGAATGCATCTAGAAGTAATTTGGAGTTTGATATTATTAAATATGAAGTTGAAAGATGGCTTTAAATCAGAGGATTTGAAATATATCCGCAGGGGAATTTATTCCAGGGAGGGGCAAGCTATTTCCAAGGTGTCAGAGTCTTCCACATACTCTATTTTCGGTATTTGTGGACGAACTGCTCTCAGGGGTTATTAGTCTTCTTTGACGTGTGATAGTCTACCGTCTCTATGAGGAACAATGTTCATTACTCGCTATGCACAACAAATATTAGTACATGAAAACGAATATTTTTTATACACTTGCGTGAGTCATATAATACGTTGATTAATCATGGACGAATAATGCACTTGTGGACCCGGCTTAAGAGGTGTCTGCGCGTAAACAGATTTAAAAAAGTGTATAATTTATTTGTGTTGTATTTTCTTTCTAAAATTTTAACTTTCATTTTGTTTTTTGTATTAATTTTATAACTTTCACAGGGGGGTCGACTGACCCTTTGACCCCCCCCCCGAATCCGCGCCTGCACGTATCCACCAACGGATGTCTATCTCTCTCTCTCTCTTACGCAGCCCGATATGTCTTTGTATGGTCCTTAGCTCCACTGTGTATTCTCAAGGAGGGGGAGTTACTCGTCCATGTCGATGGAGTTGAGGCTGCCTTTGGTGTTTCTATCCTTAAGCATGGCCGTGATTACACTGCTGTTCTAGGAGACGTCAAGACCACCGCTATCGGGTAACTTGAAATTCACATTAGTTTCTATCTTTAACTCTGCCCATTGGTTTAACATAACTTATTTACTACAAGACATTTTCCTTCTAAAGTTAACATTAGGTATGATAAGAATTATAGATTGTAACTTTTCTACTATAGGTATATATTAAGAACTGAACTAAATGTATATAATTTGGTCCTCACACGTTAATATTGTTGATTGTCTATGTTTTTGGCCATGTTAAGGATTTTTATATATATATATATATAACAATTATTTCTAATTTGGGATTTAACTAGTTATTACAAACTCATCCATACTGGTCCAAGGCTGGATATAGTTTATTAAAATAACTGCACATCCCTTAAAACAAAGATAAAATATTTTATGTTGCTGATGAAGAGGTAGGTTTGATAGGTTTGAATATAATTTATTCAAATATGTAGAAATGTAGATAAATAATTGGTGCAAGAGACTGAAGTGGCTATAATACTTCAATAATAAACATTAAAGCACCTGAAGCTTTGAAAACTCAAAACATTACTATATTAATAAACTCTATTTATGCTACCTGTAAACAGATGAGTAATCTTCCTATTACAGAACTATCGGTGATGTTGAGGTGAGTCGCAACCATCTCGACTGTTAGCCAAGCTCTAGAAATAGAGGGGCACAAATACAAATAATAGAAAGCAAAGTTCTCGACAGATAAGTTAAATGCAAAATTAAATAGGAGTGCGCAGTAAGAGTAAGTATTAATGCGAAGAAACTGGGTACGGAAAACGTGCCCAGCAATACCAATAAATAAGCAAAAGAAAAAAAATATCCTCCTTCATTAAAAAATGTAAGATATACTGTACTAATTTAATAAATTAGAAAACCAGATGGGATGTGCCTGGGTAGTATGCATATCCTAAACTAGGGATAACTTAACCTAACAGAATTCAAAAGACGGCAAATAAAAAATAAAGTTTTATTGATATGTAAAAATAATTATTATATTAAATATTATTTTGGACATAATATTGTTGCTTTCTTTCATCGTTACAATTAAATAAATATAATGTCTTTCCACAAGTAAATCCAAGGTATACCTAATCATCAAGTCCAACCGTTTAGTTCACAATTTAATTTAATTTTTTACTCAAAACATATTTCTCGCATACATTCCTAATGTTATAGCAATCAGACATATTGACTTCCAACAAAAAGAAAATAGTTATAAGTTACAGACTTTAATTTTAACATTGAACAAAATGTAAATCACGCCTATCATTACTGATATCAGACAGTTCATGATAATGTCCTTATTAACTCCGTAACAATAAGACGCAACCCGCCTCGGTGGCGTAGTTGGCTAACGCGCTAGTCGTGTTGAGCCCGGCTGCCGAGGACGGGGAGATCGAGGTTCGAATCTCGGTCGGGTGAACTGGGGGTGGTTTTTCCTAAATGGTTTTCCACTCTCCCTCCACGCAAATGCGGGTTCACTTCCTCTATTCAACCTTCCCAATTCCTAATCCATTAGAGTAATTAGTACTTAAGCGTATAACCCGAACGGGTAGTAAGACGCGGTGCTAAATAATAATAATATTAATAATAATAAGACGCAGATGTTATCTTTTTTTTTTTAAGTTTAACACAATAGTTTAAAATTTAATATTTAACATATATATCACGCAAAACATCTTGCTTAATTTCGGAATGCTCCGAATTAAGGTCCTTCCATAAATAGTTGTTAACAAAATCATGAATTAAGTACTATAGGCTAAGTTTCAATTTTAGACAAAACTATCTTCCCGCGTAACACCATTGTTAATAGTGACATGTTCCAACTTAGTGTCTTTACTAACTTCTTCATAAGGAACATTAATAATTTTATAAGTCTTCAGTTAAATATTATGAAAAACATTTAAAAGTTTATAAGTCCAATTTTATCTAAAGACTACGAAGCTATTTTCCATAACCATGACATATTTCAAAGTCCATCTAAAATGACAGTGAAGATCTTTTTATTAACAAAATATATTGATCCGAAAGAGAATTTTGAAAAACATAAATAAAAAATTACGCCGAAAATGAATTTCTCCTTACATTTTACGTGACAAGTTCTCGAAGCCTAAGCTTCACCTATCTGCTTCAAGCGCCGACCAAAGAGTGAAACCTTAGCCGGTTGGGCGGTCTTTTATACGGCACAACTTCACGAACTAGGGAGACAGGATCCACGAAGGGGGGAGGGGGGGGTGAATTGCGTAGCCATGAATAACGTCTACATCTCTCTGGAAGCCTTTTCCACTTCCTTCTAGAAGGAAGTCTCTCATCTTCTTGGAGTTGTTAGGTTGGTACTATTGTGGCGAACTCTAGCGGGTGTGTCCGGACTCTTGATAGCTCTCTGGCATTTGTTGAGTGGGTTCTGATGCGACCGGACGTGTTGTTGATTTCTTGCCGAGCCTGGGTGGTGATATTGGGTAAGTACTGCTTTGTTGCCTTGTTGACTGTACTTATAGCAATAAATGCTACACGACGATGCTGTAGTGACCATGATCGAAAACTCCGTCCAGAACCACTACAACCTTGATGTTGCTGCTGCCGTTGCTGAAGGACTCACCGGCTTCCTAGACTCCGCCGTCAAGGACATCGACGTTGAAGATTTCGTTAGAGAAGGAAAAAGCTGTTGCTAATTTATTGTATAGTTACCATTTTTGTTTGTTTCAATAGCATTAAATATATTTATTTTTATGAAATCAAAATTGAATTTAATGAGTATAAGTTATTTAAAACTTAAAGAAAAAATTCCATCTCCTAATTTATTTTTTAAACATTCAAAAGAAATTAAACTGAAGTTAGTGAATGGAGAAAACAGGTAATTCGAGGTTTTAATATGATAAAGGTCGGTGGAATCTGATAAAATGAAATATTTGTATCGGTATAAAGATATTTCAAGAAAAGACAGCATGGGGAGAGGGAATGAAAAAGCCAATCTTACCCATCCCTAAGCACATATGCAATGAGGAATAAGTTGTTTGAAATTACAAAAATCCTATTTTTGCGGCGAAATTATCGAATTAAGACAAAGGCGTTAAAAAAGTGGTTTTTACCAAACTTTCGTGATTAAGGTTGACTTTGTTGGGTTAAAACTAGACTTCCAGGACAATGTTTGAAACAGGTAAACTAAACATATTGAAGTGAAAACAAAAAATTACATTTTTTGGACAAAACGGTAAAAAACACTAGTCCGCAAAAAAATGTGCTGTCAACTTATTAAAAAAGTAAGATTTAGCGGCAGCTGGTCCGGGAAAGTATGTAAAGTCACAAAGACCAAATATTACACAAAAATCATCTTGTTACTTCACAAAAATTGTGACTATATTTTTAAATCTCAATTTAGGCTAGAAAAATACAAAATAACTACTCAGCATCACCAAACTGCATCCCATGCAGCTGGTAACAATGTTATCCACTTTCATTGTGGTTCTGCGGTCTGTTACTACTAAATTATACCTAGAAAAATATCGTTCTGAATCTGCATTTGAAATTCGGCAGCCACAACGCTTGCAAACACTTTGTTGCGAAGTCACTGAACATACTGTCTGTCTAAGCCCTAGCAGCACATTCTCAATTTTTAAACTTTCAATGCCATCACTTTGTTCCATCAAAACTTTCCTTTTTTACACATTTTAATGTAGAAAAATGACAAATCTCCATCGTAGTTGACAAAAAAGTGCAGTACTTTAAAATTAATCTTGACCTGCTCTATGTTAGGCGTACTCCTACTTAGAATATTGGAGAGATTAAAAAGATAGCTGAGGGCCTTCAAAACCCTCACTTCCCCAAACAACTTGTTGGCACCGGTCGAGTCGTCATATTTTGACAACATCATGTGCGACTTCGATCCACACATCTTCAAAATAATCACTAGATCTTCCTTCTTCTTTAACAGGAGCGCACCCAACAATAAGTTCACTTTTCCTCCAAAGTGGCCTTTGATGACCAAGTCACATTTTGTAAGCACAGCTTCCAGCCTTGCAGATAGCAGGTGAGCCTTTGGAGCTGACTTACTCTGTAGTTCAACAATGGGGTTTGTGATCACCGCACAGTTCTCACATACAAATACTGCCTGTACTTCAACGGAGTTTAAGAAGTCGGGTGTTAACAGTTCAAGAAGGCTTTGTCCTTGTGGAGACAGACTGTCCTTCTTCTCTTCCAGGAAGCTGTGTATAGCTGTTAAATACGAGCTGATGTATTTCACACTGTTAAACCAGCTGGACCAACGGGTAAGGACGGGAATCGGGTAGAGGTTTGGGGGCAATAGGGGAAAGTTTTCTTCCAGGTGCAACTTATACTGCCTTTTCAATTTACGGGCATTTCGGAATATGCCTTTCAGCTTGGCAAACACATTATTCAAGTCCCGTAGGTTGGCCTGCCAAATTTCGCCTATTAAATTAGTTTATGTACCAGCAGGTGAAGGGCATGAACTGGTCCCCAAAAACCGTCTGGAGAGTACTGGCGCACAAAATCATGTAAGGCGCACTGTCTGTGCAAATACCAAACACACTGGAATAACTGATGTCCAGTTCGCGCATCTGTGTCAAGGATTTCCCTAACACAATTGGTCGAGTTGGCAGCATCCAGGTAGCTGCAGGACCCCAAGTACAGTTGCTGCGTGACTCTCCTTCTAAAGTCCCCAGGAGTACGGCAAAGACACAGTTCCCGTTCCGGTCGGTGGTCTCGTCGCAAAAGATAACAACTGGCTTCCCCTCCAGATGGGCCTTAATCTCTGCTTTCACGGCCTCCCCGCACCTCGGTACATACTCGCGCCGTAGCTGGTTAGCACTGGTAGGTCGCCGGAACCGCGGACATATTTTCCCATCCATGACTTGACAGCGGGATGGTCCATTTTTTCAATGGGGATATTTGCCTATAGACAGAAAATTAAACTTTTCGGTCACATTGTAAATTACTCCTTTATTTTTAACAGGTAGGGTATCTAGGCTACAATGCATCATTTGTAGGATCTACATTATTGCAATAAGTCTTCAGTGGCCTTACTTTGTAGCAGAATGTATGATTGACGCTTAAATAGATAAATTGTTGACTCAACAAAAACAAGTGTATCCTTAGGGCCTACTATTTATTTATCTTTCAATTTTCATACCTCAAGACTACTTTATTATTACAAGTTTACACTAAGGGTAGGGGCCTAGGGCATAGTCAGCCCATAATATGAAATCTCGACACGCGTGATAGCAAACCTAGGCCTACTGTAGGCTCCCCCAGAATACAGGGGTCGCCTAAAGTAGGCTAGGTAAGCCTAGTTGTCGACCCACCACATAATGTCTGGGGGTTAAATATATTAAGCCCAGGCTCCAACAGAAACAAGTGTTCTGTTATTCTTACTATGTTTTTACCCTATTGTTCTTACTATGCTTGAAATCTCAGCTAGGGTCTACAAATTTACGCTCAAAATCCACTAAATATTTAGCTAGTCGACTAACAACCAGGTTGCTATGGTAACCGGACTAGCAGCCAATGAGATCAGTCAGATCACGTTTAATAGGGCGCCTCCATGCGCCTGGTAGGCCTAGGCCTAGGCCCTAACACCCTACCTTGCTAGGCCTAGTAATAACCAGAAATGCAGAAGCTCTTTCACACTAGGACATATTTAGCCTATTTTACAAACCAAAAGTCTAGGGCCTATCGCAGTATCAGTAGCCCTAGTAAACAATGTAGGCCTAATAAAGCTTGAAACTTCAGTAAAATGCTTACCTTCAACAGCATCGCAGTAGTGTCCATTATGTATTCATTTTCTGCTCTTTGGCCTTCTGCTGGTTTCCCAACGAACTCACAATAGATGTTTGCAGTGTAGATGTCGATGGTTTGCATTTAAGTAAAACATGATTTTTTGACGCCACATGTTTTTCGCATGAATCTTTCCGCGACCACTCAACCCTAACGTTGCACAGTCTACACATAATTACATCGCGGTCGTGCACATAAAACCCATCCTTCTTATATTCTAAGGCTCTTGATGCCACACTGACCTCCTTCCCTCTCCGACCCATAACACTCAACACGACAACACTTCTCTACCATAATCTTCTTCAAACTCTTCTCGACACTCGACACACAGCGACGCGCGAATAAATCAAAGGGCACTGGCTTGCAGGCGTGCTGGGTATTTATTTAGAAGACTCGCTCCACAGCTTGCGCACACGTTAGTATTCACCGTTATGCAGGCAACTGATGGCTAGCGATCCTACCCAACAAGCCACGTGCTGACCGCGTGCTTGGAATGTTGCTAAGACTCGCTTCATAGCTAACTTAGAGAAGCAATAGCAGCGTTCCAATGTCAACAGCTAGCTAGCGGTCCTGACCTTGGTTTTTCCCAAGAACGAAAACAACCCTGCCATGCAACGCCAGCGTGTCGGACAAGAAGGGAGTGGTACAAGCATGAATGAAAAAAAGGGACCTCCGAATATTAAAAATGCAATTTTCAAACTTAAAATATTTATTTTTCAATATCCCAAAATATTAGCGCGAATGCCGAAAATCGCGACTAAATCGCGATTATCGCGGACATCGTTTAAAATCGCAATATCGCGCTTAAACGCCGATTTCGCGAATTATCGTGACAATTCTGAGCATATATTTGCAATCAGGGTAACCTGAAATGTGAACATCTGAAAGAAAAAATGCCATATCTAACATTCGCGAATTATCGCGATCTCCACAAACGCAGGGCTCTGCACATATGTATATTCCTTGAATTTTTCCTTGTATGCATTTATATCACCTTTTATTTGATGTATGGGCACGTGAATTTATAATTAGTAGCTTTTTATGGCTGTCATATAATTTCATTCTAAAGAAAATTGGGGTGTAACTCTATAGGCCTATGCCATTGATATTTACAGCTATTTCCTACATATAGGCTTAAATTTAGATAAATAACTTCTTAATTAAAATGGTAAGCTATTTTTTTTCTTACTTTAACGTCAAGAATTATTATTAACATATTAGTCCAAGGAATGGGAGTTGGCAGAGTAGTTTAAATTATGGGCACCCGCATTCACTTGGGGAGGAATAAGTCACGAAATAAATCACAAGTGGAAAAACCCACCAGTCACCATTGAATTCCGACCGAGATTCGAGCCTCGACCTCCTTCTTCTCAAGGCAATACAGTTTATTACTTAACTACATTTATTAAGATGACCTATTTATATGTTACCTTTATGGCTCCTTTCTCCGAGAATGTTTGAATGCTTGTTGGAAACTGTGAAATGAAATATGTATAAATTCGTATTTGTACCAGAGCTATATCAAAATATAGATGCTCTGGCGTATTAGTTCATCGAATTAGGATAGTAATTTTTACAACCATTATAAAAGGCGGTATTTACGATCCAATTTTAAAAAGGAAGGACTTTCTTGGATAGCTGCATCTACTTCCATGTACTCATAGGTAAATTCGTTTAATTTTCAAATGTCGATTTTCACTCGGAGTCCTTTAGTTTCAAAATAAGTCATGTACAGAAATAATAATTTTACAGTAAAGCTAAAAAAACTGTCTCTAGTAAATTAGATAGCTTAAGTCGATTGTATCTAATTCAACTTCTAGGCAATTCGTAATTTTAAACAGAATTATAATTTAAATTTAGTAGATGGCCAGTTCTGCAACTGAACTAACGGTGTTCTATATAATTAATTACTAATTTTATTTTTACTTTCTAATATCAACATATAATAATGTAATCGTGCAAATTTTCGGCCTCGAGTACAAACAAAAAAATGTAAATTTTCGACCCCCCCCCCCCAGCAATGTTTAATGTTTGTATTGATTTACATAAATCAAACGGACACATGGCAAAAAAAAGTACTGGCTTAGCGGATATGAAGAAACGAACTAGAGAGGTTAAAAGAGAGTGCTGACAATGCATAACAATGTTTGATATAGTTGGCTAGGAAAGAGGCCATAGCGGGGTATAAAATACCTTAAATTTTTGGCAACGGGGCTGACACAATTCCATCGATATCACAGGCAATTACGCTGCCAGACGCCGTACCATATAAGACTACATCTCCGGGTCATCAGAAGCACTTGTATTTAGAGGACATCAGTCGATCCCAAGGTCCCGATATCGAGTTCTTTATGGGTCAAGCTTAATGTCAGTCAATTCCAATGGTCTAAATTTCCACGAGTTAAGCCAATTCTTTCACGAGCGTGGGCGTTCAGTCTCTTTAGTTCTTTATCTTTCATTTAACATCACTATACTAGCCTTTAGTAACTTTTTCTATTTGTCAAAGCTTAAGACATAATATTAACCTAAAAAAAATTTTGAAAGATATACAAACTACGCTGAAAATAAATAATTTAGTTCTTACATTTTGAAATAGTAGATAGCTTACAAGCTAGTACCTCGTAACCCAGTGTACCACTAAGAGTGTCTTCTAAGGCCACTCCACGGTTACATAGTCCCAGAAGAGGGAGGTAGAAACAAGGGGTTGGGGTTACAACGGGAATCACGTGGTAAGGAGGAAGTATAGCCATTCTCTTCTTGCCGCTCTGTGTTGCTGTGAATCGGGACACAGTCTCCTGTCTCAGGAAGGTTCTAGGTGTCAGTAGAACGAAATCGAAGAGGGATCTCTTTTCATCCACGCTGATGTCAGAGGGCATGGCTTGGTTAGTATAACCTCACGGGCAGCTAGTGTGTTGAATCAGAGTGCGTCCGGTGATGGACAGGTTATATTGAATGGGGCGAAGTCGGAGACTAGTTAAGTTTAATATGTTTATAATAGCTGATTATATTATATTATATTATGTTAGGGAGTTTATTCTATTAGAAAGTTCTCATAATCTTATTAAAAGCTGTGCTAGAGTTGGTAATTCAACCTTGTATCATATTTATATAAGACAAAATAAATGACTCACTGTGAGCAAAGAACCTCCCCCACTCTCACATTTTATTGTAAATGGAGTTGACCGGATTCCCAGCTAACTACATTCCATATATGGATTGTATTGCAACTAACCAAGTAGCATTCTCAAGGCTTTTTAAAGACCCTGACACATACTCCATATCCGTAGGTCTGTATTCCGTACTCTCTGGTCCTGATCCTCAAAAAATTCTATTCGCGATAATACAGTCCATATCCGTAATCACGCACGTGACCGTTCCAATCAATGAGATAGTCAGAGACTTCGTCCAATATAAAACTTCAAAAGAAAATCGTTTACAGCAAGGAGTGAGTGGCAATCAGTCAGCTGATCATTAAAAGAAACTAATATTTTTTTATGAAAAAACCTTCAGGATATACTTAAAATGTAGTAGTATAAATATATCTATAACACGAGTTTAGCTATCAAACTCAGTGGCGCAGGAACGTTTTTATTTAGGGGGGTAAAAATAATAATGTGCTTTTATAGGGAATAGCATTTTTGAGATTAAAAAAAAGACCAGGGAAATATAATACAGCTGTCTCTTGCACTATGCGAGTGATTGGTTCTGATAAATAATCGCGTAACACGAAAAGGCAAGTGAATTGACTCACATGGGTGAGATAGGGATTATTCCAAAGGAAAAAAGTAAATAAAAACCTAAAACTCTTAAATGAATGCAATTTTTATTAATTTATCTAACTTGCACAATGCTATAGGTAGCCTGCACCTATTGTCAATCTTCAATTCACTGAAATTTGTAACCAACACAAATTTTAATTAATTCATCTAATTCATACAATGCTACAAGTACACTTACTGTTCATCTTCAATCGCATGATAAATTAACTGGACTTGGCAAACTTGGATTATCACTATCTTGTTCTTGATGGTAAGCTCTTGCTCTCTTGAGGACCCTTGGACGGAAAGCTCTTGCTCTCTTAAAGGTCATGGAACGTTAGGCTCTTGCTCTCTTGAAGGCCCTAGGATGATAAGCTCTTGCTCTATTGAGGGCTCTGGGACGCTAAGCTCTTGCTCTCTTGATGGCCCTTGGACGGTAGGCTCTTGATCTATTGAAGGCCCTGGGATAGTAAGCTCTTGCTCTCTTGATGGCCCTTGGATGGAAGGCTCTTGCTCTCTTGAAGTCCCTTGCACTGTAAGCTCTTGACTGCCCTTGGATTGTAGGCTCTTGCACTCTTGAGGGCCCTGGAACGCTAAGCTCTTGACGGCCCTTGGACGGTGGGCTCTTGCTCTCTTGACGGCCCTTGGATGGTAGGCTCTGGAAGGCTCTTATTCTCTTGAGGGCCCTGGAATGGTAAACTCTTACTCACTTTAAGTCCCTTGGACTGTAAGCTCTTGCTCTCTGAAAGGTCCTGGGACGGTAAGCTCCTGCTCTCTTGAAGGCTCTTGCCTGACATCTCTTGCTGTCATGAAGTGCCCTGGGTCGTTAGACTGAAGATTTTCAACTTTTTTTGGTGAAATGGTCAAGGCACAGCTGACGGGCAACATTCTTCCTCTCTCTAAATAGTGCTGTGAAGCAAGCCAAATAACTCATCTCCTTGGTAACTTTAGCACTTCTATCCATCTTAGGATCATTCTCTTCAATGATTCTAACTGCACTGTCAATGTGTTAACAAAATTCATCAATTTGTTTTGTTGAAGTTTTTTGATAAGCTCAACAACATAGGGCTCTTCCTCTTCATCCTTTATGCCATTCTCCATTTCTAGAAGATCTTCATTGGTGAGTTATATTGAGTGGAATTGGAGCAATTCGTCCACATTTGCCTGGTCTACGTCTTCAAATCCAACCTCTTGCTATGTCAACGATGTCATGTCTTGAATTGGAAAGCTCGTGTTCAGGATCAAAATCATGAAAATCAGAAACTTAGGGCCAAATATTTTCCCGAACTCCCTTCATACAGGACTGTTTAACTTCTGCCCATGCATCTCCAATGTTGTCAATACCACCCCCTAACACCAAACTGTACAGTAAAGATCTTTGTCTTCACTGGATTGTGTGTGCACAAGTTTACGTACCGCACAGGGTGACTGCGAAATTTCAGCCGAGAACGCATTATTTTTACTATTTCTTAATCGCGTTATGGCGAAAACGCGGAAAGTGAGATCACGTATGACGAGGGATACTTGTATTTAATGGTCCCATTGTGCATTTTTCTTATTTATTTTAGTCATGCCAAACATAAGAATTAATTTACACAAAACAAATTAAGAAAAATTATAGCTGATGTGGCTTAGCTAAAAATTATGAAACACCGAAAATTAAAGTAGGTTTCCATACACCTTTGCCCTATATTCGTTACTAGCTATAGAACCACTAAATAGTTTTGCAATTTTCAAGTTTGTTGAGCCTCTCAAGGTATGCACTCAGCAGACACAGGTGATTTAGTCCACGTTGCCTCATCGTGCAGTGAAGGTAGTCGTATAAGCATTAAAAAAACTTCTTTCTGCTGATGTAGCTGCTATCACTATCAGAGTTTTCAAATAGTGTGTGCTCCAAGCACATTTTATTTTTGCTATGTTGCCTTAAACTTTTTATCTTGCCTCAACAAGATTTTTACATTATCTAAAAGTTTAACTAAAATATTTTGGGCGGGGGGGGGGGGGGGGGGTAAAAATGATACTTTTTACTCCTCTCAATTTTTAGGGGGGGTAAAATTTACCCCTGTACCCCCCTGTTCCTGCGCCACTGATCAAACTTAAAATAAATTAGCCTGAAAATGTAAAACAAATGTAGGTACTAGTGTTCTGAATGTAAACAAAGCAAGCACTTTTAATATTATTTTCATGCTTCCTTTATATATATTATATATATTTTATACATACATTTTATATATATATATATATATAAAGGAATCATGAAAATAATATATATATATCTTTAATAAGAATATAACCAATCACAAAATAAAGTCTACTTTATTTTGGCGTTTAAGATGGATCCCAACGCGCATGCACATATTTACTCAGCTGTGATTGGTAGTTCGTATGACCCAGTCTTTAGAAAGTAAAAATTGAGCAACTTCTACAAAGTATGAACTTAACGGATAAGGACTCTGTGGCCAGAGCTGATACTGGGCACCGATTTCTGATGGACTATGGACTAAGGACTACGGACTTACGGATACGGAGTCTCTGTCAGGGCCTTAGCACGGAATAAGGCCGATTTTGAAATTATGTAAATTGTCTGTACATGACATGCATAAGATGGAGTAGAATAAGAAACACATAAAAAGTGAATTATAATTATTTATGAAGTTTCCTGGTTTTGAACTTATAGAACTCTAATGAAATTATTAATATCTATAAAATAAAATAATAATATAGCAAAATGTTATCAATGCTGACTGCAAAAAAAAAGCTTTTATTTTCTTAAAGAGTCCTACTATGAAACTAGTACTATATAGTGCGAATTTTAAACGGGTAAAAAAAAAGTAACAACGTTTTTATTCAATTTAAATTTATTAATGAAAATATTGCTGTTAACATAATTACCAAGATATTATAACAAATGCATATATGTCTCCTTTGAAGATATTCAGGTTTCAATAAACCAATAGGCCTAACTTACATTTTACTTAACATTTAAAAAAACAATTTCACTCAGGAAATATGTTACAAGTACAAAATTAATTTCTATTAAATAATAGATACTTTTATATAAATATTATTAAACATGATTAGCCAGAATATACTATATATGTGTGTACAATAGGCTTAATGAATCTTATCTTTTAAATATATTTCATTAAAATACGAAACCTCTAACTACGCTGGTTTAATTTGGATTTCAATATTAATTTCCTATATTTAACCATCGGATTTGCTGATTTAGATCTATAATATAAATAATTTTGCTCCAAAATATAGTGACTACCTTATCGATTCAAATAGAAGTTTAATTAAATAGTCCACTTTTAACTCTAATTCCCGTTCATGTATTGAATAATTTAGACTTTTTTATCCTAAAAAATCAATAACCAAGCCATTTGCGTTGAAGTCTGTTACAAATTTAATTACTCTAAATTGAAACCAAATAATAATTTCTAGTCAATTATAAATGCTGATAGCAGAGTCATCTAGCGTTAAGTAATTGTATTTGATGTACACGAATTGCGGAACAACTCATCCGAGCTCGGTAATACCTTTACACGAACTGCGGGGTAAAAATAACACTCATAATGTCTTTTTTCAAAGTGGAACATGGAGGTTAGGTTGCATTAGGCTAGGTTAGGTTAGGTTAGGTTAAATTAGGCTAGTTTAGGTTGGTGGTTAGGATTTGAATGGGATAACAGGTTGTTCTGCAATTCGTGTGGACTGGCTGACAGGTATACTTTATTCCGCAATTCAAGTGCATCCCTTTTATTGCAAATATTAAAATTTATAAATCAAATCAATCACTTTGATACTTATTGTGCAAGTAAAAAAAAAAGAAAGAAAATACTCTAGAAACTCGTCCATCCGAAATTTTCTTTAGAGCAAATTCAATTAGGACAATCGAAATTCCGGATAGTTCATAAATTTTTGGAGTTTTCACTGTTAGGGATACTAACAATCGGACATATTCCAATGGCACACTTACATTATAGTACAGTTTGAGTAATAATATATTTTTATTACAAATAAAGATAGGATTTGGCCTAACATTTTACAAACTGTCATTTATGTGAAAGTTTAAAATCACACCTTTTAACAGCAACTGAAGCGTTACTGTACTTTATTTTACAGGAATGAATATAACAAAACTTTTCCATTTAATATAAATACAGGTTTGCTTTTAATCGAAAAGAATAACTCGAATAAACCATAATTTCAGATAATGGTTATTTGTATGAATGGTTTTATAATGAAGCATAAAAAGTAACACCAACTATTAAAATCAACCAAATAAACGCTAATAAATACTATAGCCTGCTTCTTATAGGAATGATTGTCTGAAAGGTTTCTTGTCCACCGAAATCCTATTAGATAAGAGGCATTTAGTAGGGAAAAAAGCCTTTCATATAACCATTCCTACCAGAAACGGAATAATTGTCTTCTGAATGGTTTAAGTAATTTATTTTCATGTTAAATGCAAAGTATGGTCATATTCAACAACGTAATTAATAACTAAAAGTGCGTATAATCTGAACAGGTAAGTAGTACGCGGTTCTAAAAAAAATTAAAAAATGTTAAGATAGAGGAGGGCAAGAGTACTCGGATGATTACGCAGTTGTTGTTTTCACTTGTTGACAACAATTAGAGTAATTTGTTAGTTCAGTGGCATAACAAGTCAGCTACCATTATTCTTGTGAAGACTTTAGTAATTATTTTTCCGGTATTTCCAGGTAAAAACTATTTTTTCTTATCATTTTACTATAGTGTTTTGACTTCGTTAAATAAGGATGTGAGCTTTTGTGGTCAAATTGATATGAATTACAGTTATATCAGCGAAACGTAGTTTTCGACTATTAGACTGTTCCGTAGAAGCAATCGTTAACTGATATAGGAGCTGACATCTAATTAGATTTTTATTAAACAATTCAGTGAGCGTGCAAGCGTACCACCGAATTTAAAGGTGCTATATGCCGATTTCTAAATGACTTTCTGACATTCATTCGTTTTTATTTAAAAACAATATTAATCTTTCATAAATTATTTATTTTAATAAAAACCCTTCAACTCTAGAGTGGTGACACGAACAGTGTTCATCCTACAAAGGCGCAATAGTTCATTTGTGACTTTTGTTAGGTGTCATTCAGCATAGGGGGTAGGCCCTATTTGTCTATTTTTACAGTATAAGTTATAAAATTAAACAAACTATATCACTTTTATGCTTCCTGTTTATTATTTATATAAATAAATGTGAGCTTAATTTTTTATCACCTGTTTACTCCTCTTTCCATAAAATATTATATTATATATATATATATATAGGCCTATATATATATATATATATATATGTGTGTGTGTGTGTGTGTGTGTACTCTTGGACAATGTTTTGCGTACTCTTATCCATTATAATAATATTATTACTATGAAGATTTATAGCTATATGTAAAGAAACCTACATGAATTCTTATTTGTCCTGATTATTATATTCTAGTTCTTTAATGAGTGTTCCGTAATTATTTATTGTAATTTTTTCAATGGTTGCTCTATAGGCAAAGATAGACTTAGTTAGTACTCTTACCTCTCTTTCTCTAAATCTTACCATAAACAAACTTTAGTAAAATGGTACATAAAATAGCGTTAGTAATTCTCTTCTCTAGCGTTCATCTTAATGGATTCGTTAGCACTTAATTTATAGAAAGTGAGCCTATTTGAATATATGTCATGAAAATAGGTTTACGTTGTAATTTTTTTCAAGGAATTATTTTTTTCAACATAAACATAATCTTTAAAATGTGTTCTATATATAGGATATATATATATATATTAGGATATATATATATATATAAAAATCAAAATATAAATAGGGGGGGTCAGGCTAATATGAGCGGGTGTGATATCTGAAACTATCCCCTTGGCAAGTATGTGCTGCCACTTTACTGAAGAACGTTCAATTGCAAAATAGCAACATAGCAACATAGACGGAAGCGCATTGCGATAATTAAAGAATCAAACCATCCTGTATTTATCAGTTTATGAAAAGGTACGCTTAAAATTAAGTTTTTAAAATGTTTCCCATAGTTTGTATAAGCAACAGGGACTATATTTATATTTTGTTTGGTCGTTATTTAAGCTCAAATGTAACAAGAAACCTACTCATTACATCTCTTGAAAAAAAATTAGAGTTAACATCTCACCTCAACGAACAAAATGGCTGAAACCCCTCGGGTGTGCTCATATTTTCCTCTCATGCTTTTAATATGAGCACTTGCAGATTCTTAATTGTTATTTTTCTCTAGACCAAAGTTGTTAAAATATCATTCATATTCATTGTATTTTATAGACCTAATTGAATGAGCAATTGAATAAAATAATATTACTTTTAGATAGCATTATTGTTTCTTATGGAATAACAGATTTTCTTAAGGTGCTCATAATTGCCTGATTTCCCTATATTCATAAATACACATAATTTTGTTTTTTATAATATTGCGAAAAAATTCTTCACATTCAGAAAATTTAGTAAAAATAATGTTAGTATCAAAATTTAGTACGAATAGCGTAATCTAAAATGGAAAATACCTACAACCTACTGACTAGGCCCTTTTTTGATATTCCGCATTGCTACACAGCGGTTAAGCTCTTTCAGGGTAAAGTTGGCTATTTACTATTAGAAAGCTTTTATTTGTAATTAGAATGGAATTTCAAATCAAAAAGTGTAAGGCAAACACAGTATTTAGGTCTTATCGCTTACATCATAGTAATTAATAATTATGTTCAAACAAAAATAGTCTGGTAATATGCATCGACCTAAATAAAGCACTTTTTATCAAATTGCTAAACTTTTTGGGCATTGTTTGGTTTTTGGTAAAGGAGAAAATAACCCTAGTTTCAATTTTTTTTACATAAGCTCCAATGCTCCAATGCTCCAATGATCCAATGCTCAATGCTCCAATGCTCCAATGCTCAAACTGGCCCACAGATTGTGTCAGGGGATCTGACCTGAAAGTTCAGGTTTAAACTCCGGAAGGTGCATTCAGGGTGATTTCCTATCTACTGTACAGGAAATTTTGGTACATTTTATTTATTTAACCTTCTTATCTTGCTCGCTAGAGATGAACATTTCTAATTACTGTCAGTCAAGAAGCACTAAATCAGGCTGATAAAAACAAATTATGTCACTCAAGAGTTTGTTGAAAAATGACAGGTGCAAACAAGAATCAAACCAGGGACCTTTGGCTTTGCGAGCCAATGTTTTTATTTCTGAGTTGTCCAGGATAGTCTTGTGTTCAGTCTGAGACGGACAAATACTTTCCTTGCCATGTTCCACGTCTTTCTACCCCTGCGGGCTATCTTCATATTTATTTAATGGGATAAGGATGAAAAAGGTAAACTTTAGTGTAAATGTACCCTCATTTGCGTGGAGGAAGAATGGAAAACCATTTAAAGAAATACATATGACTAAACCAGGTTGGAATTTTGACCCCAACCGCTCTATCATTAACAACCAAACAAAACGATACTGTCGCCTTATGTGCGTGCTAACCAGTACAGGGTATGGGCGTGTAGCCTACTAACTTATAAATGATATTCATTCTTAGCTTCCTAATAATATTTCAAACTGCACTTACTATATTTCATTTGTTTATTTCATCTTTTTCAAAATTTCATCTATGTGTCAACGTCACAGTTCCAAAACCTAGATACCTTAAATTTCGCATCAATGAAAGAAAATTCTTTGAGATGTGTAATTTGCGGTTATCCTTTTCGTAATTGGTCCGAATTTCGATTCCAAACCAAATTTGACGTTTCATAACGCCTAAACTTTAAAATAAATATCTGTATATGTAGGTCCCATGAAACAGTTCGTCTATGATTATATTAGTGTTATTATAGTAGCGATCAAACTCTAAGAGGATAGGATACTCATCACTGTGGCAAGCCGTTGATATATTTGTTTCTGTTTCAGTCGTAAATGATTTATTTAAAAAAATATACACTATTTTTGGTTCAACAATTTGGCAACTCAACTCTGGAACGTCCAACTTTAAGCTGACCATGGAACAAACAAGGAAAAATATGTATTTTAAAATGGGAAGCCTAGACTTCTGAAAAGCTTAAAGAAATGGAAATATTTTTACTTGAAATTGACCTATTAATTACTACAAGACTACTCATGCATAGTCATTACCTTGGTCCCCAATGCAAACAACATAATCTTTAGCTGTGACGTCATTTGAACAATTACACATGCGTAGACTTTCAGTACTTGACAGCGCATGTGTAGTCACTCCCCTTCCTCCCTCCACCATTGAATTGGACGCGATCAATATATTTCTGTGGTCATGACGTCATTAGAGCTAAAAGTGTTTTGGGTTGCAGTTCATATTAATTATGTTAGCTGTAAAATTGATGCGTGGTCTAGAAGTAATAAGTCTGCTGTATTGACTATTCCAGAGTTGTTATTGAAAAGACAAAGTTGTGTTTGAAGGTTTATATTCCGTGCATAAAACATTAAATTTTTTAATTTTTAAAAAATAAAAACCTGCTTTAATATGTCATTAATAGCTTGCCCCCAAGATATTTGTTTTTTATTCATATACTACATAATTTTATTTACATTGAGAAATGACACCTTGACACGGGAATCCAAACTAGGACTTTTGATTTAGTACGACAGTGCTCTAACCACTGAGCTATCCAGAAGTCGCATGTTTCCAGGGTCGTCTTCATTCTTATTTTAAGGCCAGAGTCTGTGATGGATGTGAGGAAATTGTCAGTTACATATTAGTGTTCAATTAATATCATGAGCTATCAGATAACGCAGACATCTTAGACGCAGTAGGGTTTTATTCTGCCAATAGTACAATGACAACTGTAGGAATGCGCATATCATGATGGATTAAATAGCCAAGCTATAATATTGGTTAGTTACAGCTAAACCAAATCTAAATATCAGATTCTTGCTAAAAATAACACCGGGACACGAGAATCGAGCCCGGGAACTCTGGCTTAGTATGTCAATGCTCTAACCGTAAGTCCCATTCAAACACAACTTTCTCCTAAGAACAGTCAACGTTTTCATAACTGTAGCCTAGTGCCTCGATAGCCGCGTGGTCCGGGGCTACTCTCGCAGTAGAGAAGATCGAGGTTTCGAATCTTGGTCGGGTGGACCAGGATAGTTTTTACAAAATGCGTTTCCACTCTCTCTCCTCCACGCAAATGAGGGTACACTTCCTTTTAATATAATTTTCCTTATCCTTAAAACAATATCGTAGTTAGTACAGAAGCGTTTAGCCCAAACGGGTAGTAAGACGCAGGTCTAAAAAAAGCAATTAAAAACTATCAGTGGCATAGGGCCTGAATTATGCAAATTGTTGCTAATATTTGTGACGTTTCTCGAGATAAACTCCATTATCGCGTCGCATTAAATTAAATCGGGGGATGACGCATTTGAAAGGGAAAATTCAAGTTTGTAATAAGATTCGTGAAGTAGGATGCAACGCTGAGAAAACCCCATGAACGCCCGAGTGACCTTCAGATACAATGTAATTTGTTGAAAACTTAAAAAGTTTTATACATATTCCCTCCCTTCTCCCCATCCCGCGCAGAGGGTAAATGGTGTAACGGGTGTTAGGAAGTATAGGAGTACTCGAGATTTCTTCATGCGTTACGGACTGGTAGCAGTTAAAAATTAGAGGAAATATTGATTTAAACAGGATACAGTCAATTCAAACAGTAAGAATATATTCTCTCTCTTGAATTCTCAAGATGGAACGGTTGGGTTCAAGCGTTTATATGATCGCACAGAATACAAAACCTGCTGGGAAATTTGGACTGCTCATGTGCTTCATTGACTGCGCCTACTGAGACAGATCTAATTCCATCCATCCAATTTTTGATTACATCTCCCAGGTCGTGCTGAACCGACCGATTACATCAGCACACGAGAATTTATATGAGTGAGAGCGTAAGGGCTTACTAATTTTGCCAAGAAAGGTATCTTCACATATGTTACAAGGGTTATTTTACGTGCCACAATCCACAAGGGACCAACGTATCTTCGTCCTTTCCGAAGGAAGTAGTTCTACGGATTTTTATCGTTCAGAAAAACCCGTTAACCCCTGATGGGTTTGAACCAATTAAAATCGAATCCTGAGGCAAGCACTTTACCACAAGACCACCGAAAAATTCAACCCAAGCACTTTACACAAGACCACCGAGTTCAACCCAAGCACTTTACCACAAGACCACCGAGTTCAACCCAAGCACTTTACCACAAGACCACCGAGTTCAACCCAAGCACTTTACTGTGTTAGTTTCTGGCAACTTTTTTTCTCTCAGAAAGGTCACACCACTGGTGCTAATTTCACTCGATTTAAACCTTTGATGTCTTATTTATAATCTTCAGTTTTTCCGAAAAATAATCTTGAGCAAATAAAATTCAACGTTTCAGAAGAAAAATAGTTTTGATAGTTGAAAATTACGCCGTATTAAAGACCTTCAAAATGTTCCTTTTTTGTTGTAAATGTTCACTTACTATAAATACGTCACTAGAATTCATGTTCCCACTTGTGGATTTCCCTTAGGAAGTTCATCACTTGGTCACTGGTGGAAAAAAGAACCTCCCTCGATTGTCCCTCCTTTAAAGGTCCACGACAAAGTAGTAGTTTATGAAGTGTGAGACAGTTTAGGACTTTTATCTTTCAATTTTCTCTTCCAATACAATAAAGTTGTTCATTCACTGTTTCTTCCTCGCCCTCATGCAGACATCAAACATAATATTATAGTATTTTAAAAAATATTCCTAGTCATGGACCCGAATAAACATACTACTTATAATTTATCAAATAAAATGTTATATACGTGCCTTATTTAAATATTCCAAGACATCTTGAAGTACCCGATAATTTTTATGCGTGAGAGAGTGAGTGGCTAAATGGTTATGTGAGTGATAGAGATTACAGCACCGTTTCTCAACCAGTGGTCAGTGGGCCGGTCCCGGTCCAACGGGTCGTTAATGTCGATCCACAAATACATTCTTAAATTAACTTATGCTCGTATTTTAGGAACACATACAAATATTAAAGCTATTTATTTTTAATAATTAATTTCGTTTCTTTAATAATTTACGTTAAAATCAACTATGGTTCATTTAGGGGTCAAAGAAGATTAGATTCATGGGAGAGTCACATCAACCCAATGTGCCTAGCGGAATATATCTTGGAAACCATTAGTGGATAAGATTAATAACTATTATAAATCATTTACACACCACACAATTATAAGATATTGATGCACAATAAAGTCGAGGAAAAAAAATACATCGAAATTGTTTACGAAATAAATTCATTATTTGTATTGGACCCAAATGAGGCCTGGTATGGAGAATTGTGTGGTTGTCCCCCAATCCTTGTACCTTGGCAATCCTTCATACGGAACTTTTTTTTTTCAGTTAGCTAGCTAATCCTTTAATTAGAAAATGTTGGGGACCTTTGGAATGAAGTAACCTACGCTTATCAAAACCTAAGCATTACAACCTATAATGCCCCAAGTTTGTTTAATTTAGAAATAATAGATTGGTTAGTGATTATCGATTGTCACGCGAGGCAACGTCTTGAGTAGACACCTGTCCTTCACGCCAAAAGCCCTTTAACGCTTATAACCTGCGGTTAAGATTTATCTACCAGATAGGTACAATCTCCAGCATGCACGCGTATGGTACCTATTTGAAATATTATCAAAACCTTATCATTGATGTGCTATCTAGTAGATAAAAATTTAACATATTAAGCCGTTTATTACATGGCTTAATTAATATACATTATCATATAGAGCTAAATAATACCTTAAAATGAGTTCTATAAAAATGAATGAATCTAATAATTATTTTATATTTACTGACGTCAAAAGGAGATATTATATTGGTCGATTTCAGTGCATGCGCTCTCTAATCGTAAAAGTTTACGTGGGTGTAGTAGGTCAACTGGTCAAATGACGTCATAAGCATAGTAATGTTTAACGTGTCCGGCGCATGGCTAATAGCTGGTCTTGAGCAGTCTAGGACTATTAAGTCTACTATAAAAACTTTGGCAAGCTGTTATTGATAGGAAAATCTTCTGTAAAGCGCCGCTTTCAAGAAGGGTATTGTTATTTTTATTATTATTTAAAGAGAAGCGTTCGAGTAGTTTGCGGTTTTAAGCATGGTCTTAATGAAGGTTATAAAACTCTCATATATATAATTATATCTGTGTTTTTGACCAAGCTGGGGAGGTTGTTCTTGAATGCAAGAACACACTTTCCTGCTAAAGTTATTTCTTAAGGTTTAATCCTAACTAACTTCAAAGGAAAGATAATCCCAGTAGATTTTATAGCTAGGCTTAGTTCCCATCGGAGTTGTATTACGACACCATGTTGGATGTGAGGAACACCCGTTTGACACGTTGCTGGTAATACAGCTCCATTGTGGCTGGGAAGAAGGCCCAGTTCACACGATGCTGGTAATACGGCTCCATTGTGGCTGGGAAGAAGGCCCAGTTCACAAGATGCTGGTAATACGGCTCCATTATGGCTGGGAAGAAGGCCCAGTTCACACGAGACTGGTTACGGCACCATGGTGGATATGGGCTGTAGCGCATTATCTTGGAGAGAAGGATCCAGAGCACGGAGGTGAGGACACACAGGGTGACGCCACCCCAGCCGAGGTCCAGGCTCCAGCCGGTGGAGAAGACGCGCGCCGCGAGGTAGTCGGTCTCGAGCGTGACGTGGGTTTGTGCAGCCCCAGGGAGGCGGACACGCCGTCCACTAACATGGTCGCCGTGTCGCTGGCCCCCACGCACTCAGCACTTTTCAGGTCGGGCCTGGTCCTGACCTGCTGTCGCTTGAAGTGGATGATGGACAGAGTGAACATTGCGAACGTGGCTGGGAACAGGTACAAAGGTTAAGTTACAGTTTAACGTGGCTGGGAACAGGCACAAAGGTTAAGTTACAGTTTAATGTGGCTGGGAACAGGTACAAAGGTTAAGTTACAGTTTAACGTGGCTGGGAACAGGTACAAAGGTTAAGTTACAGTTTAATGTGACTGGGAACAGGCACAAAGGTTAAGTTACAGTTTAATGTGGCTGGGAACAGGTACAAAGGTTAAGTTACAGTTTAACGTGGCTGGAAACAGGCACAAAGGTTATGTTATAGTTTAACGTGGCTGGGAACAGGCACAAAGGTTAAGTTACAGTTTAACGTGGCTGGGAACAGGTACAAAGGTTAAGTTACAGTTTAATGTGGCTGGGAACAGGTACAAAGGTTAAGTTACAGTTTAATGTGGCTGGGAACAGGTACAAAGGTTAAGTTATAGTTTAACGTGGCTGGGAACAGGCACAAAGGTTATGTTATAGTTTAACGTGGCTGGGAACAGGCATAAAGGTTAAGTTACAGTTTAACGTGGCTGGGAACAGGTACAAAGGTTAAGTTACAGTTTAACGTGGCTGGGAACAGGTACAAAGGTTAAGTTACAGTTTAATGTGACTGGGAACAGGCACAAAGGTTAAGTTACAGTTTAACGTGGCTGGGAACAGGTACAAAGGTTAAGTTACAGTTTAATGTGACTGGGAACAGGCACAAAGGTTAAGTTACAGTTTAACGTGGCTGGGAACAGGTACAAAGGTTAAGTTACAGTTTAATGTGATTGGGAACAGGCACAAAGGTTAAGTTACAGTTTAATGTGGCTGGGAACAGGTACAAAGGTTAAGTTACAGTCTAACGTGGCTGGGAACAGGCACAAAGGTTAAGTTACAGTTTAACGTGGCTGGGAACAGGTACAAAGGTTAAGTTACAGTTTAATGTGACTGGGAACAGGTACAAAGGTTAAGTTACAGTTTAACGTGGCTGGGAACAGGTACAAAGGTTAAGTTACAGTTTAATGTGGCTGGGAACAAGCACAATTATTGATTTAGATTTTAACTTGGTTGGGAGCAGGCATGATCAAGGTAAGATTGCTATATTTCACGGAAAACGGAGTGTAGCCTCTTACATTCCTCACTAATAATCGTCAGTGGCGTAGGAACGAGGGGGTACAGGGGTAAGTTTGAGGGAGGTAAAAAGTATCATTTTAACCCCCTAAAATAATATAGTAAAACTTTTAGATAGTGTAAAGATCTTGTTGAGTCAAGGTACAAAGTTCATACTAAGTTAACATAGTAGAAATAAACTATGCTTGGAGCACATACTGTTTGAAAACTCTGATAGTGATACCAGCTACCTGTTACATCATCTACTGCAGAAAGAAGTTTTTCAATGCTTATAAGAAAAAAAACTACCTTCGCTCCACGATGAGGCAACGTAGACTAAATCACCTCTGTCTGTTTAATGCATACCCTGAGAGGCTCAACAAACTTGAAAATGGCAAAACTAGTTAGTGGTCTTATAGCTAATAACAAATATAGGGCAAAGGTGTATGGAAACCTACTTTTATTTTTGGTATTTCATAATATTTAGTTAAGCCACATCAGATATAATTTTTCTTAATTTGTTTTGTGTATATTAATTATAATGTTTGGCATGACTAAAATAAATGAGAAAAATGCACAATGTGACCGTTAAATACAGGTATCCCCCGTTATACGTGATATCACTTTACGCGTTTTCGCCATAACGCGATTAAGAAATAATAAAGATCATGCACGGTCGGGTCGTCTGTAATTTAGCAGTAACCCTGTGCGGTGATAACGTGACCTTGTGCACACACATTCCAGTGACGACAAAGATATTTACTGTACAGTTTGTCGTTGGAGGGTGGGGGGGAGAGGGGGGAGGTATTGACAACATTGGAGATACATGGACAGAACCACACTTTGTTCTAGATGATAGGCTGTTAAAAAGATTGGAAATATCTTTAAAAAAATAATGAGTCAGAAAAAGGTGGCCAAAGTTGGTGGAAAATTGTAATTTTTTAAATGTTATTTCAATTAAATAGAATGTACACACTCTACGCCTAATTTACTTTACAAATATGACCTACTCTTAACTTTTTCTGAACACAATACTAGCAAGAACATTGTATTCTAAGATCTAACAAAAAATCTGAATTAAATAAAATTCGGTAAACCACGTTTTGATTTAAAATCATTAATTTATTTCTATAATATGATTATAAACCATCTAGAACTAAGTTTTTATTTTTTATTGTTTCATTCAGCACACATGTTATTAAGAGCTTAATTTGATTGGGTAGAAATGAGGAAGGTAGCTAAGAGGAAGTGAACCTGTATTTGCATGGAGTGAAGTTGGGAAAACCAGAGTGATATATCATTTGTGTAAAACCGTTAAATGTACGTGTATATATATATATATATATATATATATATATATATATATATACATTTAACAGAAAACCATCTTCAGTTCACGCAGATGAGATTAGAACCTCGACCTCCCCATCAAAGCCGATCAAACCAACGGCAAGCAACGGCTAGAACACCGCTGCGGGTAACTAAGCTTTGTAAACAAATATTAACTTTCTCTCGACACCTTGGAGCGAGAATATTGTGATCGTCAAAAATTCGAAATATGGATTTAGTTAAATGTCGACGTTTCGTGAACCTCTGAAACTAAAAAAAGTTGTTTTCACAATGCCATCTGTCTGATTGTTTGTACCTTGGCTTGGGCTAGAGCTGAAACCATTTTATCGATTGGGCTAAGACTTTGTATCTGTGGTTTTCATAAGGTCCCCCCGTGGGATTTTGGAATTAGATATCTAACTCTAAATTTAAGGGTAGTTTATTGAAAGACAAAAGGAGAATAAATCTACTTTCTCGAAATTTGCTATAAAGATTTTGATTAAATTTTATATCTAAACATTGTTTATCATTATAAACACGATGGCAATTTTAATTTTCTCACTAACATGATTTTGAGGGTAATTTACATAGGGAAGATTTTCAAATTTTCATAATTTTTCAGCAACTATTTGAGATATGTAATCACTTATCATTGTAAAGTTGTAGTTCTATTAAAGATAAAAATCTTTTATTTGAAATATATTTTTATAAAACCAATAAGTTCTGAGAGATATATATAAATATATATACAAGCCTTTGAAAATTATTTTGATTCTTATGTTCTTTGTTTAACAAAGATGCTTCTATTTCTTCAATTTTTTTGTAACAGTGTTCTTAATTCATAATGCCATAGAGTAAGTAACAGTGTATATTATTTCATTTATGTTCTTTGGTGTACTGTTTCTACAAAAATGTATTTACCTATTATTTCGTTTCACAAATCTTACGAGTTTTTGGTAAATGTCTATTTCAAGATAAACCCAAGAGAAAATCTGTGTAGTGCACCGTATCATTTATTTTTTATTACTAAAATACAAAATTGCCTTTACCTCTATGGTTTGTGGACCCATAATTTCTAAGACACTTTCATTACCATTATTATTATTATTATTATTATTATTATTATTATTATTATTATTATTATTATTATTATTATTATTATTATTATTATTATTATTATTATTATTATTATTATTATTGGGATATTTTCAGGGCACAAAAATAGCTCTGACAGACCTGCCCGCCCTACCCCAAAGTAAATTTCTGGATGCACCACTGAATCTTAATATCTCCAAAATTAATTCTGCTATAAGTACGAAAAGGTCTTGTTCGTCTATAAAACATGAATAAAACTATTTAGAGAAATCATTTTCTCTTCTTACAAAACCGTTGCTATACAAATAGGTTATATCTAATCAAATTATTTATAGGCTAAACAGAATCAAGACTATCCTAAAAAAAAAACTTTTAACATAGATCATGCAAATACATCACAGGGAACATTTTCAATAACTCAAGTTTGGAGGTGACAGAAAATTAGTGTCAAGTCAAGGGTTCAACCTGAACACGATATAAAGGGGGAGATGAAAGGGGGAATAGCAAGGCCTACAAAAAAGATGGAAAGATAGATAATACCAAAAAGAGGTTGGGGAGGAGAGGGAGAGGTGCTTCCGATGACAGACCCATCTACCAGGAAACTACTGAACTTTTTCAACAGTTAAGACAGGATTTAATTTGAAAATACCACATTTTGTAAAAATTATTGTATTATAAATATTCGCTGTGTATGATTGAACATTATCCTATTCTCTATAATAATATAACTCCAAAACTATATTCTTGTATTTCATGTTTTATTTAATTTTAATTTGACTAAATTTACGTCTTATTGTAAAAAAGTAAATAGTAACTTTGCTATTAATATAGTTAATTTTAAATTTACAAGTTAAATATAGTACAAAAAAAGCATGTTGTTTTTATGCATAGTTTCTGAGAAATAGGCTGTACAACATTATCGTTCTTATATAGAAGGTGTCCATCCGAATCTTAAAGTACCTGCGAGCAGGTACATGACCCCGGTGACAAGCACCGCGCTTATCTGGTGCGTGAAGACGCCGAAAGCCCCCACCAGTGCCGCTGCGCCCAGGATGATGAGACAAACTAGGGCGCAAGAGATGGACAGGTTCTGCATCCCTGGAACACAAGACAACCACCACGTGGCAATGTATCGATATATAGTGGAACACAAGAAAACCACCACGTGGCAATATATTGATATATAGTGGAACACAAGACAACCACCACGTGGCAATATATCGATATATAGTGGAACACAAGACAACCACCACGTGGCAATATGTCGATATATAGTGGAACACAAGACAACCACCACGTGGCAATATATCGATATATACTGGAACACAAGACAACCACCACGTGGCAATATATCGATATATAGTGGAACATTTTCCGGTAAATTTTCAAACAGATACAAATTTACAGTAAATTGTCTAGTGAATTAGCCTAAAAATTTTCTGGTCAAAATTTCAGATCAGTGAATCTCAGGGATAGGAGATATATTCGTAAAGGCTTTGAATTTTAGATAACGAAATATTAACATTATCTGATCTGCAAAAGACCCAGAGTTATCGACACATTCAAATACCAAGCGCTGTAGTGTGAGAATAAAACGAGTATCACCATTCCTACTTTATTGAAACTTATTTGATAATGTTTTTGATGTCACAGTAGACGTCACTGTGTCGAAAACCTTTAAAAATTGGGATATCTCGAATCCATTTGCTGTGGCTAGAAATTTTTCTTGAAAAATTATAATACATTTTACCATCTTCCACCTCAACACACAAATACAACACGTCCAGCCAGTGATTCTGAATAAATTTTGTTGTTGTTGTAAAAGTACAAAAAGAACACGAGAGTCAAACTTGAAACCTTTAGCAAAAAAAAAAAAAAAAGTACCGTTTTCGATTTCTGTGACCATGTTGTCATTTTCTGAGTAGATTGGAAGTGTATTTTGTTTTGAAGTGATTGCATTGATATTTAACCAACGACATAAATAAATATTAATAAATATCAAACTCAATTGAAATATACTTACACGTTAAAGCGATAGAGCCGTGCACTAATGGAAATACAAAGTGTATGGATGCATTGTTGTAACTAGAAACTTACTTTATCAGCTGGGGCAGATCAGGACTGTCCTCAGCAGACATGGGGGCCCTGGGAAAACTCAATGTTTGGGCCCCCCAATTATTTGCCTTACTCCCTACCTAACAATTAATAGACCATTAAAACACTTAATTTTTGTATGGTATTATATACCAATTTTAAGCCGTATAGGCCTCGGCTACGATACAGGCGGCGAGTGGCACGTGGTAGAGGGGCAGAGCGGCGCCGCCGAGGTTTTTGTTTGTGTTGCTTGATAGGGAAAGTGACGTTTCCTAGCTGGGAGCAGGCAAAGTGATAGACAACAAAGTGGCCGACACGAGAGGACAAAGTGGTAGACAGCCAACTGCTGGGAGTACAAAGTGATAGACAACCAAGTGGTCGACACGAGAGAACAAACCTGTAAACAGACCAACTGCTAGACACGCAGAAACGACGTGTACCAAGTGATCGACACGAGCTGGATCATGTGATAGACAAGCTCCCATATAAGAGGACAAAGTGATAGACAGTCAAGCGGCCGACACGAGGGGACCAACTGCTCGACAAACTTTGATATCATCCAGCTAAGAGTGGCTCAAGTGACAGACAAGTTATTTCAAAACTAACAAAGTGATAAACATAGGCGTGGAAAGCTGTGTGTTAGAATGGTCTTGACCCTCCTATAAATTTCTGCCCTCCCAACCCCCTGGATTTAATTACCCCAAAAAGGGTGAGGTCCCCTTATACGTGTATAAACTTAAACCATAGTGTTTTTAATTTTAATAATTTACTTTCACGTTGCACTTTTCAAAAAATATTTTTAACGTTAGTTTTGTTATCACTTCGAATAAATAATAGGTTTTGATACATACAATATGGTATCTGATCTGAAGAAAGGAGACAAACATTTGTTATAAATTGTAAAATCATAGTTTAAGAATTAACAAGATGAAATATCATCTTATATAAAAGAGCAACTGCCAGAAACTATGTTGTTAGTTTATGTAGGCTTTATCCACCCTTACTTTCAACATACCTTCTTACCAAACGCACTATTTTGTAACTTTCAACAATATAGAATCGTTCATAAAAGTTTAAAAGTATAACTCGTCAGGGAAATATTGAAAAATTTTCATTTTGTCATCGTGTATTTGTACCCATTCAGTTAATACACATATGAACTAATTAAAGCCTGCTTTGATGGCCGCATGGTCTTACGCACTACTCTCGCAATTGACTGGCTGCCTAGGACAGGGAGATCAGGGTTCGATCCCAGTCAGGTGCAGTGAGGATGATTTTTCTTAAAAGGTTTTCCACTCTACCACCACGCAAATTCGGGTGCAATACCTATAAATTAAATCTTCCTCATCCCTAACACATTAACATAACTAGTAAATAAGCGTATAACCCGAACAGGTGGTAAGACACGGTGCTAAACAAAATCTAATTACACTAATGGATTACAGAAATAATGTTGTTATTATGAGATGTGTACTCTCATTTGCATTTAGGGAAAGTGTAAACCATTAATGAAAAACCACCCTCCGTACAGCCGACCGAATTTGAACCCCGATATCCCCGTCATTGACAGTCAGTCTGTTATTAGACCATCAATCCATTTTGTTGATGTTGCGTTAGCACCAGGTTTATTAATGGGTTGGAATAAGGAGCTAAGTTAAGATGAAATAATCCCGTATTAGTGTAAAAGGAAGATATAAAAACCACAACGGTGGTAACTATCAGCCCAATCCACTCAGTCGGAATGCTTACTCTTATCAAGCTACTCTTAAACCTTATTAGACCGTGTGGCAAACGGTATGAGTTTATGGTTGTTACAAACTGTGAAATGCAACTAATAACGGCAAATAAAATACTCAACAAAGTTATTTTACATTTCTTATTTAAATATGAGCATTGCTAAAGGTTTTTAAAAGAGCAGAAGTTATTTCGATGCGGATATTGGCCTACATTTGGTATTTTACTAGATACTGTACATGTATTATGTTGAATCGAGTTCAGTTCGCCAAATAATAATGTTCCTGTCATTTTGCAAGATTGTAAATCTAAAGTGTGTGAACTTATTTTTAAATTTATTATGTCAAGAAAGCTAGCATAAATATTTTGTTAGTATGTAGCTTACGCGTTTGAAAATTAGGTGCATTTTTGAACATTTTTCCGCCCCCCATTCTTCTTGTTCTGTTTCTATATAACCCTCTTCAGAGGTAGCATGGTCTAAGGCATCACACTCGCAATAGACTAGACTTCCGATGACAGGGAGATCGGGGTTAGAAGCCCGATCGGGTGTACTGAGGGTATTTTTTCATAAATGGTATTCACTCTCCCTCCATGCAAATGAGAGTAGTCTACACCAGGCATACAATGTTATTTATGAGGTCAAACTACACCTACATATACATTTTAAGCAAAATCGTTAGATCCGTTCGAAAACTTGGGAATTGTAAACAATCACTCATCGAGAGACTACCCTTAAGGGTTTTCCTACCCTCTCTGGTGGTGTGTTGAGCTTTCAGCTCTCAAAATAGATGACGTTGCTAACGTTATACAAACTAGTGAATTGCAAACATCATGTTGGCAGCATTACTACATTTGGGAGGCTGGCTGGCCGGTAATCAGTCAAGGCCGCAAGCAAACTATTCCTAGAACTGATAGAGATAAGAAGTGTAGTGCCCACCGGACTGTAAAATGTGTGGGCGACACAAGTTGGACTAAATGTGAGGAGATAAAACGTCAAGATACAATCATACTCTCGAGCAGAAAAATTAGCCTAGCCATCCCAGCCAGCAAGACGCTTCGGTCTGACACGTCCAAAACAAGCCAAAACCAGTCAGGGAATCTAGAGGCCGAATATATTAACGATTACAATATTTTCTTTATGTGTATGAATGTTTAGACTATAAAAAGGGAGAGAGTGAAATAATAGTTTTGTGGAAATAGACAGTCTGTTGAAATTGTTCACATGCCTCCCGGCATACGGCGACATTTGACTTCCTTATTTCTCCCATTAGCGTAAATTTTTGGGTAGTTTGGTAGTTCTCAAAAATAGCAATTTACCGTGTTGGTGGTCACATGCTCTAAGAAGACGTCTTTCTCGCATTAGCGTAATAGACTGACTTGTCATTGACGGAGAGGTGGGGGTTCAAATCCCTGCTGAAGGTATTTTGGATATATCTTATTCAATTGTTTCCTTCTCTTTTCCCACGCAAATGCGGGTACATTTCCTGTAACTACTTCTACCTTCATCACCACCACCCCAATATCGTAATTAATATACAGTCAAATCTTGATTCTACGACCCCAGGAATAACGTCCCTCTCGAAGTAACGACCCTTTTTTGGGGAACCGTGAAAAATGTGGAAAAAAGGTCAACAATTTTAAGGAAATCGGCCGTAAAATGTGTTTGTTGCACTTGCGATTATTTTTGTGAGCGCTGTATTACTAGTAACTGGAGCAGGTCAGGTATAAAAATAGACACCACCCCATCAGTGTCAGCCAATAGCACTTGACTCTGTCCACCCCCTCCCACAAGCAAGACAATGTTTCCCCGAGCGCAACTGTCGCTACATCATGCGCCAGGCTTGTTGCCATTGTTATTTAGATTCTCAATTTGGTTACGTTTTTGGTTTGATTTTTGAAGACCCACGCTAGTTTTTTTTATTTGATACGCACTTATAATTTCGACGAAAGGAGTGGAAAGAGGACCTTCTTGACGCTCATGAAGAAGTACGAGATCATCCAGGAAGTGGAGGAGAAGAATATTACAAAGATGGAGATTGCGCGGTGGCATGGCATCCCGAAGTCGACACTTTTCACGATTCTCAAAATGAGAGAAGAAATTGGGAATGCAGTGCAGAAGGAAGGCCACAATCTAAAGGCCAAACATTTGAAGGGTGTGACGCACGCGAATCTGGATCAAGTTATGCTGGAGTGGTTCAGCCAGCATTGAACGTAAAACATGCCTAGAAACGGACCGATGATGCAGAGGAAGGCCGATGAATTTTCCTTGAGGTTGTGTATAGAAAACTAGGTGTTCAAGTGGGTGGCTAGAGCGTTTAAAAGTGCATCACAGCATATCCAGACACAAGGTCATCGGTGAAAGCGCATCGGTCGACCTAACACCGGTGAGGGAGTGGATGCCCTTGCTCCAAAACATACTTAGGCGCTATCAGTCTCAAGATGTATACAACGCTGACGAGCTGGGGATGTTCTACAACCTCATGCCAGATCACACTCTTGCTGTGAAAGGGGATGAGTGCAAGGGTGCAAAGAGGAGCAAGGAGTGCCTCACCGTCCTTCTGTGCTCAACATGGACAGCAGCGATAATATGAAGCCCCTCATGATCGGGTAGTTCAAGAAACCCCGGGTTTCAAGGGCAACATCCTGCCTTGTGACTATGATTTTAATAAGAAGGCATGGATGAACTCGGGGCTGTTCACGAGGTGGCTTCAAGGCTTCGATTTGAATATGGACGCCGCAAATAGAAAAGTCTTGCTCTTCGTCGACAACTGCCTCGCACATCCTGCTCTCGACAAACTCAGGAACATCCAGCCGGTGTTTCTGCCAAAGAACACCACCAGAATGCTTCAGACCCTGTACCGGGGGATAATCCAGCAAGTGAAGGTGAAGTTCTGCGAGATGCTTGTTTGGAGTATGGTGTGGAATCTCGACATGGGCAAGGAGGTCAAAAAGTGGGACGTGTTCAGGGCCATGGAGAGAATCGTCGTCAGCTGGAGGGCCGTGAGACCAGCGGTGATTACCAACTGCTTCCGACACGGCCACTTTGTTCTACCAGTCAACGAAGGGACTGCAGTTTATGTGCTTCCCACCGCTGCCATCGCCGAAGACCCAGACGACCCACCGTTAGTGGACACCCATTCTCAGCCAGGCCCCTACACGGAACCGCTGCCTGGCTCATCAACAGCACCTTTGTCTGCCCCCCTGACTTTCACTCGGCCGTGCGACGAGGAAACATGGCGGATATTAGACCCAGACTGCACGTATGAGGAATACATAGCAGCAGACGATGATATCACAGTTAGCAGGAGTCCAGCGATGAAGAGGGGGAGGAAGAAATGGAAGAAGAGCCTGAAGACATCCCACAACGAAAGATGTACTGAAAGCCGGGGACGTCTACTCAAGAGCACTTAAGCGCCAGGGCGCTAGCAAAGAGCTGTGTTTCCAGTTCTATAATGTTAAAGACTTCGTCAAGCAAACTGACGCTAAGAAGAAGCAGGCCTCCATAGTGGACTTTATTAAGAAATAGGTAGTTTTTCCATGTTTTGTTTAAAAAATGCCATTTTTGCGTATAAGGGTTGGGGGTGGAACAAAATCGGTTAAAATTACAATAACGACCCCTTCGAAATAACGACCCTTTTTAAGGGAACCGTGAAAGGTCGTAAAATCGAGAGTTGACTGTACATGCATTCAGCCCGGACGGGAAGTAAAACGCGGTGATTTTTTGTCATATATATGTTGATTACTTTTATTTCTCATTTGATCTAAAACTACTGACACTAGAGCATAAAAAATCTCAACATAACACTATTACTGCCCGGTTTCGTTAGTTATTTTGCTTAGTGAAAAATGGTCACAACAAATAACAACAAACAATAAAAGTGAACCTTTGGTCTAGAGATTATCAATAGTTACAAAAGACTAGGGTGTAAAAAAATATGACATATTGGTCTATTAGAGGTCTCGGGCAGTGTCAAGTAAGCCAAATCGTTTTGACAAATAACATGTGATTAGTTGGTCAGTTTTAATCCCAATAGAGTCGAGTTCTCTTAGTCCTAAATCCTAACTACAGAAGCCCCACGGCTTCTTTGGTGCTGACTGACAGCTCACAGCTCACAGCTGACGCCTTTGAAAAGCTACCAGACCAAATTATGTATCCCTACACCTAACCATATGATCTGCAAAAAACATGTGTTTAGCAGCTGTCACTTCTGACAGTCAAAATTTAGGTATATAACTAAATGTTGACTGTCAAAAGTCAGCTGTGAACTGTCAGTCAGCACCAAAGAAGCCATGGGGCTACTGTAGATGTGAATTAACGTGGGGTACGATTCGGAGCGCTATTATCTCTTAGCTTGTGAAGCCTATAAAAATAATGTATACCAGTATTTCACGAGCTTTGGTCAGTTGTGTGCCAATTTTAGGGACCATGGCCTAAGTGGCTGTCCTTAAATTACGTAGAGATTTTGGGTGGGAGGGAGGTTCAGTATTTCACTACGTTTTCTTGTGAGGGGGTGGGGAGTCAGAATTTATCTTACGTAAGGATTTTTATCGGGGGGTGTCATGGAAAATCTTACGGTACCTTACGTGGGGTGAGGGAGGGGGAGCAAGGGTCTAAAATCACGAAAAAAGGCTTAACGTAATTTAAGGACGACCCCTAACCAACATACTCCTTCCAGCTCTTTATGAAATAAAATACACACACACATATATATATATATATCTGTTGTCTTGCAAAGTATAAACGGTTGATCCAAATGTTAACAAAACTCTAGCAGTAAATTAAACAAAACCTTAATAGAATAAACGAAAGTCTAGTAAATGCCATCCCTTTACGTCAAAATCTGCGTTAATTTGTCTATCAGACTTACTACTGTCATAAAATAATTTATGATTCATAAGACTCAGTGCTACGTCACGTATCTCTGGAGGTACACGTACCACACTTCTCTAGTCTAAGCCAGACGTTCTCAATGGGGTGCCAAGGCAGCGGTGCAGCGAGAAAATATGGAAACTAATAATTAAATCTATATAAATATTGCACTAGAAAAATACTTATTTTTTCTGAAATTTGACACCTGGACATGGGAATCGAACCCGGGACCTTCGGCTTAGTACGCCAATGCTCTACCCACTGAGCTATCCAGGAATCATCTCGTACTAAGGGACATTCTTCACTCATATTTTAAGGCAGAGTCGATGATGGACGTGCGGAAATCGTCGGCTACAAATGTGTGAGTTTATCACGAGCTATCAGATAACGCAGCCACCTTCGACTTGGTAGTTGGCTTATTACTGTCACTTGTACAATTAACATAATTTTAAGGGATTGCATATTTAAGAATCAAATAGCCAAAGCTATTATTATGTTCTAGTGAGGATTTACTCGCATCTAGATATCATATTCTGAAAATTAACAAATGGCTTTGGCCAGGTATACTGATGGTTGTTTTTCCTAAGTGATTTTCCATTTTCCCCCCATGCATGTGCGGGTTCACTTTGTCTAAATAAACTTTCATCATTAATCCATAAGCGTAATTAGTGCATATGCTTATAATCCGAAATCCGAGTGGGTAGTAAAACACGATGGTAAAATAAATAAATAAATAATATAGGACGTAGCTAAACTAAATATACCTACTCTCTTGTTAAAAATACTTAAGAAACACTAAATTAATATCAAAATGTACCCATATTTTTGTATCACCACTAACGCAATGGTGTGGGGAATTTTTTTAATGTGTCAGTATACCCAGCCGGGATTCGAACCAGGTCTCTTTGCTACCGACAATTCAATGTAATACGCGAGCGATGCCTTGTGATCATACGATCACCGACGCGGGTAGCACTGCAGTGAATGAGGGAAGAAATTCATGACCATGGTTACATGCTTGCATTTTGTAAATTTATTTTTACAGTATTATGCTATTAGCAGGAGCTAATTTCTTAATAATTATGTATTATGGTAATTAAATAATAAGCTTAACCTAGGTGATATGATAGAACCCTTAAGAAAATATATCATTTAATTAGATGTTATAATTTAACAAGTCAAGAAAATGAATATTTGAACATTCTGTTAAAGTAACTTATTATTTTACATATAGAGGAATTTTGATGAATTTTCTTGAATATAGATAAAATTTGCCCCTATCTCCTATATCCTTGGTTGAATAGTTATTGGAATTGTGAATACCCTTAACGGCCAGTGAGTTAAGTAGCCTCTGCTTCGGTGGCCTCAAGGTCTAACGCGCTACTCTCGCAATAGAATTGACTGCTGATGAAAGGGAGATCGGGGCTCGATCCCAGTCGGGTGGACTGAAAGTGGATCTTCATAAATGGTTTTTCACTCTTAATACACAAAAAATCGGGTGCAGTTTATCTAAATTCAACCTTACTCATCCCTAAACACATTAGCGTAGTTAGTATATAGGCGTATAATCCGAACGGGTAGTATAACACGCTGCTAAAACCAAAAATATGTAGCACTAAATACACTAAATAAATTAAAATTATCTGTTTGAAAAACAATAAAAATCCTTTTTATTGTCGCTTATTGCCGGTTACTAATTTTACATCCTATTTTAAAATTGTTGTCAAATTTCAAGTTTTAATAAAGGCCACTAAGGAATTTTTACTCAATGGTTTTCAACTCTTTCTTCATGAAAAAGTGGGTAGATTTTCTCTAAACTATACCCTCCCCACCTATAATCTATTAATATAAAAATAAGATGGTTCATACGTGTGGACCAGCTCTCACTGTTCTATAATGTTGCAGCCAGCGTTGCAGAATTATTTACGACTGTTCAATTCATGATATTCTTTTATAAGGTCATCATTAGTTCGAGTTATTTTCAGCTACATTTTTACTTTAGCAAACCCTACAATAAATATGTCAAGAAGTGTGAGGTTAAGCTGACGGGCTAGGGGGGAAAATTATTTGAGTGTAAATAAGGACAATCGTGTATTGAATGAACTGTTCTGTCACTCTTAACTGGATGATATCAAAGTTTGTCGAGCAGTTGGTCCTCTCGTGTCGGCCGCTTGGCTGTCAACAATTTGTCCTCTTATTTGGGAGCTTGTCTATCACATGGTCCAGCTCGTGTCGATCACTTGGTCCACGTCGTTTCGGCGTGTCTAGCAGTTGGTCTGTTTACAGATTTGTTCTTTCGTGTCGACCGCTTGGTTGTCTATCACTTTGTACTCCTATACATGAGCTTGTCTAGCAGTTGGTCCTAGTCGTGTCGGCCACTTGACCCACCCAGCCTTCCAAATAATTTTTATAGCTTGTCGAGCAGTTTGTTGTCTAGCAGTTAGTATGGTGCCTTCCTAGCTATGATAAACGAGCTCAGCAAGGCGGCACCGCTCGACGCAGGTCCAAGACATTAAATTTTTGGCTGCCGCTCAGGTTTCAGTCAAGTTCGAGATGTCGTCAGTGAACCTTGTGTCCTCAAAAAGGTGATCCTGCAAGGAGAGTAAATTGAAGGATGGTGAAGTGCAGGTGTCATGTGACCAAGTTAAAATGTTATCTGGTGAAGTACAAGTTTCATCAAAAAATATAAATAAAAGGTTTAATTCTCACGTAGATTGACAGACAAGGAGTGTGAAGTCTTGATTTCGGAGGTGCAGTCGAGGCCATGCTTGTGGAATGATTGCCACATTGATTTTAAGAACACTGTCATAACGAGGAAAATCTGGAATGAGGTTGGATCATCAATCAACTAGCCAGGTAATTTAATACTAATACTTTATTAATATTAAACGTAACATACCTATGAAGTATTAAAATAAATCTTGACCTTTCCTGACCTAACCTGACCTAGCATAAACTAACATAGCCTAACCCAAGGGTGTCAAACTCAGATAGGTGTGAGATACGCATTATATAATTAAGGGAGGATTGCGGGCTGCACATTGGATTTTTATTTTTAGATCATAATTTATGTTATAATTTATACAAAATGTGTAAAAAGTTTGTGTTTCAACCGTTCGCTTTTTAATTTTGTTAATTTGTCCTAACTAGCTTGGCCATTATATTTTTCATGTGAATCAATGGTTTGTCTTGTAATGGCACCTCACGCTATATTCCTTTATCACAGAGACAACACAATTACAAATAAGACAAATTCATCTCCTGATACTTTCATTAAATAATACTAGAGCTACCATGGTTCATTAAATATTCTACACTCCTTAACCACTTTTCTTTTAATACCATTTTTTAATATGTAAAAGAAAACACAAAACAATTCTTACACTATGACTCAGAACAAACTGTTGGGAGGAGGACACGCAGGTACATTGAGAGTTTGAAGTGAAGGGGTTGGGAGGTGTCTCAGAAAGCTAATGAGGAGGAAGAGTTCCCGGAAACGAGGTAAAGTGTAGGGCCGGTTTTGATTCTACTGCGGGCCATATGTTTGACACCCCTGACCAAGACTAACATATAATATTATAACCAAACATTTGGTGGTGTCCATCTCACGTACGATACTGATTGAAATAATTTTTAAATGTATTTCTTAATTTCGTAGCTTATTCGCTTGGCCTCCGAAACATCTCGAGAGTGTGGCCTAGATCATTGCCCCACTTTCCTCCACTCTCACCACGGAGGTATAATATGTAGTACGGATCGTTGATGCCATCTCTTTCTCTGATGATGTTGTGCAATATGCAGGCGGCTTCGACAAGCAGGTTTACTTTTGCCATTGTTGGTATTTCCAAAGCCGTTCCTAGAAATCGCCATTTGGCCCTTAGAATACCAAAAGCACATTCTATAGTTTACCTCGCCCTGGATAGGTTGTTATTGAAGATCTCTTCTTCTTCAGTTATATTCTTGCTAGGATAAGGACGCATGAGGTAGCTTTTTAAGGGGAAAGCTTCATATTCTATAAAAACATGTGGCACGCTTATGTTTGGGCCAGGCAAACTCTTGCTTGGCGGAACATTGAATTGGTTGTTCTGCAACCGATTGAACAGTTCTGTTGCTATAAATATCCCTCCATCACTTTGTTTTCCTCTTGCACCTACATCAATAACCATGATTTTTTTTATCAGTGTCAGCAACACCCATTAGCACCATAGAAAAAAATTTAGGTAGTTAAAGTAACTTGAAACGGTATGCGGAGGGCACTTAACTTCACAATGGCCCCCATCAATGGCCCCAATGCAGTTTGGAAATTGCCAGAGAGTATAATATCTTTCAGCCACTTGCTTAAAACGTTCTTTGGTTGGTGATGGCATTACTTCTCGACCAAACTCCTGCACAAATGCTGTACATGTTTCGTAGATGATCATGCTCAAAGTACGTCTCCCAAGCCGGATTCAAATGCTAGGTGTCTAAAGGTCGCACCAATTGCCAAGAACCTGAACAAATGCACACAATTATATTCCAATTTAATTTTTTATCATATACATTTATCATTTACACACAAGCAGGCGCGGATTCAGGGGGGGGTCAAAGGGTCAGTTGACCCCCCTGTGAAAGTTAGAAAATTAATACAAAAAAGTTCAAATTTTAGAAAGAAAATACAACACAGATAAATTATACAATTTTGTTTCTTTTTACGTGCAGGCACCTCTTAATCCGGGTCCACACGTGCGTTATTCCTCCACGTTAATTCAATTTTCGATATGACTAACGCAAGTGTGGAAAAAATATTCGTTTTCCCTTAAGAATATTTGTCGTGCATAGCGAGTAAGGAACATTGTTCCGCATAGAGATGCTAGACTATCAAACATTAAATAAAACTAATAATCACCTGAGAGCAGTTCATCCACGAATACAGAATATAGAGTATGTGTGGACAGCAGGAGCGGTGGAACTGTGGGGGACTCTGCCCCCCCTAGAAATAATTTGTCCCTCCCTGGAATAAATTCCCCCCCTTTAGATATATTTCAAATTCTCTGATATTATAGAATATGAAGCTGAAAGATGGCCTTAAATCAAACTCCAAATTACTTCTAGATGCAGTCTATTGTCAAAAATTCGAGGAGAAGACCGCTTTAAATAACTTCTAGACTAGAGTCATCTAACTGGCAGAAAATGTCAGAGGAGGGAAGCTCTAAATATCTTCCAATGTCATCCAAATTTCATAAATGTCTAGGGGAGAACAACTCCAAATAGCTACTAGATGCATGTCATTTTGAAGAATTTTCAGGTGAGGAGCACCCCAAATAACCTAGTTTTTGAAATAATTCAATTTAAAAAAATTTTCGGTGGAAGACCACTTCAAAGATTATCTTCTAGAGCTATTTAATCATCCTAAAAAATTAAGGTGAGGATTGCTCTAAATAGCTTAAACGGGCCCTCCAAATTTCAAAAATGTCTAGGTGAAGAACATTTTAAATGGTGGCTTATAATTTATAAAAGAATCTAATTTTTTTTTTTTAAATCAAGGCAAAGGCTACTCATAGCTTCTAGAGTGAACCATTTTTCAAAAAATTGTTGAAGGAGGGCCACTCCAAATAGTTTATAAAAACTATCTGATTTGAAAATAATAGAAGAGGATGACCACGGTTTAAAATATACATAAGATAAAATATGAATGAGAAACTATTAAATGGCTTTAAAGAGAGATTTAGCATTGTAAGTAACAATGTTATTTATAATTATGACCCCCTATGAAAATGATCTGGATCCGCCACTGCACACAAGTATAAATACACAAAAACATGTATATAAACACGTACATATTAGACATTTTAATATTAAGTTACATAAAAATACCAGTACTACAAAGAATATATCTCATTCTCTGTTCCAGGAGAGGAGAACAAAAGTAAATGGAAACACTTGAAAGACAAATTCCGTAAGCTAATGCAAAAACCACCCCTAAAATCTGGTTCAGCCGCTGGTATTCAAAGGCCAAGTTGGAAATTTTTCGAATTAATGCAATTCACGAGAGATGTTGAGTCCTAGGATGACGATAATCGTGATTCTGCTTCAAATATTGAAGAACAAGGTACTTTAGAAACCATCGCACAATCAGATACGGGAAGATACAACCCACGACCAGACAAGGCGAGATCTACAGCATTAACTTCTCGAGAAAGTGTAGATAGATTCGCGCGACCCCACAGATCTAAAGCTAGTTCCGATTTTAAAAGCGAAATGGAGAATAAACTAATTCAGCTAAAGTAGAGAAAATTAACGCAATTTTAGCTATGCAGGTGTAAAAGGAGAAGGGAGATGACTATCATTTCTTGGTGAGCTTGTTACCATTCACCAAAGGATTAGACCTCATGAAAAAACTTGAGCTCCATTTCCAAATGCAGAACAGTGTAATGGAGGCATACCGGAAACACGAGTCCCGGAGGACGTATGTGAACATTACTGGATCCAATTCTCGCAGATATCAAAGTGAAGAGTCATACACTTCATATGTCACCCAGACATCACCAGGGCCGGCTGTGGATTCTCGTCCAGGGGCATCCTCTTCAGATACGTGTCTAAGAGCCTCGCACTTTTCAAACCAAAGTCAGTTCACCACTTTACAGGCAATGGAACTTTATGAATAATCCAGATTCGCACCTTTAAACAAATATTGAAAATGCTTGTATTCAGTTTAAATTGTTAAATTTCAATTAATTGTGCTATCATATAAATTCTATTTTTTTAATGTAAGATAAAACTATTCTTTCATTTGTATCATTAAAAAAGGTTTCCATTAACCATACACTCTAAATTATGTCCCCACTATTCCGGTACTATAAGCATTATTTGTGGCATATCTTAAAGTGGTGTTCTAATTCACCTTAGTGTTACAACAAGCCGCTCCTCTGGTGTGACTTGGTTCGAAAGGCCAACTCTTTTCTTCTCCAAATGAGGCACCATCCTCTGTAGTATAAAATCAAACGTTCCTATGGACATTCTTGTATACTCGAAAAAGCGGGTTTCGTCTTCTATTAAGCACCGAAAGAGATGGTGATATTCTCCGTAGCTACGCCTACACTTATTGATAGGGTACACACCATACTTCCTCCACAACACGCGTCTCCCCAGTAAAGTATTTTCACTTAATAACAGCAGCTCCACAAGTTGCTCGGATGACTCCATATTGGCGACTGGATGAAAGTACTGCATGAAATGTGGGAAACTACAGCTTTTATTGTAGCCGGCACCGTTTACCGCATAGCCACTCTGCCACTCTGCCACTCTGCCGCTCGCCGCTCTTATCGTACCCGGGGCCTAGGGTTCAGGAAAATACCCTAAAAGGTAAATAAATGCATGTAAAAATATGTTTTATACATATCCCTATAGTGATTAATTTCTTCCCCAATTTTAATTCGAATTTATTCCCCAACGAGCATGCTCTGCTTAGAGGTACAAAGAGAACAATTGTGCCAAGTTTAAATTAAATCGGTTTATGCATTTGAAGTTATCGTGAGACATATACACCACAGACAGACAAACAAATACAAATCGTTGGAGTAAAAACTGAAAACTTTCCTCACACCTTCAATAAATCAAACAACATGATTATTTTTTTATTTGTTTTTGCATTCTCACAATATTTGCTTGATTATCTAAACAGGGTTCCTACTATACGAGTGCGAAATTTAAAATTTCCCACCCCAACCTGTTTATTCTCTTTATCACTTAAGCAAGCGTGGGGCGATGTGTGGCCTCGCCGTTTGTACACCCCTAAGGTTGGCTCTGGGTTAGGCAATTAAAGATGTAGGTTGGAAATATTTCCTTTTACTGTTTTCCATAAAATTCTCCAACTATTTAAATGGGACAATTTTCATTCGAGATAGCCCAAGTTTTAAAGTTTACACATAAGCTATGATTGATTTCTTCTAAGGACACTAACATCATAAACATAATACAATAAGTTACATTACAATAAAGAAATAACAGCAATAATTTCAGTTTTCTTTTCTTACTCACATATCGACTACAGCGCTTGGTGGTCGGGGTTACCCAGGATTTGTCAATATATGAATAATTTTAATTTTCAATATTACAGCTATAAGTTATTCTTCATAAACTCGTTCCTTTTCCCTGAAATTCAATTAGCTGAAATTTTTACCAGCAACTTTCCCGGAAAAGTTTCCTCTCTACTCACAGGCCAATAAAACGTAGGACCTACTTCCTCAGTTAGGTCTTTTGATCAGAGTAACCCATCTAAGTTACTAGTGTGTGAGAAAATAGTATTACCAGACTTGAAAACAAAAGTTAATCTCATAATGGTAATCTTTGTAGGTCTACAGGCGGTCTGACCTGGTGGTCTAGGGGTAAGGTGTCAGACTCTGTGCTAGGGTCGGGTTCAAACCTCGTCCGGCACAGATTTATCTGAATGCAAACCCTTCCTTCACCTCTGACAAGTGTGTATAATCACAACTTGTGAATGTGAGGAATGCCAGGCCTCCACCGTGGTTCGGATTCCACGTTAAACTGTAGGTCTCCATTTCATCTCACAATCACCTACCATTACACATTAGCGTAAGTGCGTTAACCGAACGGGTAGTAAGACGCGGTGCTAATAATAATAATAATAATAATAATACAGGCGGTCGTATTGGTCTAGTCGACTCTCATGCCTCCTGACCGCTGTAACAGTGATTTTCCAGTCCTTGTGCTGGATTACTACGCTGCATTCTTGAAATTATTCATCCCAACATCCTCATCCTCCACAAGCAACCCCATCATTTATTGAGGCAAGCCTCTTAGAGGGGCTAGCTGGACGCACAAGACGAATTCAGCGGCGCCGGAACAAATAAATAATCCAACAGGGGGCATTGTGTGTTCTCAAGAAACTGCGGGAAATACCCTCTGCTCTAGGCCTATGTAAATATGTTCACAACAAAGAGTAACAATTATAAACATTGACTAATTTCTAATTCACAAAATTACACTAAATGGGCTATAATCGTGTTTACAGTTTGCTGGTTAATTTACTGTACATGTGCATATGTGAGATACTACAGCTTATATATTGCGATAGCTGTCAGACACTAAGAACCAAATATGTATTACTCTTAGGTTGCGGGGGTGGGACTTTTGAAACGTTGAAACGCATTATAGATGTTCACCTGTCTCTTAATATTTAAAATAAGATTTATTATTTCAAAATATAGCTCACAGAAAAATGAAGCTTAAGGATACCAAGAGATCTTCAAACAATAAAAAAAACTTACATTTTTGTGTTGATTACACTAAATTATGGGAAAATGTAAAATCATTTAATTCTTAATGGCATTTTACGCAAATTGCAGCAGTTCTGTGTTTAAGGTGGAGGTTATAGGAAGCTAGATATAGTATTGTTTAAAGGGAATCATGCGTGTTATAAATTCGTCATGGGTTGAATTAAAGGGGATCATGCGTGCTTTAAATTCGTCATGGGTTGAATTAATTTCCAAATAAGTAAATATGATAAAATTAGCCCGTGTAAGAACCCATTCCTCTCCTAAAATACTGACGCATATCTGCATTGACTACCACCAAGACGCCAATTGAGTTAGAAGCTTTCCATAGATAAGACTTGTGCAATGTACAGTACAACCCCTCCGCTCAAATACGGCCACTGGTTAACAAATATATTCTAGAGTCATTTTTCCACTGAATGCAAAACTTTTAACACATTAGACTAGTGATTACCTACCTCTATATCTATACATGTAATAAAACTCTAAATCTTTCTGTACGTTTGATTCATTCTGTTTGTTTCTATTAAACTCGAAAAGTATTAATTGGATCGAAATGGGACTTCTTCTGTTGCACTAATTATATTTAAGAATACAAGATAAGATACCTATATATACAATCACATTATCTCATCAGCTGGCGAAGCAGTATATATATAAAAAAAAAGAAGAGCCTTTCAGTGTGGTAAAATTTGCGTTTTAAATTTGTAACAATTCAAGTATATTAATTTTTCATGTATACATCTTCTTTATAAATCTACTTGTCAACGAAGGGTTTGAAAATATCAACAACACTATTATGAATCTCCTTGGTAACGAACGGATTGATAATATTAACAAACCTATTATAAATCTCCTTGGCAACGAGTATTTTGGAGGTACGTTTCCACTTTTCAGTAATTTTATGCATTTATATTAGAAGGTAAATGGTGTTTCTTTCACACACAAAAAAACACACAAAAAACATAAATAAACTGTCACATGTCATTTGATCTTTGATTTACTTAGATAGGATAGGTTTATATTCATGCGTAACGCTTAACTAATAGTAAACAATATATAACGTACAGTGCACAATTTGTAATTAAAATGAGATTTATAATCAAATATATTGACTAAAGTCTAGTAGTAAATAATGCATATTTTGTATTTTATTGTTCATTGCAACAGTGCCTCCACGTTAGAGAGCCAGCTACTTTCCATGTGCTTACATTTACGTCTTAAATTTAGGTATTTTTAAAAATATATTTTATTGTTTTGCGTTCATTTTGTTTCTTTGATAGTAACATCAAACTATCTATTTTGTTGTTCATCGCAATAATGCTTCCGCCTAAGAGACCCACTATTAGCGTTATTCAATCTGTGTCTTAAATTATGTACTTTTTCAGTCGTTATTTGTGGTGTTGCATGTAAATTGTGTTTATTTAGTTTTGTTTCTTTGATGATAATAATACTGTAGAGTTTCTTTTACTATTCAGTTTAGAGTAGACAGGGTTACTAGCCTTGATCGTACATGCACCCATAACAGTATTCGTTGCTTACAGTAAGGATGCTGTACAGATCGATGTTGGAACATTTTAGCCAACATACCACAAGTACAACCATTGTTCAGTTTTACCCTGAGCATTGTTACTACAAACCAGTATCCCTACTATAGAAACTGTCTTGCCGGCCAGTATACACAAGTACAACTGTTGTTCAGTCTTACCCTGAGCATTGTTACTACAAACCAGTATCCCTACTATAGAGATTGTCTTGCTGGCCAGTATACCACAAGTACAACCATTGTTCAGTTTTACCCTGAGCATTGTTACTACAAACCAGTATCCCTACTATAGAGACTGTCTTGCTGGCCAGTATACCACAAGTACAACCATTGCTCAGTCTTACCCTGAGCATTGTTACTACAAACCAGTATCCCTACTATAGAGACTGTCTTGCTGGCCAGTATACCACAAGTACAACCATTGTTCAGTCTTACCCTGAGCATTGTTCCTACAAACCAGTATCCCTACTTATAGACTGCCTTGCTGGCCAGTATACCACAAGTACAACCATTGCTCAGTCTTACCCTGAGCATTGTTCCTACAAACCAGTATCCCTACTATAAGACTGCCTTGCTGGCCAGTATACCACAAGTACAACCATTGTTCAGTCTTACCCTGAGCATTGTTCCTACAAACCAGTATCCCTACTATATAGACTGCCTTGCTGGCCAGTATACCACAAGTACAACCATTGCTCAGTCTTACCCTGAGCATTGTTCCTACAAACCAGTATCCCTACTCTAGAGATTGTCTTGCTGGCCAGTATACCACAAGTACAACCATTGCTCAGTCTTACCCTGAGCATTGTTACTACAAACCAGTATCCCTACTATAGAGACTGTCTTGCTGGCCAGTATATCACAAGTACAACCATTGTTCGATCTTACCTGGCATTGTTCTACAAACCAGTATCCTATCTAGAGATTGTCTTGCTGGCCAGTATACCACAAGTACAACCATTGCTCAGTCTTACCCTGAGCATTGTTACTACAAACCAGTATCCCTACTATAGAGACTGTCTTGCTGGCCAGTATACTACAAGTACAACCATTGTTCAGTCTTACCCTGAGCATTGTTCCTACAAACCAGTATCCCTACTATAGAGACTGTCTTGCTGGCCAGTATACCACAAGTACAACCATTGTTCAGTCTTACCCTGAGCACTGTTACTACAAACCAGTATCCCTACTATAGAGACTGTCTTGCTGGCCAGTATACTACAAGTACAACCATTGCTCAGTCTTACCCTGAGCACTGTTCCTACAAACCAGTATCCCTACTATAGAGACTGCCTTGCTGGCCAGTATACCACAAGTACAACCATTGCTCAGTCTTACCCTGAGCACTGTTACTACAAACCAGTATCCCTACTATAGAGACTGTCTTGCTGGCCAGTATACCACAAGTACAACCATTGTTCAGTCTTACCCTGAGCACTGTTACTACAAACCAGTATCCCTATTCTAGAGACTGTCTTGCTGGCCAGTATATCACAAGTACAACCATTGTTCAGTCTTATCCTGAGCATTGTTACTACAAACCAGTATCCCTATTCTAGAGACTGTCTTGCCGGCCAGTATATCACAAGTACAACCATTGCTCAGTCTTACCCTGAGCACTGTTACTACAAACCAGTATCCCTACTATAGAGACTGTCTTGCTGGCCAGTATACTACAAGTACAACCATTGTTCAGTCTTACCCTGAGCACTGTTACTACAAACCAGTATCCCTACTATAGAGACTGTCTTGCTGGCCAGTATACCACAAGTACAACCATTGCTCAGTCTTACCCTGAGCATTGTTCCTACAAACCAGTATCCCTACTATAGAGACTGTCTTGCCGGTGAATATATCGTTGCCCATGTCACCAACACTAGGAGGTGAGACTATGCACCCACACACCAAGCCACAAGAATAAAAGAGCATGTATGACTCAGTGTATGGATGTTGTTAAAGCAAGGGGAGTATGCAAGGATAGGGAAGTGTGGAAAATGTTAGCGAGGATGGAATAAGTATGGATTTTTTATTTGCGCTATATTCACTTTCTTGCCTACCTCGACTATTTCTATTGATGCTCATTGTAACAGTGACTCCACACCTTTAGTGTGCTTCTATTTGCATCTTAAATCTAGGAACTTTGTCAGATATTTTATAGTTTTGCGTCTAAATTGTGTTTATTTAGTATTTTTTATAATAAATATAAACTATGTTTCCTATTATTCATTGTAACGTTGCCTTCAAGTAAGAAAAACATTTTTATTGGCTTGGATTTTCTTCTTAAATTTAGGTATTCTTCAGTGATTCTATGGTTTTTCTTGTGAATTAGGTTTATTTAGTTTTGTTTCATTGATAGTAAATCCAAACACTTTTTGTGCTCACTGCAACAATGCCTTCAGAAGGCGTGCTTGCATTTTCGTATTAATTGAGGTTGTTTCATTCATTTGATGCTGTTGCTTGTGAACTAGATTTATTTAGTTTGTTTATTGATACTAAAACAACACAATTTCATTTAGGGATAGGCGCTTACTATAGAGGCTTCTTTATCTTTTTTTTCCTTAGACATTTATTTTACTTTTCTCTATCTTACAGGTAGAGAAAGTATTGTGATCGTCAAAAAATCGAACTCGAGATTTTGATGAATTTTGACGTTTCATGACTTCCTGAATCCGAAAAAGTGTTTTTGAATTTCCGTCTGTCTGTATGTCGTTGTACCTCAACTAGAGCCTAAACATTTTACGATTGAGCGTAAATTGATATCTAGGGTTTTCATAGGGTTTGCCCGAGGTTTTTTGAATTGGATATCTACCCTAAATTAAGGTGTAGTTTACTGAAGGGCAAAAAAGAGAAAAAGTCGACTTTCTCAAAATCGCTTTAACGATTTTGATTAAATTTCATTATGACATAAATATTATTTCCAAACAATGGCTACTCTCAATATTTCGGAAAAATCGTTTTAAGGCTCCGGTCTGATGCTAAATTTACATTTTTTATAATAGCTCCGAAACTATTTGGATATGGAATCTTACCCTAAAATTAGGTAGTTAAACTGAAAGGGCAAAAAGAGAAAAAGCGACTTTCTCAAAATCGGCTCTAACGATTTTGATTAAATTTCATTTATGAACATAAATAAATATTCCAAACAAATGGCTACTCTCAATATTTCGGAAAATCGTTTTAAGGGCTCCGGTCTGATGCGTAAATTTACATTTTTTATAATAGCTCCGAAACTATTTGAGATATGAAATTACTTAGCATTACAAATATGTATATATATTTATAATACAAATATTTTATTCGAAACATATTTTTATAAAATCAATAACTTTCAATATATACGCAATTATATATATATTTTTAACTTTTTGGGCTTTAAAGCTTAAGTATTGCGACCGTAAGAAAAACTAACCTGAAATGTTGATGGATGTCGACGTCTCATGACCCCCCGAACCCTTAAAAATAGTCTTTGCAATGCCGTCTGTCTGTGTGTCTATTAAAACTTAAAATTAAGGGTAGTTTACTGAATGGCAAAAAGAGAAAAAGTCGATTTTCTCAAAATCGGCTCTAACGATTTTGATTAAATTTCATTTATGAACATAAATAAATATTACAAACAAAATGGCTACTCTCAATATTTCGGCAAAATCGTTTTAAGGGGTCCGGTCTGATGCGTAAATTTACATTTTTTATAATAGCTCCGAAACTATTTGAGATATGAAATTACTTAGCATTACAAATATGTATATATATTTATAATACAAATATTTTATTCGAAACATATTTTTATAAAATTAATAACTTTAAATATATACGCAATTATATATATATTTTTAACTTTTTGGGCATTAAAGCTTAAGTATTGCGACCGTAAGAAAAACTAACCTGAAATGTTGATGGATGTCGACGTCTCATGACCCCCCGAACCCTTAAAAATAGTCTTTGCAATGCCGTCTGTCTGTGTGTCTATTAAAACTTAAAATTAAGGGTAGTTTACTGAAGGGAAAAAAGAGAAAAAGTCGATTTTCTCAAAATCGGCTCAAACGATTTTGATTAAATTTCATTTATAAACATTAATAAATATTCCAAACAAAATGGCTACCCTCAATATTTCGGCAAAATGGCTTTAAGGGCTCCGGTCTGATGCGTAAATTAACATTTTTTTAAATAGCTCCGAAACTATTTGAGATATGAAATTACTTAGCATTACAAATATGTATATATATTTATAATACAGATATTTTATCCGAAACATATTTTTATAAAATCAATAACTTTCAATATATACGGAATTATATGAATTTTTTTTAACTTTTTGGACATTAAAGTTTAAGTATTGCGACCGTAAAAAAAAAACTAACCTGAAATGTTGATGGATGTCGACGTCTCATGACCCCCCGAACCCTAAAAAATAGTCTTTGCAATGCCGTCTCTCTGTGTGTCTATAAAAACTTAAAATTAAGGGTAGTTTACTGAAGGACGAAAAGAGAAAAATTTGGTTTTCTCAAAATCTGCTAGAACGATTTTGATTAAAATTCGTATCTAGGCGTTGATTAAGATTATAAATAAACTGGCTATTTTCATTTTCCTATGAAAATGATTTTTAGGGTACATTACAGAAGCGTTAATTTCCGTATCTCCACAACTATTGGAGAAACTAAACAACTTATCATTGCAAAATTGTAGGACTATTAGAAATAAAAAACTTTTATTTGACATATATTTTTTATAAAAACAGCAGTTTCTGAGATATTCGCAAATATATTAATACAATTTTGTGAGCTTTAGTTGTAAACATTATACTACTTAAGTCTTAACGCAATAATACTCCAATGCCATAGAGTAATTAAATATAAGTAAGTATCTAAAAAAAGTATGTTATTTTTCCTTAAATCTCTTAGGAGAAATGTTTGCATAGCAATGATCTATCTCCATTTTAGACTCAATAGTCAATATTTACATTTTTTATTAGTCAAAATGTATAAATGAATAATTAAATATCAATGCGGTGACTTGAAGATCTGCAACACCTTTTAAAATGTTAAAATTTTAACCAGAAATCGAAATTTTAATACTAAGTGTTGACCCTTGTGGAAGACATTAAACTGTTTGAAATGTTTTAAGGTGGACAAAGATGCGCCTCTTTTCTCATTGATTCTTTATCATTGTATATTATTTTATGCGTGTTCTTATGTGGAGTGAAGTTTTCTCTTTTACTGGATAGTATAAACGATACGAATACCAAGTAACCCATTTTAAGAATGTGGTTTGTTGGTTTGTTTCCGGTAAACTCGAAAACTACTCATCGGATCGAGACGGGACTTGTTCTGTTGTACTCATTTTTCAGGAAATCGTGGTAAGCTATATACCCTAACGCTATATCATCAGCAAGCGAGGTAATGTCGAAAAAAAGCAGGTGTTAGTAGTGAACATTCGCCGCAGCTGTTATTGTGGCTACGGAATATAGTAAGTGATGAGAGCAGGGGAGTGGAGTGTGAGGGGATGGGAGTTAGTCCGTCTTTATTTGTGAATCTTCGTTCACACATAATACTCTGGTCTCGAATAAGTTTCATTCTTTTTTAGAATTTGAAGTTATCGAATGTTTTTGTGTATTGTTTAACGTGACCAAAGCCGCAGGAAAATGCTAGTATTTAATAGTTTGACTAAGGTCGTTGGATCAAGCCGCTAAGCTCGCCTGACTTTAATTCTCCTGCAACGGGGAGGTCAGAGTTTTAATCCCGGTCGGATATAGCGAGGCTGCTTTTTTCCTAAATGGTTCCTTACTCTCTCTACACGTAAATGAAGGAACATTTACTATAAAATTGTTCCTTTCTCATCCGTACTTATTTAATGTAACTAAATAAGCCTAATCCAGACGGGTATTAAGACGTGGTGAAAAAAAATATGTTTAGCTACGTAGAAATCCGCTCTACTGAGGTTTAAATCTTGCCAAAATTAATGACTACGATTTTTTTTTAAATATTGACATTTAATCTCCTTTACGTTACTCGAACCCGGGAACTGTGGTTACCGAAGGCCAAACGGTCAAGCATTGATTCGTTTCTCACGCACGCACGCACTCACGCTCGCACATAATACAAGCGTGAAGGCCAGAATGTTTATAGTAATGCAAGTAACGTATGTGGACAGTATTGATTGGACTCCTTCACATGTTTCACTCGTCCTCTGCTTGGGAGAAGGATCCTTTCACATTCTGAGGCGAGTCGGTGACATGGTGTGGCCCTAGGGACGTGTACACTACTGGACTCTGATACCCAATATTACAAAAAAGTCTTACACAGAAATCTACTTTGCTAATGGTGAGGTAGGGAATGGACAATGAATCAAAACCAATATATAACGAACAAAAGGTAGCGCCAGATGGAGAAAGACATCTGATTGACTGATCGTGTGACGTCACTCAGTAAACAAGCCAGTGATTTACATACACAAAATTATATGGAAGCCAAACTAAAGTATTAAAGAGGAGGTCACATTTTGGAACTTTAATTAATAAATACACCTTTAAACTCCACACCAATGTCCAATTAACGTCATCACTCTAATTATTTAAAAAGGATATATGTGTAGCTATCTTCGTAGGCCATTAAATATAAATGATGCGTACTGACTGTTGTAAGCAATGACAAAATCGAATTCTTCCAAGGGGCGCTACTTTCCTATTCTCTTTACATTGATCAAAGAAATCATTTCTGTACTTTCTTCCCAATCGGAAATTTTAGGGGCACTTTAAGTGTGAATGGACGTAGTAGACCTTTTTAATATCAAGCCGTAAGCATAGCTTATCAAATTTAAGTCTATTCTATGCATTCTACACACATTTTCAGTGCTCTATATTTTAGCTGTAGGCCTACTTCATTTTGTTTTAAGCTTTAATTGCAATTATTTGTGATTTCGGTGGGGTAAAGAAAGTGGGCAGTGCAAATTCCCCTACAACTCGAACCCCTAATATACTTACACCCCTTGGGAACGTCAGTGAGAACAAATGTATCTGAAAGTTTGATAAATTACTAAATCCATTCTCATATACCTACAATAGTGGCAGAACTGGAAGGGGGAGGTCAGGGTAGGTATTTCCCTCCACCCCTTCCCGGAAATAATCTCTCCTACCTACCCCTCCCCACCAAAAACTATACTACTCCCCTCCGATATTCTAGAATCTGAATCTGAAAACTGGTCTTGCATCAAAACAAATAAAAAAACCCAGGGATCTATAACATATTAACCAGTCTCTTGTAAATTAATATGTAATATTTGTGAATTGTTCTGTTGTCTAACCCATGATTCATCAAATAAAGCGCGCTCATTGGCTACTTCCGCACCTCAGGCCATTGCCTAAACCTGCCGTATTTTTGTTGATTGTGCCTGACCGCAGTCCATCTCTAACTGCCATCAAAATGTAGCTGACTGTGTGTTCGTAAGTCAGCCTAATTATTTCTATATCTGCTATTGCATTAAGTGAGTAACGTTAAGAGCGTATACACTAATATTGGAGAGGAGAAAAAGTAATCTAATGCGTTGCAACTGACGACAAGGAAAAAAAGGAAGCCATTATATTTAACAAAGTTTTCAACCTCAAGTTAAAATGTCGTTACTTGGTAATATGACCCAATTTGACAGTGCTGATGAATCGTGGCAATTTTACATTGGACGGTTTGAACTTTTTATTACATGTAATGATATCAAAAACGCAAAGAAAGGGTTATTACATTATTATCAGTGGTAGGAATAAAAACATATACGCTTTTACGTGACCTATGCACTCCGGACAAACCTTCATCAAATACTTTTGATCAATTAGTGAATATTGTACAAAATCATTTATACCCTAAGCCTAGTTTCATTGCAGAAAGGTATAAATTTATTCTTCGCAATCAAATACAATATGAAAGTGTGGCAGTATATATGTAGCTAACTTAAAAAAGCTATCAGCTCATTGTGACTTCCAATCCTCACTGAACGACTATCTACATGACAGACTAGTTAGAGGTTTAAGAAGCAAATCAATCAAGCAGCATCTTCTGGCAGATCCTGACCTTACATTTGATATCGCAGTGAAAATAGCTACATCATTGGAAGCAGAGGAGCGAAATGCAGCAACATTGACGTATGGTTTCAACACATCGTTGGGCCAGTAACAACGTATCCAACGTCTAGCATCAGGAAAAAGGGGACCGATTTAATATCTACACAAAGTAGGAAGTGCAGTGTTACAGTGCTACTGTTGTGGTAAAAGTAATCACCATACAATAATTGCAGATTTCGAGAGTATGTGTGCAATTTTTGTCATAAAAAAAGGACACCTTGAACGAGCTTGTCGTAGTAAGTCCAGACAAACCAAATTTAGTTCAACTAACTCTTTTAGAGGAAGTGACAGTTTGTTATTCGGACCAACATCCAACCAGCTCTCAACTAGCTCAGGATAAAATCAATAATAATAATAATATTAATAAATGTTGAAAATTGTTGCTGGTGCCAAACTGAAAACTGACTTTCAACGTCAAACTGTCAAGAATCATGTGGCTTATTTTATTGTTTTATAGATTTATATTTGATTAAATACATATATTTAAAAATGTCTTCTTTCTGAGTGTTTACACCCTCCATATCCTGTGTCCTTATAATAATGTAAGTTGGGAATAGCCCATGCAGGCATTAGAGTCCATGGCACCCACCCAAACGCAATACATAAAGATTTGGTTGTTTGTGGGAAAAGAACACACTGAACTACAATTATTTATATTATTATCAAACTCCAAATAGCTTTATAATGGCATACAGTTTTTACAAAACTAGATGGGAGTGAATCACTCTAAATAGCTTTTAGAGGTATTTAAGTTAGTTTTCAAAAATTTGGTGAGGGAATACGAATCAAATTAGCTTATAAATACCTAGAGAGCCCCACTATAAATATTCCAATATAAAAAAAATCCAGTTGTGTATTGGGCTAACCTATCCTTGCCCATACAAACAAAATCACTTCACGTAATAAAATATATATGAGATATCTAATTATAACATAATTTGTTACATACCACGCCTCGGGAACATTGCTGGGTAAGAACGGCTCCGTCGGAAGAGTTGCTCGGACAAGCACGGACCTCCATTCAACTCTATACTCGACTCAACTATACCATCAAACGAACTGAGTGGAGTTCATCGTGGCTCGTGAGGGTGTGTACGTCATGGCCAGGTGCTTACGTGCTTTTCTTAAAGTCGAGAAGTGCTTCTAGCCCCCCTTACCCCTGGTTCGTTTGTCGTCAGGGTCGGGAGAAGACCGCCGGATGAGGCATTGAAGAATCCCGCATCCGGGAAGGGACCGGCCCCCAGAATAAATAAGTTGGCGGCGAGCGTCAAGGGATCTGCCGTCGGGGAATCCTAGCAGGAGTCTTGCTAGTCCCGGTTGCCGGTTGTATAGCGGCTGATGACGTAACCCGGACATCGCAGGTTGTAGCCTATCTACGACATGTATCCGGCGATTCTCTCCGTTCCCTTATCGTCTGCCGAGGTTAGACACTGCAGGAGCTGGGTGGATTTCTGGTTTGCTTCGGGCGTCAATTGTAGATGTAATGTGTTCGTGTTGATGTCCAGTCCGAGGTAGATCAACGTTCTTGGCGGTTGGGATGACGACTTATTTTCATTAATGGTGAAGCCTAGGGTCTTCAACAATTCCGGTACGTGGTACAATTCCTCCGGGTCTGATGAATAGAATAGAAGGTCGTCTAAGTAGATGATGGTGTGGGTGGAAGTTAACACCTCTTCGATTGCTCGTGCTGCTTCGAGGGTGGTCCGCTGAAGTATTGCTGGTGCTAGGGCGTGTCCCATTGGGAGTCTTGTCGTCCGATACTTGATGCCCTTGTAGTATACGCCAACTGATCTGCCCATCTCGGGGTCCAAGGAGATGTGGTAGAACCCAGATGTGAGGTCTACCTTCCAGAGATATGACTTCCGGGGTATCTTGGTGAGGGATTTTCCCGCTGTCAGGAGGCTGAATTTCGGGGTCCTGATGAACGGGGTCCAGGCGGACAAGTCCTGGATTATCCAGATCTTCTGGCTGGATTTGGGTATTCAGAACAGTGGGAATGCGTCTCGTATTCTCTCGTCCCTGATGAGTAGGCCGGTATGTGAGTAAAAAACACCGAGGGGTGGGGGGTTAGGGTGGCCAAAATAACGTTATATCCAGGTTAAGCTAAGTTGAGTGAAAACAAAAAGGGAGAGGCAATGACTGGGAGAACAAAATGTATTTTAAAAAAATAGATACAGTTATGTCGTAGGATTTATTAATTTGAACAAAATACTATTGATTTTTGACAAGATTTTACTAATAACGTTTGATTAAGATTAAGAGAGAACAATGAATTTGGTAAATATGATTATCACTAAACACACAAAAGAAAGAGTCAATGGTGTGAGAACAGATATAAAAGTCAAACCACTTTTCCAAACACTTGACATCTGAATGAATTAGTGCTAATATATTAATTTATTATTTTCACTACGTCAACATTATCAAATAATTCTGGCTGTGTGTTACTAACATAACTAAACGTTTTTGTATCATGGTTGTTTGGAGGTAGGTTTTTACTCTGCGTAGCATTGAAAATGGTCTTTCAGCTTTTGCAGATGTATTAGATACCACCAATAATAATCTTAGGAGGATACACAGTTACAAAGAAAATAGCTTCTTCATTTAAGGGTGTATTTCTTTGAATGTATTTACAAAGTCTTCAGCATTGTTTGGGGTTTGAATTAATTGTTTGATAAATTACTTTTATCTTTTAAGCTTTGCCTCATAAATCCCAAATTCAGATATAGTATTTAAGATGTGTTCATCCCATGATGATGGAATTATCAGCAAACTCATTTCCAACTGAAGGTTATTTTCAAATCCAGGCTGTTCGAACCTAAATCATATTTTATTCATAAAGTTATTTAGAAACCCATAATAACTTTTTCTGTAATATACATTAGCTGATTCAAAATCATGACTAGAAGCAGGACTTTGGTTCTGACCTAACCTGTTTATAGGTTTTTTCTTTCTTGGTTTTGTTGGTTTTGAGAGGCCCATTATTTCAATTGTTTTCAACCTCATCCCGAATACTATCAAATGCAGTATCTGATCTCTTGCTTTTTAGACATTGTTGTACCGCAGTCACAGCTTTTTTGGCACCAACTATGATCTGAGTTTTACTTTGTAGAATAGTTCTGGAATTCTCAGTCAGTGAAACACCATTAGAGATAACATCACTACTTTCACAAGCCAAAGTGTCTAGAAAATGTAATATTCCAGTACAGATGCATACAGGTTTATAACACCAGCCGATGACGCTTCTCGTACAGTCCCCTGAACTGGACACAATGAGCTGGGCCCAACACTAGTAAAATTGTGTTCTTTAGCAATTTGAGCAAACACTTCAGACCACTTGGGAGTATCTTTGATAATTATTACTCCCATATAATTTACCCACTGCAAACAGTCTTGAATCAAATGAATTGATTTGTATTAATCTTGTAATGATAAATTAAGAGCATAAGCTGCCTAATGAATATATAATGTTAATGGTTGCTCTGCTGGTATTCTTGTTTTCACTCCAATTTTTGCAACAACCACTCTCGTAGCACTGTCCTCGTAGATAGTCTAAGGTCAAACCGAAGTTAAGCAGTGCATCTTTGATCAAGCTGAACAATGATTCTCCAGTCATTGATGATGGTTTGTATAATCCAATGAACAACTCATCAATATTGAATGTGTCCTGATATACAATTCGTTTATCTATTGACACTTGATCCTTGCTACTAAGGTCACTTGTTTCATCCAATGTTAGAGCAAACTCGCTTCTCTTTTTATCATTTCAACCACATTGCGAAGAATTTCATGAGAAATTATTTTTACCATTTCATTTTGGATATCAGATGAAGTGAACAATATTTTACAGCGTCGAAAAATGTCAAGTTCCAGAATGTAATTTTTTTTTTCTTAATAAGGATATTCATGTTCAATTGGAAAAGGTACGGCTTGGACATTTGAGAGTGTAGGATTTGAAAGAAGATAAATCAAACTATTTCAATACATAGACTATATGTATATTTTATATATATGTTTATATTTTATATAGTCTATGTTTTATATATATACAACGTGTTTCTAAAACATTGCATCAAACTTTGGCAGGATACTCCTTGGGTGAAATTAGAATAATTCTCATAAGCAACCTAGGGTCCATCTTCAATATTAAGGGCGGTATACACCCCTAAAGACAGAGCTAAAAACGACTGTTGTGTGAAATATTATGAAAACTGCTTAGGGTATTACAACGAATCTTTGTATACTACTTATTGAAACCTTGATCATTAATAAACTAAATGTGCTGTTACCGTTACCCACCCCCATCATGTAAAAAAGGGGGGGTTGTGACACATTTTTTCTAAAATAAAATATGTCAGAGTAAGTATTACCAATTTTTACTTAAGATTACAAAACAGAGAATCAAAATTAACAAAAAAGATGTCTTGGAGAAACTGTCTAGCTTTCCCCGTTTCTGAGATAATCACACAAGTTTGAGATCAGAGCCAAGTGCAAATGCCTGCCAGGTAGGCAGCCAGAATCGCAGTTTTATTTCGCAATGCAGTCGTTTAACCATTTTTACCGGCACGTGTGACTATGTATCACGTACATTTGGTAAACAAGGCTGGTTTGTGTGTTATGATGGAGAAACTCTGATACTTTTCCTTCTTCATAAGCTCCGATGTGTTGCTATTTATTACATTAGTGAGTTATGCTTACACAGTACACACTTGGGTGGGATTTTATTCATTACACTCACTGGAATATTGAAAGCTACATTAAGAAATACAAATTGTAGTTATTGCATGTTTTAGTTCCTAGCTTCAAAAGCAGATTCATAGCAAGTATTCAAAATGGTGGCCCCTAACGTTATTGCAATAATTGAGGCGACGTATCAATGACTGGCGTACTCTTTCGAAAACACGTGGAATTTCTTGAACCTTATCACATGCAGCAACTATCCTGGCTAACAGGTCTTTCTCAGATTCAACAGCTGTCTCGTACACCAGAGCTTTGACAAAGCCCCACAGAAAGAAGTCAAACGGATTTAGGTCAGGAGAGCGTGGTGGCCACGCAACAGGCCCACCTCTTCCTATCCATCGGGCAGGAAATGCAGTGTTGAGGTAGTCACGCACAGCTATTGTGAAATGAGGTGGGGCACCATTATGTTGTAGCCACATGCGTTTTCTAACGGAGAGCGGTACTTTCTCGAGGAACTGTGGCAATGCAAATTTCAGAAATTGGCAGTAGATGTGGCCAGTCAAGCGTTGTGGCATCAGGTAAGGGCCAATGAGATGGTTACCCACAATGCCTGCCCAGATGTTGACAGAAAATCTATGCTGGTTGCCCATGATGATAGTTGCATGAGGGTTGGTTCACGTCATTCCAAATGTGACTATTTGTACTATTAAAATAGCCGTCTCTGGTGAATGTTGCCTCATCGGAAAACAATATTATAGTGGAGAAATCAGGAACCACTCCGCACTGCTGCAGAAACCAGTCGGAGAATTCATGTCGAGGAGCATAATATGCTGGCCCCAATGCCTGCACCTTGCGCATGTGGTACGGATGCAGCAGCTGATCATGCATGACCCGCCATACTGTGGAATTGAACACATTCGTTTGATGCGCAATGGCACGTGTGCTTGTTGACGCGTTATCATCCACATAATTCAGTACCTCTTCTTCGACAGTTGGAGTGCGAACATTTCTCGGGTGACCAGCTCCCCCTCGTAGCTGAAATGTACCTGTTTCACGAAGTCGCTGAGTGACATCAGTGAAGGTCCGGTGATAAGGTTGACGTCGCGCAGGATATCTATCGTGGTACAACCGTGCAGCTGCTCTTGCGTTTCCTCTAGCTTCACCGTACAGCATGACCATGTCTGTCATTTCTGCGTTTGTGTACTTTGCCATTTGACTATTAATACGCGCAACATGCAGTGAAGTCGTGTGGACTGATGCAGTCTGCTCGTGGAGGGAGGGGAAGATAGTGATAATAAGAGTGGGGGAAAGGAGGGGGGTGAAGCAACACAGCTTTATTGGCAGAAATTAACACTTGTCTTTGAAATTAAACATGCATGATTATCTCAGAAACGGGGAAAGCTAGACAGTTTCTCCAAGACACCTTTTTTGTTAATTTTGATTCCCTGTTTTGTAATCTTAAGTAAAAATTGGTAATACTTACTCTGACATATTTTATTTTAGAAAAAATGTGTTACAACCCCCCCTTTTTTACATGATAGGGGTAGGTAACGGTAACAGCACATTTAGTTTATTAATGATCAAGGTTTCAATAAGTAGTATACAAATATTCGTTGTAATACCCTAAGCAGTTTTCATAATATTTCACACAACAGTCGTTTTTAGCTCTGTCTTTAGGGGTGTATACCGCCCTTAATATTGAAGATGGACCCTAGGTTGCTTATGAGAATTATTCTAATTTCACCCAAGGAGTATCCTGCCAAAGTTTGATGCAATGTTTTAGAAACACGTTGTATGTATATTATATATATTTATATATCGATATAGATATATAATTTATTAGTACAGAGTATTACTACCTGTTCAAGTTACACGCTCATTTTTTATTCTCTGGTCGGTTATAGTTAAGAACAAAATTTTCAAAAATGAGATATTAATAAAAGTGCCTTACTACTACTATTTAAAAGATTTTCTTCTGAAAAATAAACATATATTTTCAGCAATCAAATCTACCTGTAGTTTTGGGTGCCAGTAAAATATAACTCTTAGTTAGCAGAGATTCCCCATTAATATGTACATTCCAAAACAAATGTGTATTTTATCTTCAGTTGTGGGTATACATATGCAATTCTGTTGCATGGCATATATATGTTTGTTTTTTCAGGTGTAATTTTATAAAAACTCTCCGTAATATATATATTAAGAAAGAATGGCTAGATCACAAAGCTCAGGACCAGTTGATTCAAACCAAGGTGCATTGTTTCATAATATTCAATGTCAGTTCTCCATTTATGGTCATATTTTTCTGTAAGGTCATTTTCTTGCCTATAGGGTATCTCTTTTCTAAATCTGCATTAGAAATAAATTCTTTTGCATGGAGCTCTGGAATAGGACCTTCAGGTTGTACAAGAACAACGTATTGATTTTCCACTTTATTTCGGAATCTGATTGATTATATTAATCTGCAAAATAAATATTTATATTATTCAGAAATAATGTTAGACCACTATAACATCCATGACTGAATGTGACTTGTTTGCCAGTTAGCTATTTAGATCCTTATAATATGTTGTAGAGTAAATTAATTAACTAAAGGGAACTGAAGGGTATGAAAGGGTATTTTAAGGGCTTCTTGCAAGACAGAAACTTAATCAAACTTATATATCAGACTTATCATCATTGAGAAGCATAATTTCATCATCATCAACTTCATAGTCTGATAAATCTTCTATGTCTGAATTTTCAAGTAGGCCTAATATGTCATCTCTTAAATTATGACTTATTGTTCTCAAAACCATATTAAACATAATAAAAAACTTTGTATTTAAAAACAACAAAAGAAGTGATGTAAACATAACCTAAATCACTGCTAACAAGGCCTATAGGTACTCACTAAGGTACATGGATTCACAATGTTCATTTACATGGATACGAGTTTTCAAAAAATATTTTCAGCTGCATTGGTACAATAAAGCTTATAAACACTACATCAAAAGAAAACTTATATTGTTGACTAATTATTATATATTCAACTAATATTTATTCAAAAAGTTAATTTCACTGAAAATAAAACATAAACAAAGGCACGTATGGGGTGTGAACTTTAATCTCAAACACCTAGAATTGTACAAACAATTTTTAAAAATTCCAAAAGAGTGCAGCACCTACTGGACTCTTAAAAGTGCATTGACAATGTGATTCAAAGGCGAATTATCCTCAGATTAATGAATTAGATGAAGCAAAAGTTTGTATCCATTTACATGAACAAGGTGACTGAATGGCAAAAAGATTTCAATATAGTTTGAAATTGTGTTATGATCACCCACAAAATTAAGAAATGCGAATTTTGAAATTCAATTGAATCTTGTTCAATGTTACTAGTCAGTGGTCGCGAGAATCATAAGTAAATTGTCAAACTATTTGTTCAAGACCCTTGCTTCCCTACCTCCCTCTAAGAAAGAAGGTGAAAGGAGGAATAAACCCATGTTCCCTCCAGTTTCGGCGCCTATGGCTGTATACTGTATTAATTATTTAGTAGTAATAAGTCCCCACGAAGGCTGCAAAACATGCAGGTCCTGTTTTCTGTAGATTTTTATGCGTAGTCTAGTTGTAATAAGTATATTGTTTTGGGCTGTACTCGGTTGGTCCTGTTTGTTGAAATATCTAGTGTAGGCCTTGTACTAAGTCTATTATTGTAAGTTGCTGTATGTATGGGTTCTAGTATTACCACGTTCCAAAATTCAAAAAGACCTTGTGTCGGTAAAATCAGGACACTGCAATACCAGCCACTATCACCATCATCCCCAAATACTTTGATTTGTAGAATTAAATGTGAATGTTAGGAGTATTGTATAAAATAATAATTTTAAGAACATTTGTAATATTTTATATATTTTTTAAATTGAAATTGTTGATAAAATTATATCATAAGAATACAAAAAGATACAATTTGTCTATTATGAATACGAGTAACTTATATTTTCTCTTCTTGGGATGCTCATAATATTCCCCTATTTACTAAAATAGGATAAAGAATAATTCACTGTGTATATGTGCAGGCGCATACGTCAACTAATTGAAACCAAACTGCACTAAGACGAAAATGATGTAATATCAATTTGAAAGCTGGACCGTTATACGTCAGTTTTAAACATGGATGAAGAAGCCGATTTACTGTTGTTAAAATATAGCATTCAGAAAATGTAGTTGGTCTCATTGGTTGTATATTTACTAAACATGCTAGAAGTAATAAGTATATCGATACAACAACGCCCGTGTACATTCCCAAAGTTGTTTTCACAAATCACGGCTTGAAGGAACTTGAAACATTAACCTAGAAATAGTAAACAGCCCCACGGATTTTACTGCTGCTCTGCACTAAAACAGCTACAGCTACACATATACTTCCCTCTCACCCCCTTTGTAATCTTGCCTGAAGAATAATTGATGAAGCAATCTGGACTATATTCGGTGTAACCTCCTCTGTAGATGTTTAAATCCACGCATGCGCGAAGCAGATAGAATATTATAGTCGTGAGGCTGGACACATAAATTAACGGTTCGACTTTTTTGCCTTGCATCTTCCTACTACTAGTTCAGGCGTAGTAATCCGGAAGGTAGAATTTTAAATGATTATACCTATATTTGCTTGGAGGAAGAGTGGAAAACCACTTAGAAAAAACATTAAGTACACTCGCTTGGGATTCAAACCCTGACCTCTCCATCACCAGCAAACCAGACTATATGAACTTGACGTTCAGACCGCGTGCCCACTGATGCGGGTAGTAGCATTACTAATTAGTAACTTATAGTAAGATGTTATTAATCTTGATCACAAATTATTTAGAATGGTTGTGACAGTTTGTCTTGTAATTAATTTATTCTGAGCTTAATAGTAGTACATACGTTCTCAACACGACAAATAAATAGTTATTGATCGGAATAAACACTAATACAAATTGGTTAAAGATAAATAAAAATACTAAAATAAAAAAAAATCGAAATCACAGGATATTCCCTAAGCTGTATGAATAAGATCCAAGTACTTGTATTTGATGTCACTCAGATATTATTCAATATTCATGGTTGGTTAAAATGGGTATAGAAAGTTTCTAGGTTATTGACAGTTCAAGATAAATAAATTGTAATTTTCAGTTTTTTTGATGAGATTAATTCAGGTTTTTTGCATTTAAATTTTATTTTGACGTTTTTGAACAGTTGGAATTTGAAATTCTTAGTAAAATGTTGTGTGTTTTTTCTAATACAATGGGGGCGCTTTCAGTAAAGCAACGCCCCTTACAGGCTTTGTTGAGGTAAGGACGTGTTGTGTTCACTTCTAGGTTGAAAGGAAAATACTGTTTATGTTAATATTTTCTTCTCTTTAGCAAATTTTATTACTAAGTGTTTATTACAAAAACTTAAAAAAAAAAAACTTTTATTTTAAAGATGCACTTGTTATATTAAAGTGAAATTGAGGGCAATGGAGATAAGCCTTGTCCACATACTCCGTAAGCTCCCTCTTTATAGTTCTTTTTGGTCCAGCGCGTGTAGATGTACACCAAGGACGCAGAGGAAAGCCTAAAAACCTGCCAGTTGACACTAGTTATTTCCACTGTTAAGAAGTCCAGTTCATTCATTATCTGATGAAGAGTTTTTAATTCTTGTCAGTGTTAATCCAAAGTTGAAAAAAGATAAAACCGGTATACTTTATAGATCCAATAAACGATGTTAGAAAAGATTGTGGCGAAAATCGTTTATTTAACGACCTAAACCAAGATAAACAAAGATTGTTTCAATACACTATAGCATTTTAGATAAAGAAGGCTTTTAGCAACATCCAATTGAAGTATACCTATGTTAAATCTAATCAGAGGAACAAAGGCGACCTACGGAAAGACCAGCCAATTTAGCTTAGAATTCAAGCTATTTTCATAACATTTATTTCACTAGCAAAAACTCTGACTAAGCTGTAGAATAAGGATGGGTTGTTGGAAAGACTGTTTATTTTCGCAAGTTTTAAATTAGGTACAGTTAAACGAGTTTTATCAAATACATATAAACATTATACAAACATCTATACAGTATACAAACATATATACGGTATATATAAACAGTATATATTCAACAGTACATATATAATATATACACTATACATATAAAGTAGATACATACAGTACATATATAGCATATCGAAATGCATACAGTATACATATGTGCACAGTATACAATTATATATATAATACATACATATATATAAGCTATACAGTATACATACACTATAAATATACATCATAATAATATAAATATACATATATTATATAGTACACATCTATGTATACAGTTTATATAAACATCACACATACAAATTGTAATAATACTGATTTGGACCCCTCTCATATATTTAAAAAGTCATGGATGAAGTGCATTTTTCTTTAAACTATTGCATGTAAAATATCCTTTTAAGATTTCATCCATGGAGAATCACGCGCTTTTCAGAAATAACGTCGAAGGATTGCACCATTAAAACTTTTTTTTTCTTTCATAAAGCAACTCCATAGTATTTACCAAAAAAAGCAAGTGACACTAGCTCCCTCTACCCAATAGGAAGCTAGCCTTCACAACACCTGTCGCCAGGACGCTTTCGATTAGTTGGTTTTGACACTGGTCACGAGAGGTCTAAGAGGCAAGGGGTAGGCGTTTTGTGCGTATGAACACACACAGTGCCACTAACTGAAATCCATAGAGTACACAGAAAAAGTTAGCAAGTAAATAATCTGTAGTTAAACGAATATTGTATAATTTTACATAATATCTTCTTACCGAAGATAAAATTACTTTAATAAATCATGTGCAACATAAAAAGTTTTATTTATTCAATTAAAATATCACATAATAATTCCGTACCGCTTTAATTAGTGCTCGATCACGGGGCAATTATCAGCTGATTAAACGGTATGACTCTAACCGGCGCCCCAAGCAAACGTGGTTATAATAATTCCGTATCTTAATAATTGGCGCTCGATCACGGGGCTATAAATACTAATTATCTTACAATATGATATTAATCGATGCCGAACGCGGACCGATTAAACGCATTTCACCATAATTGGTGCCCAATCGTGGGACCAAACAAACATCCCTATCGCTTTTATTGGCGCCCAACGCGCAACCGTATCACTTTAACTGGCGCCCAACGTGGTGCCGTATCACTCTAATTGGCGCCCAATTGCGACGCATGATCTTCCAATTCCCGAGGCAAGAAAGGGACTCTACCAACTGAGACGCACCGCACACTGAACAGCACACCACCAAGAACATCCAACCGAGAACCGAAGTGAAACAAGCAGACGTTTCACACACGGCACACCAGATGGCACACCGACGAAGAACACCGTACCGAGGCGGAACAAGCCGACAGAAGACCTCATCAAACTAGTCAGATAAGCCTTAGACTAATTTTTTATTTTTGTTATTTAATTTACAAGATATAAAAAAACTCTGTTTGAATACTAAGATCATTAATATTAATACATTTTGGAAGGGATGATGGCTTATTCGAACCCAAAATGGGTTAGTGACACTAGCAGCTGCTTTTATGAGACAGAGTATGAAAATAGACCAAACAATCAGTTAGGCCTAGAAGATTCAGATGAATAAATAAGAGAAAGGGACCAGGACAAGGTAGAGCCTGTTGTAGAGGAAGAGAGAAAAGATAAGGTAGAAAAGAATACGCAAGGAGATTTAATCATTGTTGAAAGTATAATAGTAGACCAAGAAGGGCATGAGATAGTAAAGGAACAAACAATGGTGGAACCCGTAGGATATTTAAATCAGTTTATGAGAGTGATGTTACAGCAAATAGAAGCGAAACTTGAAAAAACCAGCCAAGCAACTAATCAGGAAATAGTAGCTAGTAATTAAAAGATAGAGGCAAAATTTAAAAAGTTAATAAGGAACTAGGTGTTAAAATTGAACAAAACAAGGAGGCATGATTTTGTTATTTAGAGCAAAAATTTGACCAAGTAGATATGGTTCACAAAAATTTGGCAGTACGCTTAAATGATGTTGATAAAAAAGTAATAGAAAGAGAAAAAGTAAAAAAGGCTTTGGCGGAAAAACAAGAAAATTTAAGGAAGGGACAATTCAAATTAGTGGAACAGATTACAACTAATAAAATAAAATAGAAACAATAGAACAAGAATCAAATAAAGGGTGAAAGGAAGTATAAATTAAGGTTGGGAATCTAGATATTCATATAGAACACACCAAAACTAATGTTAAGGTAGTCCGAGACAACCTCGAAAAATAAATCAATAAGGTAAAAATAGCATTTGACTCTCAACAGGATACGAATAAAAATGTAATTGCAACACAAATCGATAGGATTGTTACCGAAGCAGTAGAGAAATTAGATAAAAAATAACAGATTTTGTAATAGAAAATCAAATAACAAATCTAGGAGAATTTGGTAACTTAAACAGTACTACCAACCTATTTGTTAAGGGCCTAAGAGAAACGTCACTAGCACTTATTCCAAAATTCAAGGGAAAAAGAGGAAATATTTCAGCGGTACAGTACATAAATAAAGTAGAAAGAGTATTCAAAGAAGAAAAAATAATTGAAAAAGTCAAAATAGAAATATTTTTATAAGGTTTAGAAAATTAGGCAAAATCTTGGGCAGATAGTATAGAGAGTGAATGGGAGGCATATGAACAGACCAGGGAAACATTTTTAGAAAAATATTGGTCTCAGAATATGCAGGATGATTTAATACAATTGATTTTAATGGAAAATATAACAACAAGGATGGTACAATGAGTGAATATTTCAATAATTTTGTGACACAGTCGAAATATTTACGATACCCAGTAATAGAGGACATATTGATAGATCTCCTAATGAATCATTTCCGAATGCAGTACAAGATGTTCTGATCAGTATAAATAAACAAAATATTAAAGAGGTAGAGAGAGTCTTGATGGCATTTGATGATAGATATCAAAGAAATCAAGAAATCAATGATCAGTGAACAGATATAATCTTGATAGGCTTAGGCATTTATCTAACCCTCAAATCAGAGAAGTTATTAATAGACAAGATAGACAAAATAGATATCAAAACAATTCTCAAATACAAGAGCAAAATAGGAGATATTCAAATTTTAATACAGTATATCAAAAGGATAGGAATCAAGGACCTTCAAGGCAAATAAATTCAAATAATAGACAGATTAATAGTAATAATGATACAGGTCGATCTAGATCAGGGGTTTCCAACTTGTAAGGGCTCGAGGGCCACAGTGTAAACCTTAGGCATGTTTGCGGGCCGCACTTTAATAATAGGCCAATTTTCGTATAATTATGCAAATAGAACAGAGTACCAGTATGAAATAATATGCATAGTTTAATTGAAACAAAGGTTTAATCATTTTAATTGCTTAAAACACTATTTTACAATTGCATAAAAGAGTGAAATTAAAAATAAACAAAAACTATTATACCCAAAACAATTGAATTTCGAAGAAGAGCAAGAATGTCAGTTTATTTGACTTATTTTACAAATGGCAAAAAAAACTAACCCAAAGTCAAACTGAAATTAATAATGTAGTCAAGATAAAACTTAAAAAAGGGCAATTTAGTGGGAGTACTGTGGTCGATCAGCTGCATCTACCAATAAACGACTGTCCACCTCCAGCTCTGTTGTTGCTAATCTCAAAAGATGCAGCAAGGAAGAATCTGCAAGTCAACTTCTGTACTGATTTTTAAAGAATTTCATAGAAGAAAAAATACTTTTACATATATACGTGCTCCCAAACATTGAAGTCATTTTTAAGTCCAAATTGTCTTAAGTTTGGGTATTTTCAGCTGGATAACAGTTTTAAAAAATGTGATCCCTTTTCTTTTTTGGTCTGTAGGAACGTATCGGCTTGTAGATCGCACAGCTAAAGTTGTAGGTGTGGTTCTTGTTCCTCGATTGTAGCACCAATCTGATTCATGTAAAGCTGGACACTGCTTTTCAGTGTTTCAGTTTCCTTGAATCGTGTGTTGAATTCTTCAATGATTTCTTGAATATGTGAACTGAGATCTGAAAAATCTATAGTTTCCTGGTCTTTCTCCGCCACTAATTGTAGACAGCAAGGGAAATGTGTCAATTCATTGTTTTCCAAACTACGTATGAAAATGTTTAACTTGTTTCGAAATCCATTTACAATTCCCACCATATCTGATACGACCTGGTTTCTTCCTTGAAGACTCAGGTTTAAGGTGTTAAGATGTCTGTTAGGAAAGTTAACTGTTTTAAAAATTCTGGGCTTTGAATTTCTTCTTCTAGTTCAGTGGTATCAGACGAGACAAACTTATTGAGGAATTCAGGGATTTCCTTGCGAATAGCAAAAAACCGTTCAAGGCACTTTCCTGCACTCAGCCACCTTACTTGGTTGTACAGCAGCAAATCTCCATGTTCTGCCTCAATCTCCAGCAAAAATTGCTTTAGTTGTCTATGCAAAAGGGCTCGATTTCCACCTCTTAACATATTAATAGTTTTCACCACAAATTTAAAAACTTCAATTTTCTTCATTGATTTCCCACATAACGCTCCCTGGTGAATAAGACAGTGGATCATAGGACACGTTACACCATTTTCTTTTAGCAATCCCGTCAGACCTGTCTTCTCCCTGTCATTGCTGGCGCTCCATCTGTCACAATGGCTGAACATTTACTGAAGCCTCCAACTCTGTCGACAGTTTTTTAACAGCATCATAAATGTCCCTCCCTTTTGTTGTTCCTTGAAGATAGCACACATCAAATAGCTCCTCTTTACTGCTGAAATCTTCGAAGGTGGTGCGCACAAATATTAATAGCTGACTGACATCTGACTGGTCAGTGCTTTCATCAAGGCATAGCGAGAAATGCATGCTTTCTTTAACCAATCAAATCAGCAATTTTTCTACTTGTTCTCCCATATCAATGACCCTTCTCTTTACAGTTTGGTTGGAAAGTGGCATTGATTCAAATTTCTCAGCTATTTTAGCATCTCCAAAAACCTTTGCCATTTCCATAGCACACTTTTTAACCAGACTGTCTTCAGTGAAGGTTTTTTTTGCCTTTGCAAGTTCAAGCGACACTGCGTAGGAGGCGTACAGGGAAGATGACTGATTTTGTAAGACTTTACTAAACATACCTGTTTGCTGTTTTAGTTTATTTTTGAAGTCTGCGACAAGTGCGTGTCGAGCTTCTTCCTTATATGTTGCATACTTGTTCTCATGCATTGTTGAGTAGTGTCGTTTAACATTGTTCTCCTTCGGTACAGACACAATTTTCATGCATACCAAACATTGAAGCTTCCCACTGTTGTTAGTAATTAAATAGTCACTCTCCCAGCTTTCCTTGTAAATTCTGTTTTCATTTTCAATTTTGCGTTTCTTTTAGTTTCCGCTCATTTTTAATACACGTAAAAGACTCAAGCAGCGGTACACTTCACACTCAACACAAAACAAAGCCTTCAAAATTGACAGTAACTTGTGAAACTTCACTACACGTCAAACAAGCGCGATTGAGCGTGAGTGGAGACGGGAGGAGTAGCCAGCAAGCCTTGCTGGTCTAGCGATGCAGTGCGTAACTTGTAGAACGGCTGACTATTAATTATTTATCAACTTCGTTTGATCATTTTTGCCGTATGAATATTAATACATCTTTTGAACAAGCTATGAAATATTTTTCATAACTTTTCTTGAGATTAAAAAAATAATTCTTAAAATGATTACGCGGGCCGCAAAAAGTGGTCTCGCGGGCCGCATGTGGCCCGCGGGCCGCCAGTTGGAAACCCCTGATCTAGATCAATAAACGGGCAAATACATCAACCTCCAAATTTTAATTTAGTACCACCATTTCCAGGGACATCAAATTTAAATGGTTACAATCCTAGACAAAGGGAAAACTAAAAAGTTAATCACGTGACAGTCCGTACATGATGAAGATTACAAGTAGAAACCAGACCACAGAACAATCAACTTATTTAGATTATGTTAGGCAAAATGTAATATTACAGGGTAGCCCAAAGGAAGACTTGTTATTTGAAACTATAGATACAAATAAATTTAGTAAAGCAGTATCACCTGAAATTGAAGGGAAATTAGGTAACATTAAGTTAAAAATGTTACTAGATACAGGGTCAGAGGTGACAGCAATGTCACAAGAATGTTTTGAAAAAATAAAAAATAGCTATTTAAAAGAAGCTATTCCCATGTTACCAGTAACCAATACAGTGATAATAGGGGCAACTGGGACTAAAGACAAAAAGGTTAAAAAATAAGTATTAATTGATGTTGATATAAATAATATAAATATGAGTATCATATTTCTTATCATAGAAAATTTTAATGTTCCAATTATATTAGGGTGGGAATGGTTAGCAGGATTTGAAGTTGATATATAATATCAAAATAGACCGGTTTCAGTCAATAAACAGCCTTTTAATTTGAATGTGCCATTTATTGAAAAAGTTTGTTCAAATATTCTAAGACAAGTAAAAAAAATAGCAAACAATCGATTTCAATAAAACAGCATAAAAATGTTACAACATTCATCAGTAAATAATTTATAAATACCTTGGACAGATATAGAAGAAATAATTTGTAAGCTGTCAGCCATCAATGCAGAGCAAAAACAAAGGCTATTAGATGTAATGTGGGGACATAAAGAAATATTTTCAGAAAAACCAGGATTAAATAAATTATATAAATGTACATTGCAGGTATCAGATCAACCCTCTTTTAATAGAAAATCTTGTACTGTACCGTATAGCCAGATATCAGCTGTAGAGGAGACCATTAATCACATGTTGAAATGGGGTATAATTCATACATTTGAGCAACATGTAAAACAATTGGAATTGGTATTAAACAAACTTAAAACAGGAGGAATGACAGTTAATTTTTAAAAATCAACTTTCCTTTGTAAACAAATAAACTTTTTAGGTCGCATAATATCCCCAGAGGGAAGTTCAGCAGATAAAAATAAAACTAGGTCAGTTAGGGAATTTCCCACCCCTAAGAATAAAAAACAACTACAAGATTTTCTGGGTCTTATAAATTATTACAGGAAATTTGCTAAACACCATTCAGACCTTGTGTTACCATTGTTAAATTTAACCAAGAAAAAGGAGGAATGGAATTGGAGCAGTGCAGAAGATGCAGCGATGGAAAATATTAAACATCAATTTGTAAGTACCGTAACCTTAAGACACCCTGACCATGGACAACCCATGAACATATGTTGTGACACATCCGGATTAGCGATAAGTGCTGAGCTGTTTCAATTTGATAATGAGGGAGACCGTAGACCCATAGCATATGCTAGCAGAGTACTTCATGGTCCTGAAGTTAATTACACAATTACAGAGAAATAACTATTAGCTATAGTATACGGATGTCAACAATTTATAATTTATATTTATGGAAAACTAACTACTCTATATACAGATCATAAGGCCTTAATTTGTATTAATAAATGTAAATTACTTCATGGTCGCCTAACTAGATGGATCTTACTATTACAAGAATATAATTTAATAATAAAATGCATAGCTGGAAAGGACCACATGGTAGCAGACACTTTGTCACGGTATCCACCTGAAGGCGTAGTGTAAGGTACTGTTGACAGGGAATTCAGAGTTTTAGTACACAAAAGAAAAGTCATTAGTGAAATAAACAAGAAAATAAAAAAAGGAATTACCACAGTGTCAAAAAAAGGATCCAAAACTAAAAAAGGTAATTGCAGAACTAGAAGAGTCATAACCTAGATTAGAAATTGCAAATAATTATCAAATTTATAATGAGTTACTTTTCAAGTAAACCTCCATAGATAAAATTTGGACTATTTGTATCCACACAGATTTAGTTATTACTGTAATAGAAAGCTGCCATGAACAATATGCCCATCTAGAGGCAAAAAAATGCTATAGTATTTTAAAAGAGTCATGTAATTTTCCCAAAATGAACAGAACTATAGCAACAGTATTACAACACTTTGATACATGTCAAAAGACCAAAATCCCTAATGTAAAGTACGAAGGCTTAGTGAAAAATGTATTAGCTGACCGACCGTTACAATTAGTTTTTGTTGACCTCTATGGGCTTCTAGTATTAGAGGTGTACAATACATATTTGCTGTCCTAGATATTTGCACTAATTATGTCAAACTATATGCAACAAGGAGAGCAAGTGCCAATGAAGTTACGAATAAAATAGTTGAAAACTATGCAAGGGACGTAGGTATCCCACAAATTATTGTTTCAGATCATGGAACACAGTTCACGAGCATAAAATGGAGGTCAACTCTATCAAACAATAATATTACTGTTAAATATACTTCAATGTATCATCCTCAGAGCAATAGTGTAGAAAGAGTCAACAGAGAAATTGGTAGGTTTTTAAGGTTATTTTGTCATAGTCATCATTCTTCATGGGCAAATTATGTAGAAAGAATAGAAATTTGTCTAAATTCAACAACTCACGAAAGTACAAGTTATACACCTCAAGAATTAATGATGGGAATTAGACCAACTATAAATCTAGATAAACTTTTTGATTTTACACAACGGTTAGAAACAGATCATAAAACCAAATTACATTTGGCAGTAAAAAGATTAAAAGAAACGGCAGGAAAACGATCCCGGTACCATGACAAAAAGATCCTTAAACCCGTGAAATTCGTGAATGGTCAGTTAGTTCTGGTAAAAAACCATCAACTATCTTCAGCTTTAAATAAGGAAGTAAAAAAGTTATATTTTACTATATGAAGGACCATATCAAGTAAAACAACAAATAGGTCAAAATGTATACTTAATCCAAGACCCTGAGACCCATAAGGTTAGAGGTGTTTTTAATATCACAGAATTAAAACCCTATCATAGCAAGACGAATATCTAAACCAGATTTCAGCCAAGTTAATTATGAAAGTTTAATTGTCCTATACTTAGGCACAAGAGAGCTCAAGAGTAACAAGGGAAACAAGTAACTTTATTTTGTACTTGACCCCACAAACTAAGAAACGGGAAAGAGTTATATACTAACAGCCAAGAAAGGTTGTATACCCACAGCCAGGATACTTGGCTCCTATTCCATCAGAGCAGGATTTTAATTACCTAATTAAATTAAATTGGCTGTGGAAGAGATTTAATATAAAACGTTTCGTCAGGTTGAGTCCCCCAGTAAAGGTAGTGGGTAGCTATAATTATTATGTAACCGCAACTACAACCATAGTAAATGTAGTAAATATAATGTAACTATAATTACTATATATCTGTAAATAATGTGTAGTATTCAATCCAACTTTAGCCATGGTAAGAAATGTTAAAAATAGAAATTTAAGTAAATATTCAAAAGTACAAATTCAGCGAAGTAGAAATAATGCTTCTTTTGTAAGGGAAGGTATTGCGTATTTGCAGAAATTGTAGGTAAACAATTAGCAACATAAAAACTCATCAAGGTAGAATTAATCCTACTTTTGTAAAATAAAAAGTGTGTATTTGTTAACACGCACAATGTTGTGTACGTCTTCAAAACAAGTTTTGTAGTAAACTTCTCTTGTTCTCCTCTACGACTCCAAAACAAGCTTGCTCAGAGACAGTTACTTGGAAGGACGATGCAGTATTAATAAAAATAATATTTTTTCTCTGAGTAAGAGTCAAACTAGATATATTTAAAAATATGAAATCTTTAAGTTTAAAAATATAAATTCTGAACGAATCATATTAATCTCATTTGGATTAAAAATAGTTACAGGAAATTCTATCAATCAATATGAATAATAAGAGGAAGATATGATTAAAGTAGGGGCATGAACCCTTAGGAGCATGGGGATGGAGAGTTGGATGAGGGGTTGGCTACATTGTCAACTGGAGGGTGCGTGAAAGCACGTGAGGAGAGATTATAGTGTGAACAAATTCTAAGGGCATATTTTTGTTGATTGCATAATATTATTTGGTAAAAATTTTATTAGTTCAAGTTAAGATAAGATTATGCCAAAAGGGCAATTTAAGTTTATAAGAATTTAAATAGTTTCAGTTTAAGAGAAATTTTGTAGGTTTGACTAATCAGTTAGGTAATTAGGATCAAACTTAATTAGTAGACGATCTTGGAAATTAGAATAAATGAATCATTTCACCAATGGTGAATTTTAAGGGTGACAGTTAAAACAAGGATCTTAATATTTGTGTGGGGGTCATTTTAATTTAATTAATTACATTTTATATAAATTTAACAAGTATTGATTAAGACATTAACGGAATCACAGAGTAGACTGATGAGATGAAAGATAAAAGTTAAGATATCTAAAGAAGTTAATTTAGATATTCACTTGAGTACAATGTTACAGTAATTTAATGTGAGTGGAAACATGAGAGGCCAGTTGTGTCTTGTTTTAAAGCATTTTTTAAAATATATATAGGAGTTAAGGTGTATTGGTTAAGGAGTAAAGGTGTATTCAGACATGGACTTAGCGATGTGCAAGCCATACTTCAAATTTGATTACTGGTGAGTCTGGGAACCACCAAGGAACAGATAACAGGTATTGTCAAACATAGAGCTAGCACAGCACAGCCTATTAGAGGTCAGTAATAAACGAGGCCGGGCCTAGGTTTTCCACCAATGTGTGATAAATGCCCAACAGTAAATCTGGATTGAAATTAACAGATATTAAGAAAATTATAAAGAAGTTTAAAAGGGTTATCTGTGATTGTATGACGAATCATATTAATCTCATTTGGATTAAAAATAGTTACTGGAAATTCTATCAATTGTAACGTTAACTTGCAGTTAGTTACAATTGGATCCATCCCGTTATAATGTTGATACGTAACTATCAAGAATTCATACCACCCGCTCAATAATTCCGACCCAAATAGAATCCCTACAATGGTACATTTCTCTGTTGTAGTCCCTGTAGGCTAATACGGAAAGATAATACGTCACAGTATATTTCATGCTGTACAATCTTCTGTAATATTACTCATATTTGTTCAGGAACTTACCTTTGAAATCTTCTATCACTAGCCGCCACCAAAGCTGAACGACACCGCGCAGCCAACGTGAAGAATGGGGCCGAGCTAACGAAAGTCTACAATCAACGCGTGGTCATTCTCCGTCTAGTCAGATTGATTCTGAAGAATGACAACATGGAGAACGCTAGAAGACAACAATCCACCCGCCCTCTGACGGATGTCAGATGAACTTCCCCAAACAACACAAACATCCAATGATCGCCGACTTGTTCTAATTTTCCGATGGAACAACCCTACAAAGTAACTACGTGACCGATGACAGCTAGCAACTGCGTGCTAGAAATTACCTCCCCTCTTTCCGTGCAACGAAAATCACTATAAAACAGGCTGACATTGTCTAAAAACTTTGACTATCTAAAATCTACGAACGAGGACGGATCATTGTCGTCGACCCGGACAATGATCGGATAAACATTCATACATCATAAATTGGAACGTAACTATGGCAGTTACTTATAAAGAACTCTATTCATTTTCAACTATAATATTTTCGTGTTAAAATCTTTATTTTGTGTTTTGCTTAATATTTAACTTTTTGCTTTATTATCTCAGTCGCTTAAATGTAACTTGTATGCCGCCACTTAGGCGCGGTTGGTTAGTTGGGTAGTTTATTAGTTTGGTTTGAAATCCACCATTGGTAATTTTGTATTGAGTGAATTTAAATGTAAATTGTTAAAATGTGTGGACTTTTGTATTTTGCTATTTCACGCGACTGTAGAATTAAAATTAAGCTTGTTATTTTTTTTATATAATTTAATTTTGTTCTAAATTTCATTCTTTAGTTTTTCTAAGATATAGTTAGTCCGGGAGATTTTGACTAGCGTCTGGAAGTCAAACTCTCGCGTTATGTTTTATGTAATTGTAAATTTTCGTATTGTAACTTGTAATTGTTTGAGGAGCCCATCAGGCAAGAATATTTAATGTATGTTTCATTTTGTGGATATCTTACTTCACTTCACTTTTGGTAGTTTAACTTCGCTTTTGATGTTATAATCTACGTAATTTTGTGTCTCTTAAAGACGACCTGTAATAAATGTAAACATGGGATGTTTACATTCTGCGCTTCACGTTATTATTTTCAGCATTATTCAGAATGATATAATGAGACCACTGTACTTTGCTTTATCTACGTTTATACTGAATAAACCATATTATTGTTATATTTTTAATTCTGCTTATATTTTCCCTTATGTAGATTATACCTTCTCCCTTTTATTTAATTGTGGTCGTTAAGTAGAAGGCACGGAGACGGTGTAACACTGCGCCACTCTGCTGTCCTTTTAATTAACTGATCTTCCTGTTTAATTAGTTAATTAATAACCTATATCATTGCTGAAAAATGTTGGAAAATTATACTGTATATTTTTGTTGTTGTTGTGAAATCATAGCCTGAGTTTAACCTTGTATCTTTCTGTTTCATAATGGAACACAATTTGACTACGGACGCTTCGACTGAGGGAGTAGTGACTGGCGAGCCGAGCGTGTTGTCTAAATCTGATGTTTACCGACTCAATAAAGAAAGCCTTATCTCCGAGCTTGCTAAGCGTGGACTGCAAGGTTCAACAGAAACCACCGTAGCAAGACTTCGTGCAGTTCTCGTGGGAATCCTTTCGGAGAGCGATACGTCTCGAGACCAGGCAACAGTGGGAGTGGAGAATCATCATTCAGTACCGGTGAGGGTTGGAGATCCAATTGAAATGTCACGCGTTTTGGTGAGTGATAAAATTCAAAGTAAAATTCTCGTTGATTTTGTAAATCGAATACCACTGTGTGATGGTCAGGACAGCTCATCTCTTTTTTTATTTTTAATTGAGGTTCAAAGGATTTGTCATTTAAATATCGGTTCTGAGTCCGAGTTTATTGCATTGTGTTTAGGTAAAACTTCTGGATATTTAACTCGTTTATTTTCTGAAGGGTTAGTTAATGGGTTAAGTTGGAAACTTATTAGTCGTAAGATATTAGACTGTCTTGTCCCTACTAGAGCTAAAGATAGTTTGTGTAAGCAGTATGTACATCGCTTTCAACGTCCTGATGAGTCATTAAGGAGTTTCATCATGGCCATTTCTGAGGCCGTTGAAGTTTTAGGGTTAGATCTTTCTGAATGTCAGATAGTAGATATTATTTTGGAGAATGTGTCGCCCTTGTCTCGACGTCATTTTGTATTTACTTCTAAACCTAGTACGATAGTTGAGTTACATGAGCTAGCTTCCCTAATTGAAGGTACTTTGTTGTCTGAAAGTGAATTTCTGGAAAATCATGCGCCTTTTATTGTTGACAATCCAGGCGTGGGTTCGAATCCTAGTTATTGTGGTAGTTCTAGGAATAATACTGCGATTTCTCAGTTGGGTGTGCAACTGTGAAGAAGAACCATATTGGCTCGCGAGCGTTGGATAGTAAGTTTTTGTCAGGAATTCGCTGCTTTAAATGTAAACAGTTAGGACATGTACAGAGCAAGTGTAGTTCAGGAAACTAGTTGTGCGCCGTAAGAATCTTGGGTCTTACGAGTCAAGCGCATTTCCATGCCCCCCTTCCCCCGTTGTAGTTCTTGTGCTTGTTTCTTTATGTTGTCTTGCTTTAAATAAATATCTGCCAGGCTCTCTCCCTGATGGGATAGACCCTGGTCAGTTGAATCTTTCTTATCACCCGTGTCGGTCAGGTTGATGTGCCAGACAGACCCGACCGATACGCGAAGAGCTCATGTGAGCCATCTTAAACTAATACCGACGTCGTAGAATGTCATAGTTTAATGGATAATGTTCGTAAGTTATTGTACTTACAGATTTAATTACTCCATTTTGGATTTACTTAGGTAAATGTAGGATGCCAAGAAATTTTTTTATAAGTTTATGGGGACTTGTATTTGATATTTTTGGTATTCCTGTTTTTGGTAAGACTTGGTGTCTTGATATTATTTGACTATTGTTGAGTCATTTAATGAACGGTCAATTAAAGTAATCTCATTTTGTTAATTATAGTATTGACCGGGTTTATTCATACTCTTAATAATAATGTGGAATCATGCCTAATTTATAGGTATATGGGGACCTATAATTAATCTTTGGCATCCCTTATTAATTTGAGTTTTGTTTGATGGCATTGTGCCCTGGCTGTAAGCCAAATCGTGTTTAAAATTTAAATTTTGTTTACCATTAATGATATGTTATATATCAGTGGTTTGTAGATATAGTGTTTTGTTATATATATATTGTTGGCCATGTGTATAGTTATTTACAGGTATTGAACCGTAATTGAACTTGTAGATAGTATGTGTTTATAAAATAAGTGAATAGTTTATAGATTATGATGATGTTCCACTTCATGGAATTTGGATCACGAAATCAAATGTTGTTTTGATTTAATTATGACGTAACTTTCTCTATTCTATGTTGTGAGACACTCTATTCTAGATTGAGTGCTGAGAATGGACTTATATAGAATATAGTGAGATTATGGTGATCTAACATTTGAAACTCTCAAACCTTTGAATAGGAACCTTCAAAAGTGTTGAGGGGGGGGACGCTCCTCCGATACATCTATGTAGGATTTCTATAGGATTTTAGGATTTCATGAGGATAAACTTTTGTGACTTTGTAGTCTAGTGAACTTTTTTGTGAGAACTTGAGTTTGAACTTAGAAGAAAGAAGAGATTCTTCATGTGTTCATACAGACAATTAGACATGTGGTTGCGTATGACTTAACGCCACTTGCACATCGACAGCAGACTTGTTGTATATGATTTTTCGTTGCGCATCCTGTTTTCCTTTCTCTCCTGGTTTCTGGTAAAGTCTACGTAGTGGTACCGACTGCTTCTCTAGATGATGGAATCTAGAGCTGAAAAAGATGGATGATCTCATGCTGTTTGGGAAGATGATGTACAAGAAGGCAACCCTGAGCCTTTTGATGTTCCGCCTTGCTGAGGACGGATGCTGCATCTTCTTATTCTCCTCGTCAAGGGGGGAGATTTGTAACGTTAACTTGCAGTTAGTTACAATTGGATCCATCCCGTTATAATGTTGATACGTAACTATCAAGAATTCATACCACCCGCTCAATAATTCCGACCCAAATAGAATCCCTACAATGGTACATTTCTCTGTTGTAGTCCCTGTAGGCTAATACGGAAAGATAATACGTCACAGTATATTTCATGCTGTACAATCTTCTGTAATATTACTCATATTTGTTCAGGAACTTACCTTTGAAATCTTCTATCACTAGCCGCCACCAAAGCTGAACGACACCGCGCAGCCAACGTGAAGAATGGGGCCGAGCTAACGAAAGTCTACAATCAACGCGTGGTCATTCTCCGTCTAGTCAGATTGATTCTGAAGAATGACAACATGGAGAACGCTAGAAGACAACAATCCACCCGCCCTCTGACGGATGTCAGATGAACTTCCCAAACAACACAAACATCCAATGATCGCCGACTTGTTCTAATTTTCCGATGGAACAACCCTACAAAGTAACTACGTGACCGATGACAGCTAGCAACTGCGTGCTAGAAATTACCTCCCCTCTTTCCGTGCAACGAAAATCACTATAAAACAGGCTGACATTGTCTAAAAACTTTGACTATCTAAAATCTACGAACGAGGACGGATCATTGTCGTCGACCCGGACAATGATCGGATAAACATTCATACATCATAAATTGGAACGTAACTATGGCAGTTACTTATAAAGAACTCTATTCATTTTCAACTTATAATATTTTCGTGTTAAAATCTTTATTTTGTGTTTTGCTTAATATTTAACTTTTTGCTTTATTATCTCAGTCGCTTAAATGTAACTTGTATGCCGCCACTTAGGCGCGGTTGGTTAGTTGGGTAGTTTATTAGTTTGGTTTGAAATCCACCATTGGTAATTTTGTATTGAGTGAATTTAAATGTAAATTGTTAAAATGTGTGGACTTTTGTATTTTGCTATTTCACGCGACTGTAGAATTAAAATTAAGCTTGTTATTTTTTTTATATAATTTAATTTTGTTCTAAATTTCATTCTTTAGTTTTTCTAAGATATAGTTAGTCCCGGGAGATTTTGACTAGCGTCTGGAAGTCAAACTCTCGCGTTATGTTTTATGTAATTGTAAATTTTCGTATTGTAACTTGTAATTGTTTGAGGAGCCCATCAGGCAAGAATATTTAATGTATGTTTCATTTTGTGGATATCTTACTTCACTTCACTTTTGGTAGTTTAACTTCGCTTTTGATGTTATAATCTACGTAATTTTGTGTCTCTTAAAGACGACCTGTAATAAATGTAAACATGGGATGTTTACATTCTGCGCTTCACGTTATTATTTTCAGCATTATTCAGAATGATATAATGAGACCACTGTACTTTGCTTTATCTACGTTTATACTGAATAAACCATATTATTGTTATATTTTTAATTCTGCTTATATTTTCCCTTATGTAGATTATACCTTCTCCCTTTTATTTAATTGTGGTCGTTAAGTAGAAGGCACGGAGACGGTGTAACACAATCGATATGAATAATAAGAGGAAGATATGATTATAGTAGGGGCATGAACCCTCAGGAGCATGGGGATGGAGAGTTGGATGAGGGGTTGGTTACATTTGTCAACTGGAGGGTGCGTGAAAGCACGTGAGGAGAGATTATAGTGTGAACAAATTCTAAGGGCATATTTTTGTTGATTGCATAATATTATTTGGTAAAAATTTTATTAGTTCAAGTTAAGATAAGATTATGCCAAAAGGGCAATTTAAGTTTATAAGAATTTAAATAGTTTCAGTTTAAGAGAAATTTTGTAGGTTTGACTAATCAGTTAGGTAATTAGGATCAAACTTAATTAGTAGACGATCTTGGAAATCAGAATAAATGTATCATTTCACCAATGGTGAATTTTAAGGGTGACAGTTAAAACAAGGATCTTAATATTTGTGTGGGGTCATTTTAAATTTAATTAATTACATTTTATATAAATTTAACAAGTATTGATTAAGACATTAACGGAATCACAGAGTAGGCTGATGAGATGAAAGATAAAAGTTAAGATATCTAAAGAAGTTAATTTAGATATTCACTTGAGTACAATGTTACAGTAATTTAATGTGAGTGGAAACATGAGAGGCCAGTTGTGTCTTGTTTTAAAGCATTTAAAAAAAAAATATATATATATATGAGTTAAGGTGTATTGGTTAAGGAGTAAAGGTGTATTCAGACATGGACTTAGCGATGTGCAAGCCATACTTCAAATTTGATTACTGGTGAGTCTGGGAACCACCAAGGAACAGATAACAGGTATTGTCAAACATAGAGCTAGCACAGCACAGCCTATTAGAGGTCAGTAATAAACGAGGCCGGGCCTAGGTTTTCCACCAATGTGTGATAAATGCCCAACAGTAAATCTGGATTGAAATTGACAAGATATTAAGAAAATTATAAAGAAGTTTAAAAGAGTTATCTGTGATTGCGTGATGTAACGGCCAATACTAAGGTAGTAACAAAGTGTGCAAGAAAGCTAATTAGGCTGTTGTACCTAATAAAGCTACTATCACACGACACTTGCTTGTACTAGAAATCAAGTGTGCTAGCTAGCGCCTAGATATCTGTATACTAGCTAGTACAATAGAAACGGGACTAGAGTATTCACACGCTGCTAGTTTGGTACTAGGTTCTAGTGCAAATATTTATGGAACATCAACTATTAATTTTGGGTGAAGCAGCTGAATTAATTATTAATAATGATATTGAAAATTATGAGAGGGAGCGTAGGAAAATAATATGGACACGGAACTGGCTGGAAAGACGAAATAATGGTCGCGGGATACTGAAAATGATACATTCGGAGGTTAGGTAGGATACATTCAGGGTGACTCTAACGTTTAGTATCTCCCCAAATTTGTATTCATTTATTTACGATGTGGTCAGAGGCACCTAAGACTATGGGTGTCCAAGTACAGTATCCTTAACACACACATGTTCTTTTTTTAGGCCTACGCACACTTTATATTCTAAAAAAGCAACCACCCAAGTTGGCATGCTATCAAGTTTATTTAGATTAAATTTGGGTCTGGAACACAGTTTGTCATTTTTAGATGACATGTTTTTAATTAAATATGTATTTAATATATTGTCATATTGTGGAAATTTGGTATTATATTAAACAAGGATATTTAGAATAATTTTCTGCCAACAACAAAATAACATCCGATGACCATGTCGGCGCCATTTCTATTATTTCTCCACACAAACTCACAAAGTCTCAGCGCGCTTTGATTGGTCGAATTACACAGACTAGTGTCAGAACTAGTACGAAAATAGCGCCTGTTCTATCCTCAAAACTAGTATGGTAGCCAGTACCAAGTGGCAGAACCAGTATACTTTTTCTGATTCACACGACGCTAGATGATGACGTGCTAGCTAGCACACTGGATTTCAAGTACGAGCTAGTGTCGTGTGATACGGGCTTTAGGCTAGGCTACTGTAATATATTTTAATTACAAATTCATTTTATTAAGTGCTTAAGGCAACTAGCTAACATTTAAAAGGTTTGACTCATTCGATAAGATTTTTTACTAATGAGAAAGTAATTACCCAAGTAGAAATGGAAAAATCATTTTAAATACTTTATGGTAGTGTGACATATGATTTTAAGCTGATTTCAAGCGTATTATAAGATTTCAAGATTGTATTCTATACTTTCAACTATTTTAAACAACATAAGGTTAGGTAATATAGTATATTTTTGTTGCTCACATTAAGTCGACATTACGAAAGAAAATTAGAAAAGAGAGAAAGTGAAAGTTAGAGGGCAGGTTGACCTTGAACTTGAGCAGCTGTGTCACTAGTCAAGAGAAAGAAAGTGAAAGGGCAGTTTTTACCTTGGGTGAAGAGCCAGGGCTAACTAAACATTATAAAAAACAGATGTTAATATAAGTGGATTAATATGTAATAATGTAATGTATTTTACTACTTTTGAGATACTTACTAAGCTAATGCCTTAAAACGTTAATTTTATCAAATTAAAAAGATACCATATTTAAATATATATATTTTTAAATTATAACACAGCCAGAATCTTTTATTTGGAGCCAACTGTTCAATTGTTCAACAATTGTTCCAACTGTTCAAAACTCTATTAAGTTGTTCCAATGATTTAACTATTTTTAGCTCATGCTGCCCTCTTTTATTTGTGTGCTGTAGTAATCATTAATCAAAGTTTGTCGCTTGTAATGCCATCTAGCAGTCATATGACAAACTAAACTCAATCTTTAATATTTCCACTTTACTTATTCTTTATGAGCATAAGAATTAAAACTTATAGTCCTCCACTTAGAGATACAATTCAGGATTTTCATTTGGGATGTTTGTTTGTAAAGTGTCGGAAGAGAGACTTATCCGAGGAGGTACAGGATTTTTATTTGGGCTGTTTGTGTGTAAAATATCCGAAGAGAGACTCTTCCAAGGAGATACAATTCAGCTTCCCGATAATATATCAGCATCAAGAATTTCTATAAGTGAGTGCAAAAGGGCCTAACAATTTTGCCGGAAAGATACCTTCTCATAACTTCCAGATTTTTTTTTACATGCCACAATCGACATGGGACTGACGACTTTACTTCCACTCCGAAGGAAGTGGTGTAGCGGATTTTTATCGCTCAAGATAAATCCGTCAACCTGGCTGGGTTTGAACCCACGAACATTGGGTCCTGAGGCGAACACTTGACCCAAAGACCACACAAGTTGACAAGTGTTATATCATTAGTAGAAAAACACCTCCAGAAAGTCGTCTATGAGATTCAAACCTCAGCCTTACTGTCACCAGGAATCCAGTCTATTTCGAGACTGCTGTATAAAATCGTGTGTCCACCAGTACTGGTCTGTCTAATGTTTAGTCCCTTGGTAGTATGGGTAAGGGGTAATCTTGGAAATATCGACAAAGAGTGAGAGGAGGAAAGGGAAAGGGGATGATAGTATAAGTTCTAAAATCTAGAGGAATTCGTCAACAAGCTTAGTGACAGGGAGTCCTGAGATCACCGGGGGGGGGGGGGGGGGGAGGTGGGTTGGGTGGGAGCAGGGTCGGTCGATAGCGCACTCCACTACAATTCAACACAACCCCCAAACAGCTGCGTCATGACGACGCTGCGATGTTTAGATGGACAGTCTCCATGGGAGTTTTCGCTTTTTTTCACGATTAAATTTTCATAATATTTTTATTTGTGCGTTTAACGCACTAAACTTTAACCTGAATCGATGCGGACGTGGTATAATGCGTCGACATCGCCTTGTTTGGTTTACCGGTGACGGGGAGGTTGGGGTTCAAATTCTGGCCGGGTGTACTGAAGGAGTATTTTTTTTTCTTAAATGACTTCTCACTCTCTCTCTTGACATAAATGCGGATACATTTCCATACAGTTAGGCAGATATAATGTTTGGGAGGAGTGGCCTTAAATATTAATCCAATTTTACCCATGAATGAGCATGTTTGAGGGGCAGAGGGGTAAAAATAAAATTGGGCCCCATTACATTGTATACATTGATTATATAGCCATGACGATAATGTCAATCTATCAAAAACAAAACTAAGTCAGGCCAGATGAAACTATGAGCTCATTTTATAGGGACACAAAACGTATGAATATTAATAGGCGTATATGCTAAAATTTGGAACCACAAATAATTTGTTTTGAAATAATGTATTCACTTTATTTTGTTATATTCCGTATACGCAGAATTATATTGTATTTTGAGGAGATTTCCCACCAATAGTATTGGTTTATTTGGAGGTCATGGGGGCTGCACCCATCAACACCCCACCACATTGTGAAAAGTTTTTAATTCCACTTAATGATAGGTATCTGAACCCTTAACATTTATCATGAACAGATGGGCATGTTTGCTCCCTTCTTTTGAACTAATATAAACAGGGACAGTCATGGGAATTTTTCTATTTTTAATGTTTTCCCCAGTCTTGATGTATTACCTCCATTATATTTCGCACTCTATTCACATAGACGTCGATCACTTTTTCAAAACGTTCGATATATTTAATTTAGAATGGGAAGCGGAATGTCGTCGAGTCTCAGTACATCTCTGAAATTCGGGTAGGACGACAAACGTTGCAGTTATCCGATCGGCTTAAAGAGATGAGCTATTATAGAAAGGAAACGCGTTTGTACATTGATCAAAGCTTGACGTCTTGCTATGACTTGAGTATGTAAACTCGAGCATCTATTGTGAAAGCTGGGGTTCTGAATATATTCATCACCACCATCATCCGCCCAGATAATAGCAACAAAGTTCTCGATTTGAGCAAGAAACTGAAAAGTTACATTAGTTCCATACAACTCGTCAATAGCAGGGGTGCTGCTGTATAAAGGGCCACGTCTATTGGGGGGGGGGGGGCTGCGAACGAGGCCAATTCCCTTGGGCCACATATTTCAGGGGGACACATTTCCCCTAAAGTCTTTTAAAAATAAATTACAGTTATTATTCTAAATTACGCATCAAATAGTGTACAGACAATTAATAGCAATAAGTATTCTCTTAGTGATAGGATTTCATTATAGATTCCTGAAAATCTTAACTTTATGTAATTTAAGATTTACGTTATTCGAGTAATGTGCTGTAGTACAGTAGAATACGCCGCTATTGTGCTACAGTTGTCTGTTCACAGAAAACTAACAGTGCAATAGTGCAAAGAGGAATGTACTTTTGTTAACTTAATTGGATTGATTGCTTCATTTAATAATGTACAGTCATTTAATGGGCTTATCATTATTACATAAAACATGAGAAATTATTAAGTAACATAAGTACCGAGTACGTATCAGGCCTCAGATTTGTCTGTCCAGGGCCTCATATTATCTTCAAACGGCCCTGACTGTATACTTCGCACGAAATGAGTTGAAGTACCACTTTTATATCCTACCGAGGTAGGATGTTTATACTCACGTATATTAAAACTAAAATGTACTCTTATCGAGTTATTTGTACGCAAGTAATCCACCATCCTTGCATAGAAAGCCCCACGCACAACGAATCCTTATACGGTAATTCATTGGTAATATGGTAGGTTTTTATTCTACGGATATATGCCTCTTTATTGAGTCTTACAAAGAATACTACCGGTTCCAGGTAAAGCTGAAATTGGCTAAATCTTGTATCCGAATTTCGCGAGAGAGTGGCATATATTGGAAATGTACGTCTACGTCATTTGATCCTAATATCATCACACTCAAGGTCCGAATCAGTCCTGGTATATGCTTGATAAAAGCATTAAATACCTGTCCATCATGACGTGCAATATCGTTTCTAAGGTATTTATTAACAAATGTTCATTAACAGTTCATTCCTGGAAAGTAAATACTCCATTACCGTTTACCTACGGGTTGCGGTTATCGGAGGAGGATTTAAATAGGTTTGTTAGCAGGGGGTCCGCAGACATCTACCCTTTTTTTTCTAGGTTGCACGGCAAAGTCTAGTATTTCATCGTTGGACTCATAAACAGCTATAAAAAACAGGACCGTTATAATTATTAGGTTAGTCCACAGATATCACTTCATGCTAGCATTAATTATTATAAGTAAAGAAACCATGTATAAATACCTTCAAATGCCAAAATGGCGGTCTTTCAATACTAGTATATCAATTTAAAAACATTCATAGGCTCGGCCTTGGTGATGTGCTTCAGCTGGGCCTGGTCATCATCGAAAAATATTGGGTAACCAGACACTGTACTTGCCATCCAGAACAGAGAAAATTCATCGACCAAAGTGGGTGTTGATCCCTTTTATACAGTTAACATGTTAGCCATACCCCTGCTTTAAATTTGTCAACTTAACTTTGTTTTTAGCGATCTCATTCGATCCTAGTGTAGGCTACCCAAAAAAGCTGGCCACGTATTTGCTAGACATGACGTATCTTGTAAGATGTATATTTATGTAAATTATCCTATAATCTCAAGCCTTTATATAGAACACGCCGGAAACTTTCTAAGCCCCACCTTGTTAGATGAGTGCTGTGTGCGATAAAGACACATGCAAGTTCAGTAGAAGGAGAGAGAGTCGGATTATGACAGAAATGAATTCCCAGATGGTAGGTACGGATAGGTAGCAAAATTCATATTTGGCGAAATTTTTTCTCGTAGAATGATCTAGTGTCGGGTGGTAATACGCTTAGATCACATTTTCCCCTGGAAAAATGTTATAGTTGGCTAGGTTTCAGAACTTTCTCCAGAAAATGTTAAATAATCTGTTAAGCTCTAATTTTTCTTGGAGAATGTCTGGAGTCTAGTGGTAACACGATAAAATCGAATTTTTTCTTAATAAATCCTTTAGAATGTGTTAAGCTTGTATTTCCCTTGGAAAATGGTTTAAGTTTGACAGATAGAACATTAAGGAATAATTTGCTCGAACAATGGTATAGTGTCAGCTGAGGTTGAATTTCCTGGTCTATAGATAGATGGCAGGACGTTTAAGCCAAAATTTCTCTGAAAAATGGATAGGACCGTTTCCGGAATGCATATGAAAATGAAGAAAGATGTATGTTTTTATCAAGGAGATTTTCTCTGGATGGGTATGAAAAAATAAGAGGGAAGATACTTGTTTGTTTAGCAAGGAGTTTTTGCCGTAATGTGCGTGAAAATGACCAGTATAGACTTGATATCGTAGACAATAATAGCTCTATGTCTTTCAAGGAGCTAGCTAAGACCAGGATGGGTTCAAACCTGTCCTACATGTTTGTTGGATCAGTTTAATCGTAGTGGTTTACCAGATGGCTGAAACTTAGAATAGTAGAGGGAAGAGGAAGGTTTAGCCACAGTTTTAAGAGCGGGAGAACAGGTTTAGAAGTCAAGGTATGCCAGCCGAGCAGCGTATAACCATCCTGGCACCCGGGAGAACAGGTTTAGAAGTCAAGGTATGCCAGCCGAGCAGCGTATAACCATCCTGGCACCCGGGAGAACTAGTTTTAGAGAAGGTGTGCCACGCTGACCCGAGAGCTTACAGCGAGGATTCCGGATCGCAGTGTCGTAACCGTCAGGAGAACAGTCCACAGCATGTGCCCCTGGAACCTTCACAAGACAAATTTATGAACCTTGTGGGAGGAGGGAACCTGTGATTGGTGCCAGTGCCAGTATGTGTTTGCATTTGAATACTACGTTACGACGCCGATCAAGCCAACGGAAACATCGCACTCCCGTAAGCCTAAGAACATTTTACTTAGTCACTGCATTTTCTCGACAATTGACAACAAAAATCTTCTTGAGCTTGGTACCATGATAATTAATTAATTACTGTGAAAGAAAGTTTGTCGATTCATATTTTGCTATCTCATGAGACAACAACTTTCTCATACAAGTGATGCTGATGTTTGTTGAAGGCAGTATCCTGTACTGGATCTTACTAGCAATTTTTTTTCTCAGTGGTCTCTAATAGCAGTTTTCAACTACCCTTCTTTGTACTAATCAAATACGAGGTGAACATCTGTGTAGTTCTTGTACTTATCACTCATGAACTTCCAAAAAAGAAGCCTTAAGTCATGGCAAGTCTTAACAGAATCTGGCTTGGTAATTGTACGTTATTGTGCCATAGCATCTATAATTACGGCTTTCTCAGTTGCTGCTGCTGGACTCAATGGCACTGAATCGCTACTACACACATTTCTGTATCATTGAGCTCAACTTTGGAAGAGTTTCTAACATATCTGCAAGTTTATGCTTATCCAAACAATGATGCAAACTTCCATCGTGAGAAAAAAAGTTATTTGGGAACTGTAGACAATTCATACTAAGTAATGCACTGTTTAATGTCTACATCAGATCTTGAAGCTATCACGAGTATAGAAAACAATAATGCATTGAGTTTCATTTTATTTACTTTTAGGGTGGTACCGTACATGACGTCAATTGCATGAACGTCTGTTTGATTAGAAGCTGCAGAAAATATATAATGAGATTCTTCATTTTCCCTCAACAGTATAGCATTTCTTAAATTTATTCCAGCGTTGTCAGTTGCATTCGTTTTTATCATAGACTGATACCCAGGTGCGTGTAATTAAGTCTTTAGTTGTGAAGTACCTTCTTCACTCTACTTTAATTCGTTTTTTTGAAGACACACAATCTTTCTTTTGTAGTGAGCCACAGATTGGTTTATGGGTAGTTAATTTATAACAACTTCTATACCATCTTACATTCCTATTCTTTAAATTGTTAGTAAAGAAGTAATCATCATCAAAATAATTGTTTTTATTATTAATTACACCTTTCATCACTCCAAAGAGAACGATTAAGGAAATCCCTTATCACTAAATTTGATCAGTACAAGTTCTACCTCTAATATTTAAATTTGAATTATTCTGCTTATTGTTTTTATTATTTATATCAATGCTGATTGATTTTCATTTGTAATCTTGATTAATGTAGTTATTATTATCTATCTTATGTTTTACCAACTATTTATTTGTATATGCAATTACTTAGCTAAGATTGTTTATTTTTATTTTCTTATTTAATTATGTTTTTATGTAAAATAATTGTATACTTTTTAGTGCTGGCCAGCCCTATAATAAAGGAAATTGAAATTATATTACTATGAGCCTCTAAAATAATCTGGCCAAATGAAGACAGGTGAATAATTTATAACCTATGTATTTGATTTGATTTTACTAAATGTTAATTATTAATTTGACCCAAACCTGTGATTTTTTTGCTAGCAACAGAATAAATAATCAATCCCTCAATCACAATTGTCTGTCGTCTCTTGTGTACTAATGATGTGATCAAAGTGTCCTGTCAACTTTAGCATAAGAATTAAAACTAAAGGCCCAACATTTGTGGATATAGTTCCAGTTTCTCATTAGGTTTGCTTGTTTGAGAACTACTGGAATGGATTCCATTCCAAATGAATACGATTCCAATTTTACTGGGTATAATTTCAGTGAGTACCATTTTGATTTTTCATTCACTTGTTTGAGAAATATTTGATTGGATATCATTTCAAATTGATACAATTCTGATTTTATTGTATACGTCCAGTGGCTACAACTTTGATTTTTCAATAAGGTTGCTTGTTTGAGAAATACTGGAATGGTAACCATTACTAAGGTGACCATTTTTTCGTAACACAAATATGGGACATTATCTTGTCAAAGGTTGGCTAGTAGACTTAGGTCTACTCCATTAATTATTGATATTATTAATTCATTACTATTGCCGCTTGTTTGTTAATCGATATCGCTAGGCAGACTGAAGTGGCTAGTGATGGGCACAATCGAGTAAAAATAATCGAGTAACTCGATTGTGTTGTGTAACCGGGAGTACTCGATTCTTCCGGGATTACTCGAGTAACTTTACTCGGACCGTGTTATTCTTTTATTTTCTCTTTTCTTACCAGATAAATAAGAATCGACCTTATTGGCTAGATTGTTTACCACGCTATTTCCATTTAAAAGCTATATTCCCTTAGAGTTCATTTTTAATCAACAGTTTTTCGCTGCCACGCAAAAATGACCCTTTATGGTTTAAATGTTGCACATGCATTCTCAATACAAATTACTCGCAGATGTAAAGTACACAATCGAAAAGCATGCTACTAGCTAAGGTATCACATTTCCGATTCTTTTCAAAGTACTCGATGAAAGTTACTCGATTCTTTTTACTCGGCACCTCGGCAGTCTTATTTTCACAATCGCATTGACGAAACTAGATATTGTCTTTCATAATTATTTTAATTTCTCCTTAGTAAAATATGATTATTTATAAATTGAAACTAATCAGAGTAAGATACAAAACAAAAAAAAATTGTTTTTACTTTAATAAAGGTACAATTATTATCAATTTCTTTATCATGAACGTTTAAAGAAAAGTTTATTTTATTAAAAAGAGTACAAAACAATTTTTATTTGTGAGACATTTCTTAAAACGCATACTTTCATATTAACTGTAGATGTAAAGTGAAACATGAAAATAAAGGGGTGGAGGTCACTGTCGACTGCCTACTACAGGAAGAGATTATGGACTTGTTATTAGTATCAAATTCCATTGCAAGACTTCCGAGTAATGTTGTCCAACCGATTGCCACGGATTCGAGTAGATGATTTGCTAAAAATTACTCGAGTAATTTTACTCGATTACTCGATTCTTTTAAAGAGAATCGAGTAATTACTCGATTCTTAGAATTACTCGATTGTGCCCATCACTAGAAGTGGCTAACAGTTACGTGAAACGCACTAAGCAATGATTAGATAAGAATTCGGGGAGTCCCAACGCCCAACGGATAGATTCCAAACTCAGGGCTGTCCATGTAAAATATTATAACAGAAAATATTGTATCAATATTATGTTTTAGTAAACTCAGAATAAGAAATACCTATTGTAAAATATCAAAGTTTCAATGATTCACTCCATGTAATTTCTAAAATAAGGAACATTTACGGGAAACATAATAAAACACGGAACAGATTTTTTGGACCCATAAAATAATTGTACGAGACTCTCAAATACGGAATTGTTCCGTAAAATGCGGGATGGATGGTCACCTCTACCATTTCAAATGGGTAAATTCAGTAATCTCTTTTTTAACGCTTGTCCCCAGACAAATATAATGGTGTGAGAGCTGTTTTCAGCTTTAAACTTTAAATACCGGTATTTGTTTAAATTTCCAACATTAGGGCCTATTTGTTTCTCTGACAAATTATATTGCACATTGTTTTAAAATGGTACTAGCAAATTAAGAAATAATTAACTAAACATTTTTAATTCCCGTTCCCGTATCGAAGTAAGGAATTCTAAAATTATCGTTTCCTACATATCATGTCCCGATTGTTGAGTCTCGTTCTCGTCTCGAACGAAAAAAACTCGACCTCGCACACCCTATTATTTTGTTATATTGGAGGTGAGCTGTTTTTCTACTACATGCAATTCCTTTGAATTAGTTCTGTGAATCCCCAGCTATCACACCTAGCCACAATAAGAGCAGTATAATGTGAGCATGCGCGAATAATGTATATAATATTATGCAGGCAACAGCCGAAAGGCGCGCATGCGTACCAGTACAGTATAGCTCCTACTTGCGCCAGCTCTTTGTTTGGTGATAGCTATTATCTATAATAGGGCACCGTCATCGTTTCTTCTATTATTGTTGATTACATTGTTCATTTGCTTTAATTTTTAAAGTAAAGTCTTATTACGGTGAGTTTCTTAGTTTTATTAATACTTGTAAGTGTGTGTGTGTGTGTGTCTCAAATATAAATAAGTTTGTCCACCAAGGTTCGCAGATTTTCAACATTTGCTTAGTACTTAATACTTTATTGGAATTCTTGAACATTTATGTCCCACAAACACTAAGCTTTTATGAACGATTGGCTTTTCAAAAAAAAATCTATTATAAACATTGGTAGTGCTTAGAATTCCGTATCGATTAATCTATAGGCCCCATATACATATTTCGTAACTGTAAGGTGCGAACTACTCTATAAGAGATCAACTATACACTAAAAGATAAATACAGATTACACTGTCTACAGGATCCTTATTTTTAAATCCTTAGTCCTTATCACTCAGTAGAAGTTGACTCAACTTTAACTTTCCAAGGACAAGTCTATACGGACTGCTAAGGAGTACCAATCACAGCAAAGTAAGTGTGCGCACGTGCATTGAAATGAAACCACCAATATTATGACAATTACAGTACCTAGCTCATGTTTTAAATATATTATTTATGACTGCACTTAACCCACCATTCAAACTTAGCCTATTCTCGATGCTTTATCAAAACATGTTGTGTAGTTACTTGTGTTAGTAATTGTTCAGTTGTGTTATCATTTGCGTCACAGATGACGTCTGATTTCGCCTATCTCTAGAAAATGTTCTTTCAAAGAGTTTAACTGGACGTTGTTTTTAACTTTGTGATTGGCTGACATGATCACCTGACTACGGATATAGACTGTGTATATGTTATTTCCATCTCTAAGGATTATAAGGATGCAGAGATTAAAGATTCTGTAGATGGGACTCAAGAAAGTTAAAGTTGAATCAACTTCTACGGAGTGATAAGGACTAAGATATTAAGTATAATGACTGACTTCACACAGAGTGAATTGTCTACAGTAATTTACGGAGTATTACGCGCCTTTTGGATACAGAGTCTGTATATGGGGCTTTAGACCAGCCTGCTGATAACAGGGAGAGGGAAGTTGAGGTTCGAATCCTGGTCGGGTCTACTGAGGATGGTTTTCCCTAAATGGTTTTCCATTCTTCCTTGCAAATTCAGGTAGATCACCTCTAAAATGCTTCATTCCTTATCCCTACCCAATTAGAGTCCCTAATATATCTGTGCAACCTGAACAGTTAGTAGCATGCGGTGATAACAAACATAATAGGGAATAATATATATATAATATAGGTTCTTTCATTTTTTCTATGTCATTAAGGAAAATTTAATATATGTTGCCATCTATGGTGATGATATGCTTTATCCATCCCATTTTAGGCTCTTTTTCTTTGTAATATTTGAATGTTTTATTCCCTTTATTACACACACGAGTACGTAGAATCAAATGACACCAAGAGTTATAAATTTTAAAAATTAATAAATATTACAACTAAACAAAACTCAACAACAAATTGCTTAAATCACTTTTGGAATGTAGATATTGATGACGTGAACTTTCCCGTGATCTTATGTGCAATACCCCGTGATCCTGCGTGCAACATCCCGTGATCTTATATGCAATACCGGTGATCCTGCGTGCAATATCCCGTGATCTTATATGTAATACCGGTGATCCTGCGTGCAATATCCAGTGATCTTATATGCAATACCCCGTGATCCTGCGTGCAATATCCCGTGATCTTATATGCAATACCCCGTGATCCTGCGTGCAATATCCCGTGATCTTATGTGCAATACCCCGTGGTCCTGCGTGCAATATCCCGTGATCTTATATGCAATACCGGTGATCCTGCGTGCAATATCCCGTGATCTTATATGCAATACCCCGTGATCCTGCGTGCAATATCCAGTGATCTTATGTGCAATACCCGTGATCCTGCGTGCAACATCCCGTGATCTTATATGCAATACCGGTGATCCTGCGTGCAATATCCCGTGATCTTATATGTAATACCGGTGATCCTGCGTGCAATATCCAGTGATCTTATATGCAATACCCCGTGATCCTGCGTGCAATATCCCGTGATCTTATATGCAATACCCCGTGATCCTGCGTGCAATATCCAGTGATCTTATATGCAATACCCCGTGATCCTGCGTGCAATATCCAGTGATCTTATGTGCAATACCCGTGGTCCTGCGTGCAATATCCCGTGATCTTATATGCAATATCCCGTGGTCCTGCGTGCAATATCCCGTGATCTTATGTTCAATACCCCGTGATCCTGCGTGCAATATCCCGTGATCTTATATGCAATACCCCGTGATCCTGCGTGCAATATCCCGTGATCTTATATGCAATACCCCGTGATCCTGCGTGCAATATCCCGTGATCTTATGTGCAATACCCCGTGGTCCTGCGTGCAATATCCCGTGATCTTATATGCAATACCCCGTGATCCTGCGTGCAATATCCCGTGATCTTATGTGCAATACCCGTGGTCCTGCGTGCAATATCCCGTGATCTTATATGCAATACCCCGTGATCCTGCGTGCAATATCCCGTGATCTTATGTGCAATACCCCGTGATCCCGCGTGCAATATCCCGTGATCTTATATGCAATACCTCGTGGTCCTGCGTGCAATATCCCGTGATCTTATGTGCAATACCCCGTGATCCTGCGTGCAATATCCCGTGATCTTATATGCAATACCTCGTGGTCCTGCGTGCAATATCCCGTGATCTTATGTGCAATATCCCGTGATCTTATGTGCAATACCCCGTGATCATGTGCGCTAAAATAGCTATGATTTCATCATATGATATATACCATTTGAAATTAATTATTTTAAAAAATACAGTTAACACCGGTAGACCTACCTAGTTTATTTTATCCATCATAATTATAAATTTAATATATCAATACATGAAAGGTTAGGTTAGGCTAAGTTAGAAAAGTATCATAATAATTAATATGTATAAACTATGTCATCGTATTGTTTCTATAACGTCATCAATATGTGTTAGGCCTACTCCGACTTTGTTGCCTGGGTATTTTGTTTAATTTGATTGAAATATGTAGTCGTTACAGATGGCTCATTCGATTTGTGAAGTCATTAAATTTACTTTGCGTTTTAAAGTTGTGTAACATGTTTTAGAACAAAGCCATTAATAGAGGCATTAAAATAGAGGGCTACGTGTAGGCCTAGTGATACACCTAGTTATTATACTGAATGCTTTATGTGGATGAACACAGGACTAAACGAGAAATTTATAGTTCCACCTTTTAAGGTAATGTTAGACAATATACCAAAAGTTCCTTTTAGATGGGAGGGTCTTTTTCTTATTTAAATTTATAGTTTTTTTGTTTTATTTTCAATTCACCATGTTTTTATGTTTGCAAAAAGGTTTATCAAAAATCAATATTTTGATGGTTAAAAAAATGGGGCAGTTGGTGGGGTACCATTACCCCATATAAGCATGCACACAAAAACAAAAACATTTTCAATGATGGGTAGCAGAATTAATATTGAAAATAATTTATGGTAACTAAAAAATAAAAAAACTCCTTGACCTGAGTTTAAATTTAATATTTTAGGGCGTAAATATTTAACAGAATGTCACAACATGGCACCAAAAGTGTTTTAACAGGCCTATGTTATAGTTTACATTTTTATTATCATAGGCTATCTCAATGAATAAAACCTAACCTTTTATGAATAAGTGACCATAAAACTTCAGGAAATTCATAAGAAAGTTCTGTGACTGTGAAATCACGATTCCCACAAATTTTTGTTTTCACACGTTCAACCAAACTGCCAATCAACACACTTGGTCGAGCACCGCGCTCTCATGCACATTGGTGTGACCTTTAAATAGATAGACCCATTGTCTCCCCTTACTGTTACTCATCACATCAGACCTGTAAACCTTACAAATCCGACAGTGAATTTCTGCAGCTCTAAGGTTTTCTGCTAAGAAAAATCATAAGGCACTACAAACCTCACAACTGGCAGGATTATTTATAAAAGCACTCATTTTAAATAACTCTCACAGAACATCAAACAAAATGGTAATGGAAGTAAGGTGTTCAGTAGGAAGCTGAAAAGTTACTCTATCAAAGTGAACATGTGCGACCCCACATATGTTTCTTATTTGGCAGACCTTACTTTGTGGTCACAACTCGTATAAATAATCTTTGCTAAAATTGCAACAAATACTGTTGTTAATGCAACTTGGCAATGCATTCTCCTTCTCGTTGATGCTTCGTTCTTCTCGGTGATGTATTGTTATACTTGTGATATATGCATTGTCTCGCTCGGGGAAGCATTGTACTGTCTATCAATAATTGAATGTTTATGCAGTTTACAAACATGGTTTAGTAATTAATTGATTGCAAGTTTCCTATACCCAAGACGATTGTTAATAAATACTTTCATTTCCAATTTGAACTATTTCAAAAAGTCGTTATGAAATTTAAATTAATAACAAATGATGGTTAAACACATTATTGAGTTGTAACTTGTAAAAGTTTTCAGGTGGTTGTTTCACTGTCACAATCACCCCACCATTGTTAAATATTTAATTGCTAGATAGAATATCGAGTAGAGGTAAACTTATTTCCTGACAGACATCCACACTATATCGTGATTTACTCCTTACTCCGTTTATGAATAAGCACTTGCACTTGCACTTGCTTAGCACTTCACCCACCACAAATGTGTGAGTAGAATTTTATGCTGACACGAGGACTTGAACACAGATAAATTTAACAATACTGTATTTTGGGAAGGGGCAAATAATACTGTGTCACTGGTTTTGCTTGTCTTAAACAACTATGGCAAGAAGTTAACAAGAGGAAAATTGTGCCAATCAAGACCAGATTTGGTAGTACAGTAGAGCGTTGGAAATCCGGACGTCAAAAATCCGGAGCGTCGCAAATCCGGATCGGCGGTGAGAGCAGGTCAAGTCTTGTACAAAAAACAATTAAGAGTCCTTACCCAGTAAAGTTTCCATTAATTACTGTAGATTCTTTTTTTTCTAAAAAGTATTGTAGAGTTACTAATCTAAATTACATAATGTACATGTTCTTATTCAATATACTTTATCAAAATATTTTGTGTACTGTATTTTCTGAACCCTTCAGCCTCTATTTTGCAATACAGTAGACTCCCGAGCGTCATGTATCCTCTAGTCAATACATTACGTATGTATACAGTTATTGAAAGCACATTTGAAAATCCGGACAATTCAGTAATCCGGATGGGTCCCGGTTCCGATCGATCCGGATTAACGACGCTCCACTGTATTTTAAAGGACTAACGGTGCACCCAGAAATATTATTTTGAAGTGACATGCAATTTATTGAAGCTACTATGACTGTACCATTTTAAGATTGGGAATTTTATAAATACTTTTGATACGTGATAGTATCTTTTGAATATAAGGTACCTAATGCTTGTCTTAAAATTTATTCTATGCATTTGATACATTTTGGTGGATATGTATTATAGTTTTACTGAATAGTTTTTATTATTTTACTAACTTTATGTTCAATCTTGAGGGGTTGGGGGAATAACCTCACTTGCTCTACTCTTGGTGCACTACCATGAAGGACTATATAAAGTAAATAAATTAGTTAAATAAGATATCAATTCCATAAGAAAATGTTTGTCTATTGTTAGATTTTAAAATTCCCTCAAAAATAAATTTCAAGCAAACTAATCATTAAAATAAACTCATCTGCAGAAGCTTGAGCTTAAATGGATGCAGATTTAAGAGTTCACTACAAGTTTTATGTTTCTTTCAAACGTGTTGTGGTAACTACTTCACGTTTGATCCATTAGGCCTACACTTATTCAGAGCAAGATATTCATAAAATAAGGTGTGTCTAAAAAAAACAATTTTTATACTTTTTAGTGTTGAAAAACCATCAAATACTCGGATATTGTGTCCATGTTTTTTCCTCTATAATTTAGTCATCAACCGAGTTGACCTCAGGATCCGATGTTCGTTAGTTCAAACCAAGCCTAAGTCGAAAGATGTTTCTTGAGCAATAAACATCCGTAGCCCTCCTTCCTTCTAAACGGGAAGTAAAGCTGTCGGTCCCATGTCGATTGTGGCTTGTAAAACAACTCTTAGAAGTTATTTGAATATATCTTTACCGGCAAAATTAGTAGGCGCTCTCACTCATAGAAATTCTCATGTGCTGATATCAACCAGTTCAGAAAATGCACGTTAAATACTGTTACCTCAAATAAAATATTAAATACAGGTAATCTATTAATGGAAAATAATGATAAAAAATTGTAGGCTATATGACCTGCTCTTTAACAAAAAACAAACTAATTAAGTCACTATAAAACATAACTATTTGTGTTATAAATAAATAAATAAATATATAAATATATCTAAATAAAGATTAGATTAGGGCTCAACAAATAAGGTGGGCTAGCCATTCATCAAACTTATTTTTTTACATAATAATCAATTATATTTCATGTTTGTACTAACAAATTTAAAATTCTAGAAACCATTTTATTTATTGATAAAAAAATAATCTCCCCCTCCCCAACAATTTTTTTCTTTACTTCCTTACCCCCTGAACACATCCATGTAAACTCAAAAAAATTAATTGGTGGAATATCGTGAATACTGCCTTTAACAATTAACGCAGACGGAATATTGCGATGTCAAAATTCTTAATTCACCCAACCCTATCAATAAGCTTATGATTATTACCATTTATGATTTCAATAATTAATTACAATGTTGTGTACTATAATCCCTTATTTACCTATAATCTATTAGGTTCTATAAGATTCATATCTTATTATCTTGCTCAAATTGCACCTTTTCCTTTTTTTTTCATTAAAAATTTTCCCACACACATTAAATGGTTTAATTGAACACTATTACCCACCCCTTATTGAACATTGTATTTGTTGTCGCATGGAAGGTTGGGTTTTGTTTACTTGGTATTGTAGTTTATAATTATAAACATATTAAATGTTGCACATCAAAGTATCTTCTTCGTATTGACACCATCTTAGGCCTATTGAATATTCTATTCATATTATTATGTAAAATAGGACAGGGTCATTTCACATCAATTCGTCCACTATTCAGGGGAAATGTAACCCTCCATTTTGGATTTAGATAAAATTTTGTACATATTATCTTCGAACGGTTTTATAATCATATTTTAAATTTTAAGACAATCTAACCAATAGTTTTCAAGTTATGGAGGCCCAAATATAACCTAAATACATCTAAAAATCTTCTAATAGTTTCTAATTTTAGATGTATATCTCTTCAACCAAAACCTCTTTTTACTGTTTTGAGACACATTTTGTTATACATACACGTACACACACACATATATATTATATATATTATATGAATGAATATAAGATAGTTCAGAATACAGGGATAGGAATAAATACAGCCAATATGTCGCATCATCATCATCAACTTTTTCCAGCCCGTGGTTAGGTCAATTTAGTAAAGTTCCTCCATCTTCCTCTTTCCTTCCACCATTATTCCTCTCGTTCATTCCATTTTCTCCTCTTACTCACACACTTGCTGTTATCTTTTCCTCTCATCTCTTCCTTGGACTCCCTTACAGTTTTTTTCCTACATACTCCCCAGTGGGGTGAGTAATATTATGATGAAGGGAAGACTGAAATGTTAGTTACAATCATCCTACCTAATTAATTATATTTTATTAGCTCTAGCCGATGGTTTAGTAAAATATTAAGCTTATCACTGATTTTTCTTCACATGATACGTCAGATTTTTAATGGCACAATATAAAAATAAATATCTAGGCCTATCAGCTCTTTTCCTTTCATTTTAAAACCAAAATGGAAACTAAATATCTTTTAAATGATTTGCTTACACACCTTGCACAAACCATTGTCTTCAAAGTTAAAGTTAAAAGTAAATAACAATAATTTTTAGAAAGGTCCAAAATTCTCAAACGGGAAAAAACCACAGGATTGCTCATGAAAATACTATTATTTAAAAAAAGTTCCAATGTGTAAATCACCTGTAATGAATAATTGTTGTATACTTTGTACCTGGAATAGTTATTTAAAGACCTATGAGGATAAAATAATATTTTTAAACCGGGATGTAGGGCAGTAACCAGCCCGATTATCTTTTGTGGAAATCTTAAGCTAAGAACCAAAACAAAACCCCACCCCCTTCCACATTTTCCCACCAAAACTTCCCAAAGTGCTCTTTGTGCCACACCGCTTAGCAAGAGTTAAAATCGCAATACGGCCAATTATAAAAAAATAACCAAAACTTTTCACAAAATACAGTGGGACCTCCATATAGTGAATTCTCTCACTCATTTCCACACGAAGCCTTCCTCTATAAATCAGGTTAAGTTTGTTTCAGTATCTCTAGCCGGAGGTTTATGCTCACTATTGTTTTTTTAAGGTATGTTCATCACTTTTTTAATTACCTTTATTAACATAACTTGTAGGCCTACGTAATATGATTTATATTCACTTATAATGAGTGCAAAGATTAGTAAATATTTCTAAATACAATAGACTACACTTTCATGTGTTAAAAAGATTGTTTTTATACATCAAATTTCTACATATTAATTTTTTTTATGGAACCATTGACTTCAATATATAGAGGTCCGATTGACTATATTGCATATAAATTTAATATACCAGGGTTTAGAAGTGAAGATATGTAGTTTAGTATTGTTTACGACATAACTATTTGTTTGTATACATCATTTTATGAGTAGTACTTATTTATTAATATGGGAAATGATGACAGCTAGGAAAAAAGTGCATTTTCTCCAAAGTGAGATCAGTCTCATTAAGGGAGAGGAAATAAATTAATAATATTTTATCTGTGCAAAAAGCACCTAGGTAATTTTTTATCACTTTGTGAGTTGTTTTTAAACTTACAATAGTATATAAACCTCTGGTATTTATTTTTCTCAACTGTTCAATAGAAGGTTTGAGAAGACCTATTCTCATAGTCTATTCTGACACTATGCCCCTGTTACACCCGATTGATGGTAGAAGTGTGGCTGACAGCTTGCAAAAGCTACCAGATATTTATCCATTCGCCAAACCATATGATCTGCAACACCATACATATATTGATTTGTTGTTACTTTTGACAGTCAAAACTTTCACAGCAAACAATTTGTTTTTAATTATGATTTTCTTTTAACTATTCTTACATGTCTGCTAGCTGTCAGTTACCACCACTCTTATGACGAATGGACTCTACTTCATCTCCATCACCCTCCCTGTGCCATTTTGTTTTTTTGATTTGTTGGTTTCCCCTTTTAGTAATTTGCATTACACATTTCACACTTCCTCTAGATGAGTTTCAATAGAATGAAACCTAGGTTATAGGATTTAGAAGTATCGAGCTTTCTTCTTAAGGCAGCCAATCTATCCAGTGGTAGCAATGTAAAGTGTGAACTTTGTTTCTAGTTTCAGTGGCAAAGCCCTATTTTGTTTTTTCCTTTTATCTCTCTTTATTTTTCCTCCTTCTTTGTGTAGGTAGTAATTTTCAAAATACACATCCATGTGTACCTTTTACCGCTACTTGTCGACCGAGTGACACTTTTGGTAACTACTCGTATTATAGAGAGATTAAAACAAAGAAGACCATATGTATAGTTTTTGATGTAAATATTATTATTATTATTATTATTAGCACCGCGTCTTACTACCCGTTCGGGTTGTACGCACTTACGCTAATGTGTGATGGTAGGGTGATTGTGAGATGAAATGGAGGACCTAAAGTTTAACGTGGGATCCGAACCACGGTGGAGGCCTGGCATTCCTCACATTCACAAGTTGTGATTAATACACGTCTTGTCAGAGGTGAAGGAAGGGTTTGGCAATCAGATAAATCTGTGCCGGGACCGAGGATTGAACCCCGGACCCTCAGCACCGAAGTCTGACACATTACCCCTAGACCACCAGGTCACCTTTAACTTGTTGTAAATAAAACGAAATAATAGAACCTCCACTGAAGTCAACAAGTTTCAAACCAATTAATTATTACTTTATATATAATAACTTCATATATTTATATTATTACTTTATATATTTATATATATTAAATTGTTCTATTCAAAATCATTTGGTTTACAAAAGAGTGCAAGATATTAAATATTTAACTCTAGTTGACAAACATTTCTTTAAAACATTAGTATTCGTATTTCTCACTCAAATTTTGATATTATCCTATTTATTATTTCTTTTTTCAGAGAAAATTAGGATATCACAATCTTTAGACTATATGAAATTTCATTACTAATAAATTTAAAACAAATTATATATCTTGAAAGTAAATACAGGTAATTTCGAATTCCTATTACCTGTATATCTCAAAGGAAAAAAAAAAGTGTATCTTGTCCCAATTGAATAATTATAACAATTTGACATAAATATCATTGATTATAATTTAATACTTCAAAGACAATTAGAATATTTAAAAGATAAGTTAAAATATTGAATCATGGGTATACTAGTTTGTATAGGAGTAAATGTTCAGAAATAATTATCATAGAAAATTAAATAAATAGGTAAGGTACATTAATTCCAGAGTAAAGCATATGGGTGAGGGCTTCATATAAGAGGTTTAAAAGCCTTTCTCAATATTAGGTTTGTCAGAATACACATGCTTAATGGTCTAACCACAAATCACATCAAAGTTCAATTCAATAGATTTTTCACTTGTCAACCATGAAAATAAAATAAAGGAAATATGTTTTTATTTGAATTTATCTTTATATAATGTACTTCAAAAGATTTCACTCTCAATCACACTGCTTTCTAATAACATATCCATTTTACCATATTAATATGCTGCACCTACTTCAATCTTTATTCCCTAAATAAGCTTTGAGTTACTAGGGATTTGAGGAGAACTGCGTTTTTTAACTCTTTTATTGCCACGGCTATACTTGATTCGTTTGTGAATAGTGCCAGGATTGTTTTAAGGTTTTGTTTGCTATGAATACCACAGCTGTTTCATCATTTATATAAGGTTGTACAAGAAAAATCGCCAAACTATTATTTATCATATTGTCCTATCCTTTTTGTCTACATATACTTTTCTTTAATAAAAGGGAATGTTCTAATTCTAGTGACATAAAATTACTTTTAACACTAGAAGGCAGAGCCATTCAGATTGGCTTATGGCACTAAAAGGACTAAATGCTTTGCAACTTACTACCCATCCAGGCTATTTATATTTATTTACATGCAAAGTTATATATATATGTATGTATATATATAAAATACACACACACACACACAAGTTTTATATATATATATATATACACACACACACACACACACACACACACTGAATTAATAGAGATAAGAGATATAATTTAAAACAATTATAACAGCATTTTTATGGAACGAGCATGGGAAATCACTTTGAAAAACGTAAGGTATAACTGGCCAAAATTCTAACGTCAACAATTTTCACAGGAAAATTACAGAGCACTAACGCTTTAGTCCATTTTAACACCATTGCATGGTAACTGGGTGGTTTTAAAAAAAATAGATGACTAGAAAAGTGTTTATTTACTCTCTAAAATACTTTTCAACAAAGAAAGTTTGGATTTTTGGAGCGGTAATCAAAAATTACTTACTGTGTTGCCAGTCGGCTCTGATCTCGTCAACCTTGTTGCTTTCGAGTGATAAATAGTTGACACATTCTGGTTGGTTGAACCCCACGCGCTCTAGCAGTCTGCGCTCTTCAACTGGAACAATCAGTGCACGAACACAACATAACTAACTAGGTATATAGAAGTCTCCTTTATTGAAACAAGTACAGGAACACAACATAACTAACTAGGTATATAGAAGTCTCCTTTATTGAAACAAGTACAGGAACACAACATAACTAACTAGGTATATAGAAGTCTCCTTTATTGAAACATTCAGTGCAGGAACACAACATAACTAACTAGGTATATAGAAGTCTCCTTTATTGAAACATTCAGTGAAGGATTCGAACCCTGATCTCTCCGTCATCGTCAGTCTAGTCCTCTCCGAGAATAGTGCCTTAGACCACGTGGCCACCAAAGGGGGTCAAGACAATCATGCCTTTGCCATCGGAGCATATTTCCCACTGGATTAATTTTCTTTTTTCTCAGGATATATAGCTTAAGTAGCTGATATCAGTTGACCTTTAAGTATTAAAGTTTATGCTTACAAAAACAAAAATTCCCTTGGGAGCAAGTTATTTTAAAAGACATACACACTAAATTTCTCTTTAAGATAAAGGTGTTTATATGGTCTGAGGCAACAGATTCACGATAGCCGAATTGCTATTGAAGGAGTGTTCAAGTTCCGAATTCTGACTGGGTGAACTTGAATTGATTATGTTAATGTGATTTGTCACTTTGTATATTCAACCTCTTCTCCCTACAACAATGCGGGTGCACTTTCTCTCCCTCCCCATACTTAGCCTTTAATAACCACGGCAGTTTCTTTTTAAAACGAGACTAACTACCTGCCCGGGCTATATGCTAATGAGGAAGGCTCGATTTGGAGAAAATTCACTTGCTTTTACGGGAAGGGAGAGAGTGAAACAATTTTAGAAGAAACACTCGCTCATGACTCGAACCACATCGGCAATGGCAGCCAAGATTATAGTACCGTTACATTTAGTGCCAGCGCCCACCGCTTCATTTGTCATGGTGTAAAACATACTAATAATTTAAATAAAACTCACAAACAAACATTTCATCTCATCTGTGATTTAAGGTTGTTTACCTCTAAAGTGGAATGTTGTGTTTTCTCCTAAAGCCCGGCGATACAATCGATTGGGGAAAAAACTTGATAATCGATACAGATCCCAGTGGGTTTGAGGCGATGAGAGACCGATGCAGTCATAAAGTTCTGCGGGAATAATGTCAAAGGTGGCGGCTAGAGGTTAGCGGAGGGACCTTTTACACTCCCACAGTTCAACGGGAATAAGGTATTGAATCACGTGGCGGTGTTTTAATGCTGTGAGTAAAACAATGGCTGGAATACAAATACCCTCCTTAGGGGGGGGAAATCGGGTCAAATGACAAAATACTGTTTGATTAATTAAAAAAGTAACTTTAAATAATGTTAGAGCTGGTTTTCTGGTTGATTAATCTGAGGGACAAGGATGAGTAGGGTCGTGTGAGAGTAAGATAACCCGGATCAATTTGGAGAGAGGAGGTACTCGTATAATTTGATAACCATGAGACAAAAGATAGGAATGTAAGGGTTGTTAGCCCCAGGAAAAGTCGAGAGGGGTCATTAGAGGGTAGAAGGACATGGTGTCTTTGTAGTCAGAGCACTGTTTCATTTTAAGAAGGAAATAATCGCTATTGTCATGTGGCATGGGTTCAGCAACCACCGTAAAGCCAGATGCCGCTGTGGATACCGTAAGAGGGTGCTCATCCCCAAGCGGTTGGTTCATCTGCACAGTGAATCCAAGAGGGTGTGATCGGTTAATAGCTGGACTAGAGTTTGAAGCGCCCCTCGAATATATCTCGTTCTTTAAACTTGGAACGTCAAGGTACGTATATAGAAGATATTGGGACAGTTTGAAGCGTGTGGCATTGTGGAGAGGATTAAAGGACTATTATATACAACATTTATGAAACTTTTATGGTTAACAAGATATAAGTAAATATAAATTAAAGTTATAAATGTTCACATCTATATTGAAGAGGTGTTAACAATCCACTTTGGATCGTTTATTAATCGCAATCAACGATCATTTGCTGAAATAAAATATAAAGATATAATAGTAGGGTGGTTTAAATGGGCCAATCATGTGTTTTAATTCTCCCTCCACGAAAATTGGGGTTCCTTTTTACTTTATTACAGGTAGAGAAAGTATGGTGATCGTCAAAAAAATCGAACTCGAGATTTTGATGAATCTTGACGTTTCATGACTCCCTGAATCTGAAAAAGTGGTTTTTGAATTTCCGTCTGTCTGTCTGTCTGTCTGTACCTCCAACTAGAGCCTAAACTATTTTACCGATTGAGCTAAAACTTGATATCAAGGGTTTTCATAGCGTCGCCCCGAGGGATTTTTGGAATTGGATATCTACCCCTAAAATTGAGGGTAGTTTACTGAGGGGAAAAAAGAGAAAAAGTCGATTTTCTCAAAATCGGCTCTAACGATTTTGATTAAATTCATTTATAATCATTAATAAATATTACAAACAAAATGGCTACTCTCAATATTTCGGCAAAATGGCTTTAAGGGCTTCGGTCTGATGCGTAAATTAACATTTTTTTATAATAGCTCCGAAAACTATTTGAGATATGAAATTACTTAGCATTACAAATATGTATATATATTTATAATACAAATATTTTATTCGAAACATATTTTTATAAAATCAATAATTTTCAATCTATACGCAATTATATATATATTTTTAACTTTTTGGACATTAAAGCTTAAGTATTGCGACCGTAAAAAAAACTAACCTGAAATGTTGATGGATTTCGACGTCTCATGACCCCCCGAACCCTAAAAAATAGTCTTTGCAATGCCGTCTGTCTGTGTGTCTATTAAAACTTAAAATTAAGGGTAGTATTCTGAAGGGCTAAAAGAGAAAAAGTCGATTTTCTCAAAATCGGCTCTAACGATTTTGATTAAATTTCATTTATAAACATTAATAAATATTCCAAACAAAATGGCTACCCTCAATATTTCGGCAAAATGGCTTTAAGGGCTCCGGTCTGATGCGTTAATTAACATTTTTTATAATAGCTCCGAAACTATTTGAGATATGAAATTACTTAGCATTACAAATATGTATAAATATTTATAATACAAATTTTTATCCAAAACATATTTTTATAAAATCAATAACTTTCAATCTATAAGCAATTATATGAATTTTTTTTAACTTTTTGGACATTAAAGTTTAAGTATTGCAACCGTAAAAAAAAAACTAACCTGAAATGTTGATGGATGTCGACGTCTCATACCCCCACAACCCTAAAAAATAGTCTTTGCAATGCCGTCTGTCTGTGTGTCTATAAAAACTTTAAAATTAAGGGTAGTTTACTGAAGGGCGATAAGAGAAAAAATTGGTTTTCTCAAAATCTGCTCGAACGATTTTGATTAAAATTCGTATCCAGGAGTTGATTAAAATTATAAATAAACTGGCTATTTTCATTTTCCTATGAAAATGATTTTTAGGGTACTTTACGGAAGCGTTAATTTCCGTATCTCCACAACTATTTGAGAAACTAAACAACTTATCATTGCAAAATTGTAGGACTATTAGAAATAAAAAACTTTTATTTGACATATATTTTTATAAAAGCAACAGTTTCTGAGTTATTTTCAAATATATTAATACAATTTTGTGAGCTTTATTTGTAAACATATACTACTTAAGTCTTAACGCAATAATTCTCCAATGCCATAGAGTAATTAAATATAAGTAAGTATCTAAAAAAAGTATGTTATTTTTCCTTAAAGCTCTTAGGAGAAATGTTTGCACAGCAATGATCTATCTCCATTTTAGACTCAATAGTCAATATTTACATTTTTTATTGGTCAAAATGTATAAATGAATAATTAAATATCAATGCGATGACTTGAAGATGTGCAACACCTTATAAAATGTTAAAATTTTAACCAGAAATCGAAATTTTAATACGAAGTGTTGACCCTTGTGGAAGACATTAAACTGTTTGAAATGCTCTTAGGTGGACAAAGATGCGCCTCTTTTCTCATTGATTTATATCATTGTATATTATTTTATGCGTGTTCTTATGTGGAGTGGTGATGATACAATGTACATTATTCCGTTCAGAAATCTTACGAGTTTATAGAAAGAGAGAGAAAGTCTGTGCGGTGCGCCGTACAATTTATTTTCTAACTTCAAACATCCTCATTCTAACACACTAGCGTATTTAGTAAATATTCATATAACTCGAACTGGTAGTAAGACGCGTGTCTGAATACAAACACAATAGTTATATGTGATGGATTTTTTTTTTCAAAAATAGTTTTTCACTGAACTATCAATAAGTAAGTTTTGTTTAGAAAAATAAACACATCTTGTGATTACAATAAATACTCTTCATGTGTGCATTTCAATCCGAATTGTTCCAGACATTTAAAAAAAATCAGTTATTTTAAACTATCCTTAAATTATTTATATTTTGTAAGATTTAAAGTACATTTTTAATCATCATGAAGAACAATTCCTAGATCATACACATTTTAAACTAGATATTAAAGGCTATTTACGAAAAATTTCAAATTTTCTAAAATTGGTCAAAGTTAGATAACATTTATTTTAGAAAAATAAACATCCAATTTTATTTAACATGTAAAATAGTCCACATATACCTATTTCTAACAAAATCTATAAGGATATATTTCAAAAATGCAAATTAAAAAGTAAAATTGTAATCATGTTTTCACCGCCGATAGATATAATTAGAAATAACTTTTATTTGAGATATATAAATCTGAGTACTTTTGACATAATGACATTCCTTGTTAAAGTTAATAAAAATTAGACGAAGGGTAAACTATTGTCAACTGGTTTTAAGGGAGGTCAACTAATTGTCAACTTGTTTACCGGAGAGAACAATGTCAACTTTACGGAGTCAATAATGTATTGTTTTACAGGTTCAACTAATGTCAATTGGTTTACACGTGGATAAATAATTGTCATGTTAAGAGTAAAACTAATTGTATGGTTTACCGATAATTGGTTACAGAGGGGTCAAACTAATTGTCAACTTGGTTTTACACGGGGAGGGTCAAACTAATTGTCAACTTGGTTTTACACGGGGAGGGGTCAAACTAATTGTCAACTTGGTTTTACACGGGAGGGGTCAAACTAATTGTCAACTTGGTTTTACACGGGGAGGGGTCAAACTAATTGTCAACTTGGTTTTACACGGAGAGGGTCAAACTAATGTCATGGTTTTACACGGGGCGACTGTCTTAGAGATAGAAATCGTTACGAGATTAATGGACGACTTCACTTAAAACAAGTATATTTGTATATTTTGTCATGTAAAATATCCCCCAAATATAAATTTTAAACGAAATCGTTGAGAACATTTTCGAAAATTTTCAAAAATCACTTATTAGTAAATTACCCTTGATCTGAGCGCTTGGCTCAAAACATAATGTCCTGAGGTATGACCACATATCATCTAAATGTAAAATTTGAACAAACTCTATTAAATCATTTCGGATTTAGGCCAGGGACAAACAAATAGATCATTTTTTTGTGTTCGGGCACACTTAAAACATAAAAAAATAATCATAATCTAGAGATAGACAATTTTCAAGATTACAGTAATCAGTACAGTTTTTAGATGATACAGTAAAAAATAAACTAAGCCTATAAAATGGTAAAATAAAACTTGTATATAGATGTTAAAATAGAATAGTCCCATTGCTGAGTGGTACGTAGCCTGGTTTAATTATGATACAACCCGCATTTCACATCTGTATTAAATGTAGTATCTCACAACGTTTGTGGCGTTAGTATTCATCCTTTGGGAACTGCGTCTCTCATAATTCGATTAATAATTTCACAAACTTTTACTAACAAGAAACTAATGGTAATTTGTTCATGAAATAATTATCTCTATAAGGGTTTTAAACTGATCAGCAACTCAAAATTGTTTTATTTTGTATCTTGGAAAGAGGAAATAACGTGAGCTATTAACCCTTAATTTTATATAAATTAACCGTGTAGTCTAAATATTTGTATTATTTTATAGGGGGTTAAATTAATACATAAAGTGTATAAGTGTCATAAAATTATATTTTAGTCATGAATCCGAGTGACATAAAAACCTTATTAAAACCACGGGGTCTTGAATATTGTAATATTAGGATGTTCAAAAATACGGTGCTTGGAAAGATATTAAGTCTAAAAAAGTATAAAGATACTGGGGAGTTGAGGTTACATAATGATGAGCTACATACTATTTACTCATCACAATACATTGTTAGGATAGTCAAATCTAACAGACTATTGTGGACAGGACGTAAATGGGAGATTCTAGAACCTTGTTCAGGGTAACCAATGGGAAGAGACCGTTGGGAAGCAGATGGGAGGATAATATTAGAATGACCTGAAAGAGATAGAGTGTAATGAGGAGTAGTGGATATAACTACCCCAAATGGGGATAGGTGGAGTACTTTAGTAAGTGCGGCAGTGAAACTTAGTTCTAATGTCATAGAGTAAGTAATGTAAAAAAATAGCTTTAGTTTTGACATTTGCATTTCCATACTATCTTGTTGTAAAATTATTAAAAAGTGGAAAAATCAAATTTTGACATTCTTAATTTGGCTCACAATTTGAGGGGATATTTTATCCTATTTTTCGGATCTTTATTTCAGGAATAAATGTGTTGAAGTGATGAAAAATATATGAATATGGTTTTGTGAGCAATCGAAACCAAAAACTATTCTGGAAGCGATTAATACACAATTTAACCAAAGTTTTGCCGCATTTTTAGGCTACATAATTAAAACTACTTTCACAATTTGAAAAATATTGTGAAAGTTTTAATCACTTCCATAAGATAAATTATCAGGAAGCATTTCTTGGCTAAACAACAAACAAGAATAAACACAGACGTTGGGCCCTCTAGTGACATAAATGCTAAAACCTGTCATTTTTCTCGTGGTATCAAACCACAGCACGGCTTTACTGCTAATGACTGATAACTCCACCCATGTGCTAAGTTCATGTGCAAGACAGTTTAGTAATTATTCTACTTACACGATTAATTCAATCCGAAGGTTTCCGTGGAAGAGAAAAATTGCAAAAGTCAAGTGATGTTTAAATACGATGCATGTTTGACATACAGAATATTTTTATTTCAAAGACTAATTAAAGCGAAACAGATTAATCTTATGAAAATAAAACTTTTAGAAAATAACTTTCGCTCAAGGTATAAATAAACAAAATGGCGATGACACTATCATTTGTCCTTTAGGTTAAAGTACCGCAACTGTGTCTCGACGAATCCGTGTAAGTCGAAGACTTTCTGCACTCGTGCGTTTAGTGTTATCAGATTGGTGGGAAATCATTTAATATTTATTTAATAAATATCAGGGTGGATCCAATTTAATGTCCAGTTATTTTAAAAACTATACATTCTAACCTTTTTCTAACCTTTTTAAATTATTATTTTCAACACAACATTTATTGACGACTTCATTTATAATCCGGAAGGTGAAAAATAAAGACCTATAGCCCTACTAAGGTGTAGGATTACGTAGCTGGAATGAACTTGAACTATATCATGGAGTAGGAGTGAGAATATTAAGGGTGATAATCTACGTGTAGAAAAATACCTCCATAATACCTGTATAATATTCGAGCATTGACCTCTCCGTCACCGGAAATCCAGTATACACCAAGCCTGACGTCTTAGACCGTGTGACCATAGCTGAGGGAGCCTGTTGCTATAATCTGTGTATCAAATAATATATGTAACATCTAAACCAAATAATAGTAACCTTATACCATTATAAATCAATGGGAGTTGAATTATAATTTGTACAGAGGTTGGTCAACTTGGTAGTGTAAAATTACTGTATTTATTTTTGATATTAACATATCAAATAACCGTAACATTGGATGTTGTTTAGAATATTCCTATTGAGACCCTCGTTCCTCATCCCCTGACAAATTCTATTTTACGTTTGAACAAGAGGCTTCGTTTAATGGTGGGGGGAAATTGCCCCTTTACGAAGTAAACTTTTTCCCCCTTTTAATTTTGATTATATTTCAGCTGTTAACTCTTTGATCAGGGGCTGGAGGTGATGCCCTCACTAGGTTAATGGTTCCCTGACGTCATACACCCTCCCCCCTACATTTCTTGTTGTACCTGGCACAAGGCCAGCCAATGTGACCCCGACGAAATTCCCTAACATTCCATGCCGTCTGGTAGGCCTAGACCAAACCTCCCCCTCTTCCCCCACGGGATGAGATTTATTGTTAATGGGTATTTGGGAGCTATTATATGGAAAGCACATCGAGAACTCGATGGCCGATTACTCATCTAAATTGCTTCGGCAGTTTAAAAAAATATATAAATTCAAATTAATCCAGGAATTATTTGAATAGAGGTAACTATATATATATATATTTTTGAACATTCTAGTAACAGAACTGACATCTCTAATATTTAAAGTAATATACTAAATTCAAATCTACTTCATTAATATATTTTTAATTCATGATAGGTCCTTCGAATCCCTCGAATTATTAAATATATTTGAGATTCTAGGATAAGAAAAATTTCAAATTTTGAAAAAAATTAATTAGATTTTTAAAGCTATTATGATACTTATTGGTGTCTAACATGATTACCGTATAGGACAAAGCTAATTAGGCCTTAAAAAATCAACTTACCACTTAATTGAATGTGAATTTACATTAGAACAAAAAAAAGCATTTATTTATGATTAATAATTTATATAACAACGAAAGAATAGTTTTTGAGAATAACATTAAAAACTGTGGGAAAGATATTTCAATGCGATAAAGTGAATCTCTTACGCCTATCATGTTTACTTGGGTTAAGATTTTAGAAAAAGTGGATTAGACCCATCACTATTAATATAATCTTTCATAGAACAAAAATGGAACCCTAGCCAATGTTCTAAAGTGTCAGGCTTGCAGTAGACTGGATTGCCGATGACTGGGTGGGCTGGGTGTACTGGGGTGGTGGGTTTCAACAGACTACTCTCATAATCTCTATCTACGCTGATGAGGGTGCATTTCCTATCCATTGCCCTCCCAACCCCTACTTTTAAAATATATCGTTAATAACCTTGGTGTTGTCCGCATTAGTGGGAACGTGGACCAAATGTCAGGTTAATCTGGTCTGGTTTGCCAGTAATTAGGAGGCCAGGGTTCGAATCTCGGTCTGAAGTGATGAGGTAATTTTTCCTAAATGGTTTCCCCACTTCCTTTGTGGGTGTATACTTGAATGCTCAGTCTATTAGTAATAAGTATGTCAGGTCAAAGTGTAATGTCATATCCTTCTTCTTATGTCGAGGCCGGCTGGTATAAACAAGGTCCTCACGCTTTTTTACCAAGTGACCCCAAGAAGAAGACAAGGCAAATCTTGGTACCGGGATTACGTCCCATCACTGACGTCACGATGTTTTGGTGGAGACCCGCAATGCAGAACAGATGTTTAAACAACCCCCCTTTCCTCACAACTCACCCCCTAACCTCTTGCAGTCGAGTATTTCGGTGTAGGACACGGGGTGGCTCCGAACAAAATACAAGAAGTTATTTAAGAATTCTGGATTGAGAACAACTTGTTTTGGAACGAATAAAGTGAACTGTCATATCACACGCAACATGTGGCTTAAAAAACGGGGTGGCCATTCTCGATGGTTTTATTTTTGTTTATTTCCTCTTGGGATGTTTGCAAGACTTGAGTCAGATGGTATCATTTAATAAGATCAATATAGTGAACTTTTGTCGGTGTTGGCTACTCTGCATTGATTTTTAAATCTTCTAAAATGGTTTTATGGTGATACTACTAGTCTACAGTACGGTATTTCAAATAAATACATATTTTTAAAATCTTTAGATAATTGTGTATTATTCCAAAAAATGTTAACTTGTCCAACTATACTTTTTAACTATTTGCACCACGACTTACTATCCGTACGAGTGATACGCATTTAGCTACATCTATGGATGAAGAGGTTAAAAGTGAGAGAGAATGTACCTCATTTGCATGTAGAGTGGGAAACCCTCTCGGAAAAACCACGTTTAGTGTGCCCGATCGGTATTCTAATCCTGACCTCCACATCAATGACAAACCAGATTCAGACTATAGATGAGCTGAAGTTTAAACCACATTGCCCCTCAGTGACGGTGATTTTTAAACTTTTTTGGTTAGTACGTTTACTACACGGACACAGCTTAGTGATCAATGGTTCTCAAAGGTGTGCCATGACAACAATGCGCCACGAAATTCTTGACTTTATTACTGTTGATAAAAAGTAGTTCCATTCAATATTAATTTTTAATAAAAACAAGACAAAAGTTTGAATATTTTAATATATTTACAATCCAAAGAATTTATTGGCTTACAATCAAAGAATTGAATAGTGAATTATAATCTTGTTTTTTACTACACAAGAGTTCATTATTTTAGCACTGCGTCTTACTGACCGTTCGGGCTAAACGCTTATGCACTAATTACCCTAATGGTTTTAGTGATTAGGAAGGTTATATTAATAAGGAGTGTACCCGAATTTGCGTGGAGGCAGAGTGGAAAACCATTTTGGAAAGACCACTCTCAGTACACCCTACCGAGATTCGAACCTCGATCTCCCCGTCATCGGCAATCTAGTCTACTGCGAGAGTAGCGCGTTAGACCACAAGGCCACCGAAGCGGGTAGGAGTTCAATTTTTGGTATAATATAAAATTTGCTATTTAACTGAGAGAAGTCTCTCTGACCAAATGTCTCCTTGTCTCCAATAGAGTTACCAACTTGTACGTTCAGGTGCCGCGCAGGGTGCCGCGAGGACTTCTACAAATAATAGTGTGCCGTGAACAGCAACAAAAATAATTGAAAACCACTGGCTTATCCTACGGGGTAGCGAAAAGGAGGGTAGTTAGAGTAAAAATACACCTGCATAGCTTATAACCCGAACGAGTAGTAAGACGTGGTGCTAAAAAATATTCACCCACGCTATCTTGAAGAGGTGATGTAAAAAACACAGTTCTAAATCAATTTTTGGGATAACAACCCACTCCACTCTACCCTAAGTGTACCCGGGCGGGATTTGATCCTTGATTTCGGTGACAGTCTATTTTATTGCGATCCGGACGCCTAACACCATGTGGCCATCAATGTAGTTTTATACCCTTTGTCTTCGCTCTTACTGACTTTCCCCTGTATTCCCCGTGCAATATCGAGCTGAATATATGTCACTCGGTTCAATGGAATTATTTAACTCTTCGAAAGGAAGTTTTACTGTCCTACCCAACAATGTATTGATTGTACGTCCTTGTCTTCTTTTGAAAAAAACTATTTTGAGTTTAATAATATAGATTAATATGTTTCAACTCCTCGTTGGTTGTACACTCCGTTTACCATGAAAGGTATTAGCTCACCTTGGTTGATTACACCATGGCCCTATTTATAAGCTATAAGCTACACCCTAATGGAAGTTAATCATGATGTCTTTCATGGAAAACGGAGAGTACATTTTGAATTGTAAGAAATCATTCTTTACAAACATTATCTGTAGAGATAGGGTAAATTCGCTTTTGCGAAAAACGCGAAAAGAAAAAAATAGGGTCGAAAATAAGGCATTTATAAGTTTTCTTTGCGTTTCATGGCATTTGAAAGTGTTTAAAGCGATTTTTATTTCGCGAATTAACGCGAAAAACGTGATTTTGAGAGTATTTTAACTAAATTATTCTATTTAGCGAAATAGACGCGAATTCCCTGAAAATGCTGTGCATTTAAATAAAATGTTGAGAATTTCTATAAAACGATGTTTTTCAGCAGAAATAAGTGATTAAAACATCATGAGTAGTAGCTGTCGGGATGAGCTGGATCACTTTGACCTACTTTTCTCTGATTGGCTGCTATAAATAGCTCTGGCCTCTGATTGGCTGCTATAAATAGCCCACCCCCCCCCTCTCCCACCGCTCTGCTTACAAAATATCCACCAGTTGATTACGAAATATCCTCCCTACAACCCCCTCCCCTACAACCCCCTCCCCTACAACCCCCCCCCTACAACGCCCACCCCTACAACCCCTTCCCCTACAACACCACCACACCCTGAACATGTTGGTACTTGTGCTGGCCCTTTTTTTCTTAATTATTAATGATTGTTAATTGATTATGCATGTATGGGTAGGGGGAAGGATGTTGGAGTATATTTTATTTGGATGGTGAGCATACGGCTCTGCACGAACCTCTCGCTACGGCTGTCTTGCGTAGAATGGAGGGCATCTTCTCTGTTCGGCCGCTCACCGAGTAGTGACCACCGCACCTCACGGTTGCGCCATTCTCTTTTTCCTCCCTCTACCCGTGCGTCAGCGACCCACAATGTTTAGGGGGGTAGGAGGGGGTCAGTTGCCTCCCTGTGGAAAATTTCAGCGATGTTGCAAGAAGCAAACTTTTAAAGTTTCTTGAACTCATCTTTCCCGCCAACCCACCCCCCAAGTCCCCCCTTGCCACAGAGGTCGTGGCCGCAGATTTGTGTTAATAACCGGCTCAAAGCAAATGTCAAATTGAGAGATGGCCACGCTGTTTCTAGAAGCTACAGCCATCTTTTGGTAGAAACTCGAACTAGAAGACCTCATGATTTGCGAGTGGGGTGACAATTTGACTAGAATTAAAATATATACAAACAACTAATTCTATTCGACTAGAAATAACCAAGCAGGTGGAGGATAAAAAAGTATAACGGGTGCATTAAAAATATGCGTGTTTTCATGTAGAAAAAAAAGCTCAAAATCTTTGAAAAAATTGTCTGTCTAAAAAAGATTATTCAGCCCACGGGATTCGAACCAGACCGCATGACTGATAAGCACCGATCTCTCGATAAAAAACGGAACTAGTACAGGGTTTGAACCCCACCTACTAGTTGTTATGTATTCAGTTCTATCACCTAGTGTTTTCTTATAACTGGTTGAAATGTTTACTCCAGCTAGATATCATCGACGGGATTCAAACCAGGGACTTTTGACATTTGTCGACCTTGCAGGAACTCGAAACCCTTACACCGCTCCAGTCACGGGGCGCGATGTGCACCAGCATTTGCACGACCGATGGTCCTAGGACCCACCATATACAGCGCTGCCATAAACATACTAGCTGTTATGTATTCAGTTCTATCACTTAGTATTTTCTTAAAAATGGTTGAAATGTTTACTCCGGCTAAATATCCCCGACGGGATTCAAACCAGAGACTTTTGACATTTTTCGACCTTGCAGGAACTCGAAACCCCTTACACCACTCCAGTCACGGGCCGAGATGTGCACCAGCATTTGCACGACCGATGGTCCTAGGATCCACCCTATACAGCGCTGCCATAAACATACTAGCTGTTATGTATTCAGTTCTATCACTTAGTATTTTCTTATAAATGGTTGAAATGTTTACTCCGGCTAAATATCCCCGACGGGATTCAAACCAGAGACTTTTGACATTTGTCGACCTTGCAGGAACTCGAAACCCCTTACACCGCTCCAGTCACGGGCCGAGATGTGTACCAGCATTTGCACGACCGATGGTCCTAGGATCCACCCTATACAGCGCTGCCATAAACATACTAGCCGTTATGTATTCAGTTCTATCACTTAGTATTTTCTTATAAATGGTTGAAATGTTTACTCAGGCTAGATATCATCGACGGGGTTCAAACCAGAGACTTAGACGTTTGTCGAGTCGAAGTCCTTACCCCTACAGTCACAGAGCGTGATGTGTACCAGCATTTGTGCTGCTGGAAAAAAATAAACACGCCCGCATTTCTATTACTATAGCCAAACTTCAAAATATAACAACATACATATATATCTTATTGAAGCTATTGTCTAGAATTAATCAAGTAGGTGCGCGTCCGTCCAATGCTTCAGGCAAGTTGAAAAATGCACCCCACATTTGCGAGAGTGAAAAAAAAGGGTTTTGCCCAGATATCATCGACGGGATTCGAACCAAGGACTTTTGGCGTTTGTCGAGTCGACGTCCTTACCCCTCCAGTGATGGGGCGAGATGTGAACCAGCATTTGCATGCCCGACTGTCCTAGGATCCACCCTAGAAAGCGCGGGAGAAAGACCTCCGTCCTCTGTGAAAGCTTTAACGCAAATGCAATATAACGGTACTTACACGGACCGGGTAGGCTCCGATGCGGAAATGTTATTTTCGACCAATGAGAAGGCGACACCTTTCATGTGGCACACACCCCCCATTGAAGCGACTATAAATAGACCTTGAACTCATTACATTCGGTCATTGTGATTAATAATTGAATTGGATAAATTCGGGTAAGTTTTAAAAGAGATTTTTAATTTTTTTTTGCTTATCACGTCTTGGTGAACATTGTTACTTGTTCCTTTGACAGACCGTCAAGAAGAAGAATACACCCCCATGGCGTTGGTAGAGCCGCGAAGCCCAGATCCTCTAAATCTTTTTACAGAGGACGGCATTTGCATCGCGGATGGCGAGTGGTCTATGGGTAATTAGCTTCTTGCTATAGATTTTATAGAATTGTCAGTGGTTTTTTCCCCTCGATAGTAATTAATATGTGTTTATTAAATTTCAGACTTATGGGACCCTTATGGGTTGGATGAGGGGCTGAGGAACAACATAGCGCCTACGGTAATGCACGACGTCTCAGGTGTCCTCGCACACACCCCCGTCATCCGTAGCCCACCCTCCGTCGTCATCACACCACCCCCTATCAATGGCCAGACGCCCACAGACGCCTGTGGCGATTTGGATGCGATAGACCTGCTGATATGTAAGTACCGTCTACAAGTAACAATACTATATAGTCACTAGGTTAGAAATAGACAGTTTATTACCCAAGAGTTATTTGCGCGCTCTCTTCCCCTCCCCAAACCACTGTTATTTTGTACATTTTGTCAGCTGCCTGTTTCAACTTTAACCAAAAAAGAATATTAGCTCTTGTCATTACAACCATTCAAGAGAAAATTATAATTGTCTTTTTTTAGTAGTGTTTGCATTGTACTGGATCCATTTCAACCGTCAACTTAGTGCAGTCGATAGCATGTCTCGGGTTCGATTCCCGACATGGCTAAGAATGTCGGTCTGATAAATTAACAGGCAGCGGGTGGGATGTCTTAGTCTTTAAGTAATGCGTATAAAGTGACCTGAGCTTTAGGCTGGAAAAAATGGTTTATTAAAATTATTTCTACTGATTAAAAAATTAATTCGGTCAGTAAGTAGGGTTTGTTGTGTTTTATTATCTCTCCGGTAGATATCACTCGCAGGTCTGACCACAGCATTTCATGTATGAGTGCTTTCGCTCTCTTGTAGATAGCGTTAGAAGTCAGTTTAAGCCAGAGCAATAATATTTTTTTGAAAGAGCGAGAGAGAGACAGAACGCAGCAGTCCCTCCCCCCTCTGTCATTAGCGAGGGGTTTCTTACGGTGACAGCTATAGATAGAAGGGTTGAGGGGGGGATCGTAACAAGAGCGCCCCCACAACTTTGACGCTGAAAGCAGATAAATGATGGTTTAGCCTTTCATAGCGATAAATAACACCCGTGGTTGGTATTTTGTACATGTTCCAGTAAGGGATTTAAATGGTCCCCGGTTCATTTCCCGTACAGACATTCATAGACTGGAAATTATAATTGTCACTTTAGATACTTATTAAATTCATGTTTACAAGTTGCTAGATCAAATATTCAACCATCAACTTAGGGGACGCGATAGTGTGTAAATTACTGACCCAGGGTTCATTTACCTACACGTTTGGTTGATAAATTATCATACAGCTGCGCACTTTAGACAAAAAAGTAACGATTATAAATCAAAACAAAATTATTTCCACCAAGCGTAAACTTAATTGTCTTGTGTGAATACATGTATTTCCCGATATTACCGGGGTTAGATTCCCCACAAGCATAGTGAAACTAAACTGTATTTTTGTGCATGTTCTAGCGTATGTAGTGTTTGTATATAGATATTTTTAATGATATCATAATATATACAGCCATAATAGTTAACCAGGGAAATTATATCGTTGCTATAGCCGTGTATTAAAACCCTGATGAGCTAGGGAGGTCCAGGGTTCGATTTCCTAGCATAGCTGAAAATGTGTGTTCAACTTTTCACATGCTGGAGGGGGAATGTATTTTGTACATGTTGGAAGTGTATTTATTACACACACGCTTTAATAATGTTGCTGTGTTATAAATAACAAAACTAGCCTGAAATTATCGTTTAAGTCACTATTGGCACAGGGTTCGATATTTTTTAACGGTATTCAATACATACAGCCATAATAATGAACCAGAGAAATTATATTGTCATGTTCTAACGTATGTAGTGTTTGAATAGAGATATTTTTAATGATATTCAAATATACACAGCCCTGATTATTAACCAGGGAAATTATATTGTTGCTTTAGACGTGTATTAAAACCCTGATGAACTAGGGAGGTCCAGGGTTCGATTTCCTAGCATAGCTGAAAATGTGGATTTAACTTTTCACAGGCCTGCGGGGTTGTATTTTTTGCATGTTGCAACTGTATTTATTACACACACACACACACACAAACACACACAAACACTTTAAGAATGTTGCTGTGTTATAAATACCAAAAGCAGTCTGAAATTGTGGCATTGTTTTAAAGACGCGTATGTTTAGAACAATTATTGTTAAAGTTCTTACTTTGTGTGGTATAGTTCAACTTGAGAGCGAAAATGGCAGTGCCGTCCTCTCTCAGCCACCGGCCATGACACCCCTTCACCCCGCCGCGGGAGCACCGCCTCCGAGCCAGGGAGAAGGTGTTCGATCCCCAGCTGCGGCGAGGCAGACGGGGTCACCACAACCCGTGGCGGTGATAGCAGGGCCATCTTCGGCACCCCAGACGGGAATTAGTGGCCCGGTAAACCAGGTAGGTGGAGCTTTGAACCAAGGCCTCCCTCTTCGTATCGTCGAAGAGAGAATAAAACAATTGAGGCGTTTCTTTTATACTGGTAGAGAAGTTACCGTACATCTTGGTGCTCCAGCAAGCGATCGTGACGCATTAAGCTGGCTTGAAGAACAAATTACTAATTTGCTCAATCGCTTGCAGGACCATGGTGTCAGCAACGAAGACCATGTCGGCTTACTTTTGAATAGCGCGGACTCGACGTTGAACCCTGTGTACGTCTCTTTTAGACGAGCAGATCAGTTAGACGCTCGAGCCGTGCTTGATAACGTAAGTCGCGTGTTGCAGAGTAATAGTTTGTTTTTGAGTACAGCACCACTGTACGTTAAACTCTGTCATTTTAAGGAGTCTCGCGGGAGGGGTAATCATAAATGTGATAAACTCTCTCCCGCTAGCACATATAGCCGTAATAGCAAAGGAATCATTACGATTCAAAATGGCGACACACTTTGTCTTGCCCGTGCATTAGTTGTCGCCAATGCTGTATGTGATAATAAAAGAGAACCAGGATGCATGGACGTGAACACCGTTAAACAGATCAAATGGGGTCGTCTTATTCAAAAACTCAAAGCAGAGGAACTATGCCATAATGCCTGTGTGAATCTTTTGAAAGGTGGTGGAATAACTGAGCTGAAACAATTTCAAACATACCTCTCTGGATACAAAATCACGGTATTCAGGGAACGTCGCGGGAGACATATCCTATATAAGGGGTCTACTCCCGCCGAACATTCCTTTAAGGGCAACCTTGATTTGTATTTTCACGACGATAAGCAAAACCATTTTGACGTCATAACATCCTTGACAGCCGCATTTAAGTGCTCGTACTTTGCCGTGAGTGCCGTGTGCCATTTTATTATAAGAACGAGCACAAGTGCGAGTCCGCGTGTAAAAAGTGCTACGCTAAAGCGGTTTGTAGTGGAGGTCGAACTGTTGTCTGTAAAGATTGCGGGCGTTGGTTCACAAACCAGACATGTTTTGATAACCATAAACGTCCCGGTTTTTGTAGAGGTAACAGGTCGGTCTGTGATGTCAAAAAGGTTTGTGAGGTATGCGGGCAATTTTTCAGCTTGGAAAGATCAAATTATTCACACAGGTGTTATGAGACTTTTTGTAGAGTATGTGATTCATATCGTCCTTTTGGGCATTTCTGCTATATGAAGCAAGCCCCGTCCAAATCGTTACTGGAAAAGAGCAATTTCATGTTTGTATTTTACGATTTTGAATGCAGACAAGAAACTCTTTTTCAAGGTGTGGTAAACACGTACTTGCACGAACCTAACCTATGTGTCGTGCAGACATGTTGTAAGGCCTGCCTTCATATAGATGCAAATAACAATCATTGCACCGATTGCGGGGGCGATAGGACGCGCATATTCGGGGGTGATACCAAAATGGCCCAATTTTTCGGATTTATAGAACAAATTAAAGCTTCAAAATTTAAGGATATCATCCTCCTAGCCCATAATACAAAAGCATATGATGGGAATTTCATTTTAAAATACATGATGGAGGTAAAAAAATGGACTCCAGAGCTTATAATGAACGGTGGGAAAATCATGTCCATGCGTTACGGCCCGCTCCACTTTATTGACTCGCTGAACTTTCTCCCCATGTCGTTGTCCAAGATGCCCAAGACATTCGGCCTGGACGAGTCTTTGGCCAAGGGACATTTCCCCCATTTTTTCAATAAAAAAGAAAACCGGGGTATAGGTGTCCCTTGCCGCCAAAGGAGGACTACGGCATCGGTGAGATGTCAGTCGAGGGAAAGGAGCACTTTGAGAAGTGGTATGACGCGTTGGTCAAAGAAAATTATGTCTTTGATTTTAACCGCGAGTTGGAACTGTATTGCGTGAAAGACGTAGAGATCCTACGGAAGCCTGCCTAAAGTTTAGAGATATGCTTATTGAAAAAGCAAAGGTGGATCCTTTCAGAGAGAGCGTGTACTATCGCTGGAGCGGCCATGTTGGTTTACCGCCGTAGTCATCTTAAGGAAAATACTATGGTATTATCCCTAACGGTGGCTACCGGTGCGCAGACCAACAGTCACACATAGCTGTAAAATGGTTCTGCTGGGAGGCCCATCAACGCGGTGTCTATTCTTCATGCGGGTAACGGCCGTGAGGAATATGTGTTAGGGCGACGTGTAGACGGCGTTGTTAAACTGGAGATACCACCACCGTCTTTCAGTTTTGGGGGTGTTATTGGCACGGGTACCCTCTCTGTTATCCGGGCAGGATCACCCTATCAAAAACAGCCCCCACGAGACCATGGAGACACGCTATGAAGCGACCATGACTTGTGTTGAAAAGTTTAAGAATGCCGGCTACACGTCGTAGAGATGTGGGAGTGTACGTTTAATGCGATGAAACGCACAGACAAGGACTTGAAACAATTTGTACTCCGGCACGAGTGTATACCAAGGAACCCCTCAGTCCCAGGGACGCATTCTTTGGCGGGCGTACAAATTGTATCAAACTCTTCCACGAAGCAGACCTTTCTTGTGGAGAGAAGATCAAGTACTTGGATGTGTGTTCGTTGTATCCGTACGTTTGCAAGTACAAAAAATACCCCATCGGCCACCCCAAAATTCACTTGGAACCAAATTGTCCCGCAATAGACAAGTAGAAGGCATAGCCAAAGTTACAGTGACGCCTCCGCGGGATTTGTTCATGCCTGTATTACCTACACGGATGCACGACAAGTTAATGTTCATCTTGTGCAGGAAATGCGGGGAGGAGAAAAACCAAGGCGCGTGTCAGCACAACGACAAAAAAGATCGCTGGTTGACAGGTGTCTGGGTGATTGACGAGATCCGGAAAGCCGTTGAGAAAGGCTACACCGTTGAAGCCTACACGAAGTGTGGGAGTACAATGTATCTGTTTACGACCGTCAGACACGTTCTGGCGGATTGTTTTCACGGCTACATTGATACTTTTTTGAAAATCAAACAAGAAGCCAGCGGATGGCCAGAGTGGTGTACCTAACAAGATGAGAAGTTAGCTTACATTCAAAATTATGAGGAAAGGGAGGGGGTAAAACTCGATATCGGCTCTGTTTGTAAAAACCCTGGTCTCCGCACTCTGGATAAACTCCTTTTAAATTCGCTATGGGGAATGTTTGGGGCAAAGACCCGATTTACCACACGTAGCCGTTGTCAACGACTATCAGGGCATTCACAAGTACCTAACGGATCCGTACATCACCGTGGACAGCGTCATTGATGTAAATGATGAGGTTATGTTCCTCAATTACAAGGATGCGCGTGACGCGTTGCGCCCTAACCCTAACACGAGTGTGGCGGTGGCGTGCTACACGACTGCTATGGCTAGGTTGCACTTATACAGCATCCTTGAAAAATTGGGGGACCGCGTTTTGTATCATGATACAGATAGCGTTCTATTTACGGAACGCCCCGGCGATTGGAGTCCACCGACCGGAGACTTATTAGGTGACCTCACTGACGAACTTCAAGATTACGGTCCGGGAAGTTACATTAGCGCCTTTGTATCTGGCGGTCCCAAGAATTACGCGTACCGATTTGCGTTGGTGGCGACCCTGCCAAAACAAAAACGGTATGCAAGGTTCGCGTTATCACCATAAACTACGGCAACTGGAACGACGTTAATTTTGACGTTTTGAAAGCGATGGTCACCGAACAGGCCGCGGAAAGATACATACAGATACCGCACAAAATTGTAAGAAAAGGTCTTGCGACTGTATGTACCGTTTCGCAGAATAAAGCTACCGGCCTGTGTACACCAAACGGCGGATAACCGATGATTATAATACTTGCCGTTTGGGTATCAGAGTTCTTGTAAACGCGCTCGCCACGACTAAAAGATGATCATTTAGACGGGCTGAATAATCATCTTTTTTGTATTTCTACTCTAGACAGTTCCACTGACATACCATTTTTAAAGATTTGAAATTTTTTTCGTATTTTTTTTAATTTATTTATACACCCGGGATACATTTTTATATTTTTTTATCCGCCAGTATAAATCTCCACTACCTGATTATATCTAGTCAAATAAAATTAGTTGTTTATATATATTTTAATTTAGTCAAATTTGTTTGTTTTATATATATTTTAATTCTAATCAAATTTGAAACCATCTGTACATATATGTTAAAATACTTTTTTAACTGGACTTCATAAAATTAGTACCGAGGCCACTATTCCCCGACGAGCTCAAGAAATTGATTATTGTTTCTATAATATAATATAATTTTTTGTAAATAAATATTTTTCAAATATACTTTTCATGGTGTGAGATATATTTGTAAAAACTTTGATTTGTGTAAATATTCCAGTATACTTTTCATGCTGTGAGCAATGTTTGTATAAATAAATATTTCAAGTATTTGTAAACAAAAATTCCAAGTATACTTTTAATAGTGTGGCCTATATTTGTAAAAAAAAATTTGATTTGTGTAAATAAATATATTTTTAATTGTGCGAGATAAATTTATAAAAACTTTGATTTGTGTAAATATTTGTGTGAAATAAATTTGTAAAAACTTTGATTTGTGTAAATAATTGTGTGAAATAAAATTGTAAAAACTTTGATTTGTGTAATTAAATATTATAAAAACTCTTATGTTTGTGTTTTAACGTCTACACCCCCACCCTTCTATCCTATAAATACAAGTTCATTTAGCTTATAAGCTAGTCTTAAACATTATGGACAAGTTGAAACATCCATTTTCGGCCATCATCAGCGGCCCTTCAGGCTGTGGAAAGTCCCATTTTGTAGCCGACTTTATCCGTCACCTGGACACAATGTGTGACGTTAAATTTGATAAAATCACCTGGTATTATGCTTTATGGTAACCGGGATTCGAACAAAACGGGTCAGTCATATTCTGTAAGGGTTTACCGGAAATGGATGACACCTGTGATGACTCTCCACAGCTGATTATCCTGGACCATCTGATGCGTGGAGCCAACGAAGTGGTCGTCAATCTTTTCACCAAAGGATGCCACCATCAGAATATTAGCGTCATGTACCTTACGCAAAATATATTCCACCAGGGCAAGGGCCAAAGAGACATTTCCTTAAATGCGCATTATATTGTGCTTTTTAAAAATCCCAGGGATAAAGCTCAGATTCAACACTTTGCACGTCAAGTGTGTCCTGAAAACCCCCGTATTTTACAGGAGGCTTACGCTGACGCTACAAGTACTCCCCACGGGTATCTATTGTTAGATTTTAAACAAGGTACACCCGAATGGCTTTAGATATAGAACCCGCACAAATGTCGGGTGCTGCGTGTACCTACCACCAAAAGCTATAAAAACACCGACACGTCCCGATTACATATCATTTCATAACCATGAGTCCCAAAGTGCTGAAGAAAGCCCCTCTGATGCGTGCGATGCATCGCATGAACCCACAGCAACGTGTAGCCTTGTTGAAAACGGCCGACAAGAAACTGATTGACTCTGTTTGCGAGTGTGCCTACAACACTTTAAAAGGGCGGGTGCCGTTGAAAAATGCACAGAAGACAAAGTTACGTGCTCACAAGCAGGTGTTGCGCAAGCTGGTCAAACGAGGAGAGTGCTGGAAGAAGAAGAGACGACTACTCGTTCAGAAAGGAGGAGCGTTCCTGCCCTTACTTTTAGCCCCATTAATCAGCGGTGTCCTCGCTTCCTTATTCAACAAGTAGATAATGGAACACACGAAAAAAATGATATTGGTGTCCCCGGAAACATTACACCGTTACGAGCAACACCACCAACAAGCGGTATCGGCCACAAATCTAGTGGTCTCCGAGCTGGACAAGGAAATGGAAAAAATCCTCGCTTCAAAACTTGACGACAAGTCTAAATGGACTTTATACCAACAAGTGCTACAGCGCTATCTACACTTTAGTCAACAACCTCCGCCGCCTGAAAATATCACCGCCACAGCGACCGCCCCCGTACTTCCCATTGCGGCTGTACTCAATACTGTACCAGTACAGGCACGTAAAAAAGCCGAGCTTTTACTAGAACATATTAATTCCAGGGGCGGTATCTCTTGGGACGAAGATGGGGAAGTGAGTATTCACGATACACCTCTCCGTGGATCTAACATTGTGGATTTAGTCAATGATCTGGTCAGAGCAAGAAGACACAGCGAGCCGACGGGGTGGCGAGAGTTTCTAACGGCGCTTCAAAAATAAACATCCCAAAGAATTTATTGTAAATCCAAACGTTTGGCCCCATTAGAGATCCGACGCCCGTACCTCAACCACTTACACCATCGCAACGCCCTAAGAAGAAGAAACTGAAAAGGGTGGACGAAAACAGGTGGCTGCCGTTCCGAGCTTAATGCCCCGTTTAGCCGACATCTACTACGACCCTTCTCATCCTGCGGGGATTGCAGGGCGGCGTCGCTCATAAAGGCGTCCAAGAAAGATCCCGACAAAGTACGAAAATGGCTTCGTGCGCAGGACGCTTATACCCTCCACAAACCGGTGATAAAAAGTTTCCACGCAACAAGTACGTGGTGTCAAACATTGACGATCTCTGCAGGCCGATCTCAACGATATGCGAAGTCTCGGAAAATACAACGACGGTGCGTGTGTACTTGCTCACCGTCATCGACGTGTTTAGCAAGATGGCCTGGGCGAGGACGCTTCCATCCAAGACGGGGAGCGTCGTGAGAGACGCCTTTCGGGACATTTTCAAACAAAGCGGCCGTAAACCTCTAAGTTTACAGACGGACAAGGGGACAGAGTTCACGGCACGTCTAGTCCGAAAATTTCTCAAGCAAGAAGGCGTGCATTACTACACCACTCATAATCCAGACGTGAAGGCAAGCATCGTGGAACGATTCAATAGAACTCTGAAAGGCACGCATGTGGCGCTACTTAACCAAAAATAACACGTATCGCTACGTGGACGTCCTCCAAGAACTAGTCGACGCTTACAACGGCGCAAAACATTCCAGTATCAAGATGGCGCCTGCCGACGTTTCAGAAACCACCGTGCTTCAAGTCAGAGATAATCTGTACGGCAAACGGGGCCCAAGCTCGAATAGTAAGCCAAAACTCAAAGTCGGTGACACGGTGCGTATTAGCAAATCCAAAATGCTGTTTGAAAAGGGCTACGAAAGCAATTGGAGCGAAGAAATTTTCAAAGTCAGCAGCGTCGTGTTGAGGCAACCAGTCGTCTATAGACTGACCGATCTTGACGGCGAGGAGGTGGAGGGAACGTTTTACGAACCCGAATTGCAACGCGTACGTCTTCCAGAAACTTTTAAAGTTGATAAAATACTACGTGTCAAGGGTAAAGGTGCCAGAAAGAAAGTGAACGTGCAGTGGAAAGGTTACCCTCCAAGTTTAATTCTTGGATTCCTGCCAGTTACATCAGCGCCCTACCATGAAGGACCAGTTTTACCTAACCTTGCCGAGCGATAGCTCTATGGGATATTTCCCGAAAATTACCCTCTCGAATTTCACCACGCAACTAACCTACCGTCTTACACTCGACGGCCAGTGGGAATAGCTCTCGCCGAATTCCAATATCCATGTTCTTTCACCACCGTACCAGAGGGCAGAAACATTGTATGGTACAACTGAGTTGACGCTAACGGTGTGGAACAAATATTCAAGGATCACATCCCGCCTGGAAACTATAGCACTATCCAAGAATTGGTCAAAGCCCTAAACGAAATAGAGGCGTTTAAACGGGATTCTGGAGTTGTATTCAAGTACACAAGCACCAACAAAAAAGTGGACGTTGTTTCTTCTTCACCAAATATACAGCTGCTGGAGCTATCTAATCAACTAAGTCTACAGCTCGTTTCGATCCTAATACTAATCTGATCAAAGTCCCAAAGTCACCGTACGCCGCCAACATTCTACTAGGCTTGCCCTCGTAAATGTACGTCTACACGGATATCGTCGATCCTCAGCCCGTGGGTGACATTGTGGCACCGCTTTTACGTATCGTCGGTATCAACAACGCAAACTATCTCTACGGCATACATAAGACAGTTAGCTACGATCCGATGCACTACGTGCCAGTACTTAGAAGAGAAATTGAAAGCCTGGAAATCAATATAAGGACCGACACTGGTGAACCTGTACCATTCGAGTTTGGAAAAGTGTGCGTGAAACTTCATTTTCAACGCCGCTCACCATGAACTGTCCGTGACCAACGATACTACGTCAACCAGGCTGGAACGGGAATATCTTCGATCTACCACGGTGTTCCCTATCAACGTGGGCATGGAATAGGAAGTTTTTTCAGTGGCCTATTCAAGAGAGTCGTACCTTTGCTGAGAAGCGACGCTAAAGCCATTGGAAAACAAGCGCTTCATACGGGTATCGACGTGCTCTCCGACGTCGCCAATCAGCGTCGTCCTTTCAAAGAGGCTCTACGGCAGCGTGTCGGCGAGGCTGGAACAAACCTGAAACGCAAGGCGGAGCAGAGGATCGGCACACTGATGACCGGCTCAGGCTATAAAGGGCGTCGTAAGAAGCACCGGCGTCAGTCTTCAGCCGTTACCCGACGTAAAAAGATCAAGAAAGAAGCTGTAGATATTTTCAGTTGAAATGTCGTTTCTACACCCCCAGTCCTGCGAGTGTGCCAGCAGTGAACTCGATCTATTTTCCGTCCCACCCACGCAAATCAGTCTTGAAAGTGGACAATGGATCCAGTACAAACCTGTCTCTTCACTCACCGATGATTCACCCATAGAATTTACCATTACCGGTCAAGGCGAGTTCTATATCGATCTTTCACAGACTATGCTCTATCTCAGGGCGGCCATCGTGAAACCCGACGGTGGCTCTTTCACAGAGGTGGATCAAATCGCTCCCGTCAACAACTGGTTGCATTCGCTATTCACACAGGTGGATGTGTTTTTAAACCAAAAACTAGTCTCACCGCCCAGCAACACGTATGCTTATAGATCGTACATTGAAACGTTGCTCAATTACAACGGTGAAGCTAGAAGAACACATTTGACTTGCGGTCTCTGGTTCGCAGACAGCCCCGGAACCTTTGAGGAGACTAACGCAGGCAACAAAGGATTTGAGGCCCGTCACAGTCTAACCACCAAAAGTAAGACGGTGGATCTTTTGGGGTATCTACATGGTGATGTATTTAACCAAGAGAAATACCTTTTGAATGGCACCGAACTCAGAGTCAAGTTGGTCCGTTCCAGAGACGGGTTCAGTCTTATGGCCGTCCCTGAACTCCCGCACTATAAGGTTCACATCGCTGAAGCAGGCCTTCTAGTGCGACGTGTCAAAGTAGCACCTTCTATACTGTTGGCACATGCCAAGGCATTAAACGTCAGTCCCGCAAAGTATCCCATCACCCGCGTGGAAGTAAAAACACTCACTATTCCTACGGGTGTACAAGGGAAATCGCTGGACAACGTATTCACCGGACAACTACCCAAACGATGCATCGTGGGATTTGTATCAAACGCAGCGTTCAACGGAGACGCCACCAAGAACGCGTTCAACTTCCAAACCTACGGCATGAACCATTTCTCGCTGTACGTGGACGGAGAATAAGTGCCGTTGAAACCGTTACAGCCCGATTTTTCAAACGGCAACTATGTCTTGTCCTACTACACACTGTTTTCTGGAACGGGTATCCATTTCATGAACGAGGGTAGCGACATCACACGAGAAGCCTTCCCTACGGGATATCATCTAATGGATTTCGATCTCACACCTAATCTGTCAGCCCACATGACATCACATTGGAATTTGACGCGGCACGGCTCTTTGAGCATCGAAGTGAGCTTCACCAGAGCTCTCACCGAAACCGTCAACTGTATCGTGTACGGGGAGTTTGCCAACATCATCACCATCGACAAGGACAGAAACGTCGTGACCGATTATGGGAGTTAATATAAGCGGCTTCCCGCCCCTTACACTCGTCATTTAAATCATGGACGTCATTGTGGATTTCCAGAGCTTCATCGACGACAGCAAGCAGTTTATAGTAAAGGAATTGAGTGTTTTATTGTATGCGGAACATTACTTCAACATTGGGTGTTAAAGCCCCCCTTCGCTATAGAGGTGCTTTCACCGGCTGCCAAAAAGAAAGCAGACTATATCGTTAACAAACTGCACGGTATTCCCTGGGATAGCGGTGATGTGGATTACAGTCTGCTCGAATCCCTCATCTCCCGCGCCACAGCGCGTGCAGAAACCGTCTACGTCAAGGGAGCAGAAAAGAAAAAGTTTCTAGTCAAATACACGCCAACGCCCGTCGTAGATCTGTACGACAGAGGTTGTTCGTCTTTGAAAACACTTAAATTGGGTCGCACCATGTGCATGGCACATAGTTCTGTTTGGAATTTCTGTTCGGCCTCCATCGTTTGGGGACTTCGAGACTGGATGATTGAATATGGACACGCACACCATAAGACGTGCGCTGAAAACAAGCCCTGGTTCCGTTATTACGGTCGGGTGTTTTTCCCTGCTGATCAACTACCCACAAGAATAGCACGACCTGCCGCTCTCGTCATCAACACGGATCCACACACCAAGCCTGGGACGCATTGGGTCGCCATCTTTATCGACAAAAACGGCGTGGGAGAATATTTTGACAGTTATGGATTTCCACCACGTATAAAGTTGCATCTGGCATTTATACGAAAAAACACTTCCCGCACGTCTCATAGCACGCTACAACTTCAAAGCATAGCCTGGAAGTTTGCGGCCATTACTGTCTCATGTACCTTCTCTATCGCGCCCAGAACATTCCGATGAAAACTTTCCTAGCCCTATTCTCCCCACCAATCATACAGGCAACGACGCTAATGTGGTGAGATATTACAACACATTTTTCAAGAAGCTAGGCTCCTGCCGCCCCTCAAGAGGCTGCGTACAATCAGCGTGCGCCTATAAAAGGGGCGTCACGGTGGCATGCCGACCATAACCGTGACAGTCGTCAAAGCGATGGAAGGTCAAGACGTTTGCGCCCGCAAAGCAAAGCCTGTGAAGCCGCTCGCCATCACCAGTATTTTCAACACTCTGTTTCCGCTGACGAAGTCGACGCCAAGCGAGTCATCGTCGGCATGAGCGTCAATAACAACTTTACGCCCTATGTCCAGCTAGAAAAATGTGGAGGGAATTGTGCGGTGTTTAACCGTACAGAGTGGCAAGAACTGGGCAGCTACAATCGGTCATATCAAAGTTTTTCAGCAACACGCAACCTCCTCAGAAGATTAGTCTGACTAATCATGAAATCTCTTTGCGACGCATGTGCGGTGACCGTATGGTCGTCATCAGCGAGAAACAAGACGCAGGATTCAAACGGGTCGCCTATCTAGCACCTAGCTGGGCGCGTCTTTGCGAGGTGTGGGACCTCATCGACGTCGCCGTCGACCGCCGGGATATGTGGTTGACACCCGTCGCACGTTATTGCAACGATTTGATCGACACGCTCGTCGTAGATGTATGCGACACGCTTACAGAATCAGTGGATGTCATCGATTCGAACAGCCTACTGTGGAAACGCACATCAGAAACCTGGATCTTATCAGTGCTACCTACTATACACGCCAAGTCGTCGGTTTGGACTATTACATGCTGGATTGTGAACTAAAAACAATTTTACTAACGCATCTAAAAGACACTGTAGAAAAACGTATGAACGAATATATGCGTCATTCCTGTAAAAGTGTATAATATGTATGAAGACCTTTAATGTATGTTTTGTAAAACCTTTAATGTATAATAAATGTATGTTTTGTAATATCGTGTTTTATTCAATAAAAAAACCTGTCTGTTCCTTACACGTAGATACGAGTCTCGATTGTTGTGCCAAGCAAACATGAACAGGGACAATTACCTCACGGTTTCAAAATCACAATCTATTCTTGTCTCGACTTGTCTTGTCAACCCGCCAAACGGCGCCAGTCATCAGGGAAAACCCATTACCAAATAGGGGTGGGGGACATTATTCAAGGTCATGTTGCAACACCAGGAAAACCCATTGCCCGGGTCAACGACCTCGATTCTTGTCTCAACATGATTTGTCGGTCCGGCGCCTGGTCTCGATGACGTCACCGGTGTTGGATGCGAGAGGGAGGAAAAAGGGAAAGGATGCGCAACCGTGATGCGCTGTGGTCACTACTTGTAAGTGGCCGAACAGAAAAGATGCCCTCCATTCTACGCAAGACAGCCGTAGCGAGAGGTTCGCGCAGAGTCGTATGTTCACCATCCATATAAATAAAATATATTCCAACGTCCTTCCCCCTACCCATACATGCATAATCAATTAACAATCATTAATAATTAAGAAAAAAGGGCCAGCACAAGTACCAACATGTTCAGGGTGTGTGGGTTGTGGGTTGTAGGGGAAGGGAGGGGTTGTAGGGGAGGGGGTTGTAGGGGAGGGGGTGTAGGGGAGGAAATTTCGTTATCAACTGGAGGAGATTTTGTAATCAGAGCGGAGGGGGTGGAGGGGGTAAGGGGGTGGGCTATTTATAGCAGCCAATCAGAGGCCAGAGCTATTTATAGCAGCCAATCAGAGAAAAGTAGGTCAAATGATCCAGGTAATCGCCCCAGCTACTCACTCGTCTGTGTGCTTCAGCTCGGGTTTTACTTGCATTCTGTGCCTTCCACAGCCCATCCGGCTAATCGCCACATTCCGTTAGTCGTTGCTTTTATCATAAATCCTTTGTATAGGCCCTAAAAACATTGACCAAAGACATTTTTATCTATTTTGCTACAAAATGCTAAATTATGCCACAAAACGCTAAATTTCCAATAATTAATGCTAAAAAAACTGAAAATTAATGCTATTTTACCCTAGCGCTAATTATCTGTATTGTGTCTCAGGCCAATTATTTTAATTGGGAATTATAGTAATTATTTAAATACAATACTTGATATAAGCAAACACAATTATAACCCACATCGGTAGTACGTAAACTTTTAATTTACTTTCGATTCATTTGAGGTATTTAACGTGCACTTTCCAAATCGACTGATTATCTAAGAAAACGAGAATTTCTATGAGCGAGAGTGAAAGGGCATATAGATTTCGCAGATAAAGGTATTTTCACATACCTTCCATGGTTTTTTATATGCCACACTTGACATGAGACCAACGACTTTACTTCCCTCCGAAAGAAGTTGTGCTACGGATTTTTATCACTCAATAATAATTCGTTGACCCCGACTGGGTTTGAACTAACGAACACTGGGTCCTGTGGGGATAACTTTATCCCAAAACTACCAAGGCCATCTAGTAATAAATGAACTAAACGTCAAGATTGTCTAGTCTGGTTTCTCAGTGATGGGAAGACTGAGGTTAGAATCTAGGCTGGGTGTACTGAGGATGGCATTTCCTAAATTTCCCGCTCTACCTCCACGTAAATGTGGGTACATTTCATCTAAATTTTATATATATATAGCCTACCATTTAGGTGTAACAAAATATGGAAAACCCGGACGGGTGGTAAGACTGGGTGCAAATAGTTTTACCACGTCTTAGTACCAGTGTGTATATATATATATATACATATTTGGTTTGACACTATTGCACAAACTTTCTCATATTGTGTATTATATATAGTTTCGAAGAAAATTACAAAAATACGCTTTCAGCAAACAACCGTTAAATAAGACTTCCTCATAAAAACAAACACGTTATGCTATTAATCACAATAAACACTTTTTATATATACATTTTAATCAAATTCATTAACATATTTTTAACAAATTTAGAGTTTTCAAAATAAGTTATTTGAAAAATACCCTACAATTACAGTATTTGTAATTTGTAAAAATAAGAAACGGATTCTTATTTATCATGAAAAAGGAATAAAAAGTATTCCCAAATATCTATTTTGAAATATTCGAGGCCAATTTCGTCGTAATACCCTTAAATTAATTTATTTTAGAAAAATTGACATGCATTATTATTAACCATATAAAATAGTGCCCTGGTACATATTTTAAATCAATATATATAATTATTTGTAGTGTAAAAACTTAACAAATACCCATTTTAAACCAAATAGCTAGTGCTATTTATTTAAAAAAAATTAATCATCAATAAACTAGCTCATCTTAAACGAATTTTACCCCCAAAAATATGTATATTGCTTTATTTATTATGTCCACCATCCCAAAATATACATTTTAATCAAAATTGTATTTCTAATTTCAAACGATCACTCATCTATAAAACTACCTTTTAAGGAATTGTTACCCAAAATCAAAGTATCCAATGTTATTTGGGAGGTCAACCGTTCCCTAGATTTCTCTTTCAAATAACATCTTTAAAGCCATTTTCAAAAAATTTGGAATTCAAAAAAATTACTGGTCAATAATCTACCATTAATTTTAAGGCTAAAGTAAAAAAAAAAACCTATAAACTCTAAATATTAGGTTTGAACGAAAGTAATCAAACTGCCAGGCCAGACACAGACACAGACATACAGAATTGTTAACTTCTATTTTTTTGAGGGGTCGAACACACATTACACGTAAAGATTCATCTTAATATCGAGCTCAAACATTTTCACAATTTTAATACTATACGAGAAAGTAAAAATCAAATTTTTCAAAAATTAGTTATCAACTACTAGTAAATGAATGGTTATATGAAAAACAAATTGATAAAATTAATCATATTTTAAGAAACTTACCATACATTCTACTTATTTTGAACCAAATGGAGAGATATATTTTCAAAATATTTCGAATTTTCAAAAATTCCCCATTTGTAAACTAAGCTTCAACGAAATGTTACCGAAAACTGATGCTATAGTACTATTGTTACGGGAAACAGATCCTAGATATGCATTTTAAACAAAATAGATGATTTTTTTAATAATGTGGAATTCAAAAAATCATTATCAATCAACTTCCCTATAATTTGAGGGCTATGGTCAAAATAAAAATAAATCCTTAGGTATGGACAGTTGGACATTATAAGATATAAATCTCAAGTTTGAACAGAATCCATCAAACCGTTTTGGATCTATGACCAGGGACAGACAAACATAGTTGTAAAATCCCAATTTTTTTTGTTTCGGATGCACATCAAACCCAAAGATTCATTATAATCTTGAGATAAATTTTTTCACCATTACAATACTTTCTCTTTATATGAGAAAGTAAAAAGGTAAACATTTTAGGAAAGCATCTCGTAAGAATACACACCAGCACTCGCCTGGAGAGATAAACAATAACACCATTTGAAATAAAAAACCTGGCTGAGACTCAACCGCTGACCATCAAGGCGATCAAGTGTCACAAGAGTCTGGCATCATAAACCACACGGCCACTGATGTGACTCACAGTTGTTATAAATTTTCAACACAATATTTTTATCTATATTTTTAGGGAAACTATAGGACAGGTATTTAACGTGTACTTTCTAATAACAGATATATCAATTAACACTCTTCCGGCCTATAAAGCTTCCGGCAATTAGGGGATGTGCCCACCAAACCCCCTCCCCCTGAAATTATTGGCTAGCTAGCTAACGCAATAGTCGTGTTGAGCTCGACTGCTGAGGACGGGGAGATCGAGGTTCGAATCTCGGTCGGGTGAATTGGTTTTTTCTTAAATGGTTTTCCACTCTCCCTCCACGCAAATGCGGGTTCACTTCCTCTAAATTCAACCTTCCCAATTCCTAATCCATTATCGTAATTAGTACTTAAGTGTATAGCCCGAACGGGTAGTAAGACGCGATGCTAAATAAATATATAAAAAAAACTATTGGCTAGCTACGGCCTTGCTCACGGCCTAGAATAAACCCACAATTACCTAGAAATGTTGTTTTCCTCCTTCATGCTGCTTTTATATTCGGATTGACGTAAAGCATTTGTGTTACAAATATGTATTCCGTATCCTACTACCCATCCGAGATATTCGCATTTAATAACACTAATGGGGTAGGGACGAATAAGGTATAATTAAGGGTTAATGTATCCACAATGACGTGGAGGGAGAGTGGGAAACAATTTCGAAAAGAACCGCTCTCAGAAGAACCAGCTGGGATTAAAACCCCGACTTCCCTCTCACCAGAAACTTAGCTTAGATGGCCATGATGTTTATTCCGCGTACCCCTCGATGCTGTTTATATTTTTAGAATACAGTTAAACCTCGTTTAATAGAATACGGATAACTCGAAATTCGGTATAATTCAAACTGCATGCTTCCCCCGGCAAAATGAATGCTACTGTCAGCGCTTAGACATTTGATTAATTTGGAGTTTCAATAATTTGCAATTCAATATTACATTTAACTACCTGATTAAGTGGCCGCATGGTCTAAGGCGTCACTCTCGCAATAAATTAGACTGCCGAAGATAAGGAGTTTGGGGTTCAAATCCTAGTAGGGTGTACTAAGGGTGGTTTTCCAAAAGGGGTTTCCACTCCATCCACGCAAATTCGGGTATACTACATTAAATTCAACCTTTCTCATCCCTAACTTATTAGCTTAATTAGTATATATGCGTACCACCTGAACAGATAATAAGACGCGGTGATAAATAAAAAATTTGAATTAAATTATTATATTAATTTTCTATCAACAATAACATAACGTCGAGAATTTCATGGCCCACCTTGTGAATTTCACGGCACACCCTTTGAAAATAACTCTTTTACACCATTCGACCACCTAAGCCTGTAATGTAATGTTAGAAGAGAGGTCCCCCTTAATTGTTTGTGTGGCCCTGAGAATTATTAAAACTGGCATGTTAGCACTGGATCGACCGGTTAGTCACATTTACCGTCGCAATATTCTCTCGATCCCTCTTTCCTTTGTTTACTTGGCGTCTAAAGCAAGATAACACAATAAAACAATCAAACATTAGTCGATTAGCTCTAATAGAGAACTGCCACTGTTTTGTTTACGTCCTGAAAAAAGGAATTGGGCTAGGAGCTTGCGGTCAATATTTCAGAGCTGAGAGCTATGGAACCTTTTATCCGAAAGTACAATTTGCTGTCGGCCCACGAAGGGGTTTTTTCAGGGGAAGGGGTCAGTCTGTTGGATTAAGATATGATCACGCTTGCCAGACAATGTTAAAAGTTATTTTCTCTGTCGAAATAAAGATGGATTGCTCCTTTTTGAATGTTCTTCTACTATCGTTCTTACATAATACTATAAAGCCTGTATTTAAGGCATAAGCAAGACTTTAGGCAGCGGTTCTATCCCAGGGTTCAAAACTAACATAATTTATTTTGTTTTCTTTTTTACTGCACCGCGTCTCACAACCCGTTCTAGCTATACCATAGATATCCATATATGTACACTCTATACCTATATGTTTATGTATATTGTATATAGGTATATATGCTATTTACATGTATATAGACATATAGGCTATTTACATTTATACATGTATGTAGGTGTATATATGTTTATAGATATATACGTTTATAGCCTATGCATATTTATTTATTTATATATGTCTATACATCTACATGTATATATGTGTATGTATAAATTATGCTAATGTAAGAAGTATGCAATTAGGAACAATAGTAAATGCACCCGCACTTACGTGGAGGGAGAGTGTAAAACCATTCAAAAATACTCTTTGGAAAACATGGCTGGAATTAGAACCCCACCCTCATCGTAAAGGCAAACCGGATTAAATGAGCTCGACATATAGATCACGTGCCCCCGGTACTGGTAATTGTAACAATCAAAGTGAGGATTGTGAGAATTAATTTCAATGAAATGTAAATCAGTCATCTTACAAGAGGCTGTGAAATTCAAGTTGAAAAACCAGACGGGTGTACCTTTTTGTAATTATGTACTCTGTGACTTACTACCAGGGCTGGCTATCGAGTTTATCATGTTTTGAAAATCTGTTTTCATGTGTGCAGTATAATTTTAAAGTATAATTTATAATTTAATACTTTTCAGACATTTGATTGTTTCACTCACCCGCACCAGTGGCGGAAATAAACCGGACTGCTGGTGAGAGGGCGGTCGGGGTTCTATATCCGGTTGGGTGTACTGGAGATTTTTTCCTTTTCCTAACCTTCCACCACGTAGATACTGGGGAATTTCCTCTAAATTAACCTTCCTCATCCCTACCCAGTAATATCCCGTGGTGTATTCGGTGTACCCACATCAAAGTCTCACCTGTGAGGGACACACACATGGTCCATATGCCGCCGTGCATGGGGACGAGGAACACGGCGGGTAGGTGCATCTCCGACCTCTCCACAGTCCTGAACGTAGTCCTGTCGTTCTCCTGGGGCCTCCCTTCTCGGAGGAACACGATCCTGGCTACCCTGCCATCCACAAGCCACTCCGCCCTGTTGCGTCGCGGCGCTGACACGTTGAGCGTCACCCTGTCCACGACGGCGTGGTCCCATGTCAGACGCTCCCAGTGGTCCGTCATGATGGCCGCGCAGAGCATGGCGGTTGCTAGCGCCGTCAGGGTGAGCGTCCCGAGCAAAAACCACGCACTCGGTTGGACTCTGCACTGCGACTCGTCCGGTTGCTCCATCGGAACGAAGTTACGTCAGTCGTCCGCTAACTGATTGCCCTTAAGGGCCGCCTACTTGTAGTAAAATATCCTCACACTGCGGTACTTGTGGAAGCCGTGGTTATGAAGCTTCTAAGCCCCTCAAAAATCCCCGACTATCTTAATATTTCAAGTCGTTACTTATTTTAAAAATAATAAAGGAAGACTATATCTTATATTTCTATGCATTTGCTTTATTCTTAAAACTTTGAACTTTGTTTGAAACGTCCTTGAGATAGTTTCACCCTTTATTGAATTTGTTTTTAACCATAAAACTCAAAATGTAAGGTTTAATCCAATAGAGACATGTTGATAACTTTCCCCTCCATTTTGGAATAAATGACATTTTAAAATAAAATCTTCTAAAGTAACTTGGAAGTTTTGGACGTCTACAGTGTGTTTCATCCCTACAGAAGGCGTCCCCTTTAAGCTACGGTTTGAAATGGATTTTAAAGGTAGCAAATGAAATCAATCCGCGTCAGAATACGTTCTTCTTAAGGCCAAGAGGCATTTACTAACTCTAAGAGAAATTAGAAAAGTTGAGTTGAATATATTTATTTGTTTTCTATATAAGGCTCTCCCGTTTACAGTCTTGATCTCGTATTCGAAATTTTGTTCTCAAGGTCACATATTTTTTATATTAAAAAGTATAGCACTAGTATAATTTGAACAATGTTATTTGTTTGCACAGTACACCAATGCTTAGCCACAGTCCACACTAAAATTTTATTTTTTTAAATATCTTGATACATATTGTTTTAAAATGTTTAGCCGGTAAACATTTAGTGGACCACTAAAGCATTCTATAAAGCTTGTAGTACAGGGATTTCACCCTCTAAATCTGCCTTTTTCATTTTAGCCCGAACTTTGCTCATTTCTGAAAACACTCTACTTAAATATACCTTTTCAGGCGTGTTAGTATTAATGGTAGAAATTGGGTTCTACATAGAAATAAATAAATAATTCATTATTGTTTTATCGCTTTAGACGTCATATTTGTTTGTATAGTTTCGGAAACTATTTTATGAGTTGATAAGTGGCTTTGGCAGGTCTCTGGATTACTATTCATTGTATATACATACATTATTTAATATTTTTTGAAGGAAATTACTTTGTAAATATTTTTAGTGGATTTTAACAAAGCATAGGCCAACATAATAAATTTGTAATTAGCTCAAACTAGCAATCAATCTACAGTATTGTATGGCCAATGAAGCTCGTTGTAATTCCTGTTAGGTATAAATTAATAATTAAAATTTACAAGTAAAACTTTAGCCTCTTAGTAAACAACACTATTAGCTTTGTTATTTAAATGTTATTTTTCTTGAAATTCATATTCAACAAATTTTTCCAGTCATGCGTTTTTGTCATTTCTTGATCAATTAGTTAATATAATTGCTAATCAAACGTAGTTTAAACTTATATAATTCAGCTAATTCATTCTTAGGACCATCACTTCATACTATCCTAAATCTGTTCTGAAGAGTGATATCACGTCTGAATATCTTGATCTTGATTTTAATTCTTACGATGAAGGATCTAATTTCAACATTAAATTAATCATTAAATAAATAAAAAATTGTGTGTTTTATTTTTATGAGCACCAACCCAGTTTATTACTAAAAATCCTTGAATTATCTAGTAATTTTATAAATTACATCTGGAAAGATCCCAAAACACACACATTGTATCAAATTTTAATATCACTTACCAATTTAATTGGTGATTAACTTATCTTTGTTGCAATTATTGTTCACCAATTGAATTATAAATCGTCAAGTTAGTAATTTAAGAAAATTAATTTTTTTTTTAGTTTTCATACAACTTGTATCTTAAAGTAATCCTTATTTTACTAATTATATTCGCCACAAATGTATACACTCTCAAATTACCTTACATTTTGTATTTTGTTTTGGAATGGGCACTAATTTCAAAGACTATATTAATTTAGTTGAATCATATAAGCAATTTTGTTGAGTCATATAAGCAAGTTTAAAGTGTGTGTGTGTGTGTGCGTGTGTGTATGAGCGAACTGACTAGATTAAAACCGACGCCTGTTTGACGGTGTGTCGAACTCTGGACCACGCGGCTAGACGGCACCGGGGCAGTACATCGACTCGGCGCCACGACGCACACTGCAAAGCCGGCGTCAGTGGCACCGCGACAGATATGTCCCCTCACCCTTTTCCACCTCCTTGTGGCTTCAATCGTGTGCAGTGCGCATGCGTCCACATAATTAAGCCTTATTCACAATTATTTTGTATTTTTAAGTTTTGTTACCAGCTTTCTGCTGCCTTATAAACCACCTATACAATATCACCAAAGGGATTTGCTAGTTTTAATTTTTTTTCTTTTTTTTAGGGGAGGGTGTCTGTATTAGAGCGAAAAAAAATCACATGTGGAAAACCACCCTTTAATGCAATCGACGAGAATCAAAGCTCAACATTACAATTGACAGCAATATAGCCTATCACGAATATGGCACCTTAAACTGTGTGACCACCAGTGTGGCCAAAGTTGACAGATAAATAGGTTGAAGCGTGAGGGAAATGCGCATGAGATGTATTGGATAGGAACTAAACCACTTCCAACCCACAATAACCAGGATTTAAACCCCGGATTCAAACAAGAGTGGTATGCTTGGTTAGCGGTAATTTTGGCCTTTTCTTTTAGGATAATAATCAGGGGCATCGGAGGACTTAAGCCCCCTGATTTATCTTGGGGGTCTGGAATTATCTTAAGATTCGGATGGACATCTCGAAGTTTTGCAAATCTCTCGTCCAAGTAGTTCCATGTATTATCACCTCACCAGAGGTGCGCTGCTGTAGTTATGGCAGTCACCCCACCGACCCCTCTCAACCCCTCTATTTTACCTCCCTTTCAGAGTGTCCTTACATTCCACAGAAAGAGCCCCCCCCCCAACCACCAATCCTTTCAACTTTGTTACTTGCTACTCAACAAAAGACAATCTATCCCCATTATTCTCTCCAATGAGTGATGCCGGGTTTTTAGCCGAGATCTCGGGGTCTGTAGAATGACGTCCAAAGTCAAAGGACTAGGGCTCGAATCCCTGTCATAGTATAATGTTTCTGAGCTACCTTGGGAAATCATTATCTACAGTAAATTGTGAAATTTTTATTTAGTTTATCTATTACTGTAGGAATATATAAATATATATTTTCTTCCCTATACTAAAAAATATATAGCCATTTCTTTTTGTTGTTTTTCAGTGACATAGTTTTTACGGTCACTACTTACGCTAATTATTTAAATACATGATATAAGGAGGTTAGAATTAAAATAAGTGCACCACAATTTGTTTGTACAGAAGATATAAAAACCAAAGTGAAAACCACACTTTGTTCTAGATGATTGCCTGATAAAAAAAATTGAAATATCTTTAAAAAAATTAATGAGTTAGAAAAAGATGGTCAAAGTTGGTGAAAAATTGTAATTTTTAAAATTTTATTTCAATTAAATATAATTTACGTACTGTACGCCTACTTCACTTTACAAATAGGCCCTACTGTTAAATTTTTTCGAACACCATACTAACAAGAACATTGTATTTTATGATCTAAAAAAAATCAAAATTAAATAAAGCTCGCTAAACCATGTTTCTATTTAAAATTATTAATTTATTACTATAATATGATAATAACCCGTCCAAAACCAAGTCTTTTCTTTTTTATTGATACGTTCAGAACACATGTTATTAACGGCTTAATCTGTTTGGGTAGAGATGAGGAAAGTAGCTAAGAGGAAGTGAACCCGCATTTGCATGGAGTAAAGATGGGAAAACCAGAGTGATAAATCACTTGTGGAAAACCGTTAGAGGTATATATATACATTTAACGGAAAAACCATCTCCAGTTCACGCAGATGGGATTCGAACCTTGACCTCCCCATCAATGGCGATCAAACCAACGGCAAGCAACGGCTGTGGGTAACTAAATTTTGTAAACTAATATTAACTTTGTCTCGACACCTTGGAGTGAAAATATTGTGATCGTCAAAAATTCGAAACCGAGATTTTGAGAAATGTTGACGTTTCATAGCCCCCTGAAACAAAAAAAGTTGTTTTCGCAAGGCCATCTGACTGTTTGTACCTTAGTTTGGGCTAGAACCGAAACCATTTTACCGTTTGGGCTAAAACTTTGTATCTGGGGTTTAAATAAGGCCCCTCCCCACCACCCCCGACCCGAGGTTTTTTTTAAATTAGATATAGAACCCTAAATTTAAGGCTAGTTTATTGAAAGGCAAAAAGAGAATAAATCTATTTTATCGAAATTCACTCTAATTGTTTTGATAAAATTTTATATCGAAACATAGTTTATCATTATAAACAAGATGGACATTTTCATTTTCTCATGAACATGACTTTGAGGGTACTTTACATAGGACAGATTTTCAAATTTTCATCTTTTCTCCGTAACTATTTGAGACTCGTAATATCTTATTATTTTAAAGTTGTAGTATACTATGAAATGTAAAAATATTTTTTTTTTATAAAACCAATAAGTTTGAGCTATAAACAAATAATATATATATATACTTTTTAATCAGGGGTGTAGTGGAGTGGAACCCTGGTGAACGCCGTTCTGGCACTGCTTTTCGTGGCAAAATATTAAAAAAAAAAATTTTTAGTAAAATTTTATACTTTGCAATTCCAAGTTAACTAATTGATTTTATATCAATATTATGTTAAAACACTATTAATCAATAAATTCTGTTGAAATTAACAGTGCTCTATGCGAATTCCTTGAATTTTAGGGGAAGTGCGTTAAGTAAGTTTCTGCCTTAGTAATCATTAAAAGATGCTCCAAATAGCTTTTAGAGGCATTTATGTTTTTGCAAGCCTTTCACCTACGGCGGTTGGGGGTCCCAACACTCCACTTCAACTTTGGGGTTGCTAAGACCTTGCGTTTCGACACTGCTAAATTTACGACTACACCACTGTTTTTAATACAAGTTTTTGAAAATAAATTTGATTCTTATGCTCTTTAGTTGACAAAGATGTTTCTTTTTTCCTCATTTTTTCTGTAACAGTGTTCCTTGTTCTTAATGCCATAGAGTCAGGGGCGGCCTGAGGTAAATTTTGCACCCAGGCGGTATTGCTTTTTGCCACCTCTCTACGTAACCGGTGGATAATATAGTCCATTCACCATAGGAGTGTAGGTAACTAACAGCTAGCAAAAGTTAGCAGATCAAATCTCATGTATCAATTTGCCAAACCATATTATCTGCAATGACCATAATATGTTGATTTATTGTCATTTTTGGCAGTCAAAACTTTCACAAAAACAATTTTATTTTTAATTTTGTTTTTATTTTGACAGTTCTTAAATCTTCTGCTAGCTACCAGCTATCACATTTCTCATGGTGATTGTACTCTCGGAAAATATAAAAATAATCCACAAACCTAACAACTCCAAACCTAACGTAGCCTGGAAGTGATAGGAAAATAATCCACAAACCTAACAACTCCAAACCTAACGTAGCCTGGAAGTGATAGGAAAATAATCCACAAACCTAACAACTCCAAACCTAACGTAGCCTGGGCGTGATAGGAAAAAATGTGAAAGGGAAACTCCACAAATGTTAAACATACGTTAAACGTTTTACTTCGAGATTGTACAAAAACTGTTAGGATTACAAATAAAACTATAAGAACCTGTTTTGTAGACAATGTCATCCTCTATTTTTTATTATAAGTTTAACAAACACTTTGACATTACGAATGGTTTACGTTATAATTGCAAAAAAAAAAAGTTTAATGGCGCCATTATTTCAAGCTGGAAAATATAAAATAACTTTTTAAGAGTGGCACTAGATTCTATTTTACTAACCACAAATTTAAAAAACATGTGTAAAATTTCATGTTAGTATAAAAAATTGAACTATTGTTAAGCTTAGCAACTCCACTATCACCCCCTGTCTACGTTATGTTTGGAATTGTTAGGTTTGGGGACTATTTTCATATCACGCTCAGGCTACGTTACTTTAGAAGTTATATGTTTGGGGACTATTTTCATATCACGCCCAGGCTACGTTAGGTTTGAGGTTGTTATGTTTGTGGATTATTTTCATATCACGCCCAGGCTACGTTAGGTTTGGAGTTGTTAGGTTTGTGGATTATTTTCATATCACGCCCAGGCTACGTTAGGTTAGAAGTTATATGTTTGGGGATTATTTTCATATCACGCCCAGGCTACGTTAGGTTTGAGGTTGTTATATTTGTGGATTATTTTCATATCACGCCCAGGCTACGTTAGGTTAGAAGTTATATGTTTGGGGATTATTTTCATATCACGCCCAGGCTACGTTAGGTTAGAAGTTATATGTTTGAGGATTATTTTTATATCACGCCCAGGCTACGTTAGTTTAGAAGTTATATGTTTGTGGATTATTTTCATATCACGCCCAGGCTACGTTAGGTTGGAAGTTATATGTTTGGGGACTATTTTCATATCACGCCCAGGCTACGTTAGGTTTGAGGTTGTTATGTTTGTGGATTATTTTCATATCACGCCCAGGCTACGTTAGGTTAGAATTTATATGTTTGTGGATTATTTTCATATCACGCCCAGGCTACGTTAAGTTAGAAGTTATATGTTTGGGGATTATTTTCATATCACGCCCAGGCTACGTTAGGTTCGAAGTTATATGTTTGTGGATTATTTTCATATCACGCTCAGGCTACGTTAGATTAGAAGTTATATGTTTGAGGATTATTTTTATATCACGCCCAGGCTACGTTAGTTTAGAAGTTTTATGTTTGGGGACTATTTTCATATCACGCCCAGGCTACGTTAGTTTAGAAGTTATATGTTTGGGGACTATTTTCATATCACGCCCAGGCTACGTTAGGTTTGAGGTTGTTATGTTTGTGGATTATTTTCATATCACGCCCAGGCTACGTTAGATTAGAAGTTATATGTTTGTGGATTATTTTCATATCACGCCCAGGCTACGTTAGGTTAGAAGTTATATGTTTGGGGATTATTTTCATATCACGCCCAGGCTACGTTAGGTTTGAGGTTGTTATATTTGTGGATTATTTTCATATCACGCCCAGGCTACGTTAGGTTAGAAGTTATATGTTTGTGGATTATTTTCATATCACGCCCAGGCTACGTTAGGTTAGAAGTTATATGTTTGAGGATTATTTTTATATCACGCCCAGGCTACGTTAGTTTAGAAGTTATATGTTTGTGGATTATTTTCATATCACGCCCAGGCTACGTTAGGTTGGAAGTTATATGTTTGGGGACTATTTTCATATCACGCCCAGGCTACGTTAGGTTTGAGGTTGTTATGTTTGTGGATTATTTTCATTTCACGCCCAGATTACGTTAGGTTTGGGGACTATTTTCATATCACGCTCAGGCTACGTTAGGTTCGAAGTTATATGTTTGTGGATTATTTTCATATCACGCCCAGGCTACGTTAGGTTTGAGGTTGTTATGTTTGTGGATTATTTTCATATCACGCCCAGACTACGTAAGGTTAGAAGTTATATGTTTGTGTATTATTTTAATATCACGCCCAGGCTACGTTAGGTTAGAAGTTATATGTTTGGGGATTATTTTTATATCACGCCCAGGTTACGTTAGGTTTGGGGACTATTTTCATATCACACTCAGGCTACGTTAGGTTCGAAGTTGTTAGGTTTGGGGATTATTTTCATATCACGCCCATATTATGTTAGGTTCGAAGGTTTTAGGTTTGAGGATTATTTTAATATCACGCCCAGGCTACGTTTGGTCATGTTTAGCTATGTTTGGCGCCCCGGGTAGCCACCCAGTTCGCACGGCCCTTGAGCCACCCTTGCATAGAGTAAGTAACAGTGTATGTTATTTCATTTCACAAATCCTAGCGAGCTTTTAGTAAATGTCTATTTCAAGATAAAAGCGAGAGAAAGTCTGTGTGGTGCACCGTACCATTTATTTTTTATTACTAAAATACAAAATTACCTTTACCTCTCTGTGAGTAGGTTTGTGGACCTATAATTTCCAAGACACTTTTATTTGTATTATAATTATTATTTGAGTTTACCGACGTATTGGCACAACTAGAGGTCATGTAACATCATTAAAATCATTCCACTCATGTTAATGTGTACAACTAAATCAATTTCTGAATCCCCTTTTTTTTAACAACCTGTATATACGTGTGTGTGTGTGTAATTTCTCTAAAATAAAAGATGTATTAAACTAAAATAATTTAATGAATATTTTCAGGAGATAGAAATAATAGCTAGAACACACATGCCCACCCTCCCCTAAGTAAACTCCTGGATGCGCCACTGAATCTTAATATCTTCAAAATTAAGTCTGCTATAAGTGGGAAAAGGTCTTGTTCGTCTATAAAACATGAATAAAACTATTTAGAGAAATCCTTTTCACCTCTCTCTTCTTACAAAACCAACGTTATACAAATAGGTTTTATCTAATCAAGGAAACACTGTTTATGCAAATTATTTATAAGGTAAACATAATCAAGTTTACTCTATAAAAAACTTTTAACCTAGATCATACAAATACATCACAGGGAACATTCTCAATAGCTCAAGTTTGGAGGTGGCAGACAATTAGTGTCCAGTCAAGGGTTTTACCTGACTGAACAGGATATAAATGTTTCGAAGGAAGGGGGAGTAGCGGGGTTTACATGGGAAAAAAGAGATGGTAAGAAAGAGAATGCCAAAATGGGGTTTGGGGAGGAGAGGGAGAGGTGCTTCCGAAGACAGAGAAATCTACCGGAAAGCTACAGAAATTTTTCAACAGTTTAGACATGATTTAATTTGAAAATAACAAATTTTATACCCGTTATTGTTTTATAAATATTTGTTGTGTATGATAGAACATTATATTATTCTCTATAATAATATGATAACTTCAAAACTATATTCTTGTATTTCATGTTTTAGTTAATTTAAATTTAATTGAAATTACGTCTTATTGTAAAAAAGTAAATATTAACTTGTAACTTTTTAATTAATATAGTTAATTTTAAATTTACAAGTTTAATGCAATGCAAAAAACCGCATGTTGTTACTATGCATATTTTTTAAGCAATGGCGTGCACAACTTTATCGTTCTTATATAGTAGGTGTCCATCCGAATCTTAAGCCCCCAATATTTCCCAAGTAATCAAAACCCATGTTTAAATACTTACACCTTTTACCATCAGTTTGGTAATTTTAAGTAATGAAGACGTAAATGTATAACTAATTTAAATTAGATTGAAAACTTAAATGCCTTAATTTTGTAGTCTACATTTTTTTACACAAAAAAAACTCTTTCATTAAAATATAGTAACTTACATTAAACCTATTTGAGATTGCCTTAAATGAAAAAAATTCTAGACCAGTAAAGTCAATGGTCCTAATTACACTTTTGACACAAATAAGAACAAATTGATAACATTTCAAAGTTGAATTTTACATAATTTGGACACGAGGTGGTTTATCAACCATAGTTTAAATTTTATTTTTGCCATAAATATATCCATTCTAATAAAATTAAAAAGCTGAAAATTAACTAACAAGCTTTTTTGTTGTGGTTTGAATAAATGTTTATCAATATTAAACTTGCATTAAACATTGATATGGTATTATATTTGATTATGTTATTTTCATGGTGTGTAAAAAAAATACTAGGTATTTAATCATGCCTGGTTTAAAGGGCCATTAAGTTGCCGTCCACAATATGAGCCTTAACAGGTTTGATACGCACACTTAGTTTACCCTGAAAGGTAGCAGGCCTACCTTGCATGGTTCAACTATATTTACTGGGTGTTCATTTGAAAATTTCCACCAAAATATCTCGAAAACAATCAAATAAATCTGTGCCGAGACCGAGTATTGAACCTTGTAGTTTATTATTAAACTTTAATAAAGGGTATGAGTGAGTTTTCTGGTCTACCCCCAACCATAACCTCCCCTCACTCACCCTTTTCTCAAGAAAGCGAATACTAAACAAGTGCCTGGTCTTACCGAGAAAAAAACAACAGAAATTAACTAATATAAGCACTTTTAACTCTAGTTTTATGTGTAATTATCTATATTTCTGTGTAAATACATATTTAAAATCATCATTTATGCTATTTATGTGTGGTGGGTTTTTTTTTGTACAAGCTAACATCTTACTCTGGGTGTTGCGATACTCATAAATCACGGGGTATTTGTGGGGAGTCTCTAGGGGTAAGGTGTCGGACTTCTGAGCTGGCGACCGGGGTTCAATCCTCGGTCCCGGCACAGATTTATCTGATTACCAAACCCTTCCTTCACCTCTGACAAGATGTGTATTAATCACAACTTGTGAATGTGAGGAATGCCAGGCCTCCACCGTGGTTCGGATTCCACGTTAAACTGTAGGTCCTCCATTTCATCTCACAATCACCCTACCATTACACATTAGCGTAAGTGCGTATAACCCGAACGGGTAGTAAGACGCGGTGCTAATAATAATAATAATAATTTGTGGGGAGTGGTGGGTCACCAACCAATCAGTACTTCCGGGGCGGGGACCGGTAATGGACACAGGCAGGTTGTTTGAATACAAGCACGATAGACCGGCGCACTTTGCCTTGATCTGGACCCTGAGAGTGGGGTTACACCTTTGGTTTTCATCCCCGTACCATTTTCATATGAGTTCTGGTGTTTTTCCTTAAAAATTCACCTTTCTCATCCTGTGCCCTTGAGTGAGAGTAAGCTGCGGGTAGCCCAGAACAAAATTCTTGGTAGTTAAAACAACATACAGGATGAAGCTGAAATAATTAAACGATTAGTAATTTAAGAATTTACACTTTAATTGAAAAGTAAATATTTACTGGCTAAATAAAATATTATGAAAAACGACACCTGGACACGGCAATCGAAATATTTGGCGGGTTCGATTCCCGTGTCCAGGTGTAATTTTTTCAATTTTCAGAATATGATATCTAGATGAAGTAATCCTCACTAAAAGCATAAATAATAGCTTTGGCTATTTGATTCTTAGCTTAATAAAAGCAAATTACCTACTAAATTTTTTCACTTTTAGAAGATAATGTCCCTGAGGTGAGCTCCACGGACATCAGGCAAACCTCAGCATGTTGTCCATCACTTCCCTCAACATAGATCGTCTAATTGTTTTCGACCCACCCTGTATAAGTTTATCACACCTCACAGCAAGGTCAATCAGTCAAGTGCACCATCTTTTTTTTTACCACCTAAGGTGACTAACGAACCCGCTTCGATGATCGAATGGTCTAAGGCACTACTCTCTCAATAGACTGGACCTATGACGGGAAAATCGAGGTTCGAATCCCAATCGGGCGTGCTGAGGATTTTTTCCTACATTATTTACTAACCAATTAGTGTAAATATTCGAATAGCCCTAACGGGTGGAAATGTGTGGTGTACAAACAAACAAAAAATACTAAGAAGAGACGATTTTCGTTGAATTTAAGTTGGTAAGATTGGTAAATAAATAATACGTGTTCACATAAAAGTGTTTATATTGAAAGTATGCACGAATTCTCTTATTCCCATACACTGGGATAGTGCAGGTACATTATCGACCATAGCCACCGGGTCGGCCATGCCAACCTCCACCGCCTCCATGCCAACCGCCGCCGCCTCCATGCCAGCCACCGCCGCCGCCTCCGTGCCAACCGCCGCCGCCGCCTCCATGCCAGCCATCCCCACCGCCTCCGTGCCAACCACCGCCACCACCGCCGCCGTATCTTCGAGGATCAGCCTGGACCACCATGCACATCAACACTGCTATCATCACCTGAAAGCAGCGAGACGCCACTTAATAGACATTTTTATAAATAAAACTATATTATATCCACTATTTTAAGGTTTAGTTTTTTGTGTCATCACGTTTTACTAACTGTCCAGGTTATACACTAATTGAGTCTGGATGAATTCATAGAATAATTTAGAGGAAATGTGGGGAGGAAGTATGTCATTCTCATGGTGGGAAAACCACCTGGGATTTTAACCCCGACCTCTTATTTACTGTTAGAGCGGTACTTACGAGGTTGGCGCCCTATATCCATGCTAACAACGATGTAGCTCTATAAATATATATTTGTGTGTGTGTGTTTGTGTAACTTTCTTAAGTGCTAGAATCAAAGGGTTTGTAGTCGTTTTGTGTGCTTTCGTTTATTGTTTCAGCTTCAAAGGACAGTTTATATAAAACGCATGTTTAACTCTGTGATATTTAACATACGCCCTTAAATACTATATGAAATGCGTTACAGTGAGAAGAATTAAAAATTTAAGTAATATTATTATAAGTATACTGGAAAGACGCATCAAATCACTCAAATGGTTACGATAAAAAAAACACACACATGTGGTTTAAAGTGACAGGCTTGCAATTACTGGGTTGCTGGTAAACCTGGGAGTGAGTTTTCACGCCATGTGATTTATCATTATCAATGCGGTTTTCCCATGCCCTTTCCCACACTAATGTGTGTGCATTTCCTCATAGCAACCTTCTCCATCTTGGCTCTTGGACTAGGCCGTTGGTAAATATGCTGTAAAACATAATAATTTATAAATATAATCATACTCTCATAGCGAATATGACCATGTGCCACTAGCTAGCTATACAATCTTGTTTATTTCCTTCACATTCAGACCATGTGCCACTAGCTAGCTATACAATCTTGTTTATTCCCTTCACATTCAGACCATGTGCCACTAGCTAGCTATACAATCTTGTTTATTCCCTTCACATTCAGACCATGTGCCACTAGCTAGCTATACAATCTTGTTTATTGCCTTCACATTCAGACCATGTGCCACTAGCTAGCTATACAATCTTGTTTATTCCCTTCACATTCAGACCATGTCCACTAGCTAGCTATACAATCTTGTTTATTCCCTTCACATTCAGACCATGTGCCACTAGCTAGCTATACAATCTTGTTTATTCCCTTCACATTCAGACCATGTCCCACTAGCTAGCTATACAATCTTGTTTATTCCCTTCACATTCAGACCATGTGCCACTAGCTAGCTATACAATCTTGTTTATTCCCTTCACATTCAGACCATGTGCCACTAGCTAGCTATACAACCTTGTTTATTCCCTTCACATTCAGACCATGTGCCACTAGCTAGCTATACAATCTTGTTTATTCCTTCACATTCAGACCATGTCCATAGCTAGCTATACAATCTTGTTTATTCCTTCACATTCAGACCATGTGCCACTAGCTAGCTATACAATCTTGTTTATTCCTTCACATTCAGACATTTTCCCTCCATTCTCAGACAATGCTATATTAGGCCCACATTCTTTGTGTATCGTTGTGTTTTGTGAGTGTACCGTGCCGAGATAATGGCCACTGTGAACCAGATTAATAAAATCATCAGTGTATAGGAAGAAACCTATTTTATATTAATAAAATATGACGGTTAACACTTTAAAAAAACATTTTCTACTTTCTACTTGGCTAATCGTACTTTCAAATAAAGAAGAAGTATTGCAATCGTAAACATTTTGGACTTTATGATTATAATGGATGTTTACGTTTAGAGCACCCCCGAACTAAAAAAACAAAAGTATATCTTTCAGTCTAGTTTTCTGCACTTGAGGCTAAAGTTGGAACGGTCTTGGTATAGTAAATGGGTCAGTTACTTCTACAGTACAAGTATCTACCCTGACTAGTCTACTTTTCCAGACTCAGGTCAAGTAGGTGTCTACTCATAAAAGTGTTTTTTTGTCTTGCTATTCTGGAAAGAGGATGAATCCTTTTTGTGGCCATATTTCCCGTGATCTAAAACGCATTTAGTATAAAAAATCGTCTAAAAAGTTTATTTTACAACTTTAGGAATGTTTGATTGAAGAAATCAATAGTATGAGTGGGGAGAAACAATTTCGTCCTTAAAAAAATGTGGGTCAGGAAGTGGATTGGTAAAAGGAACACGGAAAGAACATCAGCCCTTCTTTTAAAAGGAACTATCTACAGATGATCCTCAAGAATTTAGGTTGTGTCTTCGTTTGACATATGAAAGATTTGAAACCCTGCTCAACTTGATTTCACCTGTAGGCTGTAATCCAGCGGTCTGGCACAACGTTTAGAGATACCATATTAGTTCGTATTAAGCTAGAAGTCACGCTTTGACCAAGAATAATAAAAAAATACTTGGTATAAACAAAAATCTCTAATTAAAATTATATTCGTACAAAATGACGCGTGCACTATCCGACTGGCTCGCCTATACATACAGACAAGTGTTTACATTGGGCTAGTTCAGACGGTAATTTAGGGGACAGTGAGGAATGCGGGTGGTGGGGGCAGGACAGTGGTAAGTAAATAGCTTGGAAAGATATTCGCTTTCCTGTCCTCATTTCTGGGGTGATTCGTCCAACAAGCTTCTCCTAGAATGAGTAGGCTATAACATTTCGACAGGGAGTTTTTAACATGTTTGAAAGGGGGTGTTGTGTTGTAAAGGGGGGATGGGCAGGTGGAGTGGGAAGTAAGCTGGGATTGCCAGCTCTTTGTTCACAACAGTGTTGTCATATCACTACCTCTTTTTTCCGCTAAGGAACTTCACTGTTATTATATATTATTATTATTAGCACCGCGTCTTACTATCTGTTCGGGTTATTCGCACTTACGCTAATGTGTAATGGTAGGGTGATTGTGAGATGAAATGGAAGGACCTACAGTTTAACGTGGAATCCGAACCACGGTGGAGGCCTGGCATTCCTCACATTCACAAGTTGTGATTAATACACATCTTGTCAGAGGTGAAGGAAGGGTTTGGCAATGAGATAAATCTGTGCCGCGACCGAGGATTGAACCCGGACGTCAGCACAGAAGTCTGAGACCTTACCCCTAGACCACCAGGTCACCAACTTCACTGTTATTTAGTAATTTACAACATGAATTGTCACTTCATGGCTCACCCGTGAGTTGTGGTCTTGAGTTTGCATCCTGGCTACTAAGATTCATTGAATATTAATAATTTAAAATAATGAGCTTATTACACGTGTAGCAAAGTATTTATTGTACCGAATACTATTAGGCCTGTATTTACAAAATGTGTTCTTAGAAGAAAAAAAATATGTATTACTAGGCAATTTTATGAAATAATTTGAGGGGTGAAAGTTTAAGGGTTCTTTTATTATTCTTTTAGCACCGAGTTCTTACTATCCATTCGCGGTATACTCACATGTACTAATTATGCTAATTAGTTAGGGATTAGGAAAGCTGAATTTAGAGGAAGTGCATACGCATTTGCGTAGAAGAGTGGGAAACTATTTATAATAATACTACCCTCTGTACACCTGACCAAGATCGAACCGTGATCTCCGTGTCTTTAACGATCTAGTCTACGAGAGTGACGCCTTATTGATCATGATGGACTGGTGCAGGTTTTAGAGTTCTTTATTTGTAGTAAAAAAGTATTACTTTTCATTGTTATTAATATAATAGTTAACAGAGCTCATAATTGGTATCTTAAACCGCGAAAAGCTGTAAAAATGTTCGAATGCCACGTAGGTCAAGTGTCCTACAAGACTAGGACCAACTGGTCGACAAGCTTATGCATAAGAAGGCAACGTGATCGACAGCCAACTAGTTGAACAAATAAATAAAAATATTTCAAAGCTTGAGTGTGTCAAGTGATCGACACGTTTAGGACCATTGATAAGATATACAACTGTTTGACTTGAGAGGACCTACTGGTATACAAAAGTGAGATGGATTGACCAATTGACCGACAAGTTAATACATTACAAACAACGTGTTCGACAACAAAATCGTAAACGGAAAATAACAAGTAAAGTCTATACAATATTAGTTTTTAATAAAATTTATAACTCTAATATACCCACATTTGTGGTCACATAGTCCAATGCGTCATTCGCATTTCTTATTCTGCATATAGCTCAAACGGGGAGTGAGAAGCTAACGAAAAAAAACCCAATTTAGTGGATTTTTTTAGCACCGCGTCTTACTACCCGTTCAGTTATACGCTAATTTTGTGGATTAAAATCATCATTTAGTAAGACATTAATTTTCTAAGTTGGTCTTTTTGGGTTAACCAGTTAGCTGTTGATCATTTTGTCTACATATGCATGAGATCAACCAGCTGGTACAAGTCATGTCCTACTTGTGTAACCAGGCCCCGGGACATCAAACAATAGTAGATTATGAACCAGTGGTAACAAGGGCCCGGGACATAAAATATAATATTATGAACAAGTGGTAACAAGGCCCTGGGATATAAAATAGAATATTATGAACCAGTGGTAACAAGGCTGCGGGACATAAAATAGAATATTATGAACCACTGGTAACAAGGCCCTGGGATATACAATAGAATATTATGAACCAGTGGTAACAAGGCCCTGGGATATAAAATAGAATATTATGAACCAGTGGTAACAAGGCTGCGGGACATAAATAGAATATTATGAACCAGTGGTAACAAGGCTGCGGGACATAAAATAGAATATTATGAACCAGTTGTAACAAGGCTGCGGGACATAAAATAGAATATTTGAACCAGTGGTAACAAGCTGCGGGACATAAAATAGAATATTATGAACCAGTGGTAACAAGCTGCGGGACATAAAATAGAATATTATGAACCAGTGGTAACAAGGCTGCGGGACATAAAATAGAATATTATGAACCAGTGGTAACAAGCTGCGGGACATAAAATAGAATATTATGAACCAGTGGTAACAAGGCTGCGGGGCATAAAATAGAATATTATGAACCAGTGGTAACAAGGCTGCGGGACATAAAATAGAATATTATGAACCACTGGTAACAAGGCCCTGGGACATAAAGCAATAGAATATTATGAACCTCTGGTAACAAGGCCCCGAGACATAAAATAATGGAGTATTATCAACCACTGGTAACTAGGCCCCGGAACAACAAACAACAGTGGGTTCCGAGTTGAAGCTGTAATTCAAACTAAGATTCTTAGTGGATAAGTTGAATGTATGATTTGGACTGATGTTAGTAGGAAGATCGTTATTTGACAACTATAAATTTACTAGAAATGGGTTCACTAACTCATACGTCAAATCATGTGATCTACAGCTGTGCCTTTGATAAAGGCCTATACTATAATATTTACATAAGTTATAGTCTGAACTGTCTACACTCTTATATCGTCAGTGCGCGTGGAGATAATATAATAAGCGAGGAATGAATCTTGGATAGCTCAGTGCTAGAATATTGACGCGCTAAGATCCGGGGTTCAATTTTACTCTAATGTCAAGGTGTCATTTTTCAACAAATTTAAATTAATTAAATTGTATTATCCTCCATACGGACATTCCCGTAATTAAAATGATTTTGCAGCTTGTGTGTTGATATTCATTAGTAATTATTTAAAGAAGCCGTAATTCAAACCAAAACTCTTTGTGGTGAATTTAAATGTATGATATGGTTCCATACCAACTCCAACAAGTAGCGAGCTACAATGTCTTTAGCAAATGATATGTACGCCACATATATATCTCCTACGTGTGTTATGAGTTTATTACGTACCCAAGGCCGTAGCCAGCCAATAATTTCAGGAGGGGGGGAGGGGGGGCTGGACACGTCCCTCAATTGCCTGAAGCTAGAATTTAAAAAAATTTATAAACAGTTCTAGAAGCTATCTAAAGTGTTTGTTTGGCAACATAACCCCCTAACTGCCAGAGGCTAGGACAAATTCTAGATACTAAACACCTCTAGAAGCTATATGGAGTGCTTTTTATGGTTACACAGCTCCCTAATTTGTACTTGTATCTTAATTTTGATAGTGTTTGAACCATAAATAAAGACATTTTGTTAATAAAATTTCGGGGAGGGTTTGAACCCCCAAACCCCTCCCCCCCTCCCTACCGTATACGGCCTTGTACTTACCTGAAAACATCGTAGATCAAATCTTTATTGTTTTAAGTTTATATCGATTCTTGTTCGATTTCGCCTTTTTGTTTCGTTTTCTTGTTCTTGATGCACGTTGCTTTTTAGGGTTGAACCTAGTCATGTTCAATAAACACGCAAAATTAGGATTTTGTTTAGAAAATGCCTAAAGGAATGCAGTACTCATGTAACATTAGATATATTTTCAAAATATTAAAAATTTTATATACTTTTTAATGTTCAATTTACAACCAGTAATAAAAGTGAAACTCATATATTTTTATACATTCATGAAGTTAATTGTAATATTCAAATAAACAATAGGTTTAAAATCATTGCGCGTTTTGATGTACCAAGAGTTCCTTTGAAAATTTTAGTTGAAGAATAAAACTAACAGAATAAAAATACTACCCAAGTGCCAAATTACTAGAGGAAGGAAAAAGAGACAAAATCAATGTCACAACTCGTCACTCAGGTAGTAAGACGAGGGGTGAGTCATTAGTCGGAAACCGGGGTAGCCCGACCCTTCCTTGGTCTGCTAGTCTATGTTATTGGTAGGTACAGTCAAAGCAAGAAGTTTCAGGGAATGGACATAGAAAATTTACGTTTGCATTGATCAACGCGGTGTAATTAATAAAATAAAAAAATAGAGTTAGACTAATAAACCAAACAAATTTGAAATAAAGATATTATGTGCTACAAAATTATAGAAAATCAAAGTATTGGGCTATAAAACGAAAAGTACTTGTATAAGATCAAAAATTATGTAATTTTACAACTATTAAATAGCTTATAAATTAAGAACTTTTTTAAAAAACAATGTAAATACTTCATTGCATACTTCATATGCATGTCTAGCAAGAATAAATTTAATCCCCATGCATTAACCACTTTACCTTAAGAGAGTACGTAAAATGGATAAAATAGTAAGTTTGACTACTTATAACTCGAGAACTGTAATGATTTGAAATCAATGAATCAATATGTATAGCTTACAATCATACACTTATTAAAATAATGCAATAAAATGTTGATGGTTGAATGACCTTAAGGTGCGATGGAAGGGGACGTGAGAAAAGGCCAGTGGTTTTTGGAGTTTTTATGGCAAAAATAAATTTTGGCCAAAATAAATAAAATATTGCTTCAGTACAAACATAGAAATTAATTTTCTTCACATGTTGATATCAAAAGTTCCTAAATAGTGTAAACTCTAGACTTTGTTGAATTATTGTCAAGAATCATAGCGAGTTTAACTCTCTCTTTATCTTCTGTTTCAGCTGACTAATGAATGGTACTCAAAGAGTCACCACTCAACCTTCTTTATTTTATGGACAATAGGATGAAATTGTTGCTGAATTCTGATATTCAAACATTGATAGTAATAATATTGCCTATCTTGGCTACATCATTTGTAGCCCACTTTGTGGAAAGATTAGCCAGTACTAATGTACCGCTGCCCAGGGGGCATCCGAATATACTCATCCTACAGCCTTTCCATGGAGGCTCTTTCCATGTCGAGAAGAGATGATGATGATAGTGAATATGAGGGTATGGATCCAGTGAAAACACTTAAATTTAACTTAAGCCTAACTAACCAAACCCTGGTGACATTTGGAGTAATTCTGTCAAGAGCATGGTGGCGTTTTCTAACAAGCTTTTTAAATGAGATGAGAAAAATTTTCGTTAAATTCCAGAACACACTTGACACAGAACACACTTGATAGATATTAATGAAATTTTAAGGTCATCATGTGAAGAAAATTAAATTCTATGTTCGAACTGAAGCAATATTTTATTTATTTTGGCCAAAAAATGTTTTGACTAATGAGTGTTATTTGCAAATCTATATTTTTTTTAAAATGACTTATAATAAAGATATTGTTCAGAATTGATATCTGTGAAGTGTTTTACATGGCAAATAACACTTGATAGGTATTTGTTTTCCAGAGAATAATTGATTTAAAAGTAGTTTACTAACGAGTGACTTGAAAAAAAAAATTTGAAATGTTTCGAAAATGGCGTTAGTGGTTTTCTTCAAAATTAGTATCTTGGGCGTGTTTTATTTGACAAATAATAGTCTATTTTCTGTTTTCTAAAAAAAACTTTATACGAGGTTAGTAAACTAGTGAATGATTTTTGAAAAATGTAATTACTTAAGGAATTTAGTTAAAATTTACATCCGAAAAGTTTTTTGTTTATTATTAGAGGCTCAAGATTTCTGGGCTGCATAACAGGTTTTTCATTTTGGTTGTATACATTTGGACTGTCTAGTAGTACAGTCAACTCTCGATTCTACGACCATTCATGGTTCCCTGGAAAAGGGTCGTTATTTCGAAGGGGTCGTTATTGGAATATTAACCGATTTTGTTCCACCCCCAACCCTCATACGCAAAAATAGCATTTTTTAAACAAAACACGGAAAAACTACCTATTTCTTAATAAAGTCCACTATGGAGGCCTGCTTCTTTTTAGCGCCAGTTTGCTCGACAAAGTCTTTCACATTATAGAACTGGAACCACAGCTCTTCGCTAGCACCCTGGCGCTTAAGTGCTCCTGAGTAGACGTCCCCGGCTTTCAGAACATCTTTCGTTGTGGGGATGTCTTCAGGCTCTTCTTCCATTTCTTCCTCCCCCTCTTCATCGCTGGACTCTTGCTGTTTCCTGATTATATCGGCTTTGTCGAGGGTGCCCCAAACTGTGATGTCATCGTCTGCTGCTATGTACTCCTCATAGGTGGGGTCTGGGGCTAATCTCTGCCACGTTTCCTCGTCGCACGGCCGAGTGAAAGTCAGGGGTGCAGACGAAGGTGCTGTTGATGAGCCAGGCTGCGGTTCTGTGTAGAGGCCTGGCTGAGAATTGGCGTCCACTGGCGGTGGGTCGTCTGGGTCTTCGGCACTGGCAGTGGTGGGAAGCACATAGATTGCAGTCTCCTCGTTGACTGGTAGGACAAAGTAGGCGTGTCGGAAGCAGTTGGTGATCACCGCTCGTCTCATGGTCCTCCAACTGGCGACGATTCTCTCCATGGCCCTGAACACGTCCCACTTTTTGACCTCCTTTCCCATGTCGTGATACCACACCATACTCCGTACAAGCATCTCGCAGAACTTCACCTTCACTTAATGGATTATCCCCCGGTCTAGGGGCTGAAGCATGCTGGTAGTGTTCTTTGGCATAAACACCAGATCGATGTTCCTGAGTTTGTCGAGAGCAGGATGTGTGGTGCAATTGTCGACGAAGAGCACGATGTTTCTATTTGCGGCGTCCATCTTCGAATCGAAGCCTTGAAGCCACCTCGTGAATAACCCCAAGGTCATCCATGCCTTCTTATTAAAATCATAGTCACAAGGCAGGATGTTGCCCTTGAAACCCCGGGGTTTTTTGAACTTCCCAATCATGAGGGGCTTCATTTTATCGCTGCTGTCCACGTTGCAGCACAGAAGGACGGTGAGGCACTCCTTGCTCCTCTTCGCACCCTTGCACTCATCCCCTTTTACAGCAAGAGTGTGATCTTACATGAGCTTGTGGAACATCCCCAGCTCGTCAGCGTTGTATACATCTTGAAGCTGTTAGCGCCTAAGGATGTTTTGGAGCGAGGGCATCCACTCCCTCACTGGTGTTGAGTCGACCGATGCGCTTTCACCGATGACCTTGTGGCTGGATATGCTGTGATGCACTTTGAAACGCACTAACTACCCACTTGAACACTTAGTTTTCTATACCCAACTTCATAGAAAATTCATCGGCCTTTCTCTGCATCATCGGTCCGTTTATAGGCACGTTTTTCACTGTATGCTGGCTGAACCACTCCAGCATAACTTGATCCAGATTCGCGTGCGTCACACCCTTAAAATTTTTGGCCTTTAGATTGTAGCCTTCCTTCTGCACTGCATTCACAATTTCTTCTCTTGTTTTGAGAATCGTGAAAAGTGTCGACTTCGGGATGCCATGCTGCCGCGCAATCTTCGTCTTTGTAATCTTCTTCTCATCCACTTCCTGGATGATCTCGTACTTCTTCATGAGCGTCAAGAAGTTCCTCTTTCCACTCATTTCATCGAAATTATAAGTTCGTATTAAATAAAAAAACTAGCGTGGGTCTTCAAAAATTGTTCACAAAATCAAACCAAAAACGTAACCAAATTGAGAATCTAAATAACAATAGCAACAGTCGCGCTCGGGGAAATATTGTTTTGCTTGTGAGAGGGGGTAGACAGAGTCAAGTTCTATTGGCTGGCACTAATGGGGTGGTGTCTATTTTTATACCTGACCTACTCCAGTTAGTAGTAATACAGCGTCACAAAAATAATTGCAGCCCAGCGACCTAAATAATTGCAACAAACACATTTTACGGCTGATTTCCTTAAAATTGTCGACCTTTTTTCCCACATTTTTCACGGTTCCCCAAAAAAGGGTCGTTACTTCGAGAGGGACGTTATTCCCGGGGTCGTAGAATCGAGATTTGACTGTAATAACTTTACTTTAGTTAATCCCCGTAATGTTTACAAGATAAATTGATTTTAAACGACTTATGGACTGCATCAAGATAATTATTATAAGTTGCACTTCTCTTACATGTTTCAACAATAGGTGAACCCTTCCTTCACCTCTGACAAGATGTGTATTAATCACAACTTGTGAATGTGAGGAATGCCAGGCCTCCACCGTGGTTCGGATTCCACGTTAAACTGTAGGTCCTTCATTTCATATCACAATCACCCTACCATTACACATTAGCGTAAGTGCGTATAACCCGAACGGGTAGTAAGACGCGGTGCTAATAATAATAATAATAATAATAATAATAATAATAACAATAGGTGTGGAGAGACTGACATTTTAACTGATATAAAACATCATTTCAATATAAATAAATTTCACAATAAAATTGAATCACTGGCTATAAGATTTCAATATTCATATTTCCTTTTAATAATTTTATAAGTAAAATTGATTAAACATAAAGTATTGTTGAAGCTGTGAAAGTAAAATATGGTAAAAAAGTTGATTTTTGTCCACTAAAATATTGTTATAGTCAAGGTCAGATTTTCTAAACTGTGCATAGTGCCTTTGGCCTACGAAGAAAGAATTTTTATAAGATCTAAAAAATCTTTTTTCAAAAATAAGAAAATATATTTTTTGGGACAGAAAAAGTAGCCTATTCAAACTGCAAAATTATATATATATATATATATAATTCTACAATCCAGGCTACTTATAATATTTCTTAATAAGATTTATTTTTTCGGCTTTTCGTTGCATCAAAGTCCTCAAAGTTCATGTTATAAGTAGTAATCGCGCTCAGTACACATATGTGCCAAAGACGATTGGTGACCATGGATCAAAGCTGATCGCATATATTTCTTGATTTATTTTAAGTGTGAAAAATTATTCATCCTGCATTTGATACAAATTATCAAATGATAAATCCTCAAAGCAAAATTCAAATTAGGAAAACTTGTAACCAGTTTATCTTTTATTTGAGTTCTTACTTTTCTGATAAATATACGAGTATTGCGTCCTGACAGCGCAGAAAACATCACAAACTCATCAAAAAAGTCTTCTTCTAAGTCTGACTAACAGATGTTGACTAACTAATTTGTTTTGTACTGGACTTTTTATAAAAATGTGTGTGCATGCAAACTGAAGGTATCCTGTTAGATGCTGTATGTTATTTTGACATTTCTGTTACTAGTAAAGTTTAAAAAAAAATTAATCTGAAATGCATCTTTTGCACTTAATTCTGGTACCAATCCCTCTGGTGTTTCTTCAAACAGTTTTTTCCTTCTCTACGTTCAATCTTTGCTTTGGATGTAGTCAGAGTTTGAAGCTAAGTTCTTTGACCATTTTTAAAAAATCTTCATAAATTATGTTTCGTCTTAAACATCAACCAAAATATAATAGTAGTAGTCATAGTATAACATCGCAATATAATAGTAGTAGTAGTCATAGTATAACATCGCAATATAATAGTAGTAGTAGTCATAGTATAACATCGCAATTACACACATCTCAATTCCAGGTTCTAGGTACTTTATTTATGATATCATTGTTTTTCACAAGAGTTTCTCAAATGTTTATCATGCTTCATACACCATTGTCAACCGTTAATTTATGTTTTCACACTCATAGATATTAACCAGTACTGCACATATTGGATCGTAATTTATTTTCAATGATCTTGCAGAATATTAACGTACGTCAGGTTACAAAGACTTTATAAAGTAATTTCTGTAAAAATCCGAAAAAAGTATCTGCAGCTTTCTGCGGGCGTAGTTTATCTAGCTAGCTAGTCCTAAGAATGCGGCCCCTGAAATCTTCTGATTGACAAATGGTACTGCTGAAGTGCAGTGGAACGTTGATATATTCCAGCAATGGCCTTTAAATTTTACTCAAAGACTTTTAATTTTCCTTTTGATATAACAAGTGTTGTGTTATCGCTTATATCCATAAGAAATGTTAGGCTAGACCAATCCCAATCAACACTATAAATAATAAAAAAAATATTAAAAAGGCAATGACTTTTTAAAAAAGTGACACACTTATTTATCATTATTACCCGTCTTGGTGGCGTAGTTAGCTAACGCGCTAGTTTCGTATTGAGCTAGACTTCCGAGAACGGGAAGATTGAGGTACGAATCTCTGTCGGGCGAACTGGGGTGGTTTTTCCTAAATTGTTTTCCACTCTCCCTTTACGCGAATGTGGGTTCACTTTCTCTAAATTTAACCTTCCCAATTCCTAGCCCATTAGCGTGAATAGCACTTAAGCGTATAACCCGAACGGGTAGTAAGACGCGGTGCTAAAAAAATAATAATTAATATTATCATCTACTATCTACTACCACTTTACGTATTTAAACACAACAATTTGGAACTGAGAAATACACCCTTCACGATATTCATTGTTTAGGGTTTGTTTTAGTTGTTCAGTCAGTAACAAAAAGTAAAATGTGCATCAGCGTAACCAGAAGCTTCAATTCAATGTGTATACGTAATCTAGAGGCTGTTATAAAAAGTAGAAGTACTTAAATAATAATAATTCCATCAATGAAGGTGGTTCATCATTTATAGTAGTTGAAACTTACGTCCCTTTAATTGACCTGATTCCTAGTCAAATGGTTAAAATAGAATAAACGTTTAACCCATTTATAGCAAAGTTTGTAATAAAAGTACCTAGGGCCTCCGAGTACTAAAGTCCGGTCTTGGTTGTAGTCATATTAATTAAACACATTTTTTATCATTGTAGTAACACAAATATATAGGCCTATAAATTGTTTCCAAAATTGGCACTTGAAATGTTGTTGGTCCAAATTATTTAATTATAAACTTTCAAATTAACTTAAAACTTGTGTATTAAAAAGCCTAATATAGTAGCTATGTTTGATGTGATTTAAAAAAATAAAACTAACAAATGAGTTTGAAATACTTTTTTTTCAAATAAACTATAAGTCGACGTTTTATTTTGGGAATGAGTAAATTACTCAAGAAGATTCATATGCTATAGTTTTTATATCAAAGATCATATGATTTTAACTTTTTTACCACATTTTTATAATTCTGTAGACCGACAGCTGTAGCACAATGGTGACGTATTCTAGTGTACTGCAACACATTACTTGAGTAACGTAAATCTTAAATTACATAAAGTTAGAATTTTCCGGAATCTGTAGTGGAATCCTATCGCTAAGCGAATACTTATTGATATTAATTATCTGTACACTATTTTATGTGAAATCTAGAATAATAACTGTAACTTATTTAATAATTTTTGGGGGAAATGTGGCCCCCTGGAATGTGAGGCCCGGGACAGTTGCCCCCTTCGCCCCCTCCCCCACACATAGACGTGACCCTGCCACTACACCTCAAGGCCAGCTTTGTGTCTAAGTAGACCTCAAATATGTCTTTATTAGCTTTAACTTGGAAGAGCTTCTTTAAGCTTTTTTTAATGTACTTTTTAGCGTATGACAAAGTTAACCGTAAGAGATACAATATTTAGTTCAGTCGCCTTGTATGTAGATTTTTGCCTCTCAATGGAAACATAACGTTTCCCAGATTATACGTTCTTGTATTCAGTTTTTTAATAAAATTGTGTGACCTGATTTTTTTTTAAAATATTTTCCCTGGCTACTTATATTTTCACTAGGTCTTGAAGGCAATTAATTAAAATTTATAAAATAATAATTATACTGTACCTACACATATTCATAATAATGATTAAGTTTGAAACAATTAAATACGAATGTACTGTACAGTACAATGTAAATGAATTTAAAGTCAATTATCTTTGTTTGCTTATTGTACATTTAACTTGTAGGGGGGGGGGGGGGGGGGAGCAGCTCGGGGGCGGTAGACATCATCCAATTCTCAGAAGTGGGTGCTAGGTTAAAACAGTTTGGGAAACACTGGTCTAAGGGTTCGGCCAGACCGACAAGCGTGCGAGTGAGCGAGTGAGCGACTGCGTGTCCAAAGTGGCGAGCGAGCGAGCGCGTGATTAGCAGATAGCTCTCGATAGTTGTTGACGAGAAGGCAAAGGTTCGAATCTTGGCTCAGTGAACTGAGGGTGGTTTTTGACAAGTGATTTATTGTTGTGGTTTTCCCATCCTCTATCCGTGTTAATGGTGATTCTTATTTGTAAAGGCCTACTTTGATAATATTGAAGTATTTTAACATATCAGTTATATATATATATATATATATATGGTTTATGATCTTACCAATTAAATTAGGCCGTTAGTAGCAAGTGTGCTAAGCCAATCGGTAATAATAAAAAAGCCAATATCATGTCAAATTGAGAAGTTTTCCTAGCACTCACTGAACCAACATAAAATTATATTGCCTAGCGCCTGTAAACTATACTGTACTGGCTAAAGCGCGCGCGCTTGAAAAATAGAACGAATTTTATCTTCTATCTTTCAATCGCGCGCTCCAATCTGGCGACCTCTCATTACAACCAATGTGTTTTATTTTATTTTTTAGTCGCTCGCGCGCTCGCACTCCCAGTCTGGCCGTACCCTAAGACGTCACTCTCATGTTAGACTGGCCTGCTGATGGTGGAGAGATCGGGGTTCAAATCCCAGTCGGGTCTTCTGAGGGTGGTTTTTACTTAATGTTTTCTCACTTTCCCTCCATATAAATGCGAGTAAATTACCTAAGCAGCGTCATCATCCCTGCCATATTAGAGTAATTATCGTACATGCGGATAATCTGAACATGTAGTGAGATGCGATGATTAAAAAAAACACAATGTTTTAATGAACAATCCCACTTTTATACTATGTTATATTATCACGTTATTATAACAGTATATTTATATATTTTAAATTAATATTATTTGTTGTAAAATTACCAAGAATTAACCCTGGAATACTACCCTGGGTGAATTTTCACCCAAGCACTAGTTATAGTGTGTACCATTAGGTGGCAGCACTCGCCAGGACTGTGTTTCAGTGTATTCTCTCTAGTACAGCTCTAACTACAGTAGCCCCATGGCTTCTTTGGTGCTGACTGACAGTTCACAGCTGACTTCTGACAGTCAACAGTTAGGTATATACCTAACTGTTGACTGTCAGAAGTGACAGCTGCTAAACACATGTTTTTGCAGATCACATGGTTTGGCGTAGGGATACATAATTTGGTCTGGTAACTTTTCAAAGCCATCAGCTCTCAGCTGTGAGCTGTCACTCAGCACCAAAGAAGCCATGGGGCTACTGTACAGACCTTGTCAGAAGTACAGTACAGTTGTTGTGTTCTGTGCTCAGAAGCTTCCCTGGGTGAATATTCAGCCACAGTAGTGTTTAACGTAACTTTTCTTACAGTTTTTCGTGCAGTTGATTTTATGTATGAGTGTATTAGTTTTAACAGAATATTCAAGTATTTAATATGGATAAATTAATAACAGATGAAGCTATATTATATGCTTTAAATGAACCTTTTGAAAACTTTTCTGGCTTGTGTGACAGTGAAAATGAGGATCCTAGTGAATGTGAGGTTGATATGTTTAGAGGAAGATGATGTGATGGATATGAACAGAATGTGGATAGTGAAGACGATGCAGATTATGTATCAAGCTCTGAAAATGAGGTCTCTGGAAGTGACAACAATATTGCTCCTGCAGCAAAAAAGAACAGATTAGATAATGCTTCGGCTACGACTTCAGAAAATGAATTGTTACTTATTCCTAAAAAAGAAAATACTTTGAAAGGTAAAAATTGGTATAAATGGTCATCTACTGTCCCAAAAAATTTAGTAAATATTAAATAAAGAAATACTGTAGCAGCGATGCCAGGTCCTAAATGTAAAGCCAAACAACTAACTTCACCTGTCGAGCTATGGGAGCTATTTTTTACGGATTCTATAATTACAGATATTTGTAAATTTACCAATCAAGAAATTGAAAGACAGAAATATGCAAGTGATTCATCTTGGTGTCGTCCTACAACAGTTTTAAAAATAAGAGCTTTGATAGGTATATTATTTGTGTGTGCTGCTAAGAAAGATAACCACATGCAAGCAACAAGATTATGAGATTCTACTACAGAATCAACTGTGTACAGAGCAACAATGCCTCTCAAAAGGTATAGGTTTTTGATCCAGTGTCTAAGGTTTGATGACAAATCGTTTGTTCCCATTTGTCAGTTGTGGTCTCAGTTGGTCTATAACTGCAAACAATATCATTCTCCTTCAGTAGATTGCACCATAGATTAGCAGCTTCTTGGATTCAGAGGCAAGTGCCAACTCCGAATTTATATTCCTAACAAACCTGACAAATACGGAAAAAAATCCTCATGCGCTGGGATTCTCACACATTCTCCTTCATGTCAGGGGTGCCTTACATTGGTAAAGCAACACCCAATGGAGGTATGCCATTGGAGGATTATTTTGTACTAAATTTGACTGAATGTATTCAGGGGACAGAGCACAACGTGACTGTAAACAATTGGTTTACGTCTATACCTTTATTCAAATCGATCCAAGAAAAGAAGCTAACCATGATCGGGACACTAAGAAAAAACAAAAGGGAATTTCCAATTGAAGTGATTCAAAAAAAGGACGCAGGCGCAACACATATATGTTTTTGTTCAACTCCCATGATAAGCTACGCTTCACGCCCTACTAACCTAAAAGGGGGAAAATTGTTCTATTAATCTCAACAATACATGAAGGAGAGGTCATATCTACTGAAACAAAAAAGCCAGAGGTAATTGAGTTTTACAGCTCAACGAAAGGAGGACTCGTCACATTCAACCAAATGTGCCACAGTTTTACTTGAAACAGAAAAACCCGTCGGTGGCCACTTCGGGTATTTTTTGGCATTCTTGATGCTAGTTGGATAAACTCCTATGTGGTTTCTGCCATCAACCTGACATCAAAGGGACAGAAGAAACGTGACCGATTCGAATTCTTGATGGATTTAGGTATGGCATTAGTTACGCCTTTCATGCAGCAATGGCTTCACATCCCTCAAATGAAAACCTCAGTTACAAATTAAATAAGAAGTGTTCTAAAAATAGATAATAAAACTACCAATATGGCCACAAATAACAAAGATCATCCATCAGCCAAGCAAGGAAGATGCAAACTCTGCCCGGCTAAGCTCGACAAGAAGTATGCAGTATTATGTCAGAAATGCGGGAACTTCGTTTGAAATGACCATCGCAGCATTACTTGTGCTTCTTGTTTCAAGTAGTAAATGAAAAGAATCAAATAGCCAACGCTATTATTATGCTTTTAGTGAGGACTACTCCATCTAGATATCATATTCTAAAAATTGAAAAATAGGCTCTGACTTAAAATATGAGTGAAGAATGACCCTGGGTACGGGACGAATCCTGGATAGCTCAGTGGTTAGAGCATTGGTTACTAATGCCATAGGTCTCGGGTTCGATTCCCGTAACCAGGTGTCATTTTTCAATTTTCAGAATAGTAAATTAAAGTTAACTGTACTTTGTGTTTTATAACCTTAAACGTTATATAATGTCATTCGTTAACGTTCTCTAAAACTTTTGAGGTAACACATTTTTTTGGAAAAAAATGACAGTATATTTATATTTTTTTAAGAACATGATTTTTTTTTACTTTAATTTGGATTAACATTTTTGTTTTAGGCCTATATAAAAAAATTAATTCATTTACTACTATGATTCGTAACCTTTACAATGTAACTAATTGCTTTAATTTAAGTAAAAAAACTGTGGGTGACTTTTGATCCATAGTAGTATTAACGTAAGAAAAATATGAGTAGCATTCTAGGTTTTAAAATCATGCCTCGGTAGAAAAAAAAGTTTTCTTAAATAATGTACAGTATCTATATTTCTTCTTTTAAATGAATCTTACTAAAACCATGCTAGTAAAATAAGTAGGCTACTTACAAGGATGAGTTTAATCATGGTGGCTCCAACGTACACTGCAATATAACAATAGGTAGTTAGTTGTTAACTTGTGCTCTATTACGTCCTAATTATATCCTAGCCAGCCAAGATGCAAGATTTTATACCAACTTGTTGTCACATTCGTCTGTTATTGTCGTTAAACCTTCGGTGGTTTGGTTTTACCAATGTCACACGCCTTATCAATATTGTTACAGTTTCGGGTCCGTCAACAAGTCGTTAAGACATCTGATAAAGTGTATTCATGGTAAGATAAGTCTTTGCTAAATGATCTGAAAGGAAATCGCTTGGTATTAGTTACTGATGAAGACATGAGGAAAACGGGATAATGTGGTCATTTGGAAATTTGGGTGATATGAATGTTACAGTAGGTATCCTATTCCCCGTGTTAATATACCTTTTTTTCCTCGTACTTAATTCAGTACAAGTTGACTGATAGTTGTATGGGGAGTGACCAACTATAAGGGCTGCTAGCCAGGGTGTGTCCGCAAACTTATGTCAGAGGGAAGAGGGTGGGGGGAGGGCAAGCTAATTATTTATATTAAGCCACTCGCTTGTACATAGGTTAATGGAGACTGCTGTCTGCTGGGGACAGAGGGTGGGGGTCTTATTATTTTTAATTAATCAACTCCAGTTATGAATCAAATAGACAAAGCTATTATTTATGCTTTTAGTGAGCATTATTCCATCTAGATATCATATTCTGAAAATTTAAGAATGACCCTGGGCACGGGATGACTCCAGTGGTTAGAGCATTGGCGTAATAAGCCAAAGGTCCCGGGTTCGATTCCCGTGTCCAGGTTTCGTTCTTCAATTTTCAGAATATGATATCTATATGGAGTAATCTTCACTAAAAGCATAAATAGGAGTTTTGGCTATTTGTTTCTTAAATATGCAATCCCTTACAATTATAATAATTGTACAAGTGACAGTAATAAGCCAACTACCGAGTTGATGGTGGCTGCGTTATCTGATAGCTCGTGATATTAATAAAATCACACATTTGTTGCAGACGATTTCCGCACGTCCAGCATGGACTCTGCCTTAAAATATGAGTGAAGAATGACCTTGGACATGGGACGATTCCTGGATAGTTCAGTGGTAGAGCATTGGTGTACCAAGCCAAAGGTCCCGGGTTCGATTCCCGTGTCCAGGTGTCATTTTCCAATTTTCAGAACTCCAGTTAGATCTCAATAATTAAGACGCATAAAAATCAGCTTTAATAATCAATTACTATTTTGAATTAATTTTATCAAGGGTACTTTTGATTAATAGTCCCTTTGTGAGCGGGAGGGGTTACAGGACGTTGAGTTAGTTAAATAGGGAAGTGTCGTCCCTGTCACCTCTAGTAGCTACGCCACTGGCCGCTAGTAGAAAGACTAGAATCAATAACAACATATTTTGCACATTTGAAGAGAGTATGGGTGTTTATTAAAAATAAAATTATTATTTTATTTTTTTAATCTTCCTCCAGCTGAAAACCTTCTAAAATCGAATTAAGTAAAATAGTATCATAGCTTGTACCACGTATCAAAACTAACTATTTAAATTATCTAAATCTTCTCAATTTCATCAAGAGTAGATGAATTCACTTCACATATGGAAATTGTACCGAGCATTATATGCCCTTACACAGTATGAATGGACAGTGAAAACGACCATCCTGTTGGAAAAACTTCGTTACGTCATTTTCGCTTTTCATATTGGACTTAACAATGCGACAGCTGACTAATAACTTCTACGAGATGCTATATTCTACTTGAATTAAGTCAGAGGACATAAACCTGGGCTTTAACCATAATTCCTTCTTGAAAACAATACTAGGGTTTATTTTAGAAAAAAAAGTTTGTCAAGTGCGTTTATGAAAATGTAGGTTTTAGCTACCTCTAACATATGTTCATAATATTTCTGTACTAATATTTTAAATGTTCTCCTTGACTTGAGCTTCATTGTGGTATTTATCCACATGATCATAGAAAGCAGGAAACTAATGGTCACGTGGTTTGGAGTCTGGAGATCGAATTAATACCTACAGGAAGTATTGTGTGAGTAGGCCTACATTTCAATTCTACCTTCTTCATCCTTACCACTCTAACGTAATAACTAATATACACATGTATAGCCAGCCGAAAATTGTGACACAAAATGGTTTAGAAGTCACCAGGAAGACACCCTCTGCATCGACAGCTATCGTTCGTATCGATCGATTTCATCCTTGTAGATTCATCTGACACCTCCCTCCCCCCTTTGGCCGCATTCAATTCCCTTTCTCACCTTAAATCAAGATATATATATATATATATATATATTATATAATATATATATATATATATATATATATAGCACAAGTTTTTGTTATCCGCTTTCAAGGTCAAGGTGATTTAATTTGTTTACCGGAAATCATTCCAGGGCTCGTTCACAACTTGAAATGCAAGAGGTTTTGATAATTCTTCTTCATAGAGAAAGAAGAAGTAAGTCGGCATTTCGCTTGTAGTTTACAGTTTGGATAGGCTTAGAAATAATTTACTATCACTAGTGCTTACAGTTCTTTGTTCATCATATTAATGGCTACAAAACAGTCGTATGGATGTATAAATGTTTTGTATAGGACTCTACATTAACTCTATTACCATCTGTTCCTTGTAATTATGTAGGCCTACTCGCAACAGAACAGTTGGGTCTGTTTATAATGGTACTCTAGCTTAGGTTTTCCCACTTACAATACCAAACTTTTTGGAAAGAGGTAGTCTTCTTGTAAGGCCATACACAACAATATTTTTGTTAATCTGTCATTCAGTTTTACTCTAGCATAACAGAGGCAGACTCTCAATTATTTGACCGGTGTTTATGCTGTAAGAACGTAGTGTAAGGGTGGAGGATGTGATGTGGGAAATCCAGTAGGGGTTTTCACAGAGAGGAAGATCGGAGATAAAAAATAATGCTGGAAAAGAGAAGTTGTGATCTATCGGGTCACGGAAATATAATAATGCAAATTTCTGTTACCCAATAATTCACAACTTCGCTTTTTTAAGTCTTGTCTTATCTAAAATAACGCTCCTTACTTACAAACCCTTTTAGAATGTTTTCTAAAATGTTAGAGCAGAGATTGTTAGGTTGCATTTCTCCTCTCATATTTGTAACTTTGTCGGTGAGATTTGAAAATATATATTACTGTCTATAGCTACATCATCATATTTTCCCCTTATTGTATTATAGCTAAATAATTGGCTTTGTTGTGAAATATAGTACACCTGAAAGATGAAGAGATATTATTTTCTCACTGGTGTCTGTTGACGTAATAATAGAAGTGAGCTATTCGATCTCCCTATCAGCAAAGATACCGATATGTGACGTCTGGTGCGTGAGGAGTTGCAAGCAGCAGGCGGGGTGAGGGTACAGGGTGACCATTTGATATTGTTATAGGTTACACAATAGTGACTTTAGTTATTTATGTAAGGGGGTGGGGAGGGGGGGGGGGCGAAGCTCTTAGGATATTGTACACGTTCCTTGCTTCTCCGCAAACAGCAGACTGCTAGCTGTCTTACCATGTGAACTGTCTTCGAGGACCAATCACAATCATGATCTTCAAACACACATGTTGTAACAAAAAAATATTCATGTGTTCACCTCGTTATAGCAGTCAATTTCTCTAGAGCTTGAAGATTCTATGTTTGATGCTTTCAATCAAGTCCGGGTGGAGCTACTTCTCAAATACTCAACGCCAGTACACCTGACAGGTATTTGAGCCCTGACCTCCCTATCACCAGTGAATCAGGGACAAGAAAAAACTGATGATTCGGGCATTTGTTTTTATTAATCGAGGTTTAAAAGCTTACTACAAACAGAGCCACTAGCAAAAATTTAAATTACTGTCAGTGACATTGGGATATAGGTATGTTACATACGAGACACAGTTCCAACGTAATAATGAAAGCCTGAGTCAGCCGAGGTATTCAGAACAGTCCACAATAAGTGTACACATATGTTTTTAAAGTCAGCTTTGCCTCTGTATAGTTACATACAAGTAAATTATATTCAGCAACATATCAGTAAGAATTACACATTTTTTAAGCAATAAGTAAGTGCGAAGTGAGGACCAGCGAGATTGTTTTTTTTCAGGGAGCCCTTGAAGAGTGTTTTGATAGTTGACGGCAAGAACCATCGGAGTAGGACTTAGGTAGTTCTTGTCCAGGACGAGGTGAGTAGTCCACCGATAGAGACGCATTCAAGGACTGTTTGCTATAATGACTGACTTGGGCTATAACTTCCGTAGTATTTTACCAGTTAACTATTTGCATCACATGTACTTTAGTCTACCTTAAATCCTTCAACATAAGTATTTTGACAATTTTAAACACTCCTACCTGACAACTCTCACCATTTGATAGGTTATCCTGACAGACAGACAAAATATAATGGGTAATGGGGGAAGGGGGGAGGGAAGCGACGGCAGCGACATTACTAAGATGAAGCAACATTTGTTTCGGTACATTTAATAAATAAATAAAATAAGACATGTTACAAAAAAAGTATTTATTGAAGTTATGTGAGCATTCGTTAGTTTTCTGTCACACATTACAATATTACTTATAAGCTAGCCGCCAAAGCCACCGACAGGTCGAAAACCACCAAAGCCAGCTGGAAACCACTAGGTCGGGATCCACCAGGCTGAAATTCACCAGGCCGGGTCCACCAGGCTGGAATACACCAGGCTGGAATTCACCAGGCCGGGATCCACCAGGCTGGAATACACCTGGCTGAAATCCACCAGGCCGGGATCCACCAGGCTGGAATCCACCTGGCCTGAATCCACCTGGCCTGAATCCACCTGGCTGAAATCCACCAGGCTGGAATACACCTGGCTGAAATCCACCAGGCCGGATCCACCAGGCTGAAATACACCTGGCTGAAATCCACCAGGCCGGGATCCACCAGGCTGGAATACACCAGGCTGGAATTCACCAGGCCGGGATCCGCCAGGCTGGAATACACCAGGCTGGAATTCACCAGGCCGGGATCCACCAGGCTGGAATACACCTGGCTGAAATCCACCAGGCCGGGATCCACCAGGCTGGAATCCACCTGGCTGAAATCCACCAGGCCGGGATCCACCTGGCTGAAATCCACCAGGCCGGGATCCACCTGGCTGAAATCCACCAGCTGAAATCCACCGGGCCTGGATCCACCAGGTCGGAACCTTCGAGGCTCAGCCTGAACGCTCACCGCCAGACACATCAGCAGCGCCATCACCACCTGAAAGCAACAAGACGTAGTAGTCACCGCCAAAATGAGATTACAACTATCACTCACGGGGACTTTTTGTTCTTAATATATTGCTATACACAACAGTCCGTTGGTAGCATTCCTGTCGACTAAATTAAAGGTTCTGGAATGGATTTCCATCATGGCAAAAAATAATTCACACAGGGTGAAATTGGAACTTTCCTTTTCACAGGTTTGAATTAATTGCCTGGGGACTGGGTTTTGTGTCGGTTTCAAAATTGAGTTAGAGTATAAGACATATGATTATATAATACTCATTCGGTGCATAAAGTATGCATTGAATCCCCCCTGCCCCCCCGTCCCCCCATAATATATTTTACACAATAGACTTATGAATCCTATATTGCATTGATACCTAACCATTTCCTTTGTGTAATGGAACCAACCTTTTTTTTTTGGCATCACTAAGGGCCGTATTTATAACCTATTTACTGGAGTCAACCAATTTTCGGTATACGAATAACGAGCACTTCAGGGGGTCGACGTATGCATCTCTACTAGCTATATATTGCGCTTTATCTACTGCATCTGCGTATATTTTTATTACTAGACGTAGTTAATCTCCCCACGTTGGATACGAGCAAATAGGCTATCTTTCTGTGGGGATGACGTCATTAAGGGCTACAGTGTTGTGGGCTGCAGTAGCTATATTATGTCAGGCCTGATGGCTTTGGAGGAGCTGATTTGTATCCACTCTGAATTATCTCCATTCAGACAGTTTTCAAATAAACATCTTTAATAAAACTCCTGAATTGTATCCACAAATTGTGGACCTTAAGCCTTCAGTTTTACTAAAGAAACTTTAAACGGACATTGTAGAAGCTTTGTCACACTTCTGGTAGAGTGCAACAGGATATAATTTTCTTAACTCACTACGTATGTTATTTAATTCCATCAAACTATTTAAATTGTAATTTGTTTTTATTTAATTTAACAAATATAATTACTGTAGGGAAACAGCAGTTAAACGAATACAAATTTGGAGCACCTTTAAAAAAAACTTGATTTGTAGTCAAAATTGTTTGTGTTATTTTATAGACACCAATCAATAATCTCTTTATATTTTAATTATAAAATTAATTTTATTTTTTATTTTTTAGAAGCTGCTTCAAAAGTCAATTAGAAATTAAATTAATTTTTAGGTGAATTGAAACTTAATTTGACATTATTGGCTCTAATTCTCTTTCAAGTGCGCGCCAAAAGTATTTTGAGAAGAATGAAGTATTCTTTCTCTTTAAAGATTAAAGTATTTAGAACACTAATTTGCTACCATGTTTATCTTGTTTCAGGGCTTTTTTTCAGGTCGATATATGTTTGGAGTATATCGACTTCAATAACTTAAAAGAGGCAAATAATTTATTTACTTTTCCAACGGGCTATAGCCCCTGTATTTAAAAAAAAAATCGAAAAATTCGTTTTAATCTAATCCAATCTAGAGGGAAAGGAAACCCTTTTGATGCCTTCTGGCGGGATTTTGGTAATGTAAGTTGACAACAATGCTTTGCTCACGTCCTAGGCACAGTGACTATGCTACTGCTTATGGGACATAAACACCACATTTGCAATTGACCTAAACGTGAAGTTCAATGAATTAAATCTTGTCGTCTGCTAAGGTCATACGAGAGAGAAATCCTGGCTTTAAAATATCATTCTTATGGCGCCAGCGTGTTACTGAAAGGTTAATGTTGAGAAATGATTGAATGCTGTTTCACTCTTAAATTGCAGTGCAGGTGTTATGGAGCACGCATTTACCAGATTTTATCTGCTTGGGACACATTTATAATTTTATATTAAAAATTTATCAAGTTATATTAAGTTTATACACGTTATAACAGTACATTTGGAGTCTGATTAATGTCAATAAATTGTGTATTACTGTGTTAGAATTAATAATAATAATAATAATAATAATAATAATAATAATAATAAGTATTATTGTTATTATAAGTATATAATAAGTATTATTATTATTATTATTATTTTTACAAGATTTTAGGCCTGTCTACGACAGGTTGATTCTGGTACTAACCAACCTAAAAGAAGCTAACTTTCAAATTGATAGGCGCATAGAAGTTTGGGGCTTGTTTGTAAAAATTATATTTTGATCAGATATTACAAGTGTGCAAAGTTTCAGCTTACTAGGTCATCTAGGGGCTTCTGGAGGATGTGGAAAATAACACTCACATTAGGAGAATATTGAGATAAATTATTAGTCTGTCAGCGACTGGTGAACTAAACTTATTTTAGGATAAGCTGGAAAACGCAAACGTGTAGCACAATATAAAAAAGGATTTTTGAAATAAAAGGGGGTTGAAAATAGGGCTTTCTCAAAACACTCGAGTTAGAAACATGGAATTTGAAGTGTGGTTTGATAAAAAAACAAACAATTATGACGCACCACACAGACTCTCTCTTCTTTATCTAAAATTGTAGACATTTCACGCACATTACACAATACTTATAATATAAATTGAACTTTCTTCACTGCCCGACTATTTTTACGTATCAAATTTAATTTTAGTACAAGAATAATAGACTCCGTGAACCTTACAAACACTTTGAAAAGAAGGACAAGATTGGACCGAGCCAATGATGTAATTGTGACGAATGCCAGTAGGTCCCTCCAGGCTGGTGGGCTATTTATACGCTATTCCTTAGTTTGGATAGGCATCTTATTGCTTGTCATTCATGTCTTATTTTACATTATTTTCTCTTTCATCTTCTACAATTTTTTTTCTAAAGGTGTGATTCTTTATGGCAGAACTTAAAACTTATTATCCGCCATTTATTGATAGAATTCAGGATTTTGATTAAAGCAATTTATTTGAAAATTGTTTGAATGGAGAGCATTCAAAGTGGATACAGCTCAGGATCTAGTGGATATAATACAATTCAGGATTTTTATAAAATACTAGCGGACCCGACAGACTTTGTCCTGCCCGAACGTTGGCTTTTAGTTTGGGTGGCATAATTGATTTCGATAATAAAACAAATACTATGTGATCATCACATTTACAAATTCACAATGAACTCCAATTAGTGAGTTACACAAATATTACAAATTCAGTGTTTGTCAAGACAACATACAAAATAAAACATCTTTTCATTTTTGGCATTTCGCCCACACTCCACAAATATCAGCTGTATCGAAAAACAAACATAACTATGAATTATTATTAGAAGTTCAATTATTCATGAACTTTTCAGAAGGTTTTAACGGTCAATTATTAATTAACTCATTAATTTTTTTAATGGTCAATTATTAATATTATATTCATTATTATAAATATTGGTGGTGGTGGTGTGGTGGGGGGGGAGGGGGGGTTAAATTTTGAGGTTACATGTTCTAATATGAAAAAATATTTAAAAAAATTCCCCCCAAAAAATTCCCTAAAAAATAAAAAAAATCCTAGAACCCGATTGCAGCGCCACCTACCGGGTCCAATTGTGAATCTAAACCATCCACGGACCCACTCAAAACACAACAAAAAATTTCATCAAAATCGGTCCAGCCGTTTAGGAGGAGTTCAGTGACATACACACGTACAGAAGAATTATATATATTAAGATATTTGAAAACTGTCTGAATGGAGGCCATTCAGAGAAATTACAAATCAGGATTTAATGGATATAATACAATTGGATACAATTCAGGATTTTTATTAAAGCAGTTTAATTGAGAAAGGTCTGAATGTACACCATTGAAAGTGGATACAATTCAAGATTTGGTGGATATAATGCAAGTGGATACAATTTAGTATTTTTATTAAAACAATTTATTTGAGAAAGGTCTGAATGGAGACCAATCAGAGTGGATACAAATTAGGATTTAGAAACTTAGAGGATAAAATGCAGGTAATTCTATTGGACACAAGTCAGAAATTTCACTTGTCTCGTTTCCTTTGAGAAAATTTGGAATGGAGACCATTCATAGTGGATACAATTCAGTCTACTCATGGTTTTAATCCCTCTACACGTGAATCAACTTTATTGTATAGTATATTGTGCCCAAAAAATGGTGCCATGTGAATACTTAAGATTGTAACGGGATATTATTTTAACAACTTATTGTATGGAATATATTGTACCTTGTAGGAAAATTAACACATCTTATATCAGCCATTATTTTATTGTATAACCTTTGAGTTATAAACATAGCTAGCCCTGCTTGCTAGACTCAAAACTCCCCGTATTTTCTCATGACCCTTAATAAATACGAGTAGGAATTATTTTGTTCGACACAAAAATCGAACTTGAGATTGATGGATGTCAGGGTTTCATGAACCTCCAAACCTGAGAAAGTGGTTTTCACGATGCCATCTGTCTTTGGGACTAGAGCCGCTGCCATATTACCGATCAGGCTAAAATTTGGTATTTAGGGTTTTCATAAGGTTCCCTCAAGGATTTTTGGATTAAATATCTAACCCAAGAATTAAGAGTAATTTACTTACGGATTAAAAGAAAAAAAATTGATTTTCTCGAGATTGGCTCCAAAGATTTTGATTAAAAGACGTGTCTAAGTACTTTTTAACATTACTAATAAGATGGTGCATCTCATTTTCCCACTAAAATAACTTTAAGGGTAACTTACATAAGCGGAAATTTCCAATTTTGCAACTTTATTAGAAACGAAATAACTTATCATTACAAAAATATAGTACTATTAAAATTTAAAACCCTTTTATCTGAAATATATTTTTATATACCCAGTAGTTTCCAAGCTGTGAGCACAGAGGAAGGAGAAGTGAGCCGTTATTCTCTTTGGTGGACAGAGACGCTCCTCTTACCTCAATATGTTTCTTACACAATGTCTACCATTTCATTTCACACATCTCAATAGTTTTAATTAAATGTCTCCAGTTTTAGGAAAAGGAGAGAGAAAGTTTGTGCGGTGTACCACATAATTTATATTTAAATCAACGCTTTAAAATATATTCACAAACAAATACGTAATCAAACAAATATATATTAAAATTTGAGGAGATTTAACAACAAATATAGAGGTGTTCCGCTGTTTAAGGAAATGAATTATTTTGAAAATAATTATTTAATAATTTTCATAGCCTTTAGGAAAAATTATGTTAATATAGGCCTACCTATTTTTAAAAAAACTTCGGTGGTGCATGGTCTAGTTCACTACTTTTTCAATACACTGAACTGCCAAAGACAAGGAGATCAAAGTTCAATCCCGGTCGGGTAAACTGAGGGTGGTTTTCACTAAATGGTTTTCTACTCTCCCTCCACGCAAATGTGAGTGCACTTCCTCTAAATTAAACCTCTTTTATCCCTAACACATTAATGTAATTAGTATATAGGCGTACAACCCGAACAGATAGTAAGACGTGGTGCTAAAAAAAATACGCTCAATGATTATTTAACCATAAAAAGGCCAAAAAAGCCATCGCATTGTTTAAGAATTGTATACAATTGTAATTTGTATGTGCCGCGTAAACAATCCCGAGGTAAAAACCTTTTTGCGATCATTACAAGATCTTATACACTTTCTTGTATTGAAATTAGGACGCGATCTAGATTTGATGAGCAGTCTAGAAGTAATAGCTTTATTATTTACAAGCAAATACAGCCTTTTGACAGAAGTTCTAAACCCAAAGGGATTTGTAAAGTAATTGAAACACCTACATATTTTCTGCACAGTCCAGCACACAGATAAAGGCATCAGTTTCATCTTTGTCTGGTTTTATCGGTAGCGAGAGGTCAATATTCGAATCCTGTCCAAGTGTATAGAGATATTTTCTACTAAATGGCTTACTATTCTTCCTCTACACAAAGCTGGGTGCATTTTGTTGAAATCTTACCTTATTAGTGTAAATATATGTATAGGCCATAAGAGTATTAAGACGCAAAGCACTAAGAAAAAGAAGTTGTATAGAATATACGTATTTGACTACACTAAAAGACGAGGGATGAATAGGGTAGAATTTAAGGTAAGTGTACTCACATTTACATCGAGGTAAATATGGGAAATCACCCCGAAAAAACTCTGTGGGAATTTAAATCCCGACTTTACCTTCATCGGCAAACTAGACTATTATGTGCTTGGCGTTTAGTCCGTGTGCCCACCAGTGTGGGTAATATCAATTTATATGTAATTACAATACCAGTATATTCCTATGTTACACCAAATATTACACCTTTACTCTAGAGAGTTCACCCAAGATAACAATGAAACAAAAAGCTTAAATTCTTACTATACTTAATTACTTACTCTATAGCACCATAAGCTCGAAAGTTCATTGCCGCACTTACAAAGTACGCCCCCTATCTCTACCTTGAGATAGCTCCATCCAGTCCACCTCATTACATCCTCTCTCTTTCAGGTCTGTTCTAATGTTGTCCTCCCATCTGTGTCTCGGTCTTCCTAATGACCTCTTCCCACTAGGTTTGCCAGTTAATATCTGAACATGATTCTGGATTATACCACTTGCGCTACATGTCCTGCCCATCGTAATCCACGAGACATGATCATCCCAAGCTAGGATGCCTAACTATGTCTTGTGATGAGTACAGGCTATGTAAACTCATCATTATGTAGCCTACTCCAGCCCTTTTTGGACCCAATATCTTTCTGAGCACCTTGATTTCGAACACCTTAACCACACCTTGCAATAAATTATTTACTATTGCCCAACAAATCTAAACCATCTACGTGTCCAAACAGCTGCATCGTGCTGTTTGTAAAACCTTCCCTACTCTCTTGCATTACTCAAATAACATAATCTAAGGTTAGATTAAAAAGTAAAAAGTAATGGGGAAAGTGCACACAGCTGTTTCAACCCATTATGTATTTCAAAAGTAACACCCAACTCATCCCCTGCCAAGCGTATCTGTCAAACATACCTCAGCTTGACAAGTTTTTGGGTATCCCCAATTTAACTAAAATTTCATATAATTTGTTTCTTTTAACTGAATCACAGGTATTTTTAAAATATGAATAATTGGTGTATCGTCATGTTGTATTCCCACTTTTTTTCCTTAATATGCGCTGAATAGTAAAAATCTGATCCTTTTTTATCTATTTCATCGATGATCCATGATAATTTCCTCTGCATATGGCTTCAATCTCACTAAATTATTTTGGATAAAAATGTTAGCATGTTTCTAGTGAGAAGCTTCTATAGTTAAAACACTCAGTCTTATCTCCCTTTTTTACTTTCAAATAAAGAAAAAGTATTGTAATCGTAAAAAAAAATCTAGATAGTTTGGTGAATCTTTACATTTTAAGAGAAACTGAAAAAAAAAAAAAAAAGAAGTATTTTACCATTCTATCTGTCTCCATGTCTGTACCAGACACACAGCCTTACGGGGGTTTCACAGCACTCCTTGAGCAAGGTTTAGTCCTTGGCCACTGGGAGTGCTAGCTGCAGTTCTCAGTGATAACACTTCCAAAACAACTCATTTCCATTAATGTTCATTGTAAAGGGATGACGGTACGAACACAATAGTTCATTTACCAGATATCCCCCTCCAACTTACCCCTTACCCCCTTTCAATGACTAAACCGTTTTAGACAAGTAACTAGGATGGTATTTCAATATGGCTTACAACTAGACAATTAGCCTGAACAAAAAGAGGACCATTGTATTCTACCTTTTCTTTGTAATTTGCAGTCTGAGTAGGCTCGTTAGGGTGGGTTGGAAAAGGGGGGGCACGACCTGAACCTATCTTTATTGACACTAGAAGGCAGTTTTTGTATTTTCTGCTTGATAGCGATGTTTACACTTGGGACTGCACGCAGCTATCCCCATGTTGAAAGACTCAACTCTCCCAATGAGCGCAGCCATTTTAACCTGGAGTTTGTGGGAATATTGTATACCTTGTCTGTGCCCTAGACCTCAAATTAAGGCAAGTTTACTGAAGAGGGAATATTTTTTAATTAATTGAAATTAATCAAAAATTACTTTAATGGTTTTGTTTAACATGCATATCTAGGATTTGTTTAGCATTACAAATCAAATTGTAACAATGGTATTTCGGCAACAACTCGTTCATAGGTACCTAGTTAACTGATGAGAAATTTTTGAAAATTTAAAATATTTAGAAAATGGCTCTAGCGATTTTGTTTAAATTATAAATATGGTGATTATATTGTACGACAAATAACAATTTATACTTGTTTCTGTGGTAAAATCTCGCTTATGGGTAGCTTACTGGTGACTAGTTTTTCAAAAACTTGAGATATTTTATAAATGGCTCTAACTATTTGGTGCAAAATATGTATCTTAAAAGTGTCTGACATGAAAATTAAACTGTATACTTGATTTTGGGGGGAAAATTGGTTTTTGGATAGTTAATTGTTGAATGATTTTTCAAAAACTTGAAATATTTAAAAAAAATTACTTCAACTATTTGGCTCAAAATTGGTATCTTTAGAAGGTTTGGCATGATAAATAGCATTGTAGATTTGTTTTTGGATAACATTTCATCTAAGAGTAGTTTAAAAACTACCCTTTTAAAAAATTTGTAATATTTTAAAATTGGCTCAAGTGATTCGGTTTCAAATTGATATCTTGGGAGTGTTTGACATGACAAATTGAACTGTACAGTTGGCTTGTCGATAACAATTCGTTTGATAGTAGTTTTTAAATGACTAATTTAAAAAACGGCTTAGTGTAAAATTTTGCTTAGTGTTAGTTGACTGATGAATAATTTATCAGAATCTTTTGATATTTAAAAAATTACTACGATTTGATTCAAAATGGGTAGCATATTTTTTGAGTTTTTTTAGAATACAAATAATTGTATCTACGTGTTTTCATATTAACATATATTTAATAGTAATGTTCTTTTGACATATTTTTGAAAAAAATTATTTTAACTTTCTCTCATATCAAGAGAAATTATAGTAATCGTGAACATTTTTGAACTCAAGTCATGATGGATCTTGTTGTGTCCGAACAAAAAAAAAATTGATTTTAGAATTCTGTCTGTCCCTGGACTTGGATCCAAAACGGTTTAATGGATTTTGTTTAAACTTGATATTTATATTTTATACTTCATGAATATTGCTTGTAAATTTAATTATAGCCCTCATATTAAGGTTATTTTACTTATATTAATTTGAGTATTTAAAATAAAGTGTCTACAAATTTGGTTCAAAGTGTGTATCAATTAAGTGTTTTAAATAATAATAATAATAATAATAATAATAATAATAATAATAATAAATATAATTTGTTTTGAAAAAATTATAGTAGTTAACTACTAATGACTTATTTTTTGTCTAGTTTGATTTTTTTTAAACTCTCCACCCGGGGACTATTTTACATGATAAATAATAAAGTATATTTAGTTTTATTAAATAAATTCGTTTAATGGTAGTTTACTTAAAACAAATTATAGAAAAGTGAAATTTTAGATGTCTGTGGGTTCAAACTCAGCCTGGGTTGACGTATTTTTCCTGAGCGATAAAAATCCGTAGCACAACTTCCTTCGCAGGGAAGTAAAGCCGTCGGTCCCATGTCAATTGTGCATGTAAATGAACCATGGAGGGTGTGTGAAAATACCTTTCCCAGCAAAACTGATAGTTCCTTTTTCTCTCCCTCATAGAATATTCTCGTGTACTAATTATAAGCAGTCGGTTTAGAAAGTGCACGTGAAATTACTCAAATAAATAAAATAAATGTTAGACAGTTACCTTTGAGATTAAGTTAAAAATGAGTAGTATATGGGAATTGTTTAAAATATTTGAACAATTTTGTTTAAAATGTGATGTTTGCTGATGAATTGATGATATGATGGGAGATGGAAGAGGAAGTACAGGAACAGCTACAGAAATGGAATGAATAAGTAAAAGGATGTGGAATAAAATTTGGCATGGCAAAATGTGAAGTGATGGTAATAACAAGGATTAGGGTAAGGAATAAGTGAAAGGATGTGGAATAAAATTTGGCATGGCAAAGTGTGAAGTGATGGTAATAACAAGGATTAGGGTAAGGAATAAGTGAAAGGATGTGGAATAAAATTTAGCAATTCAAAGTGTGATGTGATGGTAATGACAAGGATTAGGGAAGGCCAAATAAAGCTATAAATTTGGCTGGAGTAGAACTGAGAAAAGTGCAGAAAGTAAAATATCTTGGAAGCGTGATTGAGGAGAAGGTTGAAGGAGAGGATGTAATGAGAAGAGGACAGCAAGGAGAGTTATTCTATATGTGTATAAAAGAGCTGCTGTGGAGAAGGGAAGTGCCCTTGAAGTGTAAGGAAGTGGTGTATAGGGCGTACTTTGTACCCATTGTCACATATGCAGCAGAAACATGGACAATGAATGTAAGAGATACTAGGAAAGTGTAGGCCATGGGAATGAAGTTTGTGAGGAGCATTTTATCTGTCACGAGGAGAAACAGGATTAGGAACGAAGCTATCCAGGAAAGAGTGGAGGTACAGGGAGTACATGAGATAGTAGAGGAAGCAAGACTGAGATGGTATGGACATGTAATGAGAATGGAAAAAGAGAGGATGCCAAAGAAAATGTTGGAAATGAAGTATGTAAGGAACAGACCACAAGGGAGGCCAAGAAAGATATGAGAAGAGCAGATAACAGATTGTTCAATTGAGAGGAGAAGAATGGAAGAAATTAAAGGAGGAACAGTGGTGGAAGGATGGAGGAAGATCGAGACATTTTACTAAACTGAGCCAGCCACAGGTTGGAATCAGTTGATGATGATAGTTTAGAATGTGTACAGTACATAAATCGTGTTGATTGTGATTAACAAGATACCCACCTTGGTGACGTAGTTAGCTTACACGCTAATTTCATTTTGAACTAGACTGCCGAAGATGGGGTGATCGAGTTTCGAATCTCATTCGAGTGAACTAAGGGTGGTTTTTCCTAAATGGTTTTCCACTCTCCCTCCACGCAGATGTGGGTTCACTTCCTTTATATTCAATCTTCCCATTTCCTAACTCATTAGAGTAATTAGTACTTAACCGTATAACCCTAACGGGTAGAAGACGCGGTGCTAAATAAAAAAATTAACAAGATAATGTGTTTGTTTAGTAAATAAAACTTACTTGAGAGTAGTTTAATGAAAACATGTTTTTGAAAAAAAAAAAATTAAACCGATAAGTCACAATATAAAAAAAGGTTTGTGCGATTGTGTCGTACTATTTCTTTAAAATGGGTACTATTATACTTTCCTACTTTCCTTCTATTATTGTGGTAATTCATCATGGGTCGATAAGGAGTATAGTACGTAGCAGTTTATGAATTTCTGTAACTAACATTTTGCCACCGCCTTTTATTAACTCTGCTGGAATTAAATATATACATGGATCTTTATTATGCTTTACTGAAACTTCTTAATAAAGCGCTTCATTGGTGCGTGGTCTAACGTGCTAATCTCACAGTAGACTAGACGGTCTATGACAGGTAGATCCAGGTTAGAATCTCAGTCGGGTGTACTGAGGGTGGTTTTTTCCAAAAGGGTTATCCACTCTTCCTCCACTCGAATGCGAGTACACTTCCTTTAAATATAACTTTCCTAATCCATAAAACCATTAACTTAATCAGTACATAAGCGTAAAACTTAAACAGGTACTATGACGTGGTTCTAAAAAAATACTTCATAATAGCTTATTTGACTTCACTATTACTTACTCTGGACTAGTGATCGGCAGTATGGACTTCAATAACTTCGCCTAATTAGGATCCTTCATTAACATTCAAAATATACCTGAAGTGGTCGTTCCATATACTTAAAACACCGCTCGGGTCAGGCATCAAATTATTATTACTAACAAAATGTACTTTGTCTTAGTACCCATTCGGGTATACGCATACATTAGTTATCATACGAAATAGGGATGAGAAGGCAGAATTTTTAAAGGAAATATATCCGCATTTGTATGGAAGAAGAGTGGGAAACCTTTTAAGAATCAACCAATCTTAGTACACCCGACCGGGATCCAAACCGCGATCTCTCCATCACCAGCAATCCAATCCACCAAGAGAGTGACGCGTTAGCCCATGTGATCATATGTGCGGGTAGATTCGTAATTAATTCAAATGATCATTTGCATATCGTCACAAATAGGTATATTAATTATTGAAATAATAAGTGTTGTTATGTATTTATTGATTTGAAAACAATACACATCTCAGTTTATTTAAGATATTCATAAAAATTATCTTGAGAAATCTTCCTTGTAAACATTCAAATATAAAAAGTCTATGTAATATAAATTAAGGTCTCAAGACTGAACTACATGAATCCAACATGGTGCGACGCGCTCATTCAAAATCCATCAAACAGTCAACACGTTGGAGATTTGGACTCTAGGGAAAACACGAATTAAAACAGTGAATATCTTTGTTAGCCACATCCGACACCAAACCAAGGTCCCCTAGAACTGTAATTGATCTCTCAAAGCATTGGGCCACCGTGATGGGAGAAACATAACATTTTTATTCCCACCGCGTCTCACTACTCGTTCAGTTTGTTAGCATTTTAATTATGCTAATTGGATAGAGACGAGGAAGGTAGTGTAAAAAAAAGGAAATACACCCGAATTTAAGTAGAAGGATATGGAAGAATAATTGAGGAGAAACCACCCTCTGTACACCCGGCCGAGAGTCGAACTCCGACATTCCAATCACTTAGAAAAACAGAAAACAGTCTGGTTGAGCCTAATATATGGTCCACGTGATCACCGTTTGCTTGGCTAATACCTAATTATACATACTATTTAAATAAGTACTTACAAAGAAGACCTTATTCATTGTAGTTCTAAAAATGTCACACGCATATAAAATTAATGAAAGTCCCTTTTGCTAGTTTCTGTTATATTCTTTCCTATTTGAATTTTGTATAGCAAAGGTTTATATACTATCCCGCCACCATATGTGTATGTTATTGTCGTTTTATACTTTTGTGACTTAATTTTACCATCGACATTCCCTTTATCATCTTTGTGATGATCATCAATGGCTCATTAAGAAACTAATAGCTCGCTAATTGGAGAAGTAGTTAGGCAACATGGTGTTTCAGCCAGTCAGGCGAAGAAACGGAATCCGTTAAGGTCATTCGACAGCGAGAATTCCTAGAATTTTTTGAGTCTATTATTTCTTGGGAGGAACTTTAACATATGTGGGTGTAATTGGGGGGGGGGATATCTTGGAAAATATAGCAATGTATTCTCACATTCCAGCAACACCATTCAAGTAAGGAAGCTGGCGTTCGCTTTATCTGGGTATGTCATTAGTTATAATTATTTGTCCCTCTGACTCGGCATGACATATTCTGCTAGTCAATGTTGTCTATACAATCGCTACGGTCAAAACAAGAAATTTCAACAATCAAACATTTCAAATATATATTTTCAATGATAAATTCTAACACATTATTGAAATAAACGAATATAGTAAGGTTAAAAAAATAAATTAAATGACGATATTGTGTACTAATTGTGTGTTAATGAGATGTAATCAAACTATCTATGTATAAAAAACAGTATTATATATGGTAAAATGATGTATTTCACCACTTTTAAACTGATCGTACATTAAAATTATTGTCTTTCTTCAACATTTTATAAATATG